>CM045498.1:19053378-20253378 GCA_024704745.1 Rosa lucieae
TCTTAAAGCATCAGCAATGGGGACCTATTTGGTCCAAACTCAAAATTTGAGTCCAAAGGGTAGAAATTGGACCTATATTTACCGGAGACCTATATGTGAGAGCAAATCTGATCCAGTCTTGGACCCAAAAAAAATTGGACCCAAATTAGTGGGACCCGCCATGTTGTGTGGGTGACCGGTGATGCATGCAAGGACATGCAAGTGGCCTATGGGATCAGAAAAGTTGCATACACGTGTAGGAAGGGATCAGAAAATTCTGGGACCCACAGTTTCTTTTAACCCAACGTCTCTTTCTGTGTATAATTAAAGGCTAAGATTGAATGTTTAATTCAATCTAACGGCCAGAAATAGATTCCATTAATTATATATAAATTTGTTTTACAGTTTTTTTTTTTTTAGAAACGTAAAATTTTGATTTTTACTTATAAAATAGCCGTTTGATGATTAACTTTTATTTATACTAATTTGTTAGGCATTTTTTATCTTAATTTAAGTTGTATATGTGTGTGTCTATATATATCTATATATATATATATATATAAAGTAGAAGACTCAAATATGAATTTGTTCCACAGTGGCAAGATTTGTGTTTTGGACCCAAATTTGAGTCTAAAAAAATGAGTCCTAAAATAAGTCATGCACCACTGCAACACCCAATAAAAGTAAGTCCTTTTGTACACTACTCAGATGGACTCAAATTACTATTCCAGCTTATTTGGACCCAAATTCGAGTCCAAAAAATGAGTCTCCACTGCTGATGCTCTTAGGGAAGACTTCCTTAGAGTATTTTGGGTAAGAGTGAATTAAAAAAACTTAATGAGGTAAGTGGGAAAAAAATCTCTAAAAATGGGATAAATGGACAAAAACCCTTTCCACTACTTTAGAAAAAGCCTAATTAAAGTTGGATTTTTAGGCCAACTGTCACTTTGTACGGGAACTGTGCTATGTTGTCTATTCAATACTATGAAAGATTATGAATCCAAACCTCATAAGTATTATGGCATGAATGAGGTACAGGAGTATATTCTACGCACTGACAGTGTATGGGTACTTGCAATATGAATGGATGTAATTTTTATGATATTAAAATATATAAAGGGGGTGATTAGATAAGTGGTTGTTAATTTTTTTTAGATTAAAATAACTGACAGTATACTTATACTGTCGGTGCATACAATCCTCTCCAATGAATGAGATAATGCGTAATGTAGCAATAAGCAAACAAAATAACTAATCACCAGAGCTTAAAATTTAGCAAAAATAGTTAAGGAAGTAATCATTGTATCGATGATAATACCACTTCCAAAATATAGTTAGCTTGAAAAATAAGAATATATGTAGTTGCGAAGATAACATGCATGATGAGGCAGACTATTTTAGTCTATTATTGATGTCCTGCAGTTGAATGGAGACATCACTATTATTGATAAGATGCTGGCCCGCATAAATAATGTTGTCCAGCACTCGTGAATCATGCCACCGACGCTACTGCTAAGGCGACATTCATTCATTCATTCCTTCTCTCACGCATTCAAGCTTCACACTATTGTTGCTCTGCTTTTGGATAATCTACCTTTCTGAGAAACAAGTATTGCCTCTCAATTTCCTGGTTTTTCTTATTCCGCTCATGTCTTATTAACTGTTTTTTAGTATATGTGCATGCTATCTGTTTTTACTTGCAACTTTATTCTCATCTACAGAGATTGTTTTCGCATTCCTCATCCGGTGTTCTGAGGGAAGGATAAAGGATTTGAAGAGCTAACTAGCTTCATTCATACCAGATAAGGTACGTTCTTCAGTTTCCTTGATTGTTTACTTTTGTTTCCTCTAGTAGTAGTTTTTACTTTTTACCCCAACTCTTCTAAATTTCTTATGCATCTACAAGAGACTTTGTAAGCAGGAACCATGCATGTTTGTCTTATACTCGTGTAAATCATATTTAATTGATATATGCGGGTGTGTATTTATAATTACTTGAACAGAAATGGAGATTCTTGCTGCAATTGCCGGAAAACTTGCCGAATACACAGTTGAACCAATTGGACGCCAAGTGGGTTATCTAGCTCACTACAAAAGCAACTATCAAAACCTCCTGACCAAGGTTGAAGACCTGCGTGATGCCAGAGACGAGGTTCAACAAAAGGCTGATGAATTTGAGAGCAGCGGTAAAAGAATCTCGACTAGTGTCTGGAAGTGGAAGAGAAGAGTGGATGCAATCATCCCAGAGGCAGAGACATTCTTGAATGATGGACGCCATGCACAGACTGCATGTCTCCACGGCTTTTGTCCTAATTTGGTGCTCTGTTATCACCTAAGCAAGAAATCAACAAAATTGGCGAAGGAAATTGTTGAGCTTTATGGACAAAACGAGTTTCCCAATTTTGCATTTAATGTTCGCCCACAAGAGGTATGTCTCTTATCTACCGGGCATTACCATGCATTTGATTCAAGAAATTCAACTGTGATGAGAGTCATGGGGGAACTCAGAAATCCTAATACAGAAATGATTCTAGTATGGGGAATCGGTGGAGTAGGGAAGACCACACTTGTGGAAGAAGTTCTTAGGAAAGCTAAGGACGACAACTTATTTGATGATGTGGTGATGGTGAGAGATGTTAAAGAGAACCCAGACCATGTAAAAATCCAAAAAGAAATTGCAATGAAGTTAGGTATGAGCATTGACGAAAATCATACTCTAGCTGAAAGAGCATCCATTCTATGCAATAGGATAAAAGACCAGAGAACTGTTGTAGTTTTAGACGATGTTTGGGAAAAAATTAATCTGGGGGCTATCGGACTTCCCCGTCTGGTGAATTTTAAAGTACTGTTGACATGTAGAAGCCGAAAGGAATTGTCATTGGATATGCGTAAGCAGAAAGATATTTCGCTTGATGTTTTAGAGGAAGAGGAAGCATGGAGTTTATTTGAGAAGATGGCTGGTGATGTTGTCAAAAATAGCCGCATACGAAGCATAGCAACTCAAGTAGCCCAAAAATGTGGAGGTTTGCCAGTCTTGATTGTTACAGTTGCAAGAGCTTTGAAAGACAGAAACAAGTTGCATGCATGGAAAGACACCTTGAGACGCCTTAGAAGTTTTGACGAAAAAGAATTGACGGACAAAGCATACTTGGCTTTAGAGTGGAGTTACGATCAATTGGAAGATAAAGAGCTTAAGCCTTTGTTCTTGCTTTGTGGGATTATTGTAGTTAAGAACCATATTTATTTGGCAGACTTGTTGAAATATGGTTTTGGTTTGGGTTTGATTAAAAATGTCGATACAATAGAAGAAGCACGAGATGCATTGGATACACTGGTTGAAAAGCTTAAAGATTCTTGCTTGTTGTTGGACAGTGATATCAATATGCATGTTAGAATGCATGATCTCGTATGCGAGGTTGCTGCGTGGATTGCATCCAGAAAACACCACGTCTTATCAGTTGGGTATGGTGGTGAATTGAAAGAATGGCCTGAGAAAGATTTCTTTAAAAGGTGCAGTACGATGTCCTTAAAATCCAGCAATATTCCCATGCTTTCTCAACTATCTGGGGAATGCCAGAAACTAGAAATGTTTTATTTGTACAATAAAGATGTTGCATCGGTGGAAATCCCAGCCAACTTTTTTAGTGAAATGGAGAAACTGAAAGTGTTGGGTTTAACTGAAGTGGATATGGTGTCACTACCTTCATCTCTTCAGTTCTTAAAGAATATTCAGACGTTGTGTTTAGAAGACTGTGAGTTGGAAGATGTAGCTCATGTTGGACATCTAAGCAACTTACAGATTCTTAGCTTTGCGCGGTCCAACATTAAAAAGCTACCTGAAGAAATAGGACAATTGATTCGACTGAGATGGTTGGATTTGAGTGATTGTGCCAAACTTGAAGTGATTTCGCCTAATGTTATTTCAAGGTTGGAAAGACTAGAAGACTTGACATTGAGAAACGTCTTTCTCAAATGGGAGGCTGAAAGGGGAGGAAGTAATGCTAGTCTTTTAGAGCTAAAAGACTTGTCTCAACTAACTGCATTGGAGATATATATTGCAGATGCAAATGTTCTTCCATCAAACTTGTTCTCCAGTAAGTTGGTAAGATACCGAATATATATTGGCGATGTTTGGAAGAGCAGATGGACGTGGAAGAAGACTATGGTTGAAACGGCCTTCAACACGCTAAAACTGAAGATCGCTCCCGGCAATGAATTGGACCAAGGTATAAAAACGTTGGTAAAGAGATCTGAAGATTTGTCTTTGGTTGGAACAGAGAGTGCTAATAGTATTCTCCGTCAATTAGATGTTGAAGATTTTCAGCAACTGATCCGCCTCCGTCTCCAAAACAATGTTGATTTCACCTATATCATTAATAGGAAGGTAAATTTCTTCGCCTTTATTTTGATGTACTATTCAATGATTAGGTTATCTTTTTGGTTGACTAATGATTAAGATATCTTTTATTTTTTAGAAGAAACTGAAGTTTTCTAGAAAGATTAAATTCTGGTTACTACCTTGTACTTTCAAGGGTTCATCAGTTCAGTTCCTGCACTTCTAATTTAATTGCACTCTCCAATTTCATCAAATCGATACAATCCGTCACTATTCCGTCAATTTTCGCTGTTAAAATGCTGATGTGGGACCTTCTCACAGGGAAAATTCCCAAACTACCCATCGTTAGGCAGCCCGCCGATGCGTCAATGTTGTGAATGCAGATGGGTAGTTTGGAAATTTTCCCTGAATTTTGACGGAGTGGTGATGGATTTGATGAAATTGGAGAGTGCAAGGACTTTTCTGATTAAATTAGAAGTGTAGGGACTGAACTAATTAACCCTTGAAAGTACAGGGTAGTAAGCAGAATTTAGTCATTTCTAGAAATATATATGGGTATTCTAGCATACCAATTGTTGATAACATTTCTTGGTGGGCCATCCATTAGCAAATTGAATTGCTGTCGTTTCTACTCTAAAAAAGGGAGGAAAAAAAAAAAGAAAAAAAAAAAGCAAATTGGATTGGTGCCCGTCACCATAAATATAATTTCTTTTAATGAAATTCTTTCAGTAGGTAGAAATTGGCCACACATTAAATCTCGCAATGATGGTATTGGAAATTATTCTATGCACCGACGGTGCAAGTGACCCAACGCTTATAAAATAATCTCAACCCTTGATATTTATTATCAACTTTATTTTTAATAAACAAAAAGTGTATTAATGCAATCTAACCATTCATTTATGTTGGTGCAAGTGCACGGCGGTGCGCTCATTGAGAGATTATTCAGAGCACCGCCGTGCACTTGCACCAACATAAATGAATGGTTAGATTGCATTAAATACACTTTTGTTTATTAAAAATAAAGTTGATAATAAATATCAAGGGTTGAGATTATTTTATAAGGGTTGGGTCACTTACACCGTCGGTGCATAGAATAATTTCCATGTATGGTATATGCTGCAATTTGTTTGTAATAACATTGATAGATACCTTACCAGTCTTTTTTATTTTTTCCCGTTTGATGAGAATAATGTCATTGTGAGGTTCATATTTGGTTGAGCTTGAAAATTAAGAAAAGATTAATATAATTTTCCTCTGGTCATCTACAAATGATTAGAAGGTTCGTGATTTGTGGCATTTTAGACCCTGTACTTCCATAATTACATAAAATTATAACTCTGTATTTGGAATATACACATAGGCATGTAACAATGTATATGAATTGTGTACTACATGCAGGTTGTGTTCCCCAACTTAACAACCTTGAGCATATGTAGCTGTGACCATCTAAGTTTCTTGTTCTCATTTTCTATGGCTAAAAGTTTGGTGGAGCTCAAACATCTTGAAGTATCCAGTTGTGAAATAATGGAAGAGATAGTATCAGCAAGGGATCAATCCAACGGAGAAAATATCGATATCATGTTTTGTAAGTTGGAAAGTCTAATACTGAATGAACTCCCAAACATCACTAGATTCTGTACTGAAAGTTGTACTGAATTTTCTCCTGTGACGAAATTTGATACGGAATTGGGGCCATCCATCTTTGATCCTACGAGTAGTAAAAAACTTGATGTCGAGAATGGGACTGTTGTACGAGCATGTCTTTTTGACGCACAGGTAATTTAAATCATTGTTTCTAAATCTTGCTATGACTTCTGCTAAATATGTACACTTGAGATAAATTTGTAGGTTCATAACATGAATCTATGTTATAGGTAAAATTTCTGAGCTTGGAGAGACTGAAAATCGATGGGCTAGGGAAGTTGCACACGCTATGGAACAATAAATTTGCTGATCAAGACTCTTTTTGCCAACTCAAAGTAGTTAGAGTTTCAAATTGCAACAGTCTGAAAAAGATCTTTCCAGTTTCAGTAGCCAGACGTCTCCAAAAGCTACATTCGCTGGATGTGACAGGGTGTGATGAAGTGGAGGAAATCATTACTGGTGAACAAGGACTAGAATCAGAGTCTCCTCATTTCGTGTTCCCAAAAGTAACATATGTGGAACTTTCTAATATGCCCAAACTGAGTAGATTCTATCCTGGGATTATTGCTTCCAAGTGGCCGTTACTCAAACTACTAAACATTCAAGGATGTGAGAAAGTGAAGATGTTTGCCGCAGAACTTCCAATTTCTTCAGAAAGACATGAGCCGAACCCTCTAATTGAACAATCTCTCTTTCTAATTGACAAGGTACACAGTTTTCATAGATGAAATTTCTCCTTGAAAATTTTCATTGTGAATTTATGTGCTAAACTTTTAGTTTAAATGACGATCAAATTCTTTGTTAACATGTAGAGCTTTTCAACTGCATCCTTTGAAAAATCATTAGACCTACATGTGAAATGATTTTCCAAGGTTAAATGTATCAAATGATAACATCCACTTATTGTCTCACGTGTCAATACTAGAAAATTTCCCAATACACACCGATTCTTTTAGTTCCCTTAGTCCCAATAGACATTGATATAGAGGTTGCTAAAGGCATTAGCAATTATGCAGCCGCTAATGAGGATTCGATCCCCTCTACTGTAGGTGCCTTTCGGCTAATCACCACCAATATTGTAATAGTGGAATAACTTCACTAACTTGCATCAAAATCATTGCCACTACTGTTGGTGTCTTTGGAATGCCACTGGGATCAGTGGCAAATCGATTAGACTGGATTAAAAAACATAAGGTGCCAATCTCGTGATCTATGTTCTTGACCGTACTTTATACTGTATCCTAAAATACACCCATCAAAATACTCTAAAAATCACATACACCCATCAAAATTTAAACATCAAGATTTCCTCCCTGCGGCTGCTACCCTTCTTTGATACAGACAACCTGCAAATAAAATCTTGTAATTAGTTCTTATTTTAAAAAATGACAGAGTCAACTGATATCTTAATGCTCATATAAGAAGCATTATGGTAAACCAGAATTCGCTATATAAAGAGGTAGCAAAAAAGCCAAGGATAAACCAAATAAATGATAATCATACAAAAGTTTGAATCCTTTAGGTTCACTAACTTGCTGTATAATGACAAGTATTACTTGCCTACTAGTGTCAGAGAAGCCTAAGACATGGCTTGTCCAAAGATGCATTATCTGCAATATGTGTTTTGCAGTGTTCTCCATCTGATTTATGCACTAGGCACACACGTACAGTAAATTCTGAATCAGAGTCTAGAAAATAATTTTTTTTTTTTAATCCAAACAAAAATGATATGCAAGCCCATTGTTAAACCAGATTCCCAGAATAAATATTTCAGGTCAAACTGGAATTCCAAAATTAAACTAACAACACCCAAGTATAAAATTATTTGTACTCAAATAACAGTGCGTAGTTATAAGATTGAACTGTGTCCTTTGTTGAAGAATAGACGACACTGGTACTACCAAAATATAAACTATTATATGAGATAACAAAGCCAATTATGAACCAAATAGAAAACTATAGTATAAAGTTATATAACATTGAACCTGCGTAAAAGTTGCAAAAATGTTTGGCATTGCTGTCTTACCTCAGTTTGATGCAAAAGGTATTCAATCTCTTGGTAGGTTTCCTATATGTAGAAACTCTTACCATTTATCAAGCATGCTGTTGCTGTTTAGTTAAAAAGAAAAATGAAATGAAGTAAGCAAAAAAAAATAGATTGTATTATATAATCCATAAAGAAAAAAACTATATCCTCTAAAGCAAGAAACTAGTAATTAAGCTTTTGGCTATCAAAGTGTCACTATTTTTGATACCCACAATGGATAAGATATGTGATTCACCAAGGATCAATGAGTAGCATGACCCTCTTGCAAGTCTGCTCCAAAAGAAGACCAAACATAGACCATGAACAAAGACAAAACCCTCTCCCAATTTAGCAGGAACTAATAAATGAAATGGGAAAGGAATACAAATAGCAGGAACTAACTTGGTGTAATTTATAAATACAATACACAACCTTCAGGAACCCTGCTATGGGATTTCTTAAGAACTGATTTTCAAGTTGCAGTCTTCCTTGCCTTCTCCTTTTTCGTATTTTGTAACAAAACTCCAACTATAAGGAAAAGAAGTAAACATGAAGTGAACTAGGCTCAAATGATTCATTCATAATGCCTACCAAAAACAGACAAAAAATGTTCTATATATGTTACTTTTTGGATCAAATTTTTGAATATTGAGAGGGTGAGTGTGTCATACACCTTGTATGTGAGAGGTTACTTCATATCACAGTACTACCAAGACCTTCGATTCAAGGTCTTGAACAGATTCTCATTTGTTCAGTAATTTACAAACCCAAATAAGGTTTACATCCCCAACTTAACATGACTACCAATACATTCACACTTCCTCCGGCAAACATATCCAAGTTAAATCATCACAGTATCACTGCAAGCTGTTTGTGGGTCTCATAATTAATATTAGACCAACAATACCGATGCTAGACTAAAGAAATTTTAGTTTTTGAAAATATTCATAACCAATAATACAAATTATCAAACACGTTCAATCTGTAATCAAGTTTAATCATAAAACATAAGACATGAGCAACATGGGAGGGCGATAATCACATGAGCTACAAAAGCATTATTTGCACTAGCAGACCAATCCAATCAAATATAGTAAAATTTGACACTCTACTGTACCCATTAATATGGATGACCAATCCAATCAAACAAAACACTAAACTTGATGACCTGCAACATGCGACCAAAATAGAGTCTTCCCAAAAACAATCCGACCTATACAGCTTTCTCCTCCAAACTCAATCAAGAAAGAACTTATAACACCCAAAACCCCAAATTTCTTAAAAACACACGAACAAAATTGGTTGAATCAAATTGAGATGGGGATGCTTCCTCTCCTTGGAAATTGATTGGCTACTGTGGAGATATATGGGGAAGATATTCGTAAATAAGCGGAGGAAATAAAATTGAATACACAACAACAACAAGAATTGCTGACGAATCGTATGGATAAGAACAAAACTGTCATACGTGGCAGTCTTACAATATTATATTTGATTTCTGCTTTTATTAATAATAATCCTCCTCCCAGCCCAATTAATATATATCAAAATCTACAAATGGATGGAAATCCAATCCAATCTATATTAATTAGAGTACGTATGAGGTGAAAAAACAAATCCTAATAAATTTCAAATAATCCGAAATTCACTGCTTCTCAGTCGTTTATGCTCTCTATATAATATATTTAACATCCATACACGCATGCCTTCATATATTTCAGGATTCATTCCCCAATTTAGAAGACTTATGGCTGGAAGTTGCGGGTGAGATTTGGTACGGTCCATCATCATCCCCAGCAGCACAGTTCTTTCCCAAATTAAAAATTATTCACTTTCGCAACTACGCACGGTTCTCCAAGCAAGCCGCAATACATTTCCTTGAGAAATTACCGAATCTTGAGGAGATACAAGTGGGCTCGGATGATGTTTCCACGGAAATATTTGTGAATGAAGAAATTAATGGCGGTGAGGTGATACATGCAGTAAAAACTTTGAGGGTCGATGACATGCCCAAGCTCTTGCAATTAGGGAATGGGAACTCTCAAACAGCGGGCCCACTTTTCCCAAACTTGGTCACTCTTCACGTGTCTCATTGTTGGATGTTAAAGAGTGTGGAGTCATCCGCAATATCCTTCCGCAATCTAACAACTCTGCGAGTGAGGCGTTGTGCTGGATTGGAATACTTGACAAGTTATTCCGTAGCTAAGAGCTTAATGCAACTGACAACACTGGAAGTGAGATGGTGTAAAAGCCTGAGAGCAATTATAGGGGCAAGCAACGAAGATGATCATGATACTTGTGAGATTGCTTTCAGTCGGTTGCAACATTTGACACTTTATGATCTACCAAGACTGCAAGGCTTTTGCTCGGGAAATTGCATTGTCAAACTCCCATCCTCAACACAGTTACATGTCATTGACCACAAATAGCAGAGGACGATGTTGGCACGGTATGTGTTCATTTGCCGAACATTTTATTGCAATATATGTCAATACAATCAACTCACTCTTTCTGGTTTGCCTGGTTTGCCTGGTTTGCCTAGTCGCCAAGAGACTGAAGATAGACAAGAATAAAATTTCGACTCTTAAAATCGCAACTCAGGCGAGTAGAAGAAGAAGAACAACAAACAAGGAGCTTGAAGTTCTTCACTGATTGATAAGGTTGGTAATTCAATTCCATTTGTTTCCAAGGCTTAGTTTAATTTGTTCATCTGGATTTTGACGAATCATAACAGCTGGATATCAATGACATTTTTCTGCTGTTTTGTGTGTTGCTGCTTCTGTGCTTTGATCTCGATGGGTTAACTATTTCACTTTATTTTAATTGTTTTTGTTGTTGAAAAATTGTGAGCATAGATTGCCTGGAAATATTGACGTCAAGCTACTAACTTGTGTTGGTGGCACACATATTCATAGAGAGTTTGGTCATTGCATATCAATTGTGGGTTTAATCCAAGTCTCTAAGTGTTTTAACTCATTGGTGGGTTTCAGTTGTGGCTGCTTAGGTCTGTAGGTTTGTCAAGTTATTGATCATAGGTTTAGAGCTGGTAGTAATATATGCTCCTTAACATGTATAGAAAACAAATCTATCTTCTCATCTGGACATGTTATATGTTTTCTGATAAACTTAAATGAAAAACCAATTTATTGGATTTTGATTTACAGACGGATGAAGGCATTTCAAGATCCCCAGGGATTCCATTGAAGGTATTACACTCCCAATTTGTTTATTTGTTGTGAAATGAAGTACTCTCTCAGTATGAACATGGTGTTTTGTTTGATTTGTTTGTGCCATTTGATCGATCTGTTTCGATATGGGTGTCAATGAAGCTCTTTTGCAAAAGCTGGTCTACGGACTGTGCTGCAACTTTGACTTAGTTTATGCATGTCAAGCTGAAAACCAATATTGCCAGCATAATGGTCTTATCTCTTAGTGCCATCTTCTTCTTCTTCTTTGCATTGATATGATGTGAACCCACCAAACCTGAGAGTGAGAGAGATTTGATTCCCAGTTTGATGAGATTAGCCTCTTAATATAATGATCTCTGTATCAACCTACCTTTATGAGTTTCTGGATTGGTTTGTGTTGTGTATGAATTTTTAATTACATATTTAAGCTGATTAGTTCTCAAAAGTTGCAAAGGAATAAGACCATTTCAGTAAATCATTTCCCTTCAATCTATACCATGTCTATATTTTTGGCTTCAACCCTCCAGGTTCCAGTTGTTGATGGCTATTCATTTCCTCATCTTACAAAGCAAATGAATGTATTTGTCACTATTTGTGTACCAAAGAAGAGGGACGAGTGTTTAATAGGGGTTTAGTACACTTTCATCGTACAGGATTTCACCAGTTGCTATTGAAATGGATTATGCCTTGGGAATTTGTTAGGGTAGGTAATTGTGAGCACTACAGTAATGTATTCAATTTTAGGATCTTGCGTTTTAGAGTCTATTTTAGCCTCCAATTGACTCCCCTGTTTCCCCTGACTGGTACTATCTTTCTCTTTGTTTTGATCTTATCAATCTTTTTCCATTGCATTTGGGCTTCATTTTATATAGAGTAATGATCCATAATTCGGTGTTCTTATTGATTTATGAGGTTCCTTAAACCCATCATAGACTCTGTAGTTTGTGTGTCTGCAGGTGCATTGAGATGGCGTGGTTATTGATTATCTCTTCTGTGATTGTAATATGGATAGCTTCTCTGTTCAAAATTCTCCATGGTTCATACTCACCATCTAAGGGCGCTTTCTTGAATGATTCCAATAATGGTGGGTGGTCTGCACGAGCTTTGTATTTTACAGTTTGCTTTTTGACTATTGGTTTAGTATAATGTGTTTATGATATCAGATGGCAGTGCCAAGAAGAGAAATGTGTTGGTTGTCGCTCACCCAGATGACGAGTCCATGTAAGCATAGCTTTATTGCTTTATCATGTTTCAAGTCCATTTGGTTTTTGTTATATCTGACTTCAGCTGAGATTTTTAATTAAGTCTAATTTATATTGGGGCTCTTGAATGATGGAATGGGTATGAGGGAGAATTTCTCTTCATATAATCTTCAGATTGCCTCTTATGCCCTTCGATGTTGATGTCTGCATATATTGTCCAACTTGATTGTTGTCCTTGATGATTAACACCTCTAGGTCACCTGAATGGAAAAGGTCTAATTTGATTCCTAGAAAGCCTTTTTCTCCAGTGCAATTGTTGAGCTTTTATGTTTTGAGAGAGGAAATCTGTTCTTGGTGGCAGAATTGGTAATGTGATCATAGGAATCATATATATCGTGTTAAAACTCTTTGTTGCATTTCCGCAGGTTCTTCACTCCAACAATAAACTACCTCACTTCGAGAGGGCATAATATTCACATCTTATGCTTGTCAATTGGTAACACTCTTTGATCCCTATATATCTGCATCCTGTTAAATCGAGCGGCATGCATTGGTCTATTAAACTCTTCCCTTCTTCTTTATTTATGTCTTTATATAACTTGAGCCATAGACTTGCTCACAGACAAAAAATTGCTGTGCTACTTTTTCTCTTAATACCCTTGAAATAAGAACTCTTACACTTTAAGTAAGTTCGTTAGTGTACGCAAATTTGTTTGGCATTCCCATGTGGACCAAGACAAGGTAGATTGTGAATGGTTATTTTCCTTCGAAACATCAAGTGTATCAAATTTACAAGCACACAATTCTGACCTATTCATGGAGATGGTTAAGGTCATATGACGAGAGAGTTGATGAAAATAAATATACTGCACTAAGGTCTTCATTTGTTTAGGATTTCAACAGTACTTAAATGCTGTATGTTGTAACCAACAGGAAAAATCCTCTTATTTTATCCATCTTTTCTTTTGATTATCCAAAAGATAATTTATAAGGATTGTGGCCTATCTCTCTTCTTTAAGAAAAAGGGTGATCATTTTGAAGCCAAACCGATAAAAACTGTTAAATGATGTTATTATTATTAAACTAAGCGAACATGTATATGGTGTGTGTATTATAGTCACAACTTATACTTAGATGGCAAATTCAGTAGCACTTTATATCCATCCATAAGTGTATTTAGAATAAAGGTAAGCCTATCCCTTGGGATGTGAACTTCCTACCAGATCTTCTGTTGATTCAGCGTATTGTGCCATTTGTAGGCTTTTACCATTGTTTATAGAGATGGTAGCTATTGTTATGTAACTTTCCAGAAAATAGTTTTTAGGATGTAGATAAATTGGAAATTCTTGCCTCTATCATTTCCTGGTGTTGGTTAATTACTTATCAGTTTCATCTGTATGCAGGTGATGCAGATGGTAAAGGAAATACTAGAAAAGAAGAGCTCTACAAGGCTTCTGCAATCCTCAAGGTGATATACAATTTGGAACGAAAGATGAGGTTTTGTAATTCACTTGTAATAATGATGTTCTTTTTTACGTGCACCAGCACAATGCTAAGGTTATTTCTGTCTGTTAAGTTTTTTTTCATTCCATTCCAAAATTTTTATTATGGGTTGTTGCTTGGAGAACTTTTAGTCTTTTAGAACCTATGATACATTGTAGAGTACTTCTACCAGAGCAGTCACATAATTTTACTACATTTGAAATTGGATACGCAGGTTCCACATCAACAAGTGAAGATTCTGGACCATCCAGATCTTCAGGTACTACTTGACTATGTACCTACTACCTTTTTTGATACTCTCTTGAGAGTCTATAAACTTATTCTTAAATCCTCAGGATGGTTTTGGCAAGGTGTGGAATCACAATTTATTGGCAAAGATTATTGAAGAGGAAGTCCTAAGTCAGCGCATTGACTTGGTAAGATATTCTTTCAAAACAAATTAGTTTCCTTTAGCTCTTCACCTTCTACTATCGTTTCTGGACTTGTGAATTTGTAGTTCTCTTCTTTTTGGTGTACAATGAACATCATTAAATGGACTCCTGCTTGGTGATATGGACACCTAATCTTGTTTTAATCACCTTGTATTTCTAAGAATCATTCTGCATGGGCTTTAACAGATAATCACTTTTGATAACTATGGAGTTTTAACAGATAATCACTTTTGATAACTATGGAGTTTCGGGACACTGTAACCATTGTGACATACATTATGGAGTAAGGTATGTTGAACTTAATTTTCTAATTGCCTGCAGTTAATACTTATAAACTTGGAAATAAATTCCTGGTAAACAAATGCCCATGTATGCTTTTCGTCATGGAAACATTTGTCATAAAGGAAGAGTGATGACTACTCTTCAAATCCTTGTGATGTGTTGTCTTGTTGGTTAGTTTGTCTACCCATGGGCATTCAAAACCTTTTATATTTCACCATTTTTGTTGTAATATCATACCTTAAAAAAGAACTAGGAGAGTTATAAGTATGTTCTAATTTGGTTTGATTAAGATTTGCATGGCTATCTGGGATGATTTATTCAATTGTTTGTTTTGTTTCTATATTACCGTTAACCTATATTTAGTATTTATTACCATTTAATGGAATTGGTGCTTTATTAAGGGTAGCTGTGAAGAGTGATGTATGTGAAAACTAGTTAAAGCAGCTTAAACTCTTTGTAATGTGTTAAGCCTTTCACTTTATGTATTTCCTAAGGTAAATAAAATGAACAATATAAACCTCTACTTATAGTCTCATCAAGTTTTCTTAATCAAAATGGTTTTCCAGTTAGGCATCTCAGTGATCTCACACAACATTTAAGAAAGATGAGAATACTTTTGCAAATTCTTTAAACTGCCATGATTAGATAAAATAAGATAATAATATAACTGCCTGTCTTAAATGGTTTCTTTTGTATTTTAGATGTATATTGTCTTTCTTCGTTTTGGTGGATGTACCATTTCAATGATGGCTATCTTGTGCTGTTATCAGTTTACTTACTGAATTCATTATTTGAGTACATTACAGTATGCTCTAGTCTATTTAATATGTGTTGATGTTGTAAGCAGGAAGCTTTTACTTGCATCGTCACAGTGGAATGTTGAAGCCTGGGAACTTGTATGATCTCTTCTTTAGATTCATTTTCTTTTGAAATCTGTGGCGTTTAAGTTAACTTGCCCATTCTAACGTTTAAAGTATCCTGATGGAGCCTATATTCACTGTCACCCAAGTGATTATATAACAATTATAAGATGATGCATTCAAATGTTTTCTGTTTAAGTACTTTAATGATTGTTAAACCTGTAAGATAAATTGTTCTTCTGTTGCATCCACTGTCAGGTCAGTACTAACATATTCCGCAAGTATAGTGGACCAGTGGATATATGGTTCTCCAATTTATATTTTATGCAATGCTCAAATGAAATGTTGCATTGCTTGGTAAACGAGCAGCCCCGAAAGAGTTTCCTCGCGATGGCACAACATGCAAGCCAGTGGGTTTGGTATGCTATTACTTGTTATTAATTGAAAGTACATGGAAACGTTTATGTTATTGCTCTTACATTCTTCCTTGGTTTTTCTTGTGCGAATCTTATTATACTTTTCATTAACTACAAAAAATCCAAGTAATAACTTCTTCGACATTCCCACATTGGACACGTTTTTAGAATGAATATAATCCAATGAGCTATTCTTCTTTCTAAAATGTTTTAGTTTTATATCTGCAGGTTTCGCAAGCTTTTTGTGGCATTTTCGAGCTGCACCTATGTGAATACGCTTAGAAAGATGAAGTAGTTTGTGAGATCAATTTTGTACTTGAATCTTGGTAAGTCTTCTCTTCTCATGTATATACGGCAGCTAAAGATATGTGTCTCTTTTTTTTCTCCCCCCCCTTTTATTCTGAGATGATCCATTTAGAAGAGTGAGTAGAGACCTTACAATCATCAGGTAAAATTTCACTGCTTCTGGGACAACATTTTAGTGTTAATGTTTGAGCCAGTAATAAGACAGCAATCTTGTGGAATAGAGTAGTTCATCATTTTTTTTGGACAGGCTTCTCATTGTTTTGCTCTTTTGCTGTCCATTATATGGAGATGTAGAGAAGCTTCTGTTTAATGTTACGTTACTGTAATTTGATCCAATGAAATATACTAGTTCTTTTGTGTTCTGCCCTCTGTTCAGGAAATAGAGATTGCAGAGAAGCATGTGTCTACTGTTAATGTATGTATTTGATCCAATTAAACCTCTCTATAACATTACCTGACAGATACAAGCTGGTTGATTTTCTGCTTTAAAAAAAAAAAAAAAAAAAACAAACAAACAAATAAAACAAAATTCACTCGAAGTCTGAAGTCTTGAAACCAGCTTTTATTAGTGAATGAGAGGCTCATTTTAATTGATGCTGTTGCATGGTTTTGTTGTCACTAATAGTTTGTAATTCTACTTTCGTCAGGTTGGCGGGCATATTGGTGGTCGGTGGAAGCCTGACATAGTAGAGGCTTGAAAGTTTAGATTAGATGAATGGAATCTGAATAAGGACATCTACTGAATTTGAATCGTAATGGTTCAGGTAATGAATTTTTTTGTGAACTTAGAAAAACTTCTAGTTGCTCACTTTTGTATCTCATGCCTTCCTTCACAGTTCAGAATATCTGAAATTCTTTTCAACGAGAAATGTGAACTTCAAGTTAATAGAAACTCAAGATTAGAAGTTTTGCAAGTATTGAGAAAGCTAAGATGTAATCCTGCACTCCAACTAAAAGATCAATGGGACTGCTATTTTAAAGATTTACACTAATTTGTAGTCATATAATATGGGAGACGGTTAAAATGTCATATATTTATAAATATTTTTACACTCATTTGTAGTCATATAATATGGGAGACGGTTAAAATGTCATATATTTATAAATATTTTTAGCTATCTATTTCCTGAATAGTTTTCTTGCTTAATCTCCATTCTTGTTTCACCAGTTCCTCATGCTGGCTTTGGATTGAGTTTTGAAAGGCTTGTAAAGTTTGCAACTGGGATTGAGAATATCAGAGATGTGATTCCTTTCCCACAGACACCTAGTTCATCAGAATTTTAAGGAGGCTGTTTACATTCTTTGGGTCCCAAACAGTATTTTTCTCTCTCATTTTCCCCCCTTCTTACCTTCGCCATTTTGTAGCTGGTTTCTCAACTTATATTGGACAAGAAACTCAAGGCAATTTTCATTATTTAGGCCTGAAAGTGAAGGTTAATTCTGGTATAAGAACTAAAATGTTTATTAAACTAATTGTATATAGTATTCGTCTTTGTTTTTCTTTTGTTTGGGCAAATCTCATATTAGTTGCCTTCTTTATCATACAATTTGCTGAAACATTTAAGATGGAGGAGCCGCCTACATTTTCTGATGAATTGGAAGCGTAGTATGCTTAAAACTGCTGAAAAGGTAGATAAATGCTATCGTCTCAAAGAAAATTAAGACGGGCAGATTACAGAGAATTAAGAATATGGCTGTGGACAGAACACTGATGAAGAATTACTGTTGGACTCAGGGAATTTAATGGACAGAGTCTCCTCTTTATTTAGTAGTTGTAAACATCATTCTCTTCAACAATGCTCGAGGCAGCAGCGTGAAACAAGAACCTGCAATTTGCGATAAAACGGTCATGCAAAGGTCACCGTGATCCGCAAAGTCTAGGTACAGTGTTCTTCAAGGTCTGCTTCCTCAAAGCAGAGCTTCACATCATGGCACGAAAATAAATCAAACGTCTTTTATTATTCTGTCAAACAAAATAAGAAAAGTAAAGACGGTTGGATTTGATTGGGAGCTTTGCAAATGATGCACTCCATTACCGTAAATCAAAGATGCTTATGTTTTAACAATGTTGTCAAGTTGGATTTCAATGTGGAAGTCGATGAGTCAAAAGTTATCAAATTAACAATTAAGCACGACGTTAAGCACTCTGCTTTTCCCGTACAGTTTTTCATACTTTGTTAATAATTCAGGAGAGGTTGGCTTTGCCAGTGACATCATATTTCTACCTTCATTCTCCTGTGCTTTAGCTTTCGCAAAAAGACATCAGTCTACTTCATAAGTTTCATAGTTCTTCATATTCTTCCTGTACAGAGTCTGTTAATAAATCAGGAAAGTTTGGCTTTGCCAGTGACATCACATTTCTAGCTTCATTCGCAAAGAGAAATCAATGTACTTCATAAGTTTCATAGTGTATGCTCTATACTTGTTTAAGTGTTTCCATTTGTCCTGTAACTTCGTGCTGGTTTTAATTCTCTGGAAAACAAGAATTGCCTCATGATTCCCTGTTGTTTGTTTCTCTTGTTATGTGTAATTAGCTTATTTTAACATGCACACTCTCTTCTTAGTCTTTCTAATTTATTCTCGTTTTACAGATTAATTCTATTCGCATTCCTGCTCCGGTGTCCGAAAGGGAAGGATTTGAAGAGCTATTAGCTTCACCCGTAACTAACTAAAAAAAGATAACGTTATGTTCTTCAGATTTCTTGTTTACTTTTAACAATAATTCTTTAAGACAAAATTACTATAGAATAAAGGAGTAATCACTATAGAATAAAAGTTCACAAAATTATAAGAAATTAGAAAAGTGATTTGGTACACGTTCTTTTAAGACGTGCGATTTGAAAGTGTTGTATGCTTCATGCTCCCAAAGAGATAAGATTCCTTCAAGACTTAACACGCTACTTTTTCTTCAGACCCAAAAAGAAAGAAAAGAAAAGAAAAGAAGAAGTGAAAACAAGGCTATTTCGTCAAAGAAAATTGACTAGCAGGTATGTATGTTAAAGACACACTGATTGCTGTGGTCCTCACGCACAATTTGCTGGGCCTATTTCCCACTATGATGAATAATTTTGTCGAGCAATCATGCATGCCATCCTAATTAGCTTTTTTTTCTTTTTGGGTCCTTGACCAAAGCACTAAAATTGAGATAAATTATCCTACTTACCATAATAAGAGATTTTTATTCTCACTTACACATTTTAAAATAAAATGACAATTTTGCCCTTTATATAATTAAGAAATTGCATCCATGCCACTCATTCTTCTCCACGACGCCGGCCTGCTCTCTCTCTCTTCTGCCAAACTCCACCTCCAGTCTCTCTCTCTCCCTCCCTTCCCGATCTTCACGTCCCTCGCGCATTGAATCATGGATCTGGCCGCAGATGAGGAGCCTAGGGTTGAACAGACGTTTCAGAACGACGCCGGCGGAGATGCGATAGGGACTTGACGAGAGTGGCGGAGATTGTGATGGCTTTTCCGATCATGGAGAAAATTCGAGGAGGAGAGAAGTCGTCGGAGCCGGAGATTGGGCTTATGGAGGAGGCTAGGGCCAAGCTGGTGGAGCTGTGCAACGGATCTACTTTTCTCCCGCCTCCCGGTTTCGGCATCAACAGCGACTCTTCTGGAATTGCAGGTCGCCGCCGTGCACCGCCGTCATCATCTTCGTCCTCGGCGATGGTGCACAAATCCGGTCGGACCAATTCGGCGCCGGGATGCGAAGTCGTAGCTGTACTGTCGAAAAGACGAAGTCGAATTCGATCATACTTTGTTTTTGGGTAAATTGGGGGCAGAACGCCCAGATAGAAAGAAAAAAGAAAACAAAAAAGTTCTATTGGGGTAATATAGATCTTTGTTTATTGGGGGCAATAAATTTTTTGAATTGATGTAATCTCCTCATTTTTTTTTTCTTTAATCAAAATTTTATTTGTCTACTTTTAGAAAGATTAGTTCTCATTCCTGCTGTCGAAAGCTCTATTGGGGGGCAATAGATATCTATTAGAGGGCAATAGACGTCTATTGGGGGCAATACATGGCTGATAGACGTCTATTGCTTCTCTATTAGTGGGCAATAGATGTCTATTGGGACAAAAAAAACTTTTCGGTGAGATTTTCAGCACATTCCGATCGGCGGTAGCCAGTGACCGGAATCCGACTGCCGGTGACCGAATTCCAGCTAAAGTTGACCGGATTCCGGCGGCCGGTGATCGGGCTCCGGCGAAGTCTCCCATGGTTTCTCTCTCTCTCCCTCTCTAAGTAACAAAGGGGTGAGGGTAAAATTGTATTAAAAAAAATTAAAAAACAAAAAAAAAATCTTAATGGGGTATAAATAAGCTGGAATAGTGATTTGGATCCATCTGAATAGTGTACAAAATGACTTACTTTTATTAGGTGTTGCAGTGGTGTAGGACTTATTTTTGGACCCATATTTTAGACTCATTTTTTTAGAGTTGACATGATTGAATTGATTAATTGTGCACCAATGGATTGAAGAAGCAACAAATCTGAGCCACCCATTTTAATATCATATAGCTATGAAGAATGATAGTGTGTGATGGTGGTCCCCACGCCATAAGCTTCATAACACAAACAACCGAAACAAGTGGGATTTTCAGATTTTGTTTCCCATGTGGCGGGTCCCACAATTTATGAGTCCAAATGGATTTGAGTACTTCCTTGGACCAAATCTGCTCCAAAATTTAAGTCTCCGGGAGTTATGAATCCAATTCTCTCCAACCCACTGCAGCACAATTCCAAACTTTTAGACCCAAATTTTGATTTTGGACCCAAAAATAGGCCCCCACTGCTGATGTTCTTAAAGCATCAGCAATGGGGACCTATATTTGGGTCCAAACTCAAAATTTGAGTCCAAAGGGTAGAAATTGGACCTATATTTACCGGAGACCTATATGTGAGAGCAAATCTGATCCAGTCTTGGACCCAAAAAAAATTGGACCCAAATTAGTGGGACCCGCCATGTTGTGTGGGTGACCGGTGATGCATGCAAGGACATGCAAGTGGCCTATGGGATCAGAAAAGTTGCATACACGTGTAGGAAGGGATCAGAAAATTCTGGGACCCACAGTTTCTTTTAACCCAACGTCTCTTTCTGTGTATAATTAAAGGCTAAGATTGAATGTTTAATTCAATCTAACGGCCAGAAATAGATTCCATTAATTATATATAAATTTGTTTTACAGTTTTTTTTTTTTTAGAAACGTAAAATTTTGATTTTTACTTATAAAATAGCCGTTTGATGATTAACTTTTATTTATACTAATTTGTTAGGCATTTTTTATCTTAATTTAAGTTGTATATGTGTGTGTCTATATATATATATATATATATATATATAAAGTAGAAGACTCAAATATGAATTTGTTCCACAGTGGCAAGATTTGTGTTTTGGACCCAAATTTGAGTCTAAAAAAATGAGTCCTAAAATAAGTCATGCACCACTGCAACACCCAATAAAAGTAAGTCCTTTTGTACACTACTCAGATGGACTCAAATTACTATTCCAGCTTATTTGGACCCAAATTCGAGTCCAAAAAATGAGTCTCCACTGCTGATGCTCTTAGGGAAGACTTCCTTAGAGTATTTTGGGTAAGAGTGAATTAAAAAAACTTAATGAGGTAAGTGGGAAAAAAATCTCTAAAAATGGGATAAATGGACAAAAACCCTTTCCACTACTTTAGAAAAAGCCTAATTAAAGTTGGATTTTTAGGCCAACTGTCACTTTGTACGGGAACTGTGCTATGTTGTCTATTCAATACTATGAAAGATTATGAATCCAAACCTCATAAGTATTATGGCATGAATGAGGTACAGGAGTATATTCTACGCACTGACAGTGTATGGGTACTTGCAATATGAATGGATGTAATTTTTATGATATTAAAATATATAAAGGGGGTGATTAGATAAGTGGTTGTTAATTTTTTTTAGATTAAAATAACTGACAGTATACTTATACTGTCGGTGCATACAATCCTCTCCAATGAATGAGATAATGCGTAATGTAGCAATAAGCAAACAAAATAACTAATCACCAGAGCTTAAAATTTAGCAAAAATAGTTAAGGAAGTAATCATTGTATCGATGATAATACCACTTCCAAAATATAGTTAGCTTGAAAAATAAGAATATATGTAGTTGCGAGATAAACATGCATGATGAGGCAGACTATTTTAGTCTATTATTGATGTCCTGCAGTTGAATGGAGACATCACTATTATTGATAAGATGCTGGCCCGCATAAATAATGTTGTCCAGCACTCGTGAATCATGCCACCGACGCTCCTGCTAATTAAGGCGACATTCATTCATTCCTTCTCTCACGCATTCAAGCTTCACAGTATTGTTGCTCTGCTTTTGGATAATCTACCTCTCTGAGAAACAAGTATTGCCTCTCGATTTCCTGGTTTTTCTTATTCTGCTCATGTCTTATTATCTGTGTTTTAGTATATATGCATGCTCTCTGTTTTTACTTGCGACTTTATTCTCATCTACAGACAGATTGTTTTCGCATTCCTCATCCGGTGTTCTGAGGGAAGGATAAAGGATTTGAAGAGCTAACTAGCTTCATTCATACCAGATAAGGTACGTTCTTCAGTTTCCTTAATTGTTTACTTTTGTTTTCTCTAGTAGTAGTTTTTACTTTTTACCCAACTCTTCAAAATTTCTTATGTATCTACAAGAGACTTTTTGAGCAGGAACCATGCATGTTTGCCTTGTCCTAGTGTAAATCATATTTAATTGATATATGTGGGTGTGTATTTATAAATACTTGAGCAGAAATGGAGATTCTTGCTGCAATTGCCGGAAAACTTGCCGAGTACACAGTCGCGCCAATTGGTCGCCAAGTGGGATATCTAGCTCACTACAAAAGCAACTATCAAAACCTCCTGACCAAGGTTGAAGACCTGCGTGATGCCAGAGACGAGGTTCAACAAAAGGCTGATGAATTTGAGAGCAGCGGTAAAAGAATCTCGACTAGTGTCTGGAAGTGGAAGAGAAGAGTGGATGCAATCATCCCAGAGGCAGAGACATTCTTGAATGATGGACGCCATGCACAGACTGCATGTCTCCACGGCTTTTGTCCTAATTTGGTGCTCTGTTATCACCTAAGCAAGAAATCAACAAAATTGGCGAAGGAAATTGTTGAGCTTTATGGACAAAACGAGTTTCCCAATTTTGCATTTAATGTTCGCCCACAAGAGGTATGTCTCTTATCTACCGGGCATTACCATGCATTTGATTCAAGAAATTCAACTGTGATGAGAGTCATGGGGGAACTCAGAAATCCTAATACAGAAATGATTCTAGTATGGGGAATCGGTGGAGTAGGGAAGACCACACTTGTGGAAGAAGTTCTTAGGAAAGCTAAGGACGACAACTTATTTGATGATGTGGTGATGGTGAGAGATGTTAAAGAGAACCCAGACCATGTAAAAATCCAAAAAGAAATTGCAATGAAGTTAGGTATGAGCATTGACGAAAATCATACTCTAGCTGAAAGAGCATCCATTCTATGCAATAGGATAAAAGACCAGAGAACTGTTGTAGTTTTAGACGATGTTTGGGAAAAAATTAATCTGGGGGCTATCGGACTTCCCCGTCTGGTGAATTTTAAAGTACTGTTGACATGTAGAAGCCGAAAGGAATTGTCATTGGATATGCGTACACAGAAAGATATTTCGCTTGATGTTTTAGAGGAAGAGGAAGCATGGAGTTTATTTGAGAAGATGGCTGGTGATGTTGTCAAAGATAGCCGCATACGAAGCATAGCAACTCAAGTAGCCCAAAAATGTGGAGGTTTGCCAGTCTCGATTGTTACGGTTGCAAGGGCTCTAAAAGATAGAAACAAGTTGCATGCATGGAAAGACACCTTGAGACGGCTTAAGGGTTTTGACAAAAAAGAATTGACGGAAAAAGCTGACTTGGCTTTGGAGTGGAGTTACGATCAGTTGGAAGATAAAGAGCTTAAGCCTCTGTTCTTGCTTTGTGGGATTATTGTAGTTAAGAACCATATTTATTTGGCAGACTTGTTGAAATATGGTTTTGGTTTGGGTTTGATTAAAAATGTTGATACAATAGAAGAAGCACGAGATGCATTGGATACACTGGTTGAAAAGCTTAAAGATTCTTGCTTGTTGTTGGAGAGTGATATCAATATGCATGTTAGAATGCATGATCTCGTATGTGAGGTTGCTGCGTGGATTGCATCCAGAAAACACCACGTCTTATTAGTTGGATATGGTGGTGAATTGAAAGAATGGCCTGATAAGGATTTCTTTAAAAGGTGTAGTAAGATGTCTTTAAAATCCAACAATATTCCCATGCTTTCTCAAGTATCCGGGGAATGCCAGAAACTAGAAATGTTTTATTTGTACAATAAAGATGTTGCATTGGTGGAAATTCCTTCCAACTTTTTTAGTGAAATGGAGAAACTGAAAGTGTTGGGTTTAACTAAAGTGGGTATGTTGTCCCTACCTTCATCTCTTCAGTTGTTGAAGAATGTTCAGACGTTGTGTTTAGAAGACTACAAGTTGGAAGATGTAGCTCATGTTGGACATCTAAGCAACTTACAGATTCTTAGCTTTGCGCGGTCCAACATTAAAAAGCTACCTGAAGAAATAGGACAATTGATTCGACTGAGATGGTTGGATTTGAGTGATTGTGCCAAACTTGAAGTGATTTCGCCTAATGTTATTTCAAGGTTGGAAAGACTAGAAGACTTGACATTGAGAAACGTCTTTCTCAAATGGGAGGCTGAAAGGGGAGGAAGTAATGCTAGTCTTTTAGAGCTAAAAGACTTGTCTCAACTAACTGCATTGGAGATATATATTGCAGATGCAAATGTTCTTCCATCAAACTTGTTCTCCAGTAAGTTGGTAAGATACCGAATATATATTGGCGATGTTTGGAAGAGCAGATGGACGTGGAAGAAGACTATGGTTGAAACGGCCTTCAACACGCTAAAACTGAAGATCGCTCCCGGCAATGAATTGGACCAAGGTATAAAAACGTTGGTAAAGAGATCTGAAGATTTGTCTTTGGTTGGAACAGAGAGTGCTAATAGTATTCTCCGTCAATTAGATGTTGAAGATTTTCAGCAACTGATCCGCCTCCGTCTCCAAAACAATGTTGATTTCACCTATATCATTAATAGGAAGGTAAATTTCTTCGCCTTTATTTTGATGTACTATTCAATGATTAGGTTATCTTTTTGGTTGACTAATGATTAAGATATCTTTTATTTTTTAGAAGAAACTGAAGTTTTCTAGAAAGATTAAATTCTGGTTACTACCTTGTACTTTCAAGGGTTCATCAGTTCAGTTCCTGCACTTCTAATTTAATTGCACTCTCCAATTTCATCAAATCGATACAATCCGTCACTATTCCGTCAATTTTCGCTGTTAAAATGCTGATGTGGGACCTTCTCACAGGGAAAATTCCCAAACTACCCATCGTTAGGCAGCCCGCCGATGCGTCAATGTTGTGAATGCAGATGGGTAGTTTGGAAATTTTCCCTGAATTTTGACGGAGTGGTGATGGATTTGATGAAATTGGAGAGTGCAAGGACTTTTCTGATTAAATTAGAAGTGTAGGGACTGAACTAATTAACCCTTGAAAGTACAGGGTAGTAAGCAGAATTTAGTCATTTCTAGAAATATATGGGTATTCTAGCATACCAATTGTTGATAACATTTCTTGGTGGGCCATCCATTAGCAAATTGAATTGCTGTCGTTTCTACTCTAAAAAAGGGAGGAAAAAAAAAAAGAAAAAAAAAAAGCAAATTGGATTGGTGCCCGTCACCATAAATATAATTTCTTTTAATGAAATTCTTTCAGTAGGTAGAAATTGGCCACACATTAAATCTCGCAATGTATGGTAATTGGAAATTATTCTATGCACCGACGGTGCAAGTGACCCAACGCTTATAAAATAATCTCAACCCTTGATATTTATTATCAACTTTATTTTTAATAAACAAAAAGTGTATTTAATGCAATCTAACCATTCATTTATGTTGGTGCAAGTGCACGGCGGTGCTCTCATTGAGAGATTATTCAGAGCACCGCCGTGCACTTGCACCAACATAAATGAATGGTTAGATTGCATTAAATACACTTTTTGTTTATTAAAAATAAAGTTGATAATAAATATCAAGGGTTGAGATTATTTTATAAGGGTTGGGTCACTTACACCGTCGGTGCATAGAATAATTTCCATGTATGGTAATATGCTGCAATTTTTAGAGTTTAACATGGTTTGTAATAACATTGATAGATACCTTACCAGTCTTTTTTTCTTTTTGATGAGAATAATGTCATTGTGGGGTTCATATTTGGTTGAGCTTGAAAATTAAGAATAGATTAATATAATTTTCCTCTGGTCATCTACAAATGATTAGAAGGTTTGTGATTTGTGGCATTTTAGACCCTGTACTTCCATAATTACATAAAATTATAACTCTGTATTTGGAATATACACATAGGCATGTAACAATGTATATAAATTGTGTACTACATGCAGGTTGTGTTCCCCAACTTAACAACCTTGAGCATATGGAACTGTGACCATCTAAGTTTCTTGTTCTCATTTTCTATGGCTAAAAGTTTGGTGGAGCTCAAACATCTTGAAGTATCCAGATGTGCAATAATGGAAGAGATAGTATCAGCAAGAGATCAATCCAATGGAGAAAATATCGATATCATGTTTTGTAAGTTGGAAAGTCTAATACTGGATGAACTCCCAAACCTCGCTAGATTCTGTACTGAAAGTTGTACTGAATTTTCTCCCGTGACGAAATTTGATGCGGAACTGGGGGCATCCATCTTTGATCCTACGAGTAGTAAAAAACTTGATGTCGAGAATGGGACTGCTGTACGAGCATGTCTTTTTGACGCACAGGTAATTTAAATCATTGTTTCTAAATCTTGCTATGACTTCTGCTAAATATGTCCACTTGAGATAAATTTGTAGGTTCATAACATGAATCTATGTTATAGGTAAAATTTCCGAGCTTGGAGAGACTGAAAATCGATGGGCTAGGGAAGTTGCACACGCTATGGAACAATAAATTTGCTGATCAAGACTCTTTTTGCCAACTCAAAGAAGTTAGAGTTTCAAATTGCAACAGTCTGAAAAAGATCTTTCCAGTTTCAGTAGCCAGACGTCTCCAAAAGCTACATTCGCTGAGTGTGGTAATGTGTGATGAAGTGGAGGAAATCATTGCTGGTGAACAAGGACTAGAAACAGAGCCTCCTCATTTCGTGTTCCCAAAAGTAACATATGTGGAACTTTCTAATATGCCCAAACTGAGTAGATTCTATCCTGGGATTATTGCTTCCAAGTGGCCGTTACTCAAACTACTAAACATTCAAGGATGTGAGAAAGTGAAGATGTTTGCCGCAGAACTTCCAATTTCTTCAGAAAGACATGAGCCGAACCCTCTAATTGAACAATCTCTCTTTCTAATTGACAAGGTACACAGTTTTCATAGATGAAATTTCTCCTTGAAAATTTTCATTGTGAATTTATGTGCTAAACTTTTAGTTTAAATGACGATCAAATTCTTTGTTAACATGTAGAGCTTTTCAACTGCATCCTTTGAAAAATCATTAGACCTACATGTGAAATGATTTTCCAAGGTTAAATGTATCAAATGATAACATCCACTTATTGTCTCACGTGTCAATACTAGAAAATTTCCCAATACACACCGATTCTTTTAGTTCCCTTAGTCCCAATAGACATTGATATAGAGGTTGCTAAAGGCATTAGCAATTATGCAGCCGCTAATGAGGATTCGATCCCCTCTACTGTAGGTGCCTTTCGGCTAATCACCACCAATATTGTAATAGTGGAATAACTTCACTAACTTGCATCAAAATCATTGCCACTACTGTTGGTGTCTTTGGAATGCCACTGGGATCAGTGACAAATTTACGAGGTTGGATTAAAAAAAATAAGGTGCCAACTATAGGCACCTCTACATTCTTGACCGTACTTTATATTGTATTCTAAAATATATCATTTAACAAAATACACTAAAAATCACATACACCCATCAAAATTTAAACATCAAGACTTCCTCCCCACGGCTGCAACCCTTCTTTGATACAGACAACCCGCAAATAAAATCATGTAATTAGTTTTATTTTAACAATTACATAGTCAACTGATATCTTAATGCTCATATAAAAAGCATTATGGTAAACCAGAATTGGCTGTATAAAGAGGTAGCAAAAAAGCCAAGGATAAACCAGATAAATGACAAGCATACAAACGTTTGAATCCTTTAGGTTCACTAACTTGCTGTATAATGACAAGTATTACTTGCCTACTAGTGTCAGATAAGCCTAAGACATGTGCTTGTCCAAAGATGCATTATCTGCAATATGTGTTTTGCAGTGTTCTCCATCTGATTTATGCACTAGGCACACACGTACAGTAAATTCTGAATCAGAGTCTAGAAAATAATTTTTTTTTTTTAATCCAAACAAAAATGATATGCAAGCCCATTGTTAAACCAGATTCCCAGAATAAATATTTCAGGTCAAACTGGAATTCCAAAATTAAACTAACAACACCCAAGTATAAAATTATTTGTACTCAAATAACAGTGCGTAGTTATAAGATTGAACTGTGTCCTTTGTTGAAGAATAGACGACACTGGTACTACCAAAATATAAACTATTATATGAGATAACAAAGCCAATTATGAACCAAATAGAAAACTATAGTATAAAGTTATATAACATTGAACCTGCGTAAAAGTTGCAAAAATGTTTGGCATTGCTGTCTTACCTCAGTTTGATGCAAAAGGTATTCAATCTCTTGGTAGGTTTCCTATATGTAGAAACTCTTACCATTTATCAAGCATGCTGTTGCTGTTTAGTTAAAAAGAAAAATGAAATGAAGTAAGCAAAAAAAAATAGATTGTATTATATAATCCATAAAGAAAAAAACTATATCCTCTAAAGCAAGAAACTAGTAATTAAGCTTTTGGCTATCAAAGTGTCACTATTTTTGATACCCACAATGGATAAGATATGTGATTCACCAAGGATCAATGAGTAGCATGACCCTCTTGCAAGTCTGCTCCAAAAGAAGACCAAACATAGACCATGAACAAAGACAAAACCCTCTCCCAATTTAGCAGGAACTAATAAATGAAATGGGAAAGGAATACAAATAGCAGGAACTAACTTGGTGTAATTTATAAATACAATACACAACCTTCAGGAACCCTGCTATGGGATTTCTTAAGAACTGATTTTCAAGTTGCAGTCTTCCTTGCCTTCTCCTTTTTCGTATTTTGTAACAAAACTCCAACTATAAGGAAAAGAAGTAAACATGAAGTGAACTAGGCTCAAATGATTCATTCATAATGCCTACCAAAAACAGACAAAAAATGTTCTATATATGTTACTTTTTGGATCAAATTTTTGAATATTGAGAGGGTGAGTGTGTCATACACCTTGTATGTGAGAGGTTACTTCATATCACAGTACTACCAAGACCTTCGATTCAAGGTCTTGAACAGATTCTCATTTGTTCAGTAATTTACAAACCCAAATAAGGTTTACATCCCCAACTTAACATGACTACCAATACATTCACACTTCCTCCGGCAAACATATCCAAGTTAAATCATCACAGTATCACTGCAAGCTGTTTGTGGGTCTCATAATTAATATTAGACCAACAATACCGATGCTAGACTAAAGAAATTTTAGTTTTTGAAAATATTCATAACCAATAATACAAATTATCAAACACGTTCAATCTGTAATCAAGTTTAATCATAAAACATAAGACATGAGCAACATGGGAGGGCGATAATCACATGAGCTACAAAAGCATTATTTGCACTAGCAGACCAATCCAATCAAATATAGTAAAATTTGACACTCTACTGTACCCATTAATATGGATGACCAATCCAATCAAACAAAACACTAAACTTGATGACCTGCAACATGCGACCAAAATAGAGTCTTCCCAAAAACAATCCGACCTATACAGCTTTCTCCTCCAAACTCAATCAAGAAAGAACTTATAACACCCAAAACCCCAAATTTCTTAAAAACACACGAACAAAATTGGTTGAATCAAATTGAGATGGGGATGCTTCCTCTCCTTGGAAATTGATTGGCTACTGTGGAGATATATGGGGAAGATATTCGTAAATAAGCGGAGGAAATAAAATTGAATACACAACAACAACAAGAATTGCTGAAGAATCGTATGGACAAGAACGAAACTGTCATACGTGGCAGTCTTACAATATTATATTTGATTTCTGCTTTTATTAATAATAATCCTCCTCCCAGCCCAATTAATATATATCAAAATCTACAAATTGATGGAAATCCAATCCAATCTATATTAATTAGAGTACGTATGAGGTGAAAAAACAAATCCTAATAAATTTCAAATAATCCGAAATTCACTGCTTCTCAGTCGTTTATGCTCTATATATATAATATATTTAACATCCATACACGCATGCCTTCATATATTTCAGGATTCATTCCCCAATTTAGAAGCGTTGGTGCTAGAAGTTGCGGGTGAGATTTGGTACGGTCCATCATCATCCCCAGCAGCACAGTTCTTTCCCAAATTAAAAACTATTTACTTTTACAACTGGGCACGGTTCTCCAAGCAAGCCGCAATACATTTCCTTGAGAAATTACCGAATCTTGATACACTTGCAGTGGGCTTCGATCATGTTTCCACGGAAATATTTGTGAATGAAGAAATTAATGGCGGTGAGGTGATACATGCAGTAAAAACTTTGATGGTCGAGGACATCGGCAAGCTCTTGCAATTAGGGAATGGGAACTCTCAAACAGCGGGCCCACTTTTCCCAAACTTGGTCACTCTTGACGTGTCTAATTGTGGGATGTTAAAGAGTGTGGAGTCATCCGCAGCAATATCCTTCCGCAATCTAACAACTCTGCGAGTGAGGCGTTGTGCTGGATTGGAATACTTGACAAGTTATTCCGTAGCTAAGAGCTTAATGCAACTGACAACACTGGAAGTGAGATGGTGTAAAAGCCTGAGAGCAATTATAGGGGCAAGCAACGAAGATGATCATGATACTTGTGAGATTGCTTTCAGTCGGTTGCAACATTTGACACTTTATGATCTACCAAGACTGCAAGGCTTTTGCTCGGGAAATTGCATTGTCAAACTCCCATCCTCAACACAGTTACATGTCATTGACTGCGGGATTGAGTTGAAGATTTCTTCTGAAGGGGTCCTGCTCAGTAATCCAAAACCAGAAAGAGTAGAAATAGCAAAACCAGAAATAGCGGAGGAGGTAGATGATAATGGTGACGGAGAAAAAGAAAAAGATGAGGATGTTGGCACGAGGTATGTGTTCATTTGCCAAACATGTTATTACAGTATATATATATGTCAATACAATCAACTCACTCTTTCTGCTTTGTCGGTAAGAACATGGTGTTTTGTTTGATTTGTTTGTGCAAAAGCTGGTCTAGGGTCTGTGCTGCAACTTTGACTGAGTTTATGCATGTCAAGCTGAAAACCAATATCGCTAGCATAATGGTCTCATCTCTTATTGCCATCTTCTTCTTCTTCTTCTTCTTCTTTGCATTGATATGTTGTGAACCCACCAAACCTGAGAGTGAGAGAGATTTGATTCCCAGTTTGATGAGATTAGCCTCTTAATATAATGATCTCTGTATCAACCTACCTTTATGAGTTTCTGGATTGGTTTGTGTTGTGTATGAATTTTTAATTACATATTTAAGCTGATTGGTTCTCAAAAGTTGCAAAGGCATAAGACCATTTCAGTAAACAATTTCCCTTCAATCCATACCGTATCTATATTTTTTTTTTTTGGCTTCAATCCTCCAGGTTCCAGTTGTTAATGGCTATTCATTTTCTCATCTTACAAAGCAAATGAATGTATTTGTGTACGAAAGAAGAGGGGCAAGGGTTTAATAGGGGTTTAGTACACTTTCTTAGTACAGGACTTCACCAATTGCTATTGAAACTGCCTTGGGAATTTGGTGGGGTAGGCATTTGTGAGCATTACAGTAATGTATTCAATTTTAGGATCTTGCTTTTTAGAGTCTGTTTAGATTTTAGAATCATCTTGCATTTTAGAGTCTGTTTTAGCCTCCAATTGAATCCCCTGTTTCCCCTGACTGGTAATATCTTTCTCTTTGTTTTGATCTTATCAATCTTTTCCATTGCATTTGGGTTTCATTTTATATATAGTAAATATGCATAATTTGGTGTTCTTATTGATTTATGAGGTTCCTTAAACCCATCATAGACTCTGTAGTTTGTAACTTGCTATCAATTTCTTACTGCCATTGATGATTTCTGATATTGAAGACACGGCCTTTCGCATAATAGCCTTATAGGTGTCTCAGTTTACTGCAGGACAATCAGTGTTAGTTGTTTTGTCTTATTGGGTATCACTGAAAAAAGTTATATTCTTTACTGTCTGCAGGTGCATTTGAGATGGCGTGGTTAATAATTATCTCTTCTGTGATTGTAATATGGATAGCTTCTCTGTTCAAAATTCTCCATGGTTCATACTCACCTTCCAAGGGTGCTTTCTTGAATGATTCTACTAACGGTGGGTGGTCTACACGAGCTTTGTACTTTACAGGGTGCTTTTTGACTATTGGTTTAGTATAATGTGTTTATGATATCAGGTGGCAGTGCCAAGAAGAGAAATGTGTTGCTGGTTGTTTCCTACCCAGATGATGAGTCCATGTAAGCATAGCTTTACAAATTGCTGTATCATGTTTCAAGTCCATTTTCTCACAGATAAAAAAATGTTGTGCTACTTTTTCTCTTAATAGCCTTGAAATAAGAACTCTTACACTTGAGTAAGTTGGTTAGTGTATGTAATTTGTTTGGCATTCCCATGTGCCCAAGACAAGGTAGAAGCCCATGCCTTGTTTGTGAATGGTTATTTTCCAAATTTACAAGCACAAAATTTGGACCTATTCGTGGAGATAGCTAAGGTCATATGACAAGAGAGTTGATGAAAATACATATATTGCAGTAAAGTCTTCATTGGTTTAGGACTTAACAGTACTTAAATCTTCCTATTTAAAGCATCTTTTCTTTTGAGTTTCCAAAAGATAATTTATAGGGATTGTGGGCTCTCTCTCTCGTTTTCAAGCCAAGCTGATCAAGACTGTTAAATGATGTCAGTCGCTGCGAGATTGAGTTTGAAGATTTCTTCTGAAGGGGTCCAGCTCAGTAATCCAAAAACAGGAAGTGAACAAATAGCAGAGGAGGCAGATGATAATGATGATGGAGAAAAAGAAAAAGATGCCGATGTTGGCACGGTATGTGTTAATTTGCCAAGCATCTTATTACAATGTCAATACAATCAACTCACTCTTTCTGGTTTATCTAGTTATATTGCCAATACAAATCATTTATGTATAAATAAATATGCAAAACATCACAACATATAATTATCCATTTTTCAAGTTTCATACTGACTCTAATTAATGTTTTTATGCTTATTTGTTAGGCTCAGTGCAATATTTGAACAGGGCAGGCTAATTGCTGAAACAGACATTGCCAGACTCCATTTAAAAATTCACTGTAAGTAGTATGCACTTTGCAATGAGTAACATGAAATAAATTAGCCTTATTTTTATTAATGTTATGCTTCAGAACTTGAATATACTGCATGCTCTAATTTGACATTGTATCTTCAATTGTTCTGACAATTCTTTGTTCCACCTTCAACATTTGCGTAATTGTGTTATACTTGGTGCCTTGTTGCTGTTGCTAATATTATCTTGTTTGAGATAAGCCTGCAAGCAAGCTCAACGAAACAAGTCCAGAAGGCCGGCAGACCTGTTTGAGTGTAAGATTGATCTGCCGCTGCGTATTTGTGAAATGCTTGGGATGCTTACCACGAAGAATGAAGAGGCATATAGTGGATGCCCTGTAATGTCACTACGTCAGGGTCTATTTAAAGGCATGAACTCTCATTTCTATCCTTTCCTATTTTATACCTTAGAAGGGGAAAACTAGTTCTGACATTTAATTCCAGTTTTTAAGCTACTTTTCTGAAGCTTTTCAAGACACATATTACTATTTCAGGAGATCAAAGCATTTTATGGGGCGAAATGATGATGCGATCATGGGGAGAGTGTTGAAGCTAAGTTCTGCGGTAAATATCATTTCCTTTCAATTATTTCTGTCATATAAATAGTTATTAATAGAATTTTTCTGCTGTACTTACGTGTGTGTATTATGCATTATTTGAGTAAATCAAGTTGGAGACTAACAGTAATAACACAGTTAGTCCAAGGTGGTCTGTGGTTTAGCAATCAATCTTGTTGAGGCAATTTGGTGATAGTTAGGTCCACGGCTGGCAATTCGTGTTTCATGGTCATACTTTTTGATCATGTGGTTAATCGTGTCATTTTATTGTTTCAGCTTTGCCAATTTCATTTTGTTTTGAAATTGGAAAAGCTGAAACACAGCAAAACACAGCATATTTTGTCAATTTTATGTCATTATATTGTATGGATCATCTCCAATATTGTCACAAGCATGGTGGTTCATGTGGTTCCCCAGGGAATACTTAACAATCTAACTGTATTATATATTTTCCATGTACTTTTGTCAGGTTGGGCTGATTGGTGCAAGGCAGAGAACACAGAGGCTACTGGAATATTTAGAAGATCAGTTGGTTAAGGCTGAATGAACAACCTATCAGTTCATCAGAGTTTTAATGAATATGTTTATATTAAGTCTTTGGCTCCCAAAAAGATATTCTTTTAGTATCTGTATTACTGTTTTCTCATCTTTTTGTAAGACAAATTTGAACCTCATGGTAGCTTTCATTCTTTTAGGCCTGAAAGTAAAGGTTACTTTTCTCATGTAAGCACTATATTAAACATTGGTCACGTGATTGCCTATCGTATTTGTCAAATAAGTGGCCTTTCTGGTTGCTGTTCTAAAAGTCACACTAAGATGGGAAGAAAGTCTTTAGGTGTGCCGAAGAAACATTCACCAAGGAATCAATAAATCGATCACTAGCAGCTTATACTAAGAATTTAAATTTATTGCAACACATTCAGTTTAATTTCAGATGAAGTTTTTGGTGGGAGAAGGCTGACATTTTTCTTATTTATGATATGATCGACTTCAGTGAGTTGAACAGAATTGTATGAAGAAAACTACTAAAAGGATAGATGAGGTCAGCTGCCAACTCATTTAGTACTAACATCACTTTGATCAAGATTTGATTTACTGTTGTCTCAAAGAAAATTGAAGTATATATATGACAGGTTATGTGTAAGAAACCAAGAATATGGCTATTGCTCAAGAATTATTAATAATTGAGCTCCAAGGCTATGCAATCTCCTTTTATTCTATATAGACTAGTAAACAAGATTCTTTTTAACATTGCTCTGGAGCAAATGACACTGTTGACACCAGCATCCAACAAGAACCTGTGATTTGCTTGCTGAGCCGCGCTCAAAATGTTTGGACCATCTCTACCGATTGATGAAACTGCCATGCAAAGCTCATCGTATTGTTCGAAGTTCAGGAACTGCGTTCTTTCCTCAAAGTGAAGCGTCATGGATGGCACAGTATATATTAATCTGGTAACACAATTCAAACCCAGTCTTACTCTTCGATCTCCAATGGTTCCCATCCATACTTACTATGAAAGTACTCCAGTATGGGCCTCAACAATGTGACTGTAAGGAGCTCCCGAATCAATGACCATTCCTTCGCTGGTCATAAACAGGTTTGGATCGATTTGGAGAAGAGCCCCATTCAGACTTATACCATTCAGTTTTAAGAATGGTAAGTTGAGCATGATCACCGAAATGTAACAATGCTTGGTCCTCGACGAGATATCTCCTCACAAAGTTTCTAAAATCACACTCAAAATTTTCACCCGCACAATTTGTCACTAAAAGATTGGACAAGAGCTAAAAATTTGGGAAACCTGAGTATTGATTATCAGCCAATCGGCCCGGTCATTAAATGTATGTCCGGCTGCCGGAGTGACTAGTAAATTTGCTGACATGATACTTTATTCCTCCCGGAGGGAAGATCATCAAGTTTTGTACTTGCAATGGAGATGAAGGCGAATGCGAATGGAGATTGTATGGCTGTATGCAAAAAGAAAACATGGTTGGACCATGAACGGATTATCTCAGCTTAATTTTGATGCAATACATGATCCTTTATTTATGCTTTCTAGGGACTAGACATATTATTTTTTCTGTAGCCTTAATTATATTCCTTTTAATCTGGCTTTTGTTGTTTTATGTTATTGTGTCCTTTGGAGAGACAGAAGTACTAGCTAGCTAAGCTAAGCTAAGCTAACGGAGAGAAAGGGTGGTTTATCATGTATTCAGATTAATACTGGAGGAGACTTGTAATTTTTCAATAATTTCAATCAGTTGATCGTTAACGCTAATTCTCCCAAATAATATTAATTTTATGTATATATTAGTCTTGGTCTGCATAGTGTATAATCCGATACCAATCGGGTCTTGGAGCTTCAACATTACCTGGCAAAAGTGCACGTCAAGAGCCAAGAGGCGAAGACCTAGAACAGAAACAAGACCGAAGGGAAAGGACCTTTTCGAGAGCCCCGACACAAATTTGAATGAATCTTGTGGTCTTTGTTGAAAGGCTCTCTTTTATTCTTCTTTTTCCTTGTGCACATAGGAGTATAGTAGGAAAGCAGTAGATTCTAGCAACAATACTAGCTCTCTCTTTATAGGGAGACAGAAAGAATTCCATATCCAAAAAGAACAAAACGGGACATCTTATTTTTCTCTCAATTCAATACACTTATCTTTTCCCCTTGAGAAGATTTGTAGAGGACCCCCTTTCATCTACCTCAAGGAACATTTTCTGTTTTTAAACAAATGAACAAATGATCTGTACATTGGTGCCCATGCAGGCTTTTTTCTCTTTTTTTGGGGGTTAAGAACAAAAAAAGACTTTTACTATAGTGGCAACTCCCACGGCATTCAAATAAACATTGGCTCAAAAGCAAAGGAATTGCGCCAATTACACATTTCAAGATACATGTTAGGGTGGGGAAGTATGAATGTTGGTAAAGAAAATAACCGTTCTATGAACCTACTTTCGGCACATACCACCATTTTGACCTTTTGAGAGATGCAGGAGCAGGGACATCACAAGTATTTGTATTGATCACTAAGAGCAAAACTTGATATTTACATTTCACAACTTTGGCTCAAAGTTCCACCTCAGGAAGATCGTCACCAAAACTGCCGCCGCCATTCATTGGCGCATGCATTTGAGAAGGCGGCTCACTAGGCCTATATAAAGTAGGGGACATGCCTAATGCCTCCCCTAGAGGTTTTATTTCTCCGGTCTTTGGAGGGCTAAATATATCATTGGAGCTCCCACCCCATGATGCCGTCCTTCGTGAGTGAGCTGGAAGGGGACCATTGGCATAATTCTTTGGATATTATTCATGCTTGGGTACCTTTGCATACTCATTGGTGATGATGTTGAAGGATCTTCTTTAGTTGTTGTAGCATCTTCTTGTACATGTTCGGCAATAGCCTCCATAGTCTGGTCACCCGATGACGCTGGAGTGGGAATGAAAAACTTTGCATTGGCAGCAACAGCAGGCTTAATAGATGGAACAGAAGGTGACTGGAACAAGTTTGCTGGCATTCCTCCAGCTTGGTTGAAAGTGTCAACATATCTGCCAAAATCCCATTAGTAGTGAAGTCATTCATTGCCTTCATTTGATTACTAGAAAAGTAGAAATTATGGTGAAAGGGCATAAAGTTTTAAGAATAATTCTCTTTTCTACTTGATTAACGAAAATTAGGTAATCCTAAACCATTACTTGCTTCTTTAAAGAGTTTTCAACTCATCCCTGAAGATCAACAATAACTGCTTTGGATTTTGAGCTTTGATTATAAATCGCTTAACTAAACTACAGGAATATAAATTTCTTTAGGTACATAAAATCCACATAAATATGACTGTACAAAAGATGAATTTTAAATACTCTTGAGAAGAAAGTTACTCAGCCTTTTATGAATCATAAAATGTGTAAGTAAAATTTGTGTGGAAATAAGATATTAATGATTCTAAAGCAGATTTTAGCAATTTATGCTAAAACCTCAAATCCGAATCCCTCATTTTGAATCATAAATCCAACTGCACAGTAAGTGAACATGACCAAAACAGAGAGAGAGAGAGAGAGAGAGAGAGAGAGAGAGAGAGCTATACCTATAAACCACTCGGGTTCGATGGTCTGTTTCGGTCATTATCCTTAAAAAAAATAGGGCTCATGAAGTTGTGATCTATCTTTTACTTCTTTTCTCTTCTACCCCCATAATCATACTCTATAATAAGAGTCAATTAGTATAGCAACCGAAAAAGATACATTGTAGTGAAATCAAGGATAGAGCCTGGGAGGCTCCTTCGTTGTATGGTGATTTCTTCTTCCCCATACTCCACCGTTACTTAACTAGTGGGGCTAGTCCGATTTTATCTTAACCAACGTGCTGGTATGTTTTCACGAGATTCTTGGATTTAAAGATCAATGTTTTATCAACGTTGCATACATCGAGGTTTTTAAATGAAGAACACGTGGGAAAGTATTAAAGCTTTGCTTCATTTAAATTATTTTATTTATTTTTGTCCACTCAAGCTAACATGTTTTTCAATACTTTCCCCTGGGCCCTTCGATTTCAAATGCTCAGTTTGCAGGCTAGATTAGTTGAGGTCGGGCGTACATGGAGTTGAGTCATAGTTGTCACTGCTTCCACATTGTAGGATCTATCGATCCTTTACCCTCTTTACTTTTTATTCTTGTATACCTTTTGTTTTAGAATTGCTTTGATAACTTGTGGGATTAATGTTGTTAAGTTAAGACTTGTGTAATGTGAATTAGGAAATGTTGTGATTTGGGGAGCAGGATGACTCCAGGAGTTGAGGATGGTGTTTGATATTAGAAGTGTAAATCTCTTTCTACAGGTTTGGTGCTGATTTCTTAAGTGAGCACTTTTAGGGGACGTTCTACCAAATTTCTGGTAGAATTTCTTCTAAGGTGGGCCCCGCAGGACCGCTTAAGATTTCAGGGTGAAATCTGGGGCGGGTCCTGTCATGTCTAGTCGTGTTTATTATTTTTTCTATAGCTTTAATTATATTCCTTTTAATCAGGCTTTTGTTGTTTTATGTTAGTGTCCTTTGGAGAGACTGAAGTACTAGCTACCTAAGCTAAGCTAACGGAGAGAAAAATGTGGTTTATCATGTATTCTGATTAATACTGGAGGAGACTTGAAATTACAATGATTTCTAATCAATTGATTGTTAACGCTAATTCTTCCAAATAATATTAATTTTATGTATATATTAATCTTGGTTTGCATAGTGTAATAATCCGATGCCGATTGGCTCTTGGAGTTTCAACATTACTTAGCAAAAGTGGTCACCAAGAGCCAAGAGGCGAAGACCTAGAACAGAAACAAGACCGAAAGGAAAGGACCTTTTCGACACTAGATCCATCCGACACAAATTTGAATGAATCTTGGGGTCTTTGTTGAAACGTTCTCTTTTATTCTTCTTTTTCCTTGTGCACATAGAAGTATAGTAGGAAAGCAGTAGATTCTATAACAAATTACATATAAGTGTCATTTTAGGACTTTAATTAGTTATAAGGACACTTAAACTTTTTTGTGCACATAAGGCCACTTTAGAGCCCAAAACCATCAGCTTCTTTGTGTTATTCCTATTTTGCCCTCAACCCCTTTTCTCTCTCTTCTTCGATGGAGCGTAACAGATTGCATTCTCATCTCTCTCTCTCCCCCTCTCCCCCTCCCCTTCACAAACTGACACGACGACGACGTTGCAGACCTAACGATCTCGCCGACGAAGAACCGATCGTTGAACGGCGAGCAGATTTCAAGCTTGGCCCGAAGCATCTGGCTCTCCACAAGCAGGTTAACCTTCGGATCTTGGATAGCGGTGCGGAAATTTGAGCTCGGGAGATCCGTCGGCACATAGATCGGTGACGCTTCTCCTTCAGATTGCTCTCTCTCTCTCTCTCTCTCTCTCATGGACTGTCCTCGTCGCTCCTCCGTCATCTTAATCAGTGTTGGAGTCTCCGGTGAGAGCCAAAACCTCTCTTCGATCACTTCAATCGGCTTCGTTAAGTCGTTTGATCAAGTTCAATTTCATCATTCTTTAATTTCTTGTTGATTAATTTTGTTTTTGTTTAATTAAGGCCTATAAGCGGCGAAGTTTTTGATCGAGAACTGCATAGAGAACATAGTGATTCTCGAAGCTTCGGACCGCATCTACAGTAGGATCCGAAAACAAGAATTCAGAGGCGTGTCGGTGGAGCTCAGCGCGGGTTGGATCGTCGGAGTCAGTGGAGAGCAGCTTAATTTGGTTTGGGGAGCTGGCTGAGAAAACAAACCTCCGGACTTGCTTCTCCGATTACAATAATGCTCGCTTCAACATCTACGATTGCAGGTCCGGCCATATCCCGGAGCATTTTAGTGATTTTGTTTCTAGTTTTGCTTAACGTACGTCGTGTGCAAATCATCATATTAGTTCCTGCGATTGAAATTGTTTCAGTTTGATCTCTATTCGATTAATTGATTATTGCTTGTTGCCTATATAATGTTGTAGATCCATTGTGGTTTTCTAAGTGGATTAGATCATAATTGTAGGACAGAATGAGAATTGCTGAAGTTTCTATTAAGAAGGAAATGAAATTGGATCATAATTTTATGCCTCGTTGTTCAATTTTGATGTTATGCTATCTATGTTTCTGATTGTGTTTTATTTTGGTTTGTGTTTTTGTTTTTGTGGTTGAATTCTGGCAATATTTGTCTTGCACTTGCATCATTTCAGAAAGAGAGCAAGTGAAGCGATTTTCAATGTTGGTGAGAGTAGCTTTCGGAGTTTGTGAGAATAGCTTTCGGTTTTGGTGAAAGTAGCGTTTTCTTGTTGGTGAGAAGAGTTTTTGATGTTGATGAGAGTATATTTTGTTGTGAGAGTAACTTTTGGTGGTGTTGATTATAGCTTTTTGTGGTGGTGATAGTAGTTTTTGACTTTGGTGAGAGTAGCTTTTGTTGGTGGTGAAAGTAGTTTTTTGCATTGGTGAGAGCAGATTTTGTTGATGATGAGAGTAGTTTTTGATACAAGAGTAGCTCTCTAATGTTAGTAAGAGTAGCTCGTTGGTGTTGGTGACAATAACTTTTGTTGTTGGTGAGAGTAGCTTTTGGTGTTGGTGAAAATAGTTTTTTGATGTTGGTAAGAGTAGCATTTGTTGCTAGTGAGAATAGTATTTGGTATTTGAGACAGTAGCTTTTGTTGGTAGGGATAACAGCTTTTCATTTTGGGGAGCATAGGTTTTTTGGTAAGGAGTAGCTTTTGTTGTTAGTGAGAATAGTTTTTATTGTTAGTGATAGTAGCTTTTGTTATCTCGCCGGAGGTTGCCGGAAATCTCACAAGAGTAGCTTTTGTTGTTAGTGATAGTAGCTTTTGTTATCTCGCCGGAGGTCGCCGGAGGTCGCCGGAGAATAGCTTTTGTTGCTAGTAACAGTAATTTTTGTTGCTAATGATAGTAGCTTTTGTGACCTCGCCGAAGGTTGGCTGAAATCTCATCAGAGTAGCTTTTGTTGCTAGCCACAGTAGCTTTTGGTGTTAGTAACAATAGTTTTTGTGGTCACTGGAATTCGCCGGAAGTTGTCCGGAGGTCGGCCGGAGTTCACCGGAGGTTGGCCAGAGACCCGCAGGAGTTGGCCAGAGAGGAGAGAGAGAATGATTGTTGATTTTGTACTCTAGTGGTATTTATGTAAATATGTTAGTTTTTAATATCCAAAATATAACACCATTTTTAATCTAGCGGCCTTATATGAGGGGGAAAAAAAATAGTTGGTAGCCATACGGCTAAAAAAACATTGAAAGATGCACTTATATATAATTAACTCTAGATTCTAACAACAATACCAGGTCTCTCTTTATACTGAGGGAGAGAATTCCATATCCAAAAAGAACAAAACGGGGCATCTTATTTTTCACTCAATTCAATACACTCATCTTTTTCCCTTGAGAAGAGGATCCCTTTTCATCTACCTCAAGAAACATTTTCTGTTTTTAAACAAATGAACAAATGATATGTACATTGGTGCCCATGCAGGCTTTTTTCTCTTTTTTTGGGGGTTAAGAACAAAAAAAGACCTTTACTATAGTGGCAACTCCCACGGCATTCAAATAAACATTGGCTCAAAAGCAAAGGAATTGCGCCAATTACATTTCAAGATACATGTTAGGGTGGGGAAGTATGAATATTGGGAAAGAAAATAACCGTTCTATGAACTTACTTTCGGCACATACCACCATGTTGACCTATTGAGAGATGCAGGAGCAGGAACATCACAAGTATTTGTATTGATCACTAGAGCAAAACTTGATATTTACATCTTCACTACTTCGGCTCAAAGTTCCACTTCATGAAGATCGTCACCAAAACTGCTGCCGCCATTCATTGGCGCATGCATTTGAGAAGGCGGCTCACTAGGCCTATATAAAGTAGGGGACATGCCTAATGCCTCCCCTAGAGGTTTTATTTCTCCCGTCTTTGGAGGGCTAAATATATCATTGGAGCTCCCACCCCATGATGCCGTCCTTCGTGAGTGAGCTGGAAGGGGACCATTGGCATTTGACATAACTCCCATGCTTTGGATATTACTCATGCTTGGGTACCTTTGCATACTCATTGGTGATGATGAAGGTGGAGCATGAAAAGAGTCATTCCTGGCTGATGTTGAAGGATCTTCTTTAGTTGTTGTAGCATCTTCTTGTACATGTTCGGCAATAGCCTCCATAGTCTGGTCACCTGATAACGCTGGAGTGGGAATGAAAAACTTTGCATTGGCAGCAACAGCAGGCTTAGTAGATGGAACAGAAGGTGACTGGAACAAGTTTGCTGGCATTCCTCCAGCTTGGTTGAAAGTGTCAACATATCTGCCAAAATCCCATCAGTAGTGAAGTCATTCATTGCCTTCATTTGATTACTAGAAAAGTAGAAGTTATGGTGAAAGGGCAGAAAGTTTTAAGACTAATTCCTTTTCTACTTGATTAACGAAAATTAGGTAATCCTAAACCATTCCTTGCTTCTTTAAAGAGTTTTCAACTCATCCCTGAAGATTAACAATAAATGCTTTGGGTTTTGAGCTTTTATTATAAATTGCTTAATTAAACTACAGAATATAAATTTCTTTAGGTACATAAAATCCACATAAATATGACTGTACAAAAGACGAATTTTAAATACTCTTGAGAAGAAAGTTACTCAGCCTTTTATGAATCATAAAATTTATAAGTAAAATTTGTGTGGAAATAAGATATTAATGATTCTAAAGCAGATTTTAGCAATTTACGCTAAAACCTCAAATCCGAATCCCTCATTTTGAATCATAAATCCAACTGCACATTAAGTGAACATGACCAAAACAGAGAGAGAGAGAGAGAGAGAGAGAGAGCTGTACCTGGATCTAATACCCATTCGTCCACGAGCTGAGAATTGATTTGAGCTGGGTGGAATGGGAGGTGTCCCTGAAGTTGGTCCTGGAGGAGTTGAAGTACGTAAATCTGGGCCCCCTTTAGTGGGGGACCCCCCTTCTCTCTTTAAAGCAGACCTTAAGTTGTAATCAGAAACACCATTCTGGAAGACTGCAGTTGTTGGGGGAGGAGGCAATGCAGGTTCTTCAGCTGGAGGTTCAGCACCTTCCTCAACCCATCTCTTAAGTTTTTCGTCATAGTAGAACTTATTTGTTTCACCCAACTTAGCCTTCAGTAGCAAGTGCAGAGCAGAATTACAGAAAGTTTTCCATAAGAAAAATACCCATAGTTCTTCTCTAGATGGAAAAAGGAAGGAAAGCCTACAATAGAAACTTCACGAACTACCTGTTTTCCAGGGCGAGGTCTCAGGACTAGGCCCACAGTCTTTTGCAACAGCTGAGACCCAAAACCAAAACGAGAAAAGCGGGAAGTCCCTCCTGAGGCTTTTCCCTGTCCATCAGACGAGGCCATTTCCTTTGATGAATCAACCTGATCTTATAACGAGCTAGATGTCACATAGATTGTATAATCAACCACACATATCAATTAGGTGATTAACTGCAAATATGGGGTGTGGTAGTGGGTTGAGTATGTGTATGTGCACATACATGTCAGAATTTGAAAATTCACCAGTTTGGAGAGTAGTACACACCTGAGTTCTGCCAAAGTCTGGCTCTGAAACACTTCTATTATGCATCGGCTTTCTATTGCCAAAATCACTTATGGGTTCCATAGAAGCAGATGGAATTAAGGATGACATTGCCATAGTTGATTGACTACTAGATACTCTAGGACCCATTGGCTGTTGGTAATGATTACCGTGAACACTTCCTTGGGATGTGGATGGTGCAGGTGGTGGTAGGCTCCCAACAACACGATGGGCAGTATTATCGATAAAGTTGAGCAATTTACCTTTGAAAGTAGAAACCAGATTTACAGAGTATCCACCCTGTAAATGGAATGTGCATTCATAGACTGACCATAACAGCTCAAAAATGATGAACATATAAACAAATGAGAAAGAAGTACCTGCTGATGAGTTCTGATCCTCTCCTCTAGAGACAATACTAGCTGCTTCCACGTTTCCACTTCAGGTGCTCTAACAGTTTTTAAGGACTTCAATATTATTTGACAGTACCTGTATTAAGTTTACATCATTAAGTAAGGGAACCGTATCTAAAAGAAAGCATCAAAGTAGGGATAAAAAAAAAATACACCTACGTACTTCAACGAATCAGAAACTCTTCCAACTTCAGCAAGCATGTGTGCATATATGAGCTTATATGGCTGGAATGGTAGAAGAATAAACTGAGAGTTTCCGAGCACCTTTGAATATTCATATAACTCAGTCCTCTGCCCAAAAATAACAAGGAAGAATAGTATAAGTTCCGAGAGTGTTACTAAACGAATTAATAACCAACTTGTATTAAGCAAGTCTTATGTCTCACTGAATATGAATAAACAAATAACAATCAGTTACCAACGTAGAAACTACAATTAAGATTTGCAGTGACAAAATTTTGGGTGGATATATAATTTACTGGTAAAAATGTCTCAATACTCAATACTGCTATTCAGATAACCCAGCCCACTGCCAAAGATCGACAAGGACAATTGATATATAAGATTTTGAGAGGAATACTTTGAATAAAGTAATAAACAACACTTATTAGCTTTTATTATCACTGAAGATGAACAAACAAATAAGAATCGCTAACAGAGAGAATTTACTGTGCATTTAGGACACACACACTTGTGTTCATATACAGAGGACTGCCAGATTATGACGAGCAACAATGCCAGAATACCATATTTATAAAAAGAAAATAGGGTTCAGTGACTCGTCAGCTCAATATTACATTCACGTCGGATAATCTACCCATGCGTCAACTCAATATTAGATTTGAATGTGCAGTTAGGAATTACAAGGTTTATATACCTTGTGTTATACAGAGGAGTACCAGATTGTCACAAGTAACAATGCCAGAATACCATGTTTATAAAAAGAAAATAGGGTTCAGTGACTCGTCAACTCAATATTACATTCATATCGGATGATCCACCCATGTGTCCTATCATGCTCTACATTACCAGCAATGATGACACAATGTTATGCAGGGTGCTTAACAACTATTCTATTAATTTATATATTATACTCGGACTTCATTTTTATGCTTTGGGCAAGCCCTCCAGTTAGTGGCGGCTGATTAGCAGTGTGACCCCTCTATCTCTGAGGTGCGGTTAGGTTATGTCAATTTAGCAAACCAATGCCTCTACACACACACACACACACACCCAGGTAGAATAAAATAAGATGTTATGAGATTGTGTTATTCATAACTAATTGGGTATACCTAGAAAGAAATAAAGATCAGATAAAGGAAGATGTTTTACCAAAAGATATGAATGGTTCATGTCGTTTGAATTCAAAAAGTTGAATTAGGAATTAGAAGACGAGAAACAAGAGAAATGAGACTATTAATCTGCAGTCTCAACGACCTGCTTATGTTATGTATAAAACTATGAGGTTATAGAGAGCGTCATCTTTCACTACTGCAATTCCTATCCAGGAAAGAAAAACCATCTTACAGTTGTCTGGAGCTACACTTTTTAATTAAAGAGTTAAAAGCATGTGTTCTGCAAGGCCCAACCACCATATCCAGATAAGAGACTTGCACTGGAAGAAATTTCTAAAGAAGGTATAAGAGAAAATGCATGAATGATCGAACGCACCTGAATGGCCTCTGGGCTAGCATATGTTCGAGGCAATTTCCAGTGATCTGCTCCAATTAGACATAGTCTTGCAGTATCTGAGTATGACTCAAAATTTGCTTCTGCAATTAAATAGCAGATGTGTGCTGCAGTAATCTGAAACATAACCCATGTCAGATTAAGAAATAAAACAATTTGGTATGCAAACAAACTAGTTACATGTTACGTTAACATACCTCACTCCTATCCTTCCACAAGGTATCTCCAAGATGAATGATTACCAGTTCATCATCTTTCGTTCTGTTTGCAGTTATCACAGCTAAATTCTCCTCCCAATCATCAAGCATTGTATTTGAACCAAACTGTAGTTACACAAGGAATACAACATTCTTACTGAGGCATTGCTAAGGAATTCAGTACATAAGATGCCACTGGAGAAAAGACTTATTCCGATTGCAGTACCAGCTTTGGCACTACTTATGATCTATGTTCCAATGTTATTAGAATGTCTACAATGGGCAGCTCAACATGTACAGCTATGATGAAGGAAGTAACATCCAATAGGCAATTTCTAAATAAGTATCTCACCTGCACAGGCTGTTGAGGCATATTAACAGCACCAGGAACACTGATTTCAGATGTAGTGTCAGCAGAAAACACTTCCGCAGGTTGGCCTGCAATTAGCAGGCATAATGTTCGCAAAGGTGATCCTGGAATTAACTGGCATACTGCCATCTGCTTAACAGTATCAACATATAACTGGATTGGTTGAGAGCCACCATCCCCACAAGAGGAAGAAAGAAAGAGAAAGAGTTAGAAGAGTGCATGCTTACGTATAAACTGACAACTTTACTCAAGATTGTAAGTATTTATTTTAAGTTGCCCAATATAATGACAATGGTGAATGAACCTGTTCGCCAAGCTGTGAAGCAAGAACAAGCGCTGGCCCCCACAATTGACCTGCCTGTGCACATTGTAAAGCCTCTTTCTTTCTACCAGAAACCAGTAGATTTTGTACTTCAGAAGCAGTTGCCTAGGAATAAAACCAAGACTTATTACAAAAAGAAAATAGAAAAGAAAAGTAATAGGAGAGGGGGAACTATCAGATTGATTATCCCATACCTGTATTTGTCCTTCTGAAGGGATGTTCTGCACACAGTGGCTAAGAGCATTATACTCACCGAGTTGTGCACCATTGCTCTTTGCAGATGCAAAAAGCTTAGCAACTGCGGATTCTGGAATATCATTTTCCTATGGAGAAGAGAAGCCCAGAATTACACCAGGCACAGGACTGGCACTTAAAGAATGCTATCACTAGGAACAAAACTTGAGAAACAATTTTGGGACGATATGTACTTTCAAGGTAGAGAGAAGACAGTATGGGTGACTCAATACCGGAATATTTGAATGATAAAGAATTCAACATCAGACAAGTTTCCATTACTTAAAGAAGGACATAAAATGAAAGGTGAACATTAGTAGGAAATCCATGTCAGTGGAAACTGCAGCGTCAAGGGCAGGCAGTATATCCGCAGTTCACTCTTTCCATGTACTGAACATATATTCTAAAGCATTTTTTTTATTTTCTAAAGCATTTCTCTTCACACAAATGCATTGATACAGAACATAACCTCTCTTGTACTTAAGAACCCCCAGAAAACTATATTGTTCTGTAAAATTCCAAACAATTTAAAGCATGAAGAATAAGAATTCAACATTTCATGAAGTACAGTATCACAATAACATAGGATCCAGAAAGGACATCCTACCTAGCTACACCCTATATAGAGACCCATACAGTCACCAGTAAAAGAAACTGTGCATGGAAAATATATAATTAAATGTGAACAGAAGAAGAGAGAGAGAGAGAGAGAGAGTTGAAGTGGCTCACATCAAAAACAAGATCAAAGGACATGAATGTGATGTACCTTGGATAGAGTGTCGGTACCAAAAGGAGATCGGAGTTTTCCATAGTGTTGACAAGCTATCTTAAGCAAAGAAATAAGTAACCTCAATACTTTTCCTTTCCTATAGTCCATGTCGGGCGATTCACAGTAAGCAATCCTTTCATCAATCCATTTGTTCAACTCTTTACTTCCAACATTCCCTCCAACCAACGGCCCTGGAAAGGACTGTTGGCACAAGGCACGAAAATAATCACAAGTAGTCATTCCAAAACTTGAAGCATCAGGCTTTTGCATGAAAACTTCTGTCAAGTTCAGAACAGAAACTGAGCCCGCTACAGGATCCTTCACATGATAATAAACATCCATAATTACACATTTGGCAACATTAATGTAAGCAAAATAGTTCACCGCTCCATTCGGCCACAATTCAGAGAGAATGTAGGCAAAGATAATAGGACCAAAGAGAAGCTCACAAAAAACAAAAGAAAAAATCTCCACTCAAGAAATCCTAATAAAGTTATCAATCCATAAAACAATTACCTTGTAGTTTTTACTTTATTTTCGGTAACAACCTCAGAATTTGGATCTCTATGCCAACGAAATGGGCAGTTATTTATATTAAAGCAAGAAGGATTCAGAGCCTCACCTGGCTTCCATAGGAAGAGTTCCCAAGACTACTACTGTCCTTCATCACAATGAGTTTTCCACCAAATCCAAAAGTTACTAGGGCATGTGGAGGACGCCCGGCAGAAGATCTTCCAACAGTTGGAGCATATGTAAACTGATTGCCACTCTGGAAAGATTGTTGTGAATAATTTACAGGTTTCTGACTGCCATAGTAATCCTCTGAAAATTGGGTTTGTTCATTCTGCTTTGCATTTCCTTGATTAAACTGCTGGTTAAAGTTTCCACCTGGGGCAAAACTTTGGAACCCAACAGTCCCATTAGCCTCACCATGACCCTGACTTGCTTTGTTATACAAAGGAACTGCTCCGAACTTCTGCTGATCCTTGTTAACCGTAGAAGCTAATGAATTACCCAACTGTTGGTTTCCACCAAAACTTGGAAAAGACTCGCTGGTAGCTACAGCCTCAGGTTGCCACATATTTGAAACTTGCTGATTGTAATTATTATAAGACTGAGACCAGCTACCCTCTTGACCTTGGTTACTGACACCTTGTGACCCATAATTTTCAGCTTGTCCATACTCATGATATAAACTATTCTCATTCTGGGCCTGAGCTGCCGTTGTGGCCGTGGGTTGCATAGAAGCATTATATGCTTCCAATGAACGCCACTCCTGGGCAATTGTGTCGTAGTACCAATCAGGGTGATCAGGATAAAAAACCATATGTTCCGGGTACCCATTAGTCCCTTGTGAGACCTGTTCCCAGCTAGACAAACAACCAGTAGTGCTAGCTTCAGTCACAGTTCCGGCAGCAGAGTGAGCTGTTTGCTGCAAATACGAAACCTCCTGTTTAGTATCAGTAACGGTGGTCCAATTAGCAGCTCCATCGAAACTGTCCACCTCGTACCATTGCCCTGTGTTGGGGTCATACTTCCACCCAGGATACAGACTGTCCCAATACTCGGTACTGTTTACATCCGGCTCGTTTTTGCTTTCTTCCCCAGAGGCTCCATAAGCTTGAACCTCTTGATACTGCTGGCTATTATTAACCGAATTGCTCAAACCATTGGCTGTATAATCTGCACCGCCGGATATCACATTTGGTTGCGCAGTCAAACTGTTGGCTGCATAGTCTTCACTGCCGGATACCACATTGTGTTCCACTTTGGCGGGAAAATCCCCAGTGCCATCCCCCAACTCATTGAAAAAATCCGAGTAGGATCCAAAGCCATGGATCCCATTCTGACCCGAATTGGCATAAAACAAACCCCAATCCACCTCCTTAACCCCCGAAACCCCGGAATCATTACTCTTGCTCACCACCGAATCTGAATCCGGCTTCAATTCGGCACCCGCCCCATCATTGCTGGACTCCACCGCCCCCTCCGCCGAACCATTGATCACATTACTCGACTCAACCACATTACCAACCCCAACCGCATCCGCCTCTCCGGCATCCAAATCCACACCGCCCTTCTCCTCTTTCTTTCCGGCACCGGAATCCGCCGCTGCAGCCGCAGCATCACCAACGCTCAGATTGGCAAACGCCTTGGCGTCGTCGGAATCACTTCCCTCATTCAAATTGGGTCCCGCCACCGCCGCGGCCGCCGCCGACGACGGCGGTTCGAGGTCATCTTCGACCAATTTATCAAAGAAATCCTCATCCGTATCCTCCACCTGAAATGGAGGAGGATTCGAAGCCATCTAACCTAATCCCCGCAACAAAATCCAAACTTCCACCCCTCAATTCCCTATAATTTACCAAAATCCTCGAAATTGGAGCTCGAATCCTCCCAAAAAAACCCGAGATCCAGAGCCCGACGCCTCAAAACCCAAAACCAAAACAAGATCTAGGGTTCCTGAGCTCCTCCCCTGCAATTCCCACCGCCACAAAAATCAACCAAACACCGCAGATTTCTCCTCCCTTTTCCCCGCTTCAATCCAACGCATTTTCGTCAAAAAAAAAAAATCAATCAAAAAAAACCAACATAACTTACAGATCGAGGGAATGAGAGAATCAGAGAAACAAAGAAAGAAAGAAAATGGTGTCTGTGTGTGTTTTTAGGAGAGAAAAAGAGAAAGAAAGGGAGTCTGAGAGTAGAGGAAAGCCCAAAAATTCGCACCTCCCACCCACCAAGAGCTTCGCTATTATAATTTCTTTTTCCTTTTAATTAACTCATTTTTTTTTCTTTTTTGTTTAATCTTAATTTCCCGAATTTACTGGACCGAAAAAATAATAACCGTGATGTGTTGTCTGAAAATGGGAGCTGAAAATAGAATTATTATGGAGTAACGTAGTGAGGAACATAGCCACGTGTTGCTAGAATGAGGAGGTTAATAAAGTTAATGATTAAGCTACAGAGTAATTAATGATTTTCTAGTTTCTGACTAGCAGGATCTACTGTTTATGGGACATCTTTGCAAATTTGGGGTTTGATTGGGGAATCTACTTGGGGGTGTGGCGTACGGGAGGGGGTAATTGCATTTTTTTACCTCGTGGTGAATAACTTTGGAGGGTGAAATTTGAGGTTGAATCTAAATTAATCCTCATTTCGTTTACACAAAGTTTGGCATCTAAGGTTGAAAACTAATGTAAACAACCATGAACTTGTTGGTTAGATTGGATGAAAGGAGTTCTGTTTTCTTTTCCATCTAAAATAGTGTTACACTTGAATTTTTAAGCGATAGATAGGAGTGAAACAAGAAAATAACATTAAATATACACGGAGTTTATGTGAAATGGCTAGTGCTCAATTAAATAAAAGTTATTTTGACTGTGTAGTTATATCATGAGGATTTTGCATCATTGAAACATCATGCAACGTATATTTTTGTTTTTGAGTCATGTTTGTATGAAGATGAACTTCATGTATTTGCAAAATATTAAGTTAATTGATACTATCTATGATTGATTGTTAGATTGTTAGGGGAATGGAGAACCAAATTCTTATATGTGAGATGTCGGAGAAAACCAAAAATTTACTTTATACTAAATGTCCTATACTGTTCATAAGCACTGTTCATTTCACTGTTCATACCAGCAGTGGAATGGCGGTTTTGCCCTCAGTATTTTGATGAATAACAGTTTTGCCTGAGAAGGATTCTCGGTTCTTCTTCTTTTTGGAAGTATCTGTTTCCACTTATATCTCCACACTGACATCGGCTGTTGCAGACTATCAAGGTGTCTTCGTTTCAATTTTCAGTCTATGCTGGGTCTCTGTTTGATTACACTTAATAGATCCTGTTTTTGCTTCGGATTTTGTTGAAACAGAGGAAAAGAAAAGAAGAAGAGGAGGAAGAAGAAGACGAGGGAGACGGGAAAAAGTTGATGCTCGATTTGAACAGAAATTGAGTAAATTGATCATCCCAGGTATTCTACGATGGCTTCGAATTTGTTTCATATAGTTTTTGTCGGTTGCTCAGCTTTTCCACCATGATACATCGCCGTTTTGGGTTTTTTTTTTTTTTTTTTTTTAACCTTGATTTTGTTGATTCAATTTTTAATTGTTCTCTCATTCTGATGTGGGATATGTATTGGATTTGAATTGAAAGTTTTTGATTTGGGGGTTTATACGCATATTACTTTGTTGTGTTTGCCTTGATATTTTGAACAACCAGATGAACAATTTCTGAACATGATCTTCAAATTTTGCAGGTATGACAAATCTGCTCTGGCTTTTCTTCAAGAACGGTCTGCCTATAAAGATTTACTTCGTTCTTTTCTTAAAGCCTTGGTCTTTTTTATGTTGGTCATTACGGTTTTGACTCCTATAGTTCTAATCGATTTCCCAAATTTGAACTTTCCATAGCTGACTTGCTAAAACTTAATTGAGATTGAAATGAATGAATATTTGAATCCAATCTTAAGCTAGCTTTTGTTCTGCTTTTTTGTTTTTGTTTTTTGAATCTTGGTTGAATATGGTTTTTGAGGATTTTGTTTCTTTTAGATCTTCATTCTTTCACCTACCGTGACTCAGTAGCTGACCTTTGCAGCACTCAAATTAAACTGCCTGATTGTAGAGCTAACTCTGTGAGTTAATTTCTCCTCAGTTTTTTATTTATTTATTTTATTTTTTGTGTTTTCAGTTCTGTGATTGGTTTTCTTGCTTAGTTGAATTTGAAAGATTGGAAATTTGTTAGTAAGGATTGCAAAGTTACTGAATTTTTTGGTGTGTAGTTGAGTAGTTGTATACTGAGTTAAGGATATGGAGGTAGATATGACTGTCACTATTTCAAGCAACTCTATCTGTTGCTTTCTTTAGTCAGTTTAGTGCAGGTACATATTTTTCTGGTCTCTCATATTGTGCTATTTTCTGTGGTTGAAGCAGTTGGAAAAATAGGTATTGCAATGTCTAGGATGGTGAAGATGCTGTTTGCAAGGAAAGAAATGAGAACACTAACGGTGGGTGCTTGATGCTGCTGGTAGAACCACCATCCTCTACAAGCTCAAACTTGCACAATTGGTACTATCCACTACTCCACTTGGGTTTTTCAATTTATTGTCTATGTTTTGTATTCCTGCAACTTCTACCTGTGTCTTATTTTAGTTGTCGTCCATTTTGTTTAACTTTTTGTCAACCTTTAATGGCTTATATTACAATGTTATTTGTTCATGAGTTGATGTCTTCTAAGAATGAATACATAACAGTAGCAATATGCCTTTGAAAATCCATTTTTTGCATTTTTTTCCTGTCATTTGAACTAAATTTGCCATCTAACCAATAGCTAGCTTAGCCATTCTTGATAGACAATTGCAGAATCTGTTGGTGATTGGTTCTTTAATTGAAATGTGACGAAGCATATTGGTTGTTAGTTTCCCTGCAATCCAGTCTGCTATCGTCACAGTGCTGCATAAAGTTGATCGAACTTGAGAACAGTTCCAGCATTTGAAGGGGGTTACCCTGGTGGAAATCTTCCTTTCCTGTCCAAGACCATGAGTTGTTAAGAATGAAGGTGTGGTATAACAAATCAGCTTATATTGGGTATTGTATTTTTGCATTGAGAAGAATACAGAGAAAAAGATTATGTTACCTTTTTTTTTTTTTAGGAATACACCTTTACTTTCTATTATGTGGCAACTAATGTATAGCTTTCGTTAATCTTGAAGGATCTATGCTTTCTATTTGTATAAAATTGTTTCTATCCATTGGGACTCCAAATATAACATAAACGTGTGTTTGCAGATCTATTAGCATTTTGGTGAAAATGGAGAGCTTCGAAGCCATTTAGAAGCAGGAAGGAATCATTGAAGCTTCCTATGGAGTCATGATTGCTTGGGTTGATCTTGGAGTTGAAATCCCACTCGAACAGATTTTTTAGTCCAAGAGGAAATAATCCAAGTGTGTGGGCAGCTAAACAATCAAGTATTTGTAGCTTCTCAACTACTTGAATCAATGATTGAATACCCAACCGCAACACATGCTGAGATACCACTCTCAATTTTACTAATGATACTGATAACAGGGGAAGATTAAGAAAATAAATTTCCTCTATGATGACTTAAAAGGCAGTGCCTTGATGAATAATAATCTCCTCTGCCCATCAGAAAAGAAGGTTTTTCCTCACCTTGGTGTTGGATTGGACAGTCAGTGCGATGAACCAGTTTCAAAGAAATCAAGTTTTTCTCCATGATGGACTGCCCACAATCAATTAGAGCTATTAGATTGCAAAACACTATCAGATATCTTAAAGAGCTTGGAAAAGAACATGCCTAACTTGAAAACTTTTATCTATGAACGATTGGATCGGTTAAAAAGAACCGCCACCTTCACTGAATGTGAAGTGAGAACGTGAGATTGAGTCAGTAATGCAGAAGTGAAAGGAAAATATTTAACCTGTGAATGTTCCTTTTTGTCTTTGGTTTATTTGTTTTTTTTCGTTTGGCCATTTGAATTCTTTTTGTTTGATTTTTGGTAGTTAGTTGTTAATTCAGTTAGAAAAAAAAGGCAATAGATAATTGTTATACGACTTGAAATACCGCAGCAAGGCGCGGGATCTGTAACTAGTTAAGTACTATATATCTTCACAATGGTCACAGGATTAATAGGTTTAATGGAAAATTTAAACTATATAAATTTAGTGATGCTTTAGTTAGTAATATTACTAGTTTCATATAGTAACATGATTCACAGCATAAGGCTTACCAATCAATGCAACTCTATGTCTATCCCTTAATTAAATGGCCTATACATTGGACAATAACCACAGTTAAGGGAAAAAAAATTATAAATTTTTTTTGAGTTGAAAAGGTCATCCATTATACAGCTCAGCAAACAATACAAAAACGATCTCCCCTTATGGGGCCGATAGAAAGAACCATTCTATAGAAATTACTATAAATCCACTCCTAATTAGAGCAAACTAAACTAGTAATCTCTTAACACACTCACCTTCTAAGATTAAGCCCAAAGAAAGAAAAGTAGAATCCCAAGGAATAAAAATAACGCCTCCAAGGGCTCAACGAATATCTTTTTTCTTTGCGATCTTTCGATTCCCACTCAAAGCAAGAAATAAACATAGCCATCATCTTTTAGAAGAAAAAGATGAAGGATCAAATTTAAAATAACAAACAAAAATAAAGCAATTGCCCAAGCCCAAAACAGAACCCTAGCAACCTAATTCCAAGACCAACCCAACAACCTAGGACAAACCCTAAGTGAGAAGGCAGTTTTGCCGCTGCCACCGTTTGCCACTCGTCGGAGGATGCCAACCGCGCTTCCACATCTGCTGGCCGCAACTGATGTCGACTTTGAGAAGAAAGCCTCCACCACTATCCTCTAATTTCCGTCGCCGGAGATGAAAGCATCTTCGCCGCCGTACTAGCAAACCCACCACCAAGCGCCGGCCGTATCAACCAGAAACAAAGCCGGAAAAACCTCTGATTGTACCAGAACCAGATCGGGAACAGGGTCACCATAACTTACTGTTGTGAACCAGCAATAATCCTGGAAGGCCTAGCCTTTGGGATGGAGACCATCAATGCCGACTGTGATACTCTCACCACGGTCGCCAGCCGCACGACCTCAATCCAAGATCCAGACGCGCCGATCTGCCGCAAACCACCACAACTTCAGACCATAGGAGTTTAGCCATGGAAACACATCTACCATCTTTGACAGTAACCACAGGGATCCCTATCCAAGGCGGCACTCCCAACGCCAAATCGAAAGCAGTAAAAGAAAAAGACAATTAGCCACAAGGCTAGCAATGGCCATGACCATTGAAGTTTGAAAGTTTGGGAATTTTGTCGAAGGAGGAAGCCGACGATAACTCTAGCAGAGCGCTAGGTCATTATTTTTTAGAGAAGGGAGGTCAAAAAAAAAATTATAAATTTATAATCACTCTTACAGGGGACCTTTATTCAATACTTCAAAATAAGATTATTTTTTCAACTGTGTTCCTTTGTTATTACATGTTAACATTCTTTAACTCAAATAAGAAAGAGTTTTTTTCGACAAGCTCAAATAAGAAAGAGTTGTATTTAGCGATGGTTGAAAACTTGCAATAAATGTTGTTTATCTTTTCATGACATTATTGCTTTTGTAAAAGGGAGGTTCTATTCATACCTCCAAATTTGACATTTGGATCTCTCAACTTAATAGACCTCCAACTTATTTTTATAAATAATCAATTTGCTATCTACACCTCTCTAATTTTCCTATAATGCTCATCGTCCAATAAAATCAATAAAAGCCTTCTTTTGTTTTTTTTTTTAAGATTCTATTCGTACTTTTAAAAATCAGTAGTTGAATATCCTTTAGTTTTTGAAGATTTGGAATTGCAGCAATTTTTTTTTTTTTGGAAGTTCATCCTCCATGTACACAGAGGTGCTAGCAATTTTTCAATGATTTGTCGACTCTTGGTTAGCGTACGCAACAATACCATGTTTGCTCATCATCTCGTACAAATATGTTTTCCAAGTATTTTTTTCATTGCATTTAGTCATTGTCCCTAATAGCAACTTGAAATGAACATGCTTGGTCCTTTTGTTTTAGATATGTATGGGATAGTGGAGGAAATTATAATAATCAACCACGAGTCTAGTGCATTCTCCATAAATTTATATTAGAGGGTTGAATTTTTCATCATATCTATAGAATAGTTCCACATAAAATTGCTCTGCATTGATGATGTTGGGGAAGATCTTGTGGACAACTACCCATTGTTGTGTTTGTCATATAAACGTGCTGGAGTACTACTTTTTGTCGCCGCTCGTTCACAGGTTTGATTGCATTCAGAATGAGTAGGGCTTCATCAACTGAGGTGTCTTCGTATTTCTCATTTTCTCTCCTTTTATTTATTTTTATTTTTTTATAGCGCAATGATAGATCTTATAAATTGTCGGTTGTGTAAGCAAGGAAGTCTATCACTTTACGAGAACAAAGTCAAATTTAGAAAATTTTGACTACAACGTTAAATAACGTTTGGCGATATATATTTTAGGGTTTACATTAGAGGATAAATTTTTGCCCAAGTTGAAGACTATTACTGTTCGTAGAGAAAGGAAGAGATTTTATTTTATTTTTTCCTTATTTGTGTCTTTATTGGTAATTTGACATAAGTTGACAAAGTCAACTATTACTTGAAAAAAGTTAAAGGTCCAAATACCAATTTTAAAAGTATGAATACAAGCTCCCTTTGTAAAATAAGCGAAAACTTTTTTTTTTGCTTCTTTAACCCATATACGTTCATCATTTCAAGAAACATATTCATGTAGCGCGTAAAAAGATACATTTTTCTACATTTCGAATTAGGTTGAATATTTCATTCTAGCAACTTGATAAACTATAAATCTTTGATTTTAATATATTTCTTTTGGAGAGAGAGAGAGTTCAATAAGCTGCATGCATTGATTTAATTTCGATCTTTTCATGAAATTATTGCTTTTGTAAAATAAGCGAAAACTTTTTTTTTGCTTCTTTAACCCATATAGTTCACCATTTCAAAAAACATATTCATGTAGAGCATAAAAAGATACATTTTTTTTCTACATTTCGAATTAGGTTGAATATTTCATTCTAGCAACTTGATAAACTATAAATCGTTGATTTTAATATATTTCTTTTGAAGAGAGAGAGAGAGAGAGAGAGAGTTCAATAAGCTGCATGCATTTCTTTTATTATAGCAATTGACAAAAAATACAATATCATAGAAAAATTGGAGTGAAATCCACACTCTTCAGTTTGCAATCTGAACCTCATGTTTCTTTTTTTGGTAACTTGAATTTTGTCTTTACTAACTTAAATTCTGTCTTTTTATGAAAATTTTGACCAAATAATGAAAGAGTGAATGTGGATTACAAATTACAAATTAAGGAGTGTGAATTTCACTCCCCTAGAAAAATGAATCAACCAACGGTAAAAATTTACGAATTCATGAAAAGTACAAAGAAGATTGCATAGCAAAGACATGACAACAATGGCACCAAGGTTTGGGTTCAATTTATACAAAATGATGAATGAGGAATTAAAAAAAAATACATGTAAAAAAGTAGCATGTGGATGAGATTTTCCACTAAAATTGGAGTCCATGTTGTACTTTTTGCAGAGCAACATCAAATTAAAGAGGGAGAAACATGAGATGAACTGATGAAGATGACAGGGAGGAAGACAAAGAGCAGCGTGAAAATAGGGAAGCGCATGTAATGGGCTTTTTCTTGTAAGGTTTGAATTTTACAAAATAATAAATATTTTGAATAATAAATACGTGTCACGTTCTTAATGGTCCATGTCAGAGAGTTTGGATGCTCACATACACACGGGTTTGGATGCAAGTTTTTGGGTCACTATTACATACTATTTTGATTTTGAGTACTCAAATGTTCATCAAAATCCAAGACAAATTGATCATTGAATCACTCTAAAAAACCATGTTTAATTAGTTTTTTTTTTTTTTTAATGTATGTTTACGGAATTGTTCCTCATATATGCTACATCCCTGGCAAGGAAGCACAAGGTTAAGCATCAATATTAATACCATGTGTTGTAGCACCCTCCTAACTCAGATAAAGATAATCTATAATAAGAACAATAAAATCTACAAATAGTTAGGGCCTCAATGTGGTCCTCGACTCCTCGTCTAAGGACCCTCCAATGATGAAGTCAGTATTACAATAAGGAGTTGGCTTAGAATAAGATTTGATGAGATACCTCCTTACGTCGTATAGGGATGTTTATATAGAGTGACTTTGAGTCCTTGAAAGGTAGGAGTCCTTGAGTCTCTAGCTAGTTGCTATGATCCTTGGAGATTAAGCGGACATATTTGGATCAAGTTTGTGGAGAAAGGGACTATTAGAAGTTTTCTCACATCGGGTCCTCCCGTATTAGACACCACATCCCCTTTTTTTTCATATCGTGCTTAGTACGTTATCTTACGAGTCCTGTATTAGGCTCAACTGCTCGAGTCATAGTAAGCCGACTCGTTGAGCTTAGAATATTAAAGACCCTAGGGTTTGTTGAAGGCTTAATCTCATTCTCGAATTATTCAGTACTTCCTCATTGCTTGAAATAATGTTGACATGGCTAGGTGATGTTAAACCATGCCGGTCATGCTTACATATACTATCTACTGTATCATTCTTTTTAGCTCTATAATGTCATCTTTGTCTGGAAACATAAAAAAAAAATGTCGTAACGAAAAACCTCGGAAGTTTGTGCATGTAATTTTCTCTAAATCCATATTTCATCGGTTCATCACAAGTAGTCGACCCACAACACTAAAAAATCCCTTGTTAGATATGCATTTCCACCGGTGCATGACAGCTTAGACCCCAAGAAATATATGTATTTGTGCTCCACCTACTCCAGTTCGTGATGGCAATCTTTTTTTTATCTTAGTGGGAGTTCGCTGAAGAAATTAACACAAAGGGTTGGGTTTTGGATCGACTTGAAGGTAAAAAGTTGGATAACGGCCAAGGAAATCACAATTAATTGTGGTTAAACTAGGTGATGAAGGAAAAAAAATCACCTTTTCGGTTTCAAAAAATATTAGGTATAAAGCACAATGAGCTATTTGTCAGTTTGTCTTTACTTTGAGTTTGATGTATCGCTATTGCTATGCTACCCTATATTAGCCGATAAATGGTGTCATTTTGCCGGCAAAAAGCCATCAGGCGACAATTTTTTCCATTGTCCATTACAACTAGATCGACCACATCTAATTTGATAAAAGGGAATGAAAGCCGCCCGGACAGCTTCTGCAAACACATCTGGATTCTTGTTAATGTTTATGAAATCATTACAGTAGTCGACTGAGAAACACTCTTGAACATATGCATTCAGTAGTAAGTTTTTTGAAGCTACGACCGATTCAGCTAAAGCATATTTACCTTATGCAATCGTGTATTCATAATACTTCAACACATAAATATATAACCAAAACAGTAATGTCTTTCAAAGGTAAAACATAGATAGCTTGGCGAATTGATGCATCTCAATACAATAAACCAATTGCAACTTCCATCATCAAATCCCCATAGTCCTACTAGCTATACCTCAAACTGCTGGTTGTACATCATGATTTTTTTCTTTTGTCTTGGGACGTCTATATTTTTACTGAAAGCAAATGAAGTCATCATGCATATGATGATGGATGTGGACAAATTCATTTATGAAATAATTTACACTTCGTTGTTTACATATTTGTCAATCAGCATATGACTAAACAGTACTTTCATAATTAAGGTGAATCAAACTATGATACAAAGAGGAAGTTTATGGTTCTCATGAAGCCACAGCTTGTATACTTAATGAAAGTCCCAAGTTAATTTTCATTGGTATATCATGCAACACAAGATAGTGTACTTATATATATGAAGAATATTATGTTGATAGGCATGAATTAGTTCATGAATAAAAACTGAACTATGGTAGAACAAATTTTTGATATTTGAGATGTCGGAAAAAATTATGGATTAAGTACATGCAACATATGCTTAATTTGTAATCGCATAATATGTACTAAACTCACTTATAAAGATAGAGTGTTAGTTGAATCGCTGTTGAAGAATATATTTCTGATAAGTTTGATATATTGGAGCAAATTAGAAATTGGCCATTATAGTTGCTAACACGTGAATGAAGAATTAGTTATAGGCTGGAAAATTAGATATTGCAAAAAGTTTGTGCTGCTCATAATCTCCAAACAAAACAAAACATCTTCGGTTTTTAGTAACAGAACTACGATCAATGCATCTTGCTTATCCAATTTATTATCATTAGACCGATATGGATCACTATACAACTATAGTAAGTGGTAAAAGGCATACTTTTATATCTTGTTAGACATTTAACTCACTCTTATTTTGTGAACTGTGGTTGATATGCCAAACACATAATTCAATACTCTAAATGTAATACAGAACGAGTTTAACTGGGCATCCCCTTTCTTCCAAATTTATATTTGTATGTGTGTGTGTTAGGATTTTGGGCCAGTCTATTTTGGCCCACTCTGTAGCTCATTATCTGATCCCCCCATAAAAACGGCACATGGTCCTCACCTTGACATAGAAAATAGTATAAAGTTTTCATTAACAAAAGAAAATTGTTGGCTCCACCACCAGTGCTTGTATAGCATGCAAATGTTGAAAGGGTTTAATTGGCTCACGTGAAGAAGACAGTTCCTACTTGCTTGAATGCTTGCAAAGCTATTACACAACTGGCCAAGATTCATATGCTTCCTCGGGCCAGACGCGTTATTCTCCGCATACTATTATATGATTGGTAAGTTTCAAATACTAATCACAAGTCTACGCTTACAGCACCAGTGATTATCGTTAGAAATGTACACTGTTGGTGTGATCCTACCCTGTTCATATCGTTTTTTGAAGGCGTTGTAGTACTCTATCTTCTTCGTCCGTAACTTATCTACCGGGCAAGAATTCGACGAGGTCAACAGCATTTGTGCATCTGATTGCTGATGCATTATATGTGTGTGTTTGCGTGGTCACATATATATGCATGGTTACTGCATGATCTTCTTCTATTTATCAGTTTGTAACTATTTTAACTTAGTACTCACTTTGAGTACTTTATTTTGTTCTCAAACAAGTTTTGGTTCATGTTCTCATCTCTCTTCTTGTACTTTATTTTCTTTTATTAACAAAATAAAATGGGTGCATCTATTGTCACCCTACCATTTTCTTTGTTCACCCTACAAATATTTGAATTATTGAAATACTATATTACCCAAGTGCAAAATGACTAATAAGTACACTAATTTTCTAAAATCCAAACATGGAAGAAAAAAATAAATATATAATTAATTAATTAAATACAAAGACTACTTATTTTCTCATTAGATAACATTAATCTTTATCTTCTCAACCCAAATTTGAATTTATTACTATTTTTTTTGTCTTTTTGTTGCCTCCTCATCGTTAATTCGTTATTCAATTCACAAAACCATTACCTTTAACTTCATCAAAATTTTTGCAAAATTCTTTGTGAACACGGAAATTAAAAATTTAAAACATAAAGAAAAAAAATCAATCTCTTCTTCATTGATCATAGTTGTAAAATTACTAATTTTTTTACATAGATTGAAATAGAGAACATTGAAATTCCTGATAAAAAAAATTAAAATTGAAAGAAAAAATTAAAAAAAATGGGAGTAAAATTAGATTATGATTTTATTAGGAAATTTTAATAAATTTTAAAATTTTTATGAGTATAAATTAAATGAGAGATTTTCTTTAAAAATATTTATTTTCTAATTGGATATGTCATATAAGGATATTCTTGGAAAGAGAAATGAGTTAAATAAGTAAATTTAATAATTGAAATTAAAATGTAGGGTGTAATGAGCAAGTAGGGTGAACAAAGAAAATGGTAGGGTGGTAATAGCCGCACCCAATAAAATAGAGGGACAGGCGGCAGGTTTCCAATTGCGATGACTTTCGAGATTTGTGGGTGGGTGGGTGCTAGTCACCCCAAATCGACTGTCTCAGAAAAACTAATATCGCCTACTACTCTATTTAATTTAAAAATAAAAAATAAAAAATAAAAAAACAGCATTTGTGCATCTGCATCTTCAGTTGCCGTAAACATTTGGATTTTGAATGAAGTCTTCTTTGATCTCAAAAGAGAGAAAGGTTTTTTTTTTTTTTTTTTGTATATCGCTAGCGTTCCGAGACCGAATTCCCCTACTTTGACATTATAATTATTCAAAAATAAGAAGATGCATCAATTATTCTCCAGAGTTGGAGTAATTGATAGCGTCATGGAGGCTAATGGGTTGCCGCTTAAGGTGGCTGGAGTATAAATAATTTATAGCCAGAGTTGGTAACTTGGTTTTAGATATAAATGGTGCATACAAATCGAAGAAAACGACAGCTCACAATGACCAAATATCCATTGTAAATTATCGTATTAGCTAGCCTTGGTGATTGCGTTGAAGCAGCAGATTAATTAGCACAACTATATCTGGTCCATTTCCTATGTTCGTAAAGAACACAATTCTTTCATATGGGCATAGGACGGCAACAGCTTAGCCACAAAGCAAAAAAAAGGTCATTGTTTGGTGATTTCATACCATTGTTATTAGTGTTTATTTCAACCTCGATCGCATTTCACTTTTCACTTCTAATCACATAAATTTCTTATATTTTCGGGTTACAAAGTTATTCTCATTTAATTAAGTAAATTAGAGCTTGATTTCATTTTTGAATCAAGGCAGAAGTCAATATATTGATCACAAGCCATAATGACCATTAGATACCCTCATGTTACCAATTAGGGATAGGCAAGAAGTTGTGCATAGTGGTACGTAGAAATTAGGGCACTCATTTGACATTAAATACATCGAAATAGCATGAATCTTCCTTCAGTAGTACTCTAGAAGATTAACTAGAAGCACAAAATGTGCATTGATCCCTAAATAAATTCAGAAATTATTGAAAATAAACTAATTACTAACATAGAGTAGGCCTAAAACATGCCCATTCACTCAAGCCCAAAAGAGAGCAGCCCAAAGAATGTTCTCCTCAAAACCCTAGCATGTCGGCCTACAACCAAGCCCAATGTACCAAACCCTTACGCCACAGCATATGATCAGTCGTCGTGCCACGCCTCACTGCCGCCACGCCACGTCACTGTTGACCCGCGCCGATCCCAGATGTTGCCGCATCGACCACTATTGCATGAAAGATGCAAACCAAGATCCCGTCCTCCAACCGCTATAAGATCTCGTCCTCCAAGCACCGTAACATCTAGATCGAAACTGTGCTTCAGGGTCGCACCGAAACCACCGCTGTAGCCCATCCTGCCAAGCTTCCAAGTAAGCAACACTTGAAGAAACATGCCCATGTGCACCTACGTTCGTCTGGCAGCAATCCACAGGCATTAGCAAAGCCAGAGGCTCGCCTAGACGCCGCGCACCGTTAGACGAACGTAGGTGCACAAACACGAAGTGCTAGCTTCGCTCTCCTCTCCTTTGAGAAGAGAATTTTGGTGGGCTATAGTTTGTCTATCTTTTGGAGCTTGATTTCATTATACGAGATTTATTAGACTTTATTGTCGCTCAATAAGTTTTTGACTAATTTGAAGAAATAAACACTCACCGTCATTAAATCTATTAACTGACAAAAAATGTATGGTTATTCAAAGTGACACATTCAATGATTCAACGTTAATTTAGTGAAAAAATAGATTTAATGATACAAAATTTCAAAATAATAAAAAAATGATAAAAGTTCAGAGTAAATCACAAGTAACAAGGAATCTTCTACTAAGTCTATTCAAAAGATAGGACTCATATTCAGTTGGTAAGAACTATCTCAACTCCATTTCCCCGTCCACATCGTCTTCCGATTTCAGGTCACATTGAAACAGAAAAATCGTCTTCATCTATGACATGTAAGCATGTTGATTCAAGTATTGACTATTTCATCTACTCTGACCAGAACTTATCATTGAAACAAAAGCTGAGCTAGCTGCGCAACTGGTTTTGAAAGCAAAAGAAACATTTAGCATTTGAATAATTAAAAGAAAGATGACTTAAAGCAAATAGAGGAGGATGTAAAGAAACAACAGTTTCCCAAAGCATAATTTGGCTTTTGGTCAAAGCAAAGAAAAATGCAGAATCATTAGGACTGCACAAAACTAAGAGCAGCCCAGACAAATGCTTCCAAACATTGCTCTCCCTCCTTATCTTTCCGTAACTATTTTTCCCACTTTTGCTCTTTTTTTCTTTATGATTTTTTGTTTTTGTTTTCTTGGATTAAAAAACAAGAAGGGTAGTTGTTAGATGTGGGCATGCCACATGTGTCAGTTCGTGAGCAGATTAGTGTTGGCAAGACCCGTTTATTGTATGAGAAAGTCTTGCGTGGAGCAGGGGCAGGGGCAGTTTCAGAAAAGAGAACAAATTTCATTTTTTCTAATTGGGTGGCCCTAAAGCCATGTGGTGGGGAAACCCCCACCTAAGAATTTCTCTTATTGTATTGTTATTTGGATCATATTTATTAAGATTGAGATCTACTTGCATGGTTGAGTGTCACTTAGGGATCACAATTTTCCTGGCTTAACCGGGTTTCCGACGAGCTCCGCCCCTAAGGAGCGGTTGAGAGCTAGAAGATCGGGAATGTGAAAATTCATTTTACACTTTTAAACTTATTCAAGTTTAATGTGAGATACAAGACCTTATTGCGTGTCTACTCTCATAATAGAACCCGTTTAATATTTAACTATGTACAATATTTTCTCTTTCATTAGCATGGTAAAGGTGCGGAGATCAATAGGGTCATACTATGTAGACCTGGACTGGCACCGAGTCTAGCGGTAAATGAAGCAAAAATGGGAATGTGAAAGTTCTCAAGAATGGAATTCCGGAGGACAAACCGTACCGTGCCGTCCTATTACCATCCTGAGCAGATGGGCAACTTGTTCTAAGATGGGGATCAAGAATTCCACCAACCCTAGGGGGCAATAGGGCAACAATACGGCACAAATGGAAATGAGGAGGTTTTACAGGAATAAGAATCGGACGACAGGCTCAACCGCTCTGCCATGTTGCCACCCTCGAAGATGGTGAATACCACCACCCCAAGACGGAAATGGGTCACCAATGGGAACTAGGAAGTTCTACAACTCTGCAAGAATAGGATTCGGACCACCTTGGTTCCATCTCCGATTTAGTGTGATCCAAATAGCATATTCGATTTTTAATGTCACAAGCCATCATTTGAGCAGATCATGTGAGGCATGAAAAGTCACATGCACAAAAGAAGCCGTAAATCAATCCCCCAAGGCCGTAATAAGGGCAATTTATCCCTAAAGTGCCCTTGTTTGTGACATTACTATTGACATTAAAGAAAGCACCCAAATCATTCATACGAGGATTTAACTAGTCTTAGTTTCTGACTGATTCTTCGATAAGAATAGTAGCATGGCACCTCCTGTTGCCGGGATACTTCGTTCATTTCAAGGCAGATTTTCATTTTTATAAAAAAAATTTATGAACTTCAGAAAATGAAGGGATTGGGATCTTCTCCAATCACAATCAAACATATCCCATCAAAAATGCAATTCCCTTCATCTTTCGAGGTTAGTTTGGTCAGTGAGAAAGCTTGCAGTTTGTGGATCACCCTCAAATCATTGATCCTATGCTTCAAAGCTAAAACAACCACCAATTGAGTCTATTGAGAGAGAGCAGTAGATGGGACAAGGAGAAAACAATAATAGAAAAACAACACTAAATTTTTTTTTTTTTTTTTAAATGGGGATAGGACAATTTACAAGCATAACTGGAAAACTGGACCTGAAACAATAGGAAACAGAAGCAGAAGCAGAAGCACATTAACAACCATGCACAACTCAACACTTCGGTCAGAACAAGTTTTGATTCACAAGCAAAAGATGCTCTCAATCACTGCAGCGGAGTAGACAAGACATTAGTTTTTTTGGTACTACGCTCTCTCATAAATCTAACAATCAAATTTTTGAATAGTGCTCCTGGTTGTTTCACGAGTCCTTTAGATTAATCACAGTTCGAGTGAACCACTTGGATGGGCATTTTAGAACAACTCATCTAACAATGGGGTTGTACCTAATTGCTAAACAGTACTTGAACTAAACAAAAACTCAGTTGAACTAGTAACCCATTGCTTGAATATGCCATATAACAAGAAACTTTGATCAACTTTCTCATATATCCTAGCCACTGTATTCTAGTCAACAATACATATAACAAGAAGTTACTGCAGTTGAACTTGACCAAACAGTAGTTGAAAAGTTCAGAACAAATGAATTATGGTCAAGAATGAACAAAACCCCAATAGCTGAAAGAGCATTATGATCTTTGAATGGAAAGTGAACCGGGTCTTTTTCCACCAAAGTCGACCGCATTGCTCATGAAACAATCAAATTTTTACCTGATTCCAAGTTGAATCACATCACACCCATGTATGAAGATACTCTGTAACTTCTAAGCATCGGAAACAACACTGAAATCATCTTCTTCTTGTGGAGCAGGCATGTTGAGATCTATGAAACTCTCCCGAACTTCTTTAACTTTTGTGACGACTCTCGAGTAACCCGCAGTGCCAGAAAGATGAGACCTTTTGTGACCGCCAAGAGCTTGTCCGGACCCAAAAATCTTGCTGCAAAATGGGCACTTGAACAGACTGGCACTGCTAGCTGCATTGTTGGCCTCTGCTTCGCTTCGAAAGCAAATCTTCCTGTGCACGCACATTGCTTGATGAGATCGAAAGAGCTTACTGCATTTGTCACACCGATTCTTGCCTCTCACTTTCTTCAATTTGATCTCCTCCAATTGCTCGAACTCCTCATCTTTCACTGCAACCACCACCTCTTTCCCATTTTGTTCTTGATCTGCTTCTCCACAGTTTGTTCTCATCCACACATCCCTCGACAGCAACATGAGGCACATGGCAACATCCTCTTCCGGTGAAGTGTCGGAGACTGAGCTCAACGGCTCCGGCTCGGCCGGCGGCGAGTCAACCGTTGAAGTTGTCAACTTGGGTTTCTTCAGCTCCAATTTCTCTGTAAAACTCATCCTCCGATTCCGCTTGGATCGTCTCCGAGTTGGGTTTCTCGACTCGGTCTCGCTCTCCCTGTCTTGAATAACTACAGACCCAGCATCAACCTGAAAAGAGAACTCAGGATCTGCAAGTCTGAAACTTTTCTTGGGATTCTCCCTCAACACATAAGCCAAAGCCTTCTGATCTTCCTCCTCTTGTTCATGACTACCCTTTTGCTGTTCATCTTCAGAAGACGAAGAGGAGGACGAGGCAGAGTGAGTAGACTCAGCAGCAGCGAGTTGTTGGTGGGTCTTTGGAGGGAGAGGAAGGACGGCCATGTGAGCCTTCATGTGACCACCCAATGCTCTGCCATTGTTGAAAATCCTAGCGCAGAGCTTGCATTGGTGCTTCTCCATTAGAGCAGAGCAAAGATGAGAGCTTGAAGTTGCTCCCTCTCTCTAAAGACTACAGCTTTGGCGTTTGAGAGAGAGAGACTAGTAGTAGTATGAAGAGATTGGGAACTTAAAAGGAGTAGGTGACAAGCATTCCTTCTCCAAAAGACACACACAACCCAAAAATATATGATTTTAAGTATACATATACAAAATATGAGAGAGATATTAACAGTTGTAAAATTGTTTTTTAAAAAAGACCAAATCTTTTTTTATTTTTAGGTGCCAAAAATTTGTAAAGTGTGATGATGAATGGAGGAAAGAGGGACAAGTAACATGCAATCCTCGCTCATTTCAGTAAATAACCTTTTCTTTTTACCACTTTTTGGATTTGGAGGATTAAACACCTCCCATTCCATGTTTTTGAAGTTTTTTTTTATGAAGGTGTATTTATGGAAGTTGTACTCATTGCCAAAGACCATTATGAATTTTTTTTTATTTCAAGATAAAATTCATTGAGTGCCATGGGTTTGGTTTAAAATCTATGAGCGCCTATGCTCTTTGTGCTTCATTTGCAACCTTTCTTGGTGCTACGTTGCATGATTTGATCAAAAGAAGTTGGACTTTACATTTCACCATTCTTTTTTCATTTTTTCATTACTTGTAGCCATACCAAATACATAAAGAAAAATTCATACATGTCCCATACATAAATTGTTCTTCCCTTGATTCTTTTTCCTCCTTTTTTTTTTTTTTTCCCAAAGATGTTCATGATTCTTCTTCTTCTTTTTTTAATGAAAAATTCAGGCTTGTTATGCATCGATACCCTATTCCTACTCAAATATATTTCAACAATCTAGAACTAAAAAGACTTCTTGAATAGTCTAAAGGTGAGAGTTGCGAACAAAATTGTTTCTAAATTTATGAGCTTATAAAAGTCAATACATCTGTTGGGTTTGTTGTAACAATAGGCTACAGGTGATAAGATCATGTGATTTGAACTATTATCCAAGAATTTTTCTACTTATTCATCTTAATTACTAATTTGTGCTTTCATCTAATTTTGAGGTACATGGTCATGATGGGAAATCTTTATTTTTCTTCTTTTTCAGATAACTCTTAATTGAGTAACAGAAAATTGATTGGTAATGAATAGCTATGTACATAACCTTCCTCTTAGTAAATTTTAGTATTTACCACAGCCTGATATTTTTAGCAAGAACAGTAAAGTTATTAGTGTAACATCACAATATTTATGTTACTACCAACCTAAGAGAAAACAGTGATATCCCAGCATTTACTATGATAATTAATATTTAAGAATCTTCCACCTTTTGCCTTGGTTATCAGCACCAACTCTTACATTATACAATTATAAGCGGCAGCTTGCTTTGCCATGCCGGCCGGTACTTTTTATGGACCGTTACATCCACTTGCAATATACAGTTGGTATTGATTTTAGCAATTTTCTCCTCCTTTCTTGGCTAAACCCTAATTTCACTGTTTAGCAATTTCGTGATCGTTAAAAGAAAAATTAAAGATTTGTTTAGCTAGTAAAAATGAGGATTTAATTTTCAGTTTGTACGCTCATTTTTTGTTTTGATTTTGTAATTAACAGAGCTTTTGTTTGTCATTAACGGGTTGTTTTTATCAATCAATTGTTCTAGAATTAAGTTCCTCACGGGAACATTGATTGACATATAAACTGTTCTGTAGTTTGTATTTGGTACTTGTTTATTACAAAATGACCATTATTTCTTTGAAAAAGCAGTCATTCATTGACACGAATTTTATAACAGAAAATTGGAAGAGCAACTTTCATATAACAGTGGGATTAGTATGTAAACCAACACCAACACTAGCTTTTGCTTTTTGTTGTTGAGAAATGAATCAAATTTATTATGGCACCGAACTTGATGTGACTCAGGTTGATGAAGTAGGAGTACTGGAATTGTATTTGTCAATAAGTAGCACAGTTATGACACTTCTAACAATTTGTCTTCGCCTTCAATCCAACTCTCTTCTTATTCATAGAAAAGCCACAAACCGTACAAATACAGAAATGTAGCTCACCCATATGGTACTCAGCAGCAGAATCAACAGTATGTCACCATAGGGAAGCTGGGTAGTAGCATGCCTCAACCTTCTCTTTTTAGCTAATCAATTTTTTTGCTCAAACATTTCGTCAAACACTTTACGTATAGAGAATTGCAAGAACACCAACTTGTACGTTCAATCAAACTAAGCATACTACAAGTACATATATATTACGTGTAGATAGTCAAACTTAAGCATATAATGAATTAGTAATACCCAATAGCGGAATTCCAAATTAGTGGAACTCAAGCATATAAAGAGCCGGTAGTACGCAATAGCGCAATCCTGAATTCATATGCCGGGCATCGCTCCACAACCATCTCAAACTCATATTATTATTTATTTATTTTTTCAAACAATTTCTCAAATACTTATCTACATGTGTTAGATTTACCTTTACCTGCCTTCATGTGTGTTCAACACTTCAACTCAACTTACCACATTATTGAACCACTGTGTATCCGCATAGTGAAAGGGATCGAGTGGACCGAGTCACAGTAAATGATGATGCAGAAATAGCAGTAAAAGCCTGTAACTGGGTAAGTAAACCAATTGTAGAATAAGGCCATAAGGGCAATGCTTGCAGTGGTTACCGATAGTACATCCACCATTACCATCCTTCCCAATTTGGTACCGACTCGTGCCTCGATGCATGCATTCTGCCCTATGCAGACAAACTGAAGCAGAGCAGGATTGGCAAGAGATACCCATCCCCATACTTCGTAGTATTCAGTTTTTCTCTGCGTCGCAGAGGCCACAGTACAATTCAAGTGTACAAACAAACCCAGAAACAATCTGTACAAGACCAGCATCACTGCTTCACTTGTATTGTATATCTCTATCTCTTTGAATATCCGGGCCCTTATGCAACTTGGTTTTCATTTTTCTTTAAATTTGAGGAAAGGGGTTCTTCAGAAAATTAGAGGCTCATGCCCTTCAGAATTTAGACTTTCAGAGTATAGAGCACTTGGTACGTATTTTTGTCTAGAGGGATTTGAGAGTACTTTTCATGAGGTGGGTCCATGTGCATATCATGTGATTACAGTTGCCTATGGTTAGCCGAAGCAATGGCAAAACTACCCATAGGTACGGGTCTTATGGTCCTTAATAGAATCCAATACTAACGATAAATTCATGTATTACAATTTGTTTTTTTGAAGAATAGATAATTTTATTACTTATTCGTGGTCTGAAGACACGTACATCAGATACTGTCTCATACCAAAATCATAAATAACACAAGCTGCCAAGTAAAAGAAATGTGACCCTCAATGTTAATACATATGCTCACTTATTGAGCCTAACAACAAAGAAACAAAATCCTCACTACTGACCTCCCTTTGAACAGAAACCTAGTCGCCTAGAAACCTCAATTGGTGTACAACTAGAAAAACTAAGATGTAAGTAGTAGAAGACCATACTTCTAGTATTAGGCAAGAAGACCAGGAAAGTTTAAATCTTTCCTTTGCCTTGTCACTAGGGCTAGGAACAGTACCAATAGCTGCAAGATCTTCATGAAGAGATTTGACGCCATCATACTCTTCAAAGAAAATCAAGGCTCGATCAAAACACCAAACCCAACCTCAAAGTACCATGTTGCGATCATGCATTGGTTCAAAGGAGAACAAGAATAAATCTCCAGCTCGTTCCTGAACCCTAAATTATGCCTTAGGATCAACCGGCTTGCGGGTCAGAAGTTTGTCGATCAAAAAAGATTGGGAGGACCTGTGAATGGGGCCACCACCAATCTTTCCTAGGTCAGGAGCGCTGCCTCCTTCAACGAGGGCAAGGGAAGCAACAAACCTTGCTGTGACAGCATCAATGGAAGCCATCGGATGGAGAGAAGTAAGTCGAGAAGAGAGTGATAGCAGGAAACTATGGTAGGAAGCTAGGGCGCCGTTGAAGACTAGGTTGAGAGGAAAACTCTCCTAGGGTTTTGGTTTTGCTGTTCGAGTCTTACTTTCACACTTCATGTATTACAATTTTAGTAGTACATATATTTGATTTATAGAAAATTACATGCAAGTATCATTTTAAAATTTTAATTAGTCATAAGGCCATCAAGTTTTTTTTGTACACATAAGGCCACTTACATCTTCAAATTATTTCCTTTATGACGATTTTGTCCTTTAACCGAACAAAACCAATTGCATCTGGCTTTACAATTAAATTGCAGATCTCTCTCTCTCTCTCTCTCTCTCTCTCTCTCTCTCTCTCTCTCTCTCTCGTCGGCTATTCAAGAGCCGATGCCTTGGTGATTCGCACCAGAGCCGGTGCCTTAGCTCTATCTCTCATGTTATCCTCCAGTGGCGGCGGCGAGGCCCCGGCTACTCCTATGGTGGTCCGACCAACTTTCCTTCGTCGAAGGCCTTCTTTCAAAATCCTAGGGTTGTCATGCTCGACACCAATATGGCTAAGGTCATCAAGAGGCTCGAGGCCAGGTACAACATCGAGATCAAGAACGTGGTGGATCTGAACTAACTCAGTATCTTCCGATTTGCTACTAGTATCTTCTGATTTGGCCAAGCCATTACCAGTATCTTCCTATTTGCCCAAATCTTCGACCTTCACAGCTCAGAACCTTCCGACAAAGGTACTTCATAAATGGATTATCCTACTTTTTTTCTGTGAATTGTTTGATTTGCAAAGTGAGATTATCAATCTGATGAAATTTGCATAGATTGTGGCAATAATCAACGTATCTACTTCTTTGTTTTCAGAAAACATAGAAAATTTCAAAGCTGGTAGCTACTTCTTTGACTTTCATTTATATTTTCTTATATTTATCTTATTGAATCATTTGTGTTTGCTTGGTATCTAAAAAGTTAAATATTTGTGATTCTCATCAGGCTGTAACGTTTTGTCCAAGTAGTTACTGTAATTATATGATTGTTTTGCTCAAAATTTGAGATTGACATTCATGAGTTTCATTTGTATATTGATTTTGAGACACTAACTCTCTAAAAATAGTTTTGAAAGGCTACTATTATTGTCAAACAAACCTCTAGTTAGTTTTTCTGTTTTTTCTAGATAACTGATATACTGCAAAAGAAAGAAGCTACTAATACTGTTTGAAAATGCTATTAGCATGCTTTTGAAAAACTACTATTAATGAGAAACAAACCTACTATGCATTTTTTTTTAGTTACTCTGTGTTTTCATTCATGTCAAAACTAGAAGCTAATAATCTAGTTGATCGAGTTTTAGATTCATATGTTTTCATTCATGCCTGTTTGTTGATCTTTGTCATGTCTCTGTTCTTCCAAAAAATTGTTTCATTTTTTGTTGCAGTTGGTAGCTTTCTATAAATGTTGTAGTGACTTTTCAGCACAGTATTAGTAGCTTTTTATCCCTATGTTAGTATTTTTTTCAACTAGATGTCAGTAGCTATTCTGTTTTCATTTTGATTCATTTCAAGTAGTTTTTTGTCACTAGCTTATTAAATTGGAAAAGCATGATTCTTAATGAAATTCAATTTTCTTCTTGTTATGATTTCCTATCAACATGTATAACAGTTGGTTTTGTGCAATCAGTATCTATGTCAGTAGTTTTTTATTACTAGTGCAGTAGCTTTGTACTGTGTTGTAGTATTTTTCTATACCTGTGTTAGTATCTTTTTATCACTGGTGCAGTAGCTTTGTAAATGTTTTATAGTAGTTGATAAAGACTGTCAAGTTTGGGGTGCAGCGGTACATCGCTGTGTTTAGTTTTCATTTCAAATATTAATATTTTGTTGTATCTTTATTCTTGCAGTATTCTTTCCCTTTGCATTTGTAGTAGTAGATTTCGAAAAGCATGTGAATTTGGATTTTGAAGCCTCCATTGACCAAGAGATGATTCAGCCAACCAAGAAGTGTTGAAATGAAGTCTTGTGTTGAAGGTGGCAGAATTATGTCTATGAGTTTAGAGCGTCACCATTGAAAAATGACAGTAGCATTACAATATTGACAGTAGTTTTATGTAACTATTGTACTAGATTTTCACAGCTATGGTAGTGGCTTTTTATAGCTATGGAAGTAGCTTTTTACATAGTTATATCATTGTTGAATCCTGCATATTTTGTGTATCATTGAATATGTTTTATGTTCTCTATTACAGTAGCATTTTTATTTTGGTTGTATCCTTTAAATTTCCATAGCTTTGTAGTTTTTTAGAATAGTTTTTTTCAGTTTCTGGGAGTAGCTTTTGTTCTGCTTGGTAGTAGTTTTTGTTCTGTTTGGTTATTGTTTTTGTAACTGGTGAGAGTAGTTTTCTATTGTTAGTGACAGTAGTGTTTGTTGCTGGAGACAGTAGCTTTTGGTGTTAGTGACAGTAGCGTTTGTTGCTGGTAACAGTAGCGTTTAGTGTTGGTGACAGTAGTTTTTGTTGGTGAAGATAGTAGTTTTTGGTTTTGGGGAGCATAGCTTTTGTTGGTAATAGTAGTTTTTGTTGCTGGTGACAGTAGTTTTTGTGACATCGCCAGAGGTTGCCGGAATTCTTACCAGAGTAGTTTTTGTTGCTGGGGACAGTAGCTTTTGTAGTGGCCAGTGTTGGCCGGAGTTCGCCGGAGTTGACCGGAGACCTCTCCGGAGAGGAGAGAGAGAATGAATATTGATTTTGTACTCTAGTGGCATTTATGTAATTATATTAGTTTTTAATATCCAAAATATAACACTTTTTTTTTTAAATCTAGTAGCCTTATGAAGGAAAAAACTAGTTGGTGGCCTTATGACTAAAAAAACATTCTAAGATGCACTTATATGTAATTAACCCTTTGATTTATTATTGTTAATGGGATCATTTCACCTACGGGTCATCATTTGGCACATGGACCCAAAAGACTTTGGGGATCTGACCGGCCCAATGGGCAAAAGCCCGATCCAGCCTAAGTTGTGAGCCGAATTAGCCTGGCCTAATACGACATGGCTAGGAATTAGGACGAAAGATTCAAAGTCAAGGCCTGACCCGCTGCCCGACCCAATATATGTCCAATAAAGCCCGCTTGGCCCAGCATTATAAGTCCAGCACGGAAGCTCATTCATTGTTAGTATTAATATTTTTTTATGTAGTTATTAGTTGAATATGTGGACCAATTATTGCATTGCACCATATTTTCCTTTTAATTTTATATTCTATCTTGTTCTATCATTAACCACAAAGAAACGTATCTCATAGCTTTTTGTACTTCTTCAAATAACATATATACACACACACACACACACACACACACATAATTGGCCCAGATCTGCCCGACCCGAAAAAGCTCGTAAGGCCCTAAATCTATGGGTGGGCCTAGGTTTTGATTTTCAAGAAGAAACCCTGCTCTACCCGACCTAAAAATATGAACAAACATGCTATGGTCATGCCCAGCCAGGTCTGAGCCCATTGATGACCCCTAATGTCACCTGACCTTGTTCATGCTAGAAGATTTTGATTGCTATGGGCTTTGAAGGTTTTGACGACTCATGCCTTCTCCTTTAGAATCAATACACAAGTTAGATTGTTGTCACGCTATACGTTAGCGATGGTCACAAGTCATACATATTACCATGGAAAACATGTGGCTGTTGAGCATTCACAAATGAGCTAACTCGATTTTGCTAGCATAATATCTAGGTGTTACGTCCAAAATTAATTGTCAGTGGTTAGAGGCATCTAAAAATACTTTAAAATACACAAAATTTTGAAAAATACAATATTCTTTTTAGGGAATCTTACTGGGACTTGACACCATAATGGTTAAATCCTTCGATTTCTACAAGACAGTGGTTATAAAGTTGAAGATTTTTATTAGAACATGAGCCCATAAAAGGATTTGTCACCAGCTCCCACTATCTAGCTAGCTATGCGTAAGGGATTATGTGGCTTCTACTTTCCAGTTTCAAAATGCTCTCATTTGGTTTCATTCAATTGGGGAACGAGAGATTCCCAACGTTAGGTGGGATTCATCATTCATCACATGTGTGACACATACCTATCCCTCCATATATGCATTCGCTTCTTGACCTCCAAGCTACACATGAACCAGCACGAATTGTTAAATGCCTTCATCGGTTAACTTTGTACCCTTCTTGATCGACAGTGATAGTTCATATTTTTAGATTCTTCCAACAATTTGGAAAGGTGTGAAGTTTTGGAATCGAAGAGAAGAAAAACCCAGAAAGAGAATGGTCTAACCAAAAGTTAATTGCCTATGAATGGTGAGGCCAAATATATCATATAGAGACTCAAGATACAATGCCTAATCGACATTCTCAATCTCGAATATTTTAGATTGCGTGTGTAAAATTTCATCGAGAAAAATTGAGTCTAATCCTTTTGGACCATTTTACATTTTTATCACCATCTTACAAAAATGTGCAACTTAATATCTTGCATGTCCTGTGAAGATGATGAACTGCGTCTTTGGCGCGGCACTGTGCTGGACTTCGGGTAAAAAAGGCCATTGCGTGCCTCCTTGTGGTCCTTCCCAGTACCTCCTTTTTAATAAAAAATATTTTGTGTAAATTCAGAGCAAATCATGTATAATAATTCATATAGTCAATGGTTCAAACTTCAATTTAACAAGGTGAGAATAAACATGTCAAAATATTTGACAATAAAACATTCCCTTTAGTGTGAAATCAACTAGTTTTAACTCTACCGGTAAATTTGTTATTTAATGACAACGTGGAAGTCACAAGTTCAACTTTCACTCACACACCCAAATAAGGAAAAAAATTATCGTTTTTTCTAAAAAAAGAAAATGGTCTTAAATATCTGATTTTAGGTTGCTTTTAGCCTTGTTAATAGTAAACATTTACATATATAACATATGCACGAGTTGTTTGAATGAGTTTTTATATTATTTGAACTATACGCGCGACACTTTTGCAAGTCCGCTCCAGAACCATTCTATATACGTATGTATGTCTAACTATGTCAATCTAGTTCTTTATTAATTTGCAATAAAAAGTAAAAGAGAACAGAAACTAGCCAGGCCAATATCTATATAGTTATTTCATGTAGTAGACACTTTGTTGGCCAACAAAAAGGAAAGGTAGATACTTTGCTTGATGATATGCATTTTGTGTGACAATGAGTTTCATTCTCATAAGGGGTCTTTATCGTGATTCATGACCAACCATATAATTAGTGTTGATAATAAATCAAAGCCCGTGTCTAGTTGGGAAGTTCTGATTTTATTGTTTTTTTTTCCACTTTCTACTTGAAGGTTTCATCATGTAGAAATCATCTCTGGAAACTCATATTTACATATCTAGAATGATGGTTTTTTTTTTTTTTTGAATAATAGAACGATGGTTTTTAGATCCTTTAGGATAGATCTGCATTCCTGTGAGGGTTAATCTGACTTAGGAAAAGCATATACATTATGAACTTGTCTTGGAGCGTAATGTAATGCCTAAGAAAATCAATATATATATAAGTGAACAAACTAAAGGGAAATTTTAGAGAAAAAAAAAAAAAAACAGAGGGAATGAAACAGAAAACAGATTGAAAATTAATATGCTTGTGCACTTAATAGGTGGTGCTTAATTATTGTTATTACAGGGTAAATACCAAAAACAGTCCTTAATAGCTTGCGTTTAATGACGACATGTTTGGTGGGAAGAGACCCATTGACAACATGTTTAATGATGGCTCAAATCTTCATTATTTTGTGAGGGAGATGATATTGACATATCTTTTGTGTTAGATATTACTCATTACTAATCACACACATCCTGCTATTATCCAGTATATTTTCTATTAGGATATTTGTAATTTTTCTCATGTAGTCAGGAATGAGCCTTTCAGGTAGGCTGGATTCCAATTTCCAAACCTAGTTAAACAGAAAAAAGTGTGAAATGAGTATTTTTACAGGAAAATGGTGTGAATATCACATCCGTTTTGTTAATGTGAATTTTCTGGAACGAGTTACAGACATTGCATATTTAGGACTACTTCAAAGAGGCTATATACTACAAAAAAAATGTTGAGCTCTTGAGTATAATATTTGAAATTGGAATTATATGTGTTCCGCTCAGGTTCCAAAAAACCGAATGGCTACTAGTGCCGTTGCATCTGAATTGAACTCTATTCGGGACTGTTTCTACTGAGCTCAACGAATTCTAAGATTTTTGAAAAATTCACTGGATTAAAAGCTGCAGTTATGAGGTTCTTGATTTTGCAAATGTGTCCCCTGTTGAATGTTTAAATACAAAAATTTGAGGGGGAAAAAAATCTCATTAATAACTTCGTGAGCACGTTTCACGTTCTGTTAGTCACAATCTGCACTGTTACTGCAGCCCAGAAAAGCTTTCATACATTTCTGGAGCCTGACTTTTCAAACCATGTGATATATGAATTCAGGACCCTATACGAATTCAACCTTAATTTCCAGGAAGATCAGAAACACTATTATCAACTTAATTATTGTAACGGCGGTTTTATCCCGTTAAGCAAAGGAGACTTGAGTAAGTCGACAGCAGTCGTCTGTTTAGGCATTTCCTTACAAATCCTAGCCTACATATTAACTTGTCATGGCCTCAATAGAAACTTACTACTTCATTTCCTTCTCTCTGGTTAAGGGTCCAAAATGGGGTTCTTGTTTGTGAAATTGATCCTGATATACTCCTTTTTAAGGCAATGTTCATTTTGCATTGTAGCTCCATGCCTTTGAACCCTCCCATGACCAGGCGGCTCGAAGGGAATGAGACAGATAAGCTGGCACTGCTAGCAATCAAAGCTCAGATACAGCAGGATCCGAACAGGGCTACGAGCTCCTGGAATGAATCCCTCCACTTTTGCCTCTGGCATGGTGTCACCTGCAGTCAACGACATCGTCAAAGGGTGACAAAATGCTGGACCTCAGGTCCCTGAAGTTGGTAGGACTCATATGATCCCCACATGTTGGAAATCTAAGCTTCTTAAGGGAGCTACACCTCCAGAACAACAGCTTCAGTCATCAAATCCCTCCTCAGATCGGGGACTTGCGTAGGTTGCAAGTATCAAGTCTACAAAATAACTCACTCAGTGACCCTATTCCTGCTAACATATCCAACGACTGTTTCAAGCTCTAATATCTCCATTTCGGTCGCAACAGTCGGGTGGGTGAAATTCCTTTTACACTGGGTTCCTTATCTAAGCTTCAAATATTTGTTTTACAACATAATAAATTAACAGGAAAGATCCCAACTTCCTTGGGGAACCTTTCATCTCTGGAGGTATTAGTTACATCTAGTAATAACTTGGTGCGAGGCATCCCTAGTTCTTTAGGCCAGTTGGAAAAACTAACATTTCTGTCATTCGGAGATAATGGTTTGTCTGGTACCATGCATTCCTCCATCTATAACCTCTCTGCCATTGGCCTTGCCTGCACTACTAAACCAACTTGAAGGGAGTATTCCCTCAAACTCAAGCAATGCTTTTCCTAACCTCCAAGACTATAACATTGCCGCCAATCATTTTATTGGGGCTATTGACTAGGATCCAATGCAACAAGCCTGGTGAATTTACTTTTGCACAAAACAAATTAACAGGACTAGTGCCGGATTTGCAAAAGCTTTGTCACCTCACGACACTGTCCATTGCATTTAATCATCTTGGACGTGGCGGGCATGGTGACTTTTCTTTCGGACTTGACTAATGCAATAGATTTATTTTGGTTGTTCTTAGGCTAAAACAATTTTGGAGGGATTGCTTCTAGCATCAGTATCCAATCTCTAAGCCAAGCTTGAATGCCTTTGGCTTTCATCAAACCAACTACATGGAGAGATCCCAGCTGGCATAGGAAATCTGGTCAACTTGCAATCACTGTATATGGGGAGTAACTCTTTCACAGGTAACATTCCTACTGACTTTGGGAAGCTGGCAAGCTAGGCTTGGTGAATTTAGACTTCAAATTAAATTACAAATTTTCAGGGGGAACTCCATTCTCTCTTGGAAATTTAACCATGCCAATCAGTCTCCAATTGCTAGGAAATAATCTTAATGGCAGCATCCCTTCGAGCCTGGGAAAATGCCATAGGTTGCTAGAATTGAATCTTGCTCAAAATAACCTTGACGGCACAATACCTCAACAACTACTCATTGGCCTTATTTGTACTTTTAGGAAAATCGCTTTAGTGGATCCCTGCCTGTGGAGGTTGGAAAGTTGAAGTCTCTAAGTGTAATAGACATTCTTGATAACATGTTATCTGGAGAATTTCCCAATAGCCTTGGTGGTTGTGAGAATTTAGAAGCCCTACACTTGCAAGGCAACTTCTTCAAGGGACCAATTCCTTCACCTATGAGTGCATTGAGAGGGATTCAAGAGTTAGACCTTTCTTGCAACAATTTGTCTGGTAAAATTCCACAGTTTTTAGAGAGCTTTGTCTTCTTGAAGAATCTGAACTTATCTTTCAATCAGTTTTGGGGTGAAGTACATATTAAAGGTGTTTTTGAGAATGCAACTTCAGTTGTTGGAAATGTGAGGCTGTGTGGTGGTATTGCTATTCTTCAGCTTCCAACATGCAAGTCTAAAGGAGGAGGATTATCTCATAGAATGAAAGTAATGATCTCTTTAGTATCTGTGTTTGCTGCTATAGGAATAGCTATGGTACTGTCAGTTTTATTTCTTTTTTCATCGAGAACGAAAGGAAAGAAACCACTTTGAGCAATTTTGGGGACTCCATTTTGCAAGTTTCATTTACTGATCTTTTTAAAGCTACTGATGGTTCTGTTCAATTAATTTGATTGGTATGCATGGGTGGTTTGAGTCTGTGTATAAAGGAGTTCTAGATGATGGTAGAGTTGTTGCTGTGAAGGTGTTTAACATGATACAACGGGGAGCTTCAAAGAGCTTCATAGCTGAATGTGAGGCACTGAGAAATATCAGGCATCGAAATCTAGTCAAAATTATAAGTGCATGTTCATCGATCTATTGATTTCCATGGAAATGAATCAAATGATTTTAAGGCTCTAGTTTATGAGGCACAAAGGATAGACAGAAAAATGTGGAGTGCTTGGTCTTGATATTTGAAACTGGAATTGCATGCTTTACTGGGGTCCCAAGAGATCGAATGAGTATCAGCACTTCAGTAGTGATGTGTCAAAACTGCATTCCATTAGAGACCACCTTCTTGCATAGAAAGTTTTTAACTGTGTTGTGAATTGTGATAGCCAGCTCAAGGCTCCATCCATCACCTCTCTTTTCCTTCTTTTTTCAAATTGTTTGTGCTGCTTACAAAGTGATGTTGCTATTACAGTAGATGAGGAAATTTGTAAATAATAACCATTTATGTACAATTTATGTATCAGTGCTATTACATTTATGGGGTTTTGATTTGGGCTAATATTCTGTTTGAACTTAGTCCTCAGATCTCTCCCTACTTGAATTTCTGATCAGACAAAAGAAAAAAGAAAAAACGAAAAAAATATCTCCTGACTGATACTTAAGTTTTGAGTTAAGAGTGAATTTAGGTTCTCAATCTCATGATTGCATTATATCATTTCTGGGCCTATAAAACTATGAACTTTGCTTCTGGAGTTTGTGTTTTGTCTTTTCAATTGTCCTTTGTAGTCTTGTTGGTACCTGCTTTAGTATATGTAAGACAGCTAGCTGCAGGTAACTATCACTAATGCGATAAGTCTAGTATGAAGTGTGATAGTAGCTGCCACCACATCTTGTATTTATATAGCAACTCCAGTTTCAAAAATGTCCACTAACTACTATTGGGTCTAGTGGCAGAAGAATCTATTCCAAGGATTTTGATAAACAAAAGAGGAGTTCATACACATGTATATAGTTCTTTATTAGAAACAAAAATGAAAAAAAGAATAAAACTAGGCTAGTTCTTCAATAAGTAGACAGTAAACACTTTGTTGGCCAACTTAAAGGAAAGGTAGATAACTTCCTTGATGCAATTTTGTGTGACAATTAGTTTATTCTTGTGCAGAGGACTTTATCGTGAATCTATTAGTGTTAAGAAATAAAAATCAAAGCTGAGTGCAGTTGGTAATCCTACTTTTCTATTCTTTTTTGGGCTTTTATTTATTGTGCCAAAGAATATAAGTGAATATTAGTTTTCATGAAGTAGGATTGTGGCTCGAGCTATGTGAAGGTTGCATGAAATATAAATCATCTACATTTCTAGCATGATGGTCTATAAACTTCACGTGCGATTATATGACAGTCAAGCTGTACATGAGCTTGGTTAGATCGACTTCTTTGACCTGAAATTTGTATTTCTGTTGTAAACTTGTAATAAGGTAGCTTAATTATCATCTTCAAGAAGAGCATGAGTTCTGTCTAATTGAAGTTCGAGGAGTTGCACACAGAGGTATTAATGCCACTTAAAGTGGTAACCTGCTTTCATAAATCCATTTACATGCAGATATTCTGCCCAGGGCAGCCTAGACTTCTTAAGGTGTTATATAGAGTATACGCCGTATACCGATTGTCCCAAGGCACTATTTTATCTGAGAAGTATGTGAGTCAATACTATGGTTTAATGTTAGGATGTTACTAATTTCCTCCTAAAAGAATGTAAGCCCAAAATCTTTAAGCACAAGACACCTAGTAAATGAGTCCATACTTGGAATTAGAAATTATCTGAAGCCTTCCAAACCCACCCCCCTAAATAAGAAAAGAAAAGCCTAGATTGGATCTGAAATCTCAATTGCCCAAACCAATCCTCTTCCCCAAGCAAGAAAATATCCCCCAAGTCATATACACAGCAAAGCAATAAAGGTAGTACCCCATCATGGTCCTGCCAAAAACAGTACAGAAAAGTAGCATCTCTTACTGACTAATATTAAGCAAAGAAAAGTTCACTAATATTTGGGCATTATGCAAAAATCCTTGTTCAATCTTATTGTTGTGATAGATCTAGTAGCACATTGCGTACGGGGTCATTAGTCTTTATCAAATTATCACTCCCGTAGAACGATTTCCTTCCAACTTAATTTCCTATCTGTTTACCAAAATATATATATACAAACCAGACAATTTATCAACTTAAAAGAGGCTTCACTGCATCAAACTCACTTTCCAAGTCATCCCCATCTGGAAATCCTTCCTTTCCTTTTGCCCATAGGAAAAAGTAGAGCCCAGTAAACATGAGGCACATACCGGCAAGGCTGAAAGAAATATATACAAATTTAGGTTAAGTTTCTAATACTTAATCCTCAGATTTACACTGAGCTGTAAGATCATAATCAGTAAGGAATTAGAACATAGTTGAGTACCTTCCAACACTGATAGATTCTCCTAAGGTGATAACCGAGAGAACAACTGAGCAGACAGTTCCAACGGGGCTAAACATTGACACCAAAACTGGCCCTCTCTTCTTCATTGCCCACCCATTGAAACTGATGCAAGCTCCACTCACTGTACCTCCCTGTGAATTAGAAAGTAACAGGAAAAAAATTGACCAATTAGCGATTCAATTTTGCAAAATTCTGTTCACAAGGGGGGTCATACTATAATCCCCAAGTAGCAATTGTTAGCTTAATATATGTTCTTCGCCTAATTAGTATCAAAGCCTTAGTCGCGAGAGGCTTTAGGTTTGGAACCTTGAATCCTATATGGTTATATCCCTAGCTAATTAAGCTCATAATGTTAGGATTGGCTCTCTAAAATTAGGACAACAAGTCATACTTACCAGTAAAGAAAAGCCAATCAAGTCTCGAGCACTGACAAGGGGCCAACCAGTTTCGATTTTGTGATCTTGAATCAACTGTACAGCTGCAGTTATAAACACCCCTATGAAAGATGTTATGGCACACAAGGACATAGGTGCAGGAAAATCACCCAATGTTGTAGCCTGCAGTAATAAAATGAACACAAATACTACTGATTAATACTTCTCTAGTGAAGCAAATGTATAAGCGAAGATAGCAGTACTATTTATTTATAAACATGTTATGGATGATCATCACCTGCAAGACAATATTGCTGGACAAAACAAACACGGCAGCAAGGAGATACAAGCATCCAATAATCTTCTGCTTGTCGAAGATCACATCAGGAGAATGAGCTTGATATTGAATCTCTGTTGCTGGGGTGGAAGTGGTGCTTTGCATTATGCTCATTGTGAGAGCGCCTACCACACACAACACTGTGCCTAGAATCTTCACCTTGCTGTATAGGCAACTAAGTTTTACTTTCTCCAATCTGCATAGCCATCATAACGAAGTTATGTTATGTTAAATATTCTAATGATTCTACAAAAGTAGAGATTAAAATTAAACTATAGATACCTAACAGTACAAGCAATGACAAATATAAGTCCTGGAGCAAGGTTAGGCATGGCTGTTGCCATTGCTGGTGAAGTGAGCACGATTCCCTTTAAAAATAATACCTGGAACAAAGTTACTCTGCAGCAAAAAAGGCCAAGAAATGTCAATTTTGTCAATTTTTATTTGCAATTATGATGAAGTGTTGTTGCTGTATATCTAGTGGAGCATGTCCATGCCTGCATATATGGTTGGACTTTCTTAATTTTGTCTTTGCTGAAAAAGAAAAAAATTCTGTAGCAAGAATTCTTGTTTTATCCTTGTAGTTCAAGTTAGGAGACCTAGAGTAGCATAAAAGTGTAGTGATATAAAGGATCATATATGCTTTTTACGTTTTCAATTTATTCTCTGTATACTTAAAAAACAGAGTATAGAATTACAAACTAAGAGTGAGAATAACACTATTTTAACCAAAAAAAAAAGTTGTATATTTACAAGTAGAAAGGTGTTCAACAAAAAGGGTGAGACCTGATCCTCTTTATAAAAATAAATAAATAAATAAATAAAAAGTGTGAGACCTTAGGGGAAGTATGTGAGTAATGGAGGTGAAACCGTGAAAGAGTTAAGTAGTAGACTAGTGTTTAGGGTTTGATAGAATGAACAAAGTAATAAGGATTGAAAAAGAGCAACTACCATTCAAAACCTTTTATCCATGGAAAACTAGAAGGTTAAGGCTCGATAGCATTGCGTTAGGCTTTCCCTTCTTTTAGGCTTCTAGTGCTTAATGTACCAAACAAAACGAGTAGCAGATTAATTGACAAACCATCATACTAATAATGATCAAGGCCTAATTAAGATCAAATAGTGTGTACGTCAAATATTAATTGATTAATTGATTTTGATTCTATATGCTTCAATATCATGAACGTAGATCCTAACAGGATTAATTGATTTAATTCTATATGTTTCAATCTCAAGCTTCGAGTGTGAGAACAGAACAAAAGAACTAAAATTTTTTGGCTTTGCATCCTAAATTTGTTCAATAATTAAACATCCATTATAAACAAACAAGAGATTAGTTAAAACTTAAAAGGAAACTCAAGGTTAATTAGGATATGTTTTTCTTTGGAAAATTCTGAGGTTCACCCCCTCTCGAGATCAAAACCTGTAGCTTATGGTCCATGAAACACCCATCACAAATTTCAGAATAAGAACAAAGTGAAATGGAATAATCCAACCAAGTCTTGCTACTAGATTATAATAATTGATGCTTGTGCGTTGGATAAACAATGAGTACTAAACGGCATTCTGGGGAAAAGAATAAACATATCTAATACATTTCCGGAAAAAATCAAAGGTAAAATTTGACTAACCCTCCAAAGGCGATCAAAACCAACTGAATCACAAACTTGAGGCTGATTTTGTTTGGCCATTTGCTCCTGCAATTTATAAAAACACAGATGAATTCATCAAACGTCGACAGAATCTTCCCAGACTTGAAGAAATGCATTCAGAAATATAATATCAATGATTTTCCATATCATCCATGAAAAACAAGGGTTTACCTTTCAAAATAGTAAGCAATGGGAGAGAGGATGATGAAGGAAGCAAAGCTGGAGTAGATAACAATGGTGAGAGGGTCAAGCCCCAAAGACATAAAATAGCTCAGCAATACAGAATTCCCAGCATACACAAATTGCACCCCTACCAACCCCCCTATCAGAGCAACATCTTCGATTATCTCCCTTTTCAATATCCTCATGTTTACCCTTTCCTACTCGCTAGACAAACCCTATATTTTGGTTGGTGAAGAACACACCCCAATACAAAGTTTGTAATAATCACCTCTTGTTATTCTTTTCATTCTTCTTCTTTCTCTCCTGTGTTTTCATTCCTCTTCTGGGTTTTTGCTTTGAAGGGTGTACGTAAAAAACTTCTCTCTGTTTTGGCCTTTTCTTCTCTACCTGTTTTTGGATTCTGAGCTAACCTTCATGGGGGTTGGTTACTTGGTTTGAGGGGAAGTTTGTAATATTCTATACCGGCCAGTCTTCTCCTGGTTCGTCGCTTTCAATAGTATCTCCAATCCTTTTTATAGAAGTAAATAAATTAAGTGCTCCTTTGAAATGTCCCTCTCTCTCTCTCTCTCTCTCTCTCTTTGTTTTTCTGTACGTTCTACCTAACTTTTTTTTATCTATTTGATCTTTTTTACCTAGATTGGTGTTGCTTTTCTTTTCAACCTATCGTATTACGTTTCCTAAATTTTCTCTTTGCAAAGCACTTGGTGGAGCAGCGATTTCCACATCACGTACCCACGAAATCTGCCACTGGACAAAGCTTTCAATTTGAATAGAAAGTTGAGCCGTTGCATCGTGGATTCGTGGCTGTCAAACTCAGAAAGAGTTGTTAATTTGTATCCGATACACTACACTAGCGTAAACGGTATATCGTTGCTGAAATGTCAATATGGTTAATCCTAAACCTTGTTAGTTGGGATTCAAGAATTCAAGATTATTTTGTCTTTAAAATTTAAGATTGTAGAGCCGTTTCGTGATGAAAGAGTAACAACAAGAGTTTTCAATACGGTGCATGTGTTTAGTGGGGTGGTAAGACAATAACCTCTCATAACCTCTCAAATGAGAGGTCATGTACGTGTTCGAGCCTCATCAAGTGGAAGGAGGGGTGGGTTAAAAAAGAAAAATTCCAACACAAAAATTCATCAGAATTATTGTTTATTTATTTATAATTATTATTTTTAATTATATATATTCATCAATGTTAAAGGAAAAACACATTATGTGCCTTCGTCAAAGTGATTGACGGAGAGGGAATCAAGCAATTACCAATTAACATCAATCAGCATGAATTACGGACCAATCAGTAGTTATTGTCATCATTGTAATTGTTCGTTCCATTATAATTCTCTCCCTATATAAAGGGGTTATGAAATGAAATGAGTAGACCATTCCAATCCATTTTTACTTTTACACGTTATCAGCACGCTCAGAGCAAATAGCCAATAGAAAAAAATCTTAATTTTCTAGTTTTCTTTCTGACGAAAAGAAACAAACCCTAGAAGAAAAAATATTTTTCTTCTGTTTCTGCCGCCACCAACAACCAAAAAAAAAAAAATCTGATCCAGATCGGCCTCGTCCACGCCTCAGCCTCCAGACTTGCACCTACCAGCAACCTGCGCCGATCCCAGTAGCAGCTGCCCAGCCAGACCGGCCTCTCAGTAGGCTCTCACCAGCCCACCGCGCACGGCCTCACATACCCTTCCAGATCGCTCCACCGCGCACCTCGACATCGACCTCGTCGCTGCTACCTCTGCCAGCGGCTCTTCCTTCCTGCGGTTCTCCCTCCAAACCCCAGTCACGGCCTCCATCAGCTTCAGCCTAGCCTCGCTGCCTACAGCCCCGCACCCAGCGCCCCTGCGTTCGCGTCCACCCATCTGCAGACCACCATCGTCTGCACAGCCCACTAGCGCACGGCTGTTTTTCCAGATCGATCCGCTGGACACCAGCGCCCGGCAACCCTTCTAGATCGATCCGCCGGACACCACGCCGGAGCAGCACGGCCCAGCCCCTGCTGCAACTCCCTGACGCAGCAGCCCTGCCGAAAAAAAAAAATTAAAAAAAAATTAAAAAAAAATTAAAAAAAAATTAAAAAAAACCAGAAAACCAGAAGGAGAAGTAGAGAAAGAAGAAGAGAGGAAAGAAAAAGAAAGAAAAAAAAAGACTTGACCCGGGCCAAAGTAAAGACCCGGCCCAAAAATAAAAACAGGCCTCTGCGACCCACAAAAAGAAAAAGAAAAAAAAAAGAGGCATTGCGGCCCAGAAAAAAAAAAAAGAGAAAAAATATATATATAGAAACAGGCCACCGGCCCAGAAACAAAAACAATAAAAGAAAAGAAAAAGAAAAGACCCGGCCCACTGCTTAAGCAGGCCCTGCGGCCCAGAGAAGAAAAAGAAAGAGTAGGCCTGCAGCCCAGAAAAAAAAAGAGAAAGCAAAGAAAAAAAAAAAAAGGCCTCTTGGCCCACTGCTGAAAAGAGAAAGGGAGAAACCTCAAGCACAAAAACATCGTTACGCACGCCTGCATCAACACGCACGTGCGCTCAGATAGTTTTGTTTTCTCGAAATCAAGTATGTTTTCTTTATTTTCTTTTATGATTTTAACCAAGCATGTGAATTTTTTTTTTTTAGCATGCTTTATACTTTATTGTTTATGCTTTTATTTTGTTATTAAGCATGTTTAATTAGATAATTTTGATCATTTTAAGCATGCCTTATTATTTATGTTTTATATCATTATATTTAAGCATGATTTATAATTATGTTTAAGCATGCTTTATATTTTATTGCTTATGTTTTTATTATGCAATTGTGAGCATGTTTTGTGAATTTTATTTACTCTTATATAATTATTGCTAAGCATGCCTTTATATTATGCTATTATTTATATTTTATTTTACGCATGATATATTATTGCTATTATTATGTGTAGTATATAATTTGTTGTATATTTGTGAAATTTGAGCATGCCATGTAGTTTATTTTTATATGATATATTTAAATGTACTATGATTATTTTTAATGCAACATATCAATACCGTTTGGCCATGATAATGAAAATTCATGCGCATTATACACTCACTTACTGTGATAAAGTATTTTCACATAGCATGGAAAAAAAAATGTGACCATTACGAGTCTTGGTCTTGAAATCTAATTCATATGTTTGGAAAATAATTTACGTGGATGTCTTTATGACTGCCTAATTTATATCTTCTCTCTTATTTTATGTAGATGGCTGATCCAACTCGACCTGAGTTTGACATCTTGGACTCAGAAGGACTTGAGTACCATCGTTGGGTTTACGATATGGAAACTGCCTTTGTGGCAAAAGACTACACTGCCACCATTACTAATCCCAAAGATGATGAACTATCTAATAAGGTGAAAGCAGATGCCTTAATTTTTCCGAGGCGACATATTGATCCTAGCCTACGCTGGGAGTACCTTCAGTTGAAGACACCCAAAGCACTGTGGGATGCCCTTAAAGAACGTTTTGGGAACATTCACGATACTTTGATCCCAGGACTGGCTGTTCAATGGAATGGACTCCGCTTGCTTGACTATAAAAAGGTCAATGACTTCAACAAGGACATGTTGCGCTTAAAGGTACGTCTCAGTTGGATTCAGCTTTTATACTAGCGAACCAGTATAAGTTGGATTATGACAACAAAAGAATCACAACCTTCAATAAGTTGATAAGCCTACTGCAAGTGGTTGAGAGACAAAATAAGATTCTCTTGAATAACAATGCTAGGCCCACTGGGACAAAGAAAATTCCCGAGGCTAATTATGGAAAAATGAAAGGTGGAAATAACTCCAATGCAAGGGGGTTTAGACGTGCTGATCCCTACCCACGTGGCAACAATGCACCACGTGGAAAGGGACATGGGGATCATGGAAACGAGATGCCAAAGGAAAGAGTTGACAATGAACCATGCTATAGGTGTGGATTCATTGGGCATTGGTACAAGAACTGCCAAGCAAACAACAGAGTAGCAGCCAATTACAAGAGGTATAGAGAGTCTAAAGAACAAGTGGCTCACTATATGGAAGAAGGAGGTCATGCCCTAGACGTCAACCTTACAGTTGCAGACTCCAATGGCAAAGAGGAACTTGCTAAGTCAATGAATGCTCTCAATCTTGACTGATCTGCTTTATTCATTTTATTTTCCAAAGACAGTTGTGAAGGCATAATGCCACATTTTTAATTAGACTATTGTTTGGTCTTAAAGTTTATTTTCAATCATGGATTGATGAATAAGATTTCTGAACAAGACATTGATTTGATTATCGTTGGCTTATTAATAAATTTTGAATTTTATTCTGAAGCATTGAATTTATTCAAATTTATTTACTACACATATTTACATGGTTCGACATAGCACTATAAAGATGTAAAGCAATACATCTAGAGAAAAATTATTAGAATGAAAAGAATACCATTCTACGCAAATAGAAATACTCTAAAGAATATGAGTTATATTTTCTAAATACCTCCCATTTATTTGTATGAATGAATGGAGGAGAACTTGAGTGCTTAGATGATAGTGGGACTACCCACACAATATTAAGAAATAGGCAATTATTCATTGAACTAATAGCCTATAATTCCTCTGTGACTACAATGATTGGATTATCAAAACTAATAAAATGGCGAGGAACTGCCAAATTTTTGCTGCCTAATGGCGCAACATTTCAAGTCACAGATGCTCTATATGCACCAAGAGCTAATCGAACCTTGTTAATGTTTCAAACCTATTTGTGCCAACGATTATCCAGTAAAAACACACCGTGAGAATGGAACTGAATACCTTGATATTACATCTAATGACTGTGGAAGGAAACACATCTTAGAGAAACTTATGAGTCAATTTAGTGGACTGTACCTCACTATGATTCGGATCATTGAATCCTATACTGTCACCAACAATGAAATGTGGGACACTGACTCATACAGGCTTTTGCATGGCCGCCTATGGCACCGAGGTCGTGACATGATGATCCGTATTTTTCAAGAACTCACACGGACATCCCTTCTTTCGAGTGAAAAATGGAAGAAAAATCCGCCACACTACAAGGTGTCTATTCTAGGATTGCTCAAATGCAGTCATTGCTTTCTGAAGTACCAGAAGCACTACCTCCCTCCCATTATGCCTCATTGACTATTTCAAAGGCACATCACTCGTTTTGCAAAGCCTGCTCTTTAGCAAAAACAGGATCGAGACCTTCCTATGCTAAAGATACAAAACAAAACATTCCATTCTTACAAAGGATACAAAGAGATGTCTGTGGACCTATCCATCCAGAATGCGGACCATTCAAGTACTTTATGGTTCTGGTGGATACTTCGACAATCTGGTCACATGTCGTTTTATTGTCCACAAGAAATGCTGCAATACTCCTAGCACAGATTATACGTTTAAGGGCTCACCACCCTGATCACCCTATCAAGTCTATAAGGCTTGATAATGCTGGAGAGTTTACATCAAAAGCATTTGATGATTATTGCATATCTATTTGGATCGATGTAGAGCATCATGTACCCCATGTGCATACACAAAATGGTCTCGCAGAAGCCACCATCAAAAGGCTACAGATGGTGGCTAGGGCATTGGTTATGCGCACCAACCTGCCTATATCTGCATGGGATTATGCAATATTGCACGCAGCTTTACTTATTCGTTTAAGACCCACAACTAGCCAACCATTTCCTGCGTACCAGTTGGTAACTGGATATGAGCCTGACACTTCACACTTACGCATATTTGGTTGAGCAGTATATGTGCCTATTGCGCCCCCACAGCGCACCAAAATGGGTCCTCAGAGACGATTAAGTATTTATGTTGGATACGAATCCCCAACAATTATCCGCTATTTGGAACCCTTGACATGCAATCTCTCTACCGCTAGATTTGCGGATTGTCACTTTGATGAGACAGTCTTCCCGTCGTTAGGGGGAGATAGGAAAAAGGATTTTCCAAGGGATCGACAGGAATTGTCGTGGTTTGTCCCCACTCTGTCTCATCTTGATCCCCGCACTTCACAAAGTGAAAGTGAAGTGAAAAGAATAATCGATCTTCAGAACGTAGCAGATTCGATGCCTGATGTTTACTGATATCGTAAAAGTGACGAGATCACATATACCAGCTGCAAATGTGCTGCAAGGTTAGAAGTCCCCAACAAGGGGCACGGTGCCGCAGATAGAGGCACTGCAACCGCACTTAGTGGAGGTGTGGTTGAGGCCGTGGCTCCCCAAGGAAGAGGGGGAGGTCACTTGGTTCGATTGACACTCACCCAAGGAAGAAGAGGGTGGGTAAGGCACAAACCAATCATCAATGTATAAATCCCTCTCATGAGATTGTCTCTGATTATAGTTATGTCCATGAATCAATACTGGAGGACGCTCCGATGTTTGAAATGATTCCAGAGAACAAAGAAATCTCAAAGGATTACGAGAGTACGTATGAGTTGATAGAAAGATCTTCCATACACATTGATGATATATACTGTTGCTCAAGGAATCATAGAGCACGATGATATCGAACCACGCTCTGTTGAAAAATGTCAACAAAGAGCAGATTGGCCTAAATGGAAAGAATCAATCCAGGTAGAATTAGATTCTCTGACAAAGAGACAGGTATTTGGTCAGGTAGTGCTAACCCCACCAAGTGTAAAGCCTGTAGGACATAAATGAGTCTTTGTCAGAAAGCGTAATGAGAATAATGAAGTCCTGAGGTACAAGGCTCGCCTTATGGCGCAAGGTTTCTCACAACGCCCTGGAATTGACTACGAGGAGACATACTCTCCCGTAATGGACGTTATAACGTTCCGCTACTTAGTTAGCTTAGTAATTTCTGAAGGACTGGAAATGCAGCTCATGGATGTGGTTACTGCATATCTCTATGGGGATCTAGATTCCGAGATATATATGAAAAGTGCCTAATGGCCTTACATTACCCAAGTCAAGTGACTCTAAACCACAGAGTGCGTTTGCAATTAAGTTGAAACGCTCACTTTACGGATTGAAACAATCCAGACGGATGTGGTATACCTGTCTAAGTGACTACTTGATTGGGAAGGGATATAAGAACGATGAATTATGCCCCTGCGTATTCATAAAGAAAACAAGTTCCGAATTTGCAATTGTAGTAGTATATGTCATAACTGGTACTCTTAATGAAATAAGAGAAACCGCGAGCTACTTGAAATCCGAATTTGAGATGAAGGATCTTGGGAAAACTCGATTCTATCTAGACCTTGAACTGGAACACCGAGTTTGTGGAATATTAATCCACCAGTCTGCATATGTCCAAAAATCAGGCGATATAACATGGACAAAGCACATCCTGCTAGCACTCCCATGATCGGTCGAAGTTTGGATGCAAGGAAAGATCCATTTCGTCCAAAGGAAGATGACGAACAAGTGTTGGGAGCTGAAATTCCCTATCTAAGTGCAATAGGCGCATTGTTGTACTTAGCCCAATTTACTCGACCAGACATTGCATTCTCATTGAACTTGTTAGCTAGATTTAGCTCAGCGCCAACGCAGCGTCACTGGAATGGTATCAAGAACATCCTCGATACCTAAAAGGAACCATTGACCTGAGACTGTTCTTTCCCTACAGAGAGACAAGAGGGACCGCAGATGGAACTGCAATCCCTGAAGAAAATATTGATGGAAAAAGTGCCACTCACTACACAGAAACGCCAAATGGTGTTTTGGTTGGTTTTGCTGATGCTGGGTATCTCTCTGACCCACATAAAGGTCGTTCCCAAACTGGTTATGTATTTACCAATGGGAACACAGCGATATCTTAGAGATCAACCAAGCAAACCATTGTGGCTACCCCCTCGAACCACTCAGAGATCATTGTTGTACATGAGGCGGTTCGTGAGTGTGTATGGTTAAGAACTATCATTGCACATATTCGAGGGATTAGTGGTTTGAGTTCTACCACTGAAGAGCCTACTTGCATTTATGAACACAATGCAGCTTGCATCGAATAGATGAAGGTAGGTTGTATTAAGGGTGATAACACAAAACACATATCGCCAAAGTTGTTCTATAGTCAGCAACAACAGGCTCTCCTCAAGATTCAAGTGAATCAAGTAAGGTCTGAGGAGAATGTGGCAGATTTGTTCACCAAATCATTGCCTAAGGCCACATTTGAGAAACATGTGAAAAGCATAGGAATGTGAAAACTTTCCAAGCTCCCTAGATTAATGTAAGTATCAGGGGGAGGTGTAGACATCAGGGGGAGTCTAACACACACATGTCATACTCAAATGTAAAAGGTACGTTGTGCTCTTTTCCTTCGACCAAGGTGTATTTTTGTCCCACAGGGGTTTTATTGTTACTTGGCGAGGTTTTTAGTGAGGCAACAACTCATGCACCATTTCATCTTTGACTTGGCACAAGGGGGAGTGTTAAAGGAAAAACACATTATGTGCCTTCGTCAAAGTGATTGACGGAGAGGGAATCAAGCAATTACCAATTAACATCAATCAGCATGAATTACGGACTAATCAATAGTTATTGTCATCATTGTAATTGTTCTTTCCATTGTAATTCTCTCCCTATATAAAGGGGTTATGAAATGAAATGAGTAGACCATTCCAATCCATTTTTACTTTTACAATCAGATAATATTTTTTGTTGTTGTCATGTATCTAAATATTTAATTTTTAGGCGAAAGAAATTAGGCCCCGTTTGGGATTGCTTCGCTTTAAAAAAAAAGAAGCTTTCGTTCAAAATTTTAGATTTTATTATGTTTGGTAAATAAATAAAAAACAGCTTTAATTGGAAGTAGCCCAGAGGTTGCTTGTAGAAGCTGCTGTAGATCAAAACACACTCTGCAGTTGTTTTATGTACAGACAACACTTTTAAAAATATTATTTACCAAACACGAAACTGTTTTAATTTACAGTTGATTATTCTCACAACACAGCAGCAGCAGTTTTTTTTTTTAAGTCACAGCAATCTTAAACTTGCCCTTAATCTAGTATACACTTTACAAGAGTCTAAGGTGATTGCAATTCGTATATGTTCTCTTAACTGGTTTTTTTTTTTCAGCAAATTTGAGTGGTATTAGTAGCCCGAACTACCATATGGCAATGTCACATGGTAGTTCGAAACCATAGAATAATTACTTCAATCAATCAAGGTCCTATGCTGATCATCTATTTTCTCTATAAATAATAGAGTGTTTCTATTTACCATGGGGGAGGGAGTGAAACCCTTTGATCCTCTTGTGCAAAAAAAAAAAAAAAAAAAAAAGAGTGTTTCTATTCATACCTCTAAAATTGACATTAGACCTCCCAATTTTCTCATATAATAATTGACTTTGTCAACTCATTTGAAATAAGTAATAATGATACAAATGAGAAAAGAAAAAAAAAACAAACAAAAAATAAAAGATAAGAAAAGCTTCCTCTCCTTGTTCGATAGTAAACCAAACATAGCTCACTACATCAATTTGATATTATCACAGGTGTTACAAACTAATTTGTTTTGTTTTCTATCAAAAGATTAATAAAAACCTATATACCACCATTACATCATAGCCTTCAACTAGCGACATGCCCGCATTGTTCGCAGGTGATATTGTGATGGTAAGGGAAAATGGATTGACTAGTTTGGGGTTGCTGTGACTTAAAAAAAAAAAAAAAAAACATTTTGCTGCTGTGTTGTGAGAATAATTAGTTGTGAATTAAAACAGTTTCGTTTTTGGTAAATAATATTTTTAAAAGTGTTGTCAGTACATTAAACAACTGCAGAGTGTGTTTTGATCCATAACAGCTTAGGTAACCTATAAGCTGCTTCTAAAATCTGCTGCTAGTGACCTACAACCTTCAATTAAAGCTGTTTTTTATTTATTTACCAAACATAATAAAATCTAAAATTTTAAACAAAAGCTGATTTTTTTTTTTAAAAGAGAAGCAATCCCAAACGGGGCCTAAAAAGAATAGTGGTGATTTGGCTATTTTTTTTTCAATTTACAGTTTTATTTATTTAAATTTTATTAACTTAATTTAATAATAATGTTATGCAATGGTACTATAGACCTTCAAAATTTGGTGAAACCCTTTGACACTAAAAGGGTCAGGCTCTACGTCCCCCTCCCCCCTCCTTGTATTATACAATTTCATTAATCAAGGCTTGAGGGCAGCCGTATTTCAAAAAAAAAAAGGGTCTCCATTTATGGTAGTAGAGATACATCTATGGCACATTCACTTAATTGGAATGGAAAATAATCATAAATCGGAGACAACTGGAATGAGAGAAGAAAGGAATAGGTATTGATTCTGGAGGAGTTGATTCCTAAACCCATCTCCCCCATTTGTAATCAAATTCCTGAGTATTCAGGAATCGATTCCTTATAAGGAGGTGTGACCTACACCCATTCTGATTCCTTCATGTGTTAGTAAACGCATGAATACTTTTACCCGGAATCGTTCCGATTCCTTTATGTGTTAGTAAACGCATGAATAATTTTACCCCATAATCATTCCCTCCCATTCTAAGTAAGTAAACGTGTTCCTAATGTATTATGGTACAAATTCCCAAATGGTTCTTGATCTACAACAAAAGTTGCATGCAATTCACCAATCATATTTTCCTATTTCCAGATTTCCTTTGGAACATCAAACCATTCATATGTTTGCTGCAATAAGGTCTGGGTAAAATTTATGATATCCTTATTTTTGGTAGTGGAATAGTGAAATATGGATAGCAATCTGGTGACCTTATTAGAAAACTCAACTCTAAGTTTGCTGTAATAAGGTCTTCAAGTTCTTCACGGTTTAAAATTTTATACCATGACTATAATTGGTTCATCATTGAGGGTCCAGTGGGAGAATGAGAGCAATAAGCAGACTGAGGGATCCCAAGAATTTGAACACCTCTAGAGAACATGCCTTAACCTTCACTTTTGATTCCGAGACTGAGGGACCTCCGTCGTCGAAGACCCTCTTGTTCAACTAGAGGTAGCAACCAACCATCTTGATCTAATCAAAGTTTTCTTTCATATAAATTGTAGTTTTACCCAAGTATCAATTACAGATTCGTTTTTACCCGAATATCATTGCATTACAGTTGCTTGCTAAGCCTTTATGAAGAACCCTAAGTTTGGTCATATATATATTATGGGCTAAGTGCATTTTGGGAAAACTATGGGAGGTCTATGTAGCATATTGTATATATGAAAAAGTAAGCATAAGGTCTAATAAGTAAGGAGGTCCAAATACTAATTTTAGAGATATAAATATAAGCATTCTAAATAATAATAATAAAAAAAATGGCATACACGTATGCAATATATAGTCTCTCCCAGGCTCCCAGCTGATCTTGGTTTTACTGTATGTAGTTACTCTTACCAGTAATTAGCCTCTTTCATTGCCATGAAAAGCACATGTAATCTGTTCTGCTTCTAGGACTATAAGTAGAAAAGTAAGTTTACTAGCTAGTTAAGTCTACCACCATTATGTGCAATTTGATTGTGTCGAATTATTGGCAATTCCGATCCAAACTGTCCTTCGGTGCACAGAGGTTAGAAAAGTGGTGGTGTAACTGCTTCATTGGTCGTTGGTGTTGAAGTTCTGGTGTTGAAAAGAAAAAGAAAAGAAAAAAGAAGAAGAAGAAGTTAAAAAGGACTACCATACTTAAACAGTCTCCTACCAAAGTCGACATATATTGTTTTCATTGTTTATTCTTGATATTCTTCTATAAGGGTTTTGGTCGCGCAAAGTCTTAAATTTGCGATATGTACATCTAGAATCTATTTGCATTCTTTCTTAGACAAATTTACTATCTTTAAATTTATCTCCTAGTAAAAATATCAGCTTCTAGAGATTTTGAGTTTTTACGAGATCCGACTACCGGATGCGTGCGGGCTTTCAAGGTGGAAAATCTTTGGCCAGTGAAATCTAACTGCTCTCATGTGGTAATCGTCGCTGAACCCAGAAGTTAGTTAAGTTTATGCGGGCCACGGGTAGTTCATTTTGGTTATGGGTTGGTGGGCTGCTCCCCAATCCAAATACCCGTGTTCAAAAAGAGAGAGATTATTCAGAGCACCGCCGTGCACTTGCACCAACATAAATGAATGGTTAGATTGCATTAAATACACTTTTTGTTTATTAAAAATAAAGTTGATAATAAATATCAAGGGTTGAGATTATTTTATAAGGGTTGGATTACTTACACCGTCGGTGTATAGAATAATTTCCATAAAATAAAAGGAACTTGAAATGAACAAATCGAAGTGTACCAATAACGAATGGAAGGGGAAACAATATCGTATGCCAATTACTGCATCGTATAGTTCAAAAGTAATACACTAAAATGTCATTTTTAGTTACCCGACCCTATTGATTCATAATATAAAGAAGGTTATACAAATTTGGTACGTCAAATTTTACTAGAAGTGATAGTCATTTCCTGTTAGAAGGTGGTCTTCTAAGAACTTCGTTACAGTACAGTGATGAGTAGCAATACTTCATACAATCATACCTACAGTGGCAAGCTGCCATCAAATACAATAACCAATTAATTAAGTAGGAGCGTATAGCAAATAGTCAACAAAGTTTTCGTTCAATACAGTCTGCCCTAGTTTATTTTTTTTTTCTTTTGAATTTTAATTGATAGATCATGTAACATATATTGATTCTTTTCCGCGACTATATCTGTGTGATAATGAACTTCAGATTTTTGCAAAGCATTAAGTTAGTAGCCATACATTGGCGATTTAATAATAAATGAGTAGTGACATTTCAATAACATTAAGATATTGGAGAAAACAAAAGAGTTAACGTACAGAGCTTTCTTAACGCATATGAATGATACATGGAGTGCTTCCACTCCAATTATTATGCTCGCCCTAAAAGTGTAATTTGTCAAACTTAGATTGTTAGATATTTCATTTATTCTTCACCACTTGAGCAACCTCTATGCACATTCATTACTTGTAGGATTGTTGAGTATGTTCGATTGTATTTCTCTTAGTGGTTTACCTAAAATAATAATGTTATCATCCTCCAATTGTTTGTTGAGGACGAAAAATTAGTGTTGCCAATTTGATCTATATTTGTCAGACGCTATTAAAAAATGGGAAAATGTCACAAATAGTACCCCAACTTAAAGTCATTCTACACTTTGGTACCTCATCTTCTAAATATATCACTTTGGTACCTCAACTTATTGTTCATGCATAAGATTCATACACGCCGTTAATAACACCGTTAACTCAAGTGTCATGTAGCTTTATGTCATGGGTATTTTCGTCAATTTAGATTTTCCCACCAAAAATCTCATGGTATTTGCCATTTAACAAAAACTGATCACTCCATTAATTCATATTTATTTTTATTAAAAAACAAAAACACTTGTTACATCTTTCTTCATTGCAGATGAAACCAAATAACCATGGATCTATGTTTAAAGAGTAAGCAAATAACTACAACAACCATAAATGCTAAAAGTTTCAAGCAATTTCTACAACTCTACTAGAGACAATTTGCTATGATTGGTATTGAAATTGATTATGCATAATGAATTGAACAAGCATTTTTCCTTCTTTGTCTGAAGAGTTCTTCAATTAAAAGGGAAAAGACTCAAACCCTAAACTTGAAAGAAAACTAGTATCTACCCAACAAATTACATTTGAAGAGCTAAAATAAGATGATATAGAATCAACAATTAATAAAGCTAGCAGACAATCTGATGTTATCTAGATCACACTCTATTTGTGAATTAGCAGGCTGAAAATAATAAATCTCTCACCTCTTCTCATTTTAATTATTATGTTTCCTGGAATCATAACAGTAAGTCAAAATTTTCAATACAATAACTTAAATTGATCTTCCATAAACCCAAATATAATATTTTCCTTGATGACAGATTTATTTTCAGCAAAAAGAAAGGAATTTTAGATCCTCTCCCATGGAATTTTTTGTGGGAAAGCATAAATTGACGAAAATACCCATAGCAAAAAACTACATAGCACTTGAGTTAACGGTGTTATTAACGTCGTGTATGAATCTTATGCATAAATAATAAGTTGAGGTACCAAAGTGATATATTTAGAAGATGAGGTACCAAAGTGTAGAATGACTTTAAATTGGGGTACTGTTTGTGACTTTTTCCCTTAAAAAATTATAAAAGATAGAGTTATATGTGTGGTTTAAGAACTAATGTAGAGTAGGTTAAATAATATCAACAAATCTCACGGTTTCACCCAATTAACGCTTTGTGTTTTCCAAGTACAAAGATCAAAAACATTTGTTTGTTGTTGACTCTAACGATTTTTCATTGTTTGATTTCTTATTACACTTGATCATTTGTTATATTATAGTAGAGTCATTAGGCAGTCCTCACATCCATATCCAGACATGTCAAAAATAAAAATTTGGGCAGCAACACTTCTAGATCAAACTATCAAAGCTTAGCTCCTAACAACCTTTCACGTCTTTTGTACTAATCCACCGAACTACTAGTGAGTCCACACCTCATGTTCAATGGTGATGATTAATTTTATGTAGAACATGTTTTAAGTTTCCAGCTGCCTTCTATACTTGGTTACTCAAAAGGTATTTTAAAAAAATAAAAAATAAAACCTTTTACTCGATCTGGTGACAACCATGACAAGAAATTTGGCTTTTAATCCAACCTTAACGCAGATGATTTTATACTCAATCTTCGAGCAGTCTAATATAGATATTACTAGTAGTCTTTAGACATCTATGAGCACATATCAATAACATGAGTAATGGACTTGTACTATGTCTTTTGGACTGTATGATTCATTTTTTCTTTTGGCAACAGATATATCGACTCTATGATTTATTGATCAAGTTCTCTAATTAGACTATATAAGTTGGTGGTGATTGAAAAAGTATTTTCTTAGTGAATAATCAAGTTTCCCTTTCGGAAAAGTCCTCTATATATAGAAGATTTTCTAACAAGAGTTTTTTTTTTGGCCATTTTAAATGATTGCTATTGAAATTCACTTTTCGATCACATATCGACCTTTCAGTTTTTAGGTTTCCATAATATTCGTAGATCACTTCTTCACCATCATTCTCCATACCCAAATAGCATGCACAATAAAGGTAAAAATACCAAAGAACTTAGCGAAGATAGTCATGGAGGTGGGGACCACTAAGCAACTTAACACTACTGGTCTGGCGACGTCCACAAGCTTCGGTGAAGTTCTAGTATGGTAACAATTTTTAGGTATAAAGTTAGGTGAACATATTCATGTAGAGAATCCAAGGGTTGAACATGAAGGCAAGGTTGTGGAAAAAGAGAAAATTATGATGAAAGATGACAGGATGAGGTTTCTGAGATGGAGGAGGATGAGAGGTGTGATAGTAGATATGAAAATTTGGTGAGAAATTGGGCTGGAGCAAAGAAAAAGAGAATGAAAATGAGACATAAAAGGCTCAGTACTCAGACCAAACTTGGGAAAACTCACCACCAAAGGGTGGAGACACACCACAAAAGGATGGAGCTAACAATTCTTCATCCATCAACTATGTGGCAATTTCTAGTTTGAAATTATTGCATCACGCTAATATAATCATATAGATAGAGTTTTTCACAATATCAAAGATTATTACAAGGAAAGGATTCAATAATCGCTTAGACAAAATCAAAGAACTTGGTATCTCTTGAAATCCTGAATCTGCATCGAGTTTTAGTTGGTCGAATTCTATTTCTATTTACAATTGTAGAAGAAGTCTCTAATTTAAATCCTCTATTCTTTAAGATAAAATAAACCACCTCAACATTACAAATGCTCTACTACATAGGTTGCATTCAATATTTTGTCTTTCGTATCAAATCTGAAAACAAACATGATCTCATCTTAGAAATTTAGCATCTTCCAAATTTGCACTTAAACCTGAACTGGTTCACGGAATCATCATCTTCTAGCATTGCTTCTTCTAGATGTGCAATTTTCAGAGTAAATGCGAATTTGTCAGCTCTTTTATTTCCACAGTTCTTTTAATTTATTTTTGGTCGTTAACCAATAACTGTTGCTCTAATTCATCTCAACTGTTTTCTTGTTTAAGATAAACGTGGATTTAACGTTAGAGTGGTTCATTGTGTTGAGCTATGCAAAGGTTTCTCTTCAAGAGAATCCAAAAACCCCTCCAAAGCCTTGCACTTTGTGCAAATTATATTACCACAACTAATATCCCAACTCATAACAATACCAATGCCACGACAATTCCTCAAGTTGAAACTTCAGACTCATGGGCAAGTATCATTTTTGACCTTGCTCAATGTGGCACCAGAACTGGGCATGCCTTATTTGAGGCCCCTCACATGCTCAACTCTGGTACCAAACCAAATGGGTACTTGTTTGTTCAGATGGTCAGAGCTTCAGCCAACCTGGGCTGGGATTTCTTCAGCTTGCAACTTCATAGCTACATTTTACGATCTGGGTTTTGCTCCAATGTTTTTGTTTCCACTGCTCTGATCAATTTTTATATCGGAATCGGCTCATTGAGTGATGCTCGCAAGGTGTTTGTTGAAATTCCTCATCCAAGTGTAGTTTCTTGGAATTCTTTGATTTCTGGATACGTGCATTATGGGCAGTCCCGTAAAGCGTTGAGTTTGTTTCTTCAGCTGGAAAGGTCTGAAGTTTCTGTAGATTCATATTCGTTAACTGCGGCCTTAGGTGCATGTGGCCAACTGAGCTTTCTGCTGCTTGGCAAGACAGTTCACTCAAAGACTGTGAAACTAGGTTTGCAAAATAGCACTGTTGTTTTGAATTGTTTGATTGACATGTATGGGAAATGTGGATCACTTCAGGAGGCAATCCTTGTGTTCAATAACATGATAGAAAAGGATACTATTTCGTGGAATTCCGTAATAGCGGCAAGTGCAAGAAATGGAAGCTTACAACAAGCATTCAGTTTTTTGCAGCAGATGGATAACCCTGATATAATCTCATACAATGAACTGATAAATGGCTTTTCGCGGTTTGGAGACGTAGAAGATGCTATTAAACTTCTATTCAGTATGCCAAATCCAAATTCATCTTCCTGGAATTCGATAATTACAGGATATGTAAACAGGGGTCGAGCACAAGAAGCTTTGGATTTCTTCTGCAAAATGCACTTGGAAAATGTAGAAATGGATCAATTCACGTTTTCAAGCATTTTAAGTGGAGTTGCAGGTATTTCGGCTTTAACGTGGGGCATGCTAATCCATTGTTGCACCATAAAATTTGGTTTGGCTACATCAATTGTGGTTGGTAGTTCTTTGATTGACATGTACTCCAAATGCGGGAAGATAAGCGATGCTGAAACAATCTTCCATTTACTTCCAGAGAAGAATTTGGTGACATGGAATTCAATGATCTCTGGCTTTTCTTGGAACGGTAATCCTTCAAAGATGATGCTCCTTTTCGAGCAGATGAAAATGGAGAGAGATGTCAAGCCTGATGAGATCACATTCCTTAATGTTATATCTGCATGTTTACATAATCAAATTCCATTTGAGAATGCACTTCAGTACTTTGAATCAATGATCAAAGAGTATGGGATTGAGCCGACTCTTGAGCACTGTTGTTCTATGATTCGGCTAATGGGGCAGAGAGGGGAGGTGTGGAGAGCAGAGAAGATGATATTCCAGCTCGGTTTTGGGACATGCGGATCAGTTTGGAGGGCACTGCTCGGTGCTTGTGGAAAGTGTAGAGATTTGAAAGTTGCCAAAAATGCAGCTGCAAAGGTGATACAGTTAGAAGGTGAAGATGAATTTGTTTATGTTACGATGTCTAACTTGTATGCACACTATGCAAAGTGGGAAGATGTGAGGGTAGCGAGGAAGCTGATGAAGGAGAAAGGAATGAGAAAGGAAGCTGGTTATAGTTGGATTGAAATGGAAAATGTTATCTCAAATTCCGAATTACAGTAAAGATTGATTTCAACTTAAGTAGTTGAGATCCCAAATTTGTTCGATTTGTGAGGGACCAAGCTCTGGATCAACAAAGAATACAGAGACTACAATTTGAATGCATAAAGTGAAACCCTCTAAATTATAGAGAATTTGACATTTGAAACAGAATGATCCAGAAATGTGGTCGTGTGGACATCTCAAACTGTTATATTGAGTTAACAATCAGTCTAAAGTAAAGACCACAAAGATAACAGAGCAAATTATTTATTTATTTATTTATTTGTATTTTTTTTCAAGCAGAGAGCAAAGTAGTTATAAGGGTGAATTCGTTGAAACTATAGTTATAGGAGCAAAAATAGAGGCATGCCTAAGGACCAAAATTCTATTTACCCAACTTTGAAAGCGTGAGTCTCATGAAGCAACCATACCTCAAAAACAAGTATTGTATTTACTTGGGTCTGCTAATTGTCCAAAGTAATTCTCACAAGTTAATCATAATGATATATCATGCAACATGTCTTTCATAATCTCAATATTAGCATGATAACCGCTTATATCAATAGACACCTAGAGAAATGGATTACTATTCGTAGAATGATGATTAAATTAGGGAGTAGAGACAAATTTGATGAGGGTGAGATATTGGAGAAAACCAGTATTAATATGATGAGACGTCTTCAGGTGTTAGGGAGATGACTGCATATGGGAGAAGAGTTGCATATAGTTTTTTATTATAGGAGAAAAAAACACATGAATATTTGCCTCTTTAGTCTGAAACTTGCTTTTCGACACATATTCTATGTAATGAATAGTAACATGATAAATAAATAAGTAAATAAGGGTATTCTTTTATTCAATTTAGAGTATGAGCAAGTACAGATGCATAACCTAAATATAATCTAATAATGATAAATGGCTTTTCCCGCTATGAACTATGGAAGCACAAGAATGAGAACGCCATTAAATAGTTGAATTTAAAATGGAAAATACTATCAAAAATTTTCTTATTTAAAAGATGAATTAGGGATGTTGGGACACTTCAGGGAGTATATTCTAGTTGAAATTGAAATGGAAAATACTATAAAAAAATTCCCTTATATTTAAATTTGATAACGGAACACAATTTTGCTGTGCTCTGAAAAGTTGTGTGATCTATCAGTTGTACCAGACAAGAAAAAGAAAAAAAAATCAAAGTTATCACAAAGTGCTGAAAGTAGCATTTAGGTTACCACTAACACATGAAATCAATTACAACTTCTCCAACAATATCAAGAATTCAACTTTGAACTGCATGTATATTGATTCAAAGATCAAAATCATCGTATACTAGTCAAGATGCACATACAATTAGTATTGAACAAGCCAACTGAGTTATTATTTTCAAGCATCCTATCTTGTAGGAAGAATCAAATTTAGCTTCCATTGCTCTAAAATGGTTTGAATTAATGAAACTACAAAATCTGTAATTTTCCAATCCCATGAACTTCTGATCATGATGACAGCCTGCCGCAAATCACCTTGGAACAGACAAACCAAGCTCTGGATCATCAAAGAATACAAAGGCTTGAATTAGGACCACATAAATTGAAACCCTCCTAATTGGAGAAAAATGCAGAGTCGGTGGCATTCCAATTTCAATAACTAAATGAACAGGCTAAAAAAGACTACAGTTTAAGATGTGCTTTAAAAGAAATAGGCTCAACATCCCAGTATTCACTAAGTCTGCTTTCAGAAGACAGTTCAAATGGCTAGGTTGTATATAGTCCAAGAATAACCGGTATCTTATAGTTTTGCGAAATGTTTTAAGTCAGACACAATGAGCATAGATGGCCCACCTCCATATACAGCAAACATGTCAACATGTCTCACGTACCATCAATTCCATCTGGGAAAAGGAGCAGCTATGTTATCAAACCACTTCTATTTGTTTAAAAAAAATTTACTGTATTAAGTTCAACAAATTTAAGCTAAAACGCCAAATTATGTATTGTTTGCATCAAGTTATACTATCTTTCCATACCAGCATTAACCTTAACCAATTAGTTTTAAGATAAATATATAATATGGCGAGCACAGAAAATCTATAGACAACTTGTCTCAACGTATACTGGCAATACAAAGCCAATTAACTGTAACACATCCGAACGGAAACTTATCATAACATCATCCTAGATTAATTGGCACGCATTACTAATCTGCATATATATGCAAAAGAACCAAAAGTGAAAGCCCATAACACAGAGCCAAAACATGGCAAGTGCAGTTACAGCCAACCAAATTGAAAAATCAGTCCTCAGACATAGATGGAATGGAAGTCTCTAAGCTAACATACTCCAACATTTTTAAGGTTTTTGAGGAAAACTCATAGCTTCATACTTGGTAATGAGCAGCAGGCCATAATTAGCGGGTCCAGTTTATTTCTTTCAAGCATATGGATATTATGTGCCTGCAGGAACCAAATATTCCAGTCAGATAATACACCCTTTGATTTCCATTGCCTTAACTGTCTTATTCTCACTGGCCAAAAGAAAACTTCCCATTTCTAAAACCCAATTGAATACCCAGGACACATCCCATAAGCTCACATAAACTTAGTCTCTATGAATGCTTCTAGGTCATAAAGCATCCTAGTTTCAGTTTACTCGGAATTAATACTTCTATGTTAGACTTGAAACATCAAAGTAGACAACGCATCCTGTACAAGTTTAATGTTGTTCAGGCTCCACCGCACACGGAAATCACATAATGAGACCATATAAAAATCATGTGAGCATGACGAAACTTAGTAATGTAAATCCAACTTGATACTTCCAACTATTACTACTACCATAAATCCAACTTGTTCAATGCAAAATTCAATGGCAGCAACAATGAACCAAAGTCGAATTTCCAAACAGAACCCAAGTAAGCAAACACCAAAACAAAGACACGGGATCGAAAACAATAACAACAAACTGTGGTATAGAAGAAAAAAAAAAAAAAAAAGTGACTCACAATTCAAAAAGAAAGCAAAATTTAGAGGCTGGGAGAGGTGCGGCAGAGAGTACCCTGTGAGAGCGCCCGGCAACTCCTCGAAGTTGTGCTCAGCGCTGACGTCAGCCTCGCCGCCGCCACCGCGCTGTGGAGCGGCAGCAGCGACTGCACGCATCCCAACACGCCCGTAGACCTGAAAACCCAAAACCTAAAGATCAATACTTGAATTTCAAGGGAATTAGAAACCCAGAAAGAAAAAATGAGAGAGGGGGAAAGAGACCTGGAGATTGAGAAGCCGCGAACTGGAGCGGAGGAGGGGGCGGAGGTGGGGAGGGGGAAGCGTGAGGAGGGGGATTTAGGGGCGTTGGATCTGATGGCGGATCGGATGGACGATAGGGATGTTCTGCTGGCGAATTGTCTGCAGGCGGAAGCCATTGGAGGGATGTGAGGGTGGAGAATTGAGATCTTGGATTGGAGTTCCAGAGGGTTTAAGGGTTTTAGCCTTTTAGGAGCACGATATGAGATTCCTATTGGTTTGGGCTTTGGGCTATTGTATCTCTTGGGTTTAGGTTTAACTGGTGCTGCTAGGTTACTACACATGTTGTAGTTGGACTTGATACGGTTCGAGTTTGGTTGGTGTTTATGAAAGAAATGGAGGGAACTTGAACCCCAATGTTAGAGCAACCCCACCGGTGTGAATTTGACCGGTCACCAGCTAGAAAAAGCTGAGGTGGAGACTATGAAGGGAAAATTTGCTCCTCCAGCGGTGGGCTTCTAACCAGCCAAAACCCAGACCTTCTTGACCGAAGCCAAAAATTTAGTCAAGGCCTTGACTAATTCCTTGACTCAGACAAGCTGTATGCCAGCTTGGCCCACCCCTAAACGTGGGTGACGTCATCTACACAAGTGGAGAAGGCGACGCGCTAAAGGAAGAAAGTGGAGGACGAGGCGCTGACGCGTGGCGCCGCAACTAGGCACAAAGTGAATGCAGTAGCGACAAAGAAGGGGTCGGCCTGTGCCACGTGCAACAGAGCCGTTGGTCCAATTTGAATAGAGAGAGTAACGGTCAATTAATCCCAGCCCTTGGTTTCAATTAAGAAGATGATCCAACGACAAACAATTAATATGTAGTGTGTGTATATATATATGTGTGTGTGTGTGTGTAACGTTAATAAACGGTAACAAAAAAATTCTAAAAAATTCTAAACATTTCTTTATAAATACCTACCATTTATTTTACATCTCACACCCAAAAAATTATCTTTCATAGTAACCCAATTTTGTTCTTCCTCCTCTTCATATAGCTCTCATCATCCAAATTTGTTTATATCTAAAATGGCTGAACAAAGGGGAAACACACGTCCAATGGCCGGACAAGAGGGAGATGAAAGTGAAGATGATAATACCGAATCGGGGACACGTCCAGTAGTCGTACACATCTCTTCATGATCTTCATCTCTTCATGATCTTCATCTCGAGATTGTCGATACTTAACCCACAATCTCTTCATTGAAATGAGGGAATGAGAGGAAATGTGTTGGATCTGGAGATATGAAAAATGATTAATTTCAGTTTAGTACCCTGTGGTTTGGGGGTAACATCATGTCAGTCCCTGCTCTTTCAATTTGATCAGCAACACCCCTATGCTTTCAATTTCAATCAGCCGTGTCCAAATTTTACTGTTCCGTCTAAATTTTACTTTGTCAATCCAGTCAAAGTTAACGTTCAAATTGGACGGAACAGTAAAATTTGGGCACGGCTGATTGAAATTGAAAGCACAGGGGTGTTGCTGATCAAATTGAAATAGCAGGGACTGACATGATGTTACCCCCAAACCACAAGGTACTAAACTGAAATTTATCCTATGAAAAAGAAAGAGATTTGCCAATATCAGATTGTGTGTGAATGGTGTGCTGCCTCTTTCTCTATTTATTTACAATTTTCACATAAAACATGATCAGATGATAAGGACACGTGTCCACTCCTGGTTCGACGTAATCTGATTTGAAATCGTAGATAAGATTACATCAACAATAACCGTTAGATTGAATAGTATGCAAATGATCTGGTCCGTTCAAAGATGTTGGTGGTTGTTTCAAACGTTTCAAAATAATTGTCGGTGGCGGCTTCACGCATTTCAAGAAATATTGTCGGTAACTATACGTGGCTCATAATTTGTACACCCAAAATATTATAAAATAGTAAATTGCATTTTTCAGGCCCAAAACGATCCTGAAAGCCCAAAAACCACCACACGTCATGGCAAGGCTACGAGTTCTCTTCCTAGCGTCGTTCCCTTTCTGAAAAGCTATAGCAATCACAATTCTGACATTAATTATCCATAAATCTCTATTATTACCATCTATTACTATTTACATCAAATCTATTTCAATTTTCCAATAAAAAAATAAAATAAAAAATTCAATGAACAATAAATCTGACTGGTCAAGGAAAAGAACGGGTGGAAACCCATGTCCAGTGGCAGTGAACAGTTTCTTGATTGGTCGACCCCTTGACTTTTCGAGCTTGACATTTCTTGACAACGGGTGGACTTTCTCTTAAGCTTGCTAAAAATATGGAGCCGAGCGAGAACTCAACTTCATATTTTGTTATGAGAAATAAAATTTACACTCTCTATTTTACAATAATCTATGTTTCTTTTTTTAGTATTTTAAAATCACATGTTTCACAATCCACATTACAAAAAGACAAAACTTAATATAGCAAAAAGTGTAAATTGTAAAATGACCTTGGATAGTGTGAATGTAACTCCCCTTCGTTCTTCGCTTTGGTAATAGCTTCTAATATTTTGTTAAAATCAAGAGTTTTTTCTTTTTTCTTTTTGTCAAAGAATTAACGGAAAATTAGATGGGCAATCTTAAACTTTATCCCGTTCTTTTTTTCTTTTTCTTTTTTTAATCAATGAAATAACTTTTATATAAGAAAACTCAAGTGAGTTGGATACAATCGTGCTGCAACACGTCAAGAATACATGTAGGAGCATGATCCAACCACACAATACCTATTTTTGCTTCAAAACCTAGTGATCCTAGGCGATGTGCTACCCCATTGCAATTTCTTGGAGTGTGACATATTTTCACTCCTGTTAATAGACTTAAAGTAGATTGAATATCATCTATAAGTCATCCATTTGCGCGCAAAGCTTACTCTGTACTACAAGCTTCATTAATGGCATCCATGCAATCACTTTCAATAACCATATTTTGAATCTGGAGGGAGGAGAGAAAATCCACACCTACCCGAATAGCTAGCAGCTCACACTGCTTAGGTGAGGCAGCATGCATTATTAGCTGAATAAAAGCCGCCTTGAATTGGCCATCTAAGTCCAGGAGGACACCGCCAAGTCCACCATGGCTTTAGTTTGGAATAAATACAACATCCACATTTAGTTTGAAACCTGTTGCAGCTGGCTTCCATTTCTTATTCTGAAGCTTCTTTGGGTGATTTGTACCACCTCGAGCTTTTTGAAAATCATTCAGCCAAGCAAAGTCCTGTGCAGTTTGAGATTTTCCAGACCATAAAACGTTGTTTCGATTCTTCCATAAGGCCCAGATAACCATCAATAACTTCTCAAGTATCTCTGGCTTTTGTTGTTGTACCCTCTCAAGCATCCACTTTTTGAAGCTCATATTAGGCAGTAAAGACCGCTGTAAATTAATAAGAGGCGCATATAGGATTTGTGCAGCAAGGGGGCACTTACAGAACATATGTGAATTGTCTTCCATATAATTATGGCAAAGCATGTATTCGGTAGTTCCAGAATAACCCTTAGTAAGCAATCTTTCTCTTGTAGGCAAGTGATTGTTGCATGCTCTCCAAGTACAAATAAGAATCTTACCAGGAACTTTGGATTTCCAAACTTGCTTCCAAAGATCTTTGAAAGGGTCTTCATTGAAAGTGGAAGTAAGGACATTCTGTAACACTTGTCCTCGAGGAATCCAATAGGCTGATTTGACTTAATAGAATCCCTTCTTTTCTAGACTCCAAATAAGACGATCTTCACAAGTACGTTTTCCAAGTGGAATACACAAATTCTTTTTTGCTATGTTAAGTGGAAATATAGCATAAACAAACGCAGGAATCCATTCTCTAGTTTCTTCATTGATAAGATTAGCCACTTTTTGAAATTCAGTGTTGGCCGGTTGTGGAAAAATACCTTGAGAGTGTGTAGGGATCCATCGATCATGCCAAATGTTTACTGACTGACCATTCCCTATTTTCCATTGCACTCCATCCTTCAAAACTGGCCTTCCAATTAGGATACTCCTCCATGAAAAAGATGGTGAGTCTCTCAATTCTGCTTCCCATAAAGAAGTATGAGGAAAGTACCTGGCTTTAAATACTCTTGCAATAAGTGACTGAGGGTTTGTGACAATTCTCCAGCCTTGCTTTGCAAGCATGGCTAAGTTATATACATATAGGTTTTTGAATTCCATGCCTCCCTCCTGTTTAGTTAAACACAATCTCTCCCAACTTCTCTAATGTATTTTCTTTTTCTCATCAGTATCTCCCCAGAAAAAAAGAAGCACATAGCGTATGAATATAATCACATAGACCCTTTGGCAAGAGATAACAATTCATTGCATACAAAGACATTGTCTGGGCTACAACTTTAATCAGAATTCCTTTTTCTGCACAACTAAGCATGTTTGGTTTCCAATTGATGAGTTTCTTTGTCAGCTTCTCTTTGATATACTCAAAAATAGCTGTTTTTGATCTACCAACTCTCAATGGTAATCGCAGATACCTGTCATGCTCATCATGCTCATCAACTCTCTCAACAGCCAAGATGGATGTTAACCTGTTTTGTTCAATCAAGTCAACATTTTTGCTAAACACCACACTGCTTTTCTAATAGTTTACTTAATAATGACCCGATGCTTTCTCATAAGTGTCCAGAATGTCCTTAAACCTGTAGCATTCAGTGTTAGTAGTAGTTCCAAAAATAAAGCTATCATCTACAAAGAAAAGATGATGAAGAGTTGGAGCTTGGGGACACATTTTGAGGCCCGCAATGACATTTTGTTGAATGGCGAGATCAAAGCATACAGTCCTTCCGCACATAGCATAAATAGGTAAGGTGACAATAGATCACCTTGCCTAACACCTCTTGAGGGAACAATTTTGGATGTTGGTTCACCCTGGATAAGAATGGAATAAGTAACCTGTGTGATGCAGCTCATAATCATCTGAACCCAAGAAAAATGAAAACCGAACTTTATAAGCATTGCTTGGATAAATAGCCACTCCAAGCGGTCATAAGCTTTGCTTATATCAAGTTTCAAGGAGAAGAAACTGGTTTCTTGGTTTCTAAGTTGATGCATGAAATGAGCAGCTTCTGTAGCCGCTAATGTATTATCAGAAAGTAGTCAACTTGGGACATATGCACTCTGAAAAGGTGAGATAATCTCAGGTAGAAATCGCTTTAACTTGATATCAACAACCTTGGAGGCAATTCTACAAATCACATTACATAATGCAATTGGTCTGCAAGTGCAACAACTTTGGGAGATTTTATTTTGGGTATCAAACAAAGATAGGTATAATTTGACTCTTGTCATAACTCACCCTTCTATAGGAAATTCCTAATTGCAGTAAGACATCCATGTTAACAACATTCCAATACTTTTGAAAGAAGAATGGTGACATACCATCTGGGATAGGACTTTTAGATTGATGCATTTGAAAGAGTACTACTTTAATTTCCTCTTCATTGTAGGGCTGCAGGAGACTTTCATTCATATCCCGGTGACTTTAGTAGGTGTAGCATCGATCACAGTTTGGAGTGCCATAGTGTCACAACCTTTAGAGGAGAAAACAGATTGGAAGTACGATAGCAATAGACTTTGAATTTATGCAGGTTCAGAATGCCACTTCCCCTGATCATCATTAAGTCCCCTGATGGTGTTTCTGCTTTTTCTATTGCTTGCACGATGATGAAAGAAAGCAGAATTTCGATCTCCATCTTGAAGATGGATTGCTCTCGATCTTTGTCTCCAGTATTTCTCTTTCTGAGACAGTAACTTACTATACTTGGCATGCAAGATTCTTTGCTCCTCATACTAGTCTAGAGAAAAGAGTAGTTACATAATGTCATTAAGCTTCTCTTGAATCACCCTGATCTCCACTTTTTGCTTGTCAAAGTCATTCTTGTGCTATTGAATAAACTTCTAGCCAATGGATTTAAATTTGAAACTCACATGTCTCAAGGCATTGCATGTAGTAGGTAGTGGCCATTCCTTTTGAATAATGTCAGTGCATGCATGATAGCCATGCCACATCTCCTCAAAGCAAAACAGCATGTTCACTCTTCTGTTTGGCATCTTTCCGGCACTAACCTCCACTAATAGGAGACAATGATCTGATTCAGAAGGGTTAAGAGTAATTACCCTACTAAACCGGAACATACTACGCCACTGCATGGTTTGAAATCCACGATCTAGGCATTCTTTAGTAAACTTGTTACTCCATGTGAATTTCCACAATCTGTCATAGTGCTTCGAAATACCTCCATTGGCCCGGCAGCATGTCTGGCTCCTCCAGATTTATCTACTTGAGACATAAACTCATTAAAGTCTCCCGCCATAAGCCATGGGAGATTACAAGGCTCAGCATCAAAGGATTTGATAAGGTCCCAAGTTTGTGTTCTTGCATCCTGTGCAGCAAAACCACATATACCAGTGAAGCGCCATTTTGTGTCCTCTGGCTTGCCAATTATGACATCAATATGGTGGGTAGATGATGAACGAAATTCAACATGTGTATCATCATTCCGCAGCACTGCTACCCCTTGAAAGTCTCTCTGTTGTGGGAAGCAAATGTTATCTTTGAAACCTAGCTTTCGAGTAAGAGAGTCAATATTAGGGTTTTCTGCTAAAAAGATAAGGGAAGGTCTGCGAGCCTGGAGAAGATCGACGAGTGCTCTCTGCGTTTCGAGGTTTACTATTCCTCAACAATTCCACACTAGAATACTCCCTTGCACCATGATGAGGAAGCTACCAGAGTTTGGCTGCGACCGACGTAGACGGCGCTTAGGGTTTTTTCTAACTTTATCCCGTTCTAAATTCAAGACAACATACCTTTATTGTGCCAATATTATACCTTAATTAATTACGTTTATCGTTTGTCTAACAATTTACTTATATGATATCTTCTAAAAAGCTGATTTTGTCGAAACCACAATCATGAGTTGCGCTTAGAGCATCTCCAACAATGGAGTCAAAAGCCAAAGCCATTTACAAAATTTGACTCCCCTAGTGTGATCACTATTAATTCATATTTTGCATCTCCAACCATCTTTAGTCAAAAACTAAAGTCATTTAATAAATTAATCATTTTAGAGAATTAATTAACTACAATATGAATTTATATATCATACATAATTATTTTATATAATAAAAAGCAACATTTTGCTGATTTTTAGAAAAATTTCTGATTTTTTCAAGTTTTTTTTATGGTTTAAAACACAATTACTTTATTATTAACCGTTGATTTTAATCCATAGAATTTTTAGAACCAACAAATTAGATATACAGTAAATATATATTTACTTTTTTATTTTTAGAATCAATTAATCTCAACCTTTCATTTTAAATAGAATTAATCAAGCTTCAATCTCCACCACTAATTTCATGCAAGTTGCTTTTGTCATTCCCTCACCATCCATGTGCAGCTGGGGCCCGCAACTCTTTCATGTGAAGCCAAAATGACTTTTGTTCTTCATTCGTTAGCCATTTTAGCTCAACTTTTAACTCATAAGTCAAAATGACTAAGAGTCCCCATTGGTTGGAGATGCTCGGTGAAAAAGCCAAAGCCAAAATGACATTTGACTCCACCCGTTGGAGATGCCCTTATATAGGACCGAGTAAGATTATAGCCTGCTGAGGTCTAAGAGGAAATTTTACGAGTGTTTAAAAATTATTTTGCATTTTGATTTTGTGCCCTCATTGATGTCACTATACCAATTTGCCGTTTTGAATATTCTTTTTCATTTCATATTGGTCCAGAAAAGAATAAATGGTTATATATATAGTGCCAATCCAACACAAATCCTTCGTTAATTTGTACTATATTTCGATTCAATGGTGCAGCCCCGAGTCTTAACGACCTCCTCCTTCCAAGAAGATGCATGACGAGTCTAATCTACCTAGCTGCCGCTGGTTTTCTAGTCCAGATCAGTTTCCTCCGCTTCAAACTACTATACAGTTTGACTCAACCGAACACTGCCTAATATGAAAGCATAACCCTTCTTTTTTGTTTTCACCCTTTTTTAGGGGAGTGAATTTGGGGTAGGGGGTCAATTCATTTCCAAAAGTAATAGATCACACGTCTTTGTGAAATTTCTGGTGAGTCTTCATCTATGCTTTGAATCGATCAAAGCATGCATGTTTTATTTCTTAGACTACTACCCAGAAAAAACCCACCTACGACCCAACATTTACTACTAGCGATACATATATATATATAACATATATTCTAGTTCTAAGAGTCTAACCATCTTATTCAAATCTATAATAATCATATTAGTAATTCTCCTTAGCAACTCGGTGTCAACTAAACAGTCTGCGGGAGAGATTGCAATTGGTAATTTATATTCATGTTTGCCACTTTGCCTTTTCAGCAAGCTTCCTCTCTCTGACTTCTCTGATAGAAAGACAAGTACCTTTTATTCTTGTGATATAAGTGATACTTTAATTTCCACCAAAAATTCAGGTTAAGCATATTCTTTGCAATGCAAATTGGGTAGGCAAGACTTCCAAATCCCATCCCATCCCACAACAAATATTCCCCCTAAGATAATTAAGTCCCACTTTCATTGGATTTCAAAATTGACCTCTCATTCTTCATTTTGACCCACTTAAATTCCCATTGAAGGTAATATTACCTTTTCCATTCTCCCCCTTTTGGTCTCAATAAAATCCATATGTGCTCAAATTCATAAACAAATGGTGATATGTAGAAAGAATCCTCTAACTTTTCTTGAGTATTTTGTGTCTACAACTCCAATAAAAAATGAAGGGAAAAAATGAAAAAATTACAAGTATAAGAATTTGAACCAATTAGAAAAAGAGAAAAATCAAAGTGATGAGTGATAGAGAAATTGTCCACTTTGACGCAAATGTGGTGTCCAAATTAGTAACTGCGTGGTTGTAAGAATTTTCCGACTGCAATGAGCTAAATTTGAAATTAGGATTTGACCCATAGAGTGCCTGAACGCCTGCCACGTCATCCATTTGGAGGTCCACTTTCTTAGTCCTAGGACTCAGACTCGGGTACATGACAGCATCCTTGACCGAGGAGTGAGCCAACCCAAGAAGATGCCCAATCTCATGGGTCGCCACGGAGTCCAAATCCACGGCCACCTTCGACTTGTCGGATTCGAAATCGACGGCCCATGATTCCTCTGCGTCGAGGTGGAACCTCCCGTTCTCGGGAGAGAAAGCGTGAGCTAGAACACCCAGGACACCATCGAACGGCTCACCGTCGCCGTGATCACCTTTGTAAAACCCGATTTTGATGTCTGCGGAGGAGTAGTCCCTGGCTTTGGTGAAGTTCACCGGAATCACAGCCGACCACCGAGAAAAAGCGCGGTGGAATATTGTCTCTATGTCCGACGAGCTCACGTAGCTGATAACGTGTTTGGGGTTGATGGCATACGTGAGCAACTTCGCCGGAGCCCAGCGAGGCTTCCCGTTGAAGTAAGCATAACGACGCGTCGCATGCAGCTTCGCGGGCGTGTGTTGCTGCTGCGGCGCGTCGCTGACCCCGCATCTCGGTGAAGTGATGGCCGAAATGGTTTCCGGGTCAAGCTTTCCCGTGACGGGCAAGCTCAGCCTGGATTGGTATAGAGTCAGGGCCGATTCGAGCTGCTTGTCGAAGACGTCGGTGAAGTTGGTCTTTTCGGGCACCGGCAAGTAGCCGAAACGGCTGAAGTACTTCTTGAGCTCCGACATGCCGACCACCTGGCTGCCCTTCCCGGCGTCCAGGAACTTCGTGAAGTCGTGCCACGTGGCGTTGTGGGACACTTTGGCCGTCGCAGTTATGACTGTTACCGCAGGGTCGGGTAGGATTCTGGCGGGAAAGCATGGGCGGGAAAGAAAGAGTAAGCAAAAGAATAATATGAAGGAGAACGAAGAGTGGTAACAGAGAAATGGAAACATGGTGGTAGTTATGTTGGGATGTGAGCCGATCATGGAAAAGCTCAAAGGCTTTTTATTAAGGAACTTTTGTAAATATAGTAATTAGTGAATTTTTAATGAAGCCTGCATATATAGGAAGTATCGAAGGTTAATTTGGCTCAGCTAGGAAAGGTCGATTCAAGAAGGAGGAGGAGAAGATAGAAGACCAGAGATGGAAGGAAGAAGAGTTAAAGAAGATTCTGCCGTGTTTGTAGTTTAGTTGGAGAGATTCTGACTTTCAAGAGCTAATGATGGTTAAACCACTTGAGTCTGTTTTCTGTTGGTTATAGTTGCATTCATCCTTTTCTTTTCTTTTTTGTTTTTGAATTAATATCATGTACGTGGAGTATTATACATGGATACTTGGATATGGTTGAACTAATTTTTGGGCTTTTTTTCTTTAATTTTATTTTTATTGTAGATGAAATAATGATATGTAGTTCGAGTTAGTTGATCAGTTAACCAATTTTCTTTTTGGTTGACCAAATTAGGTGATTTAAATTCCATATCACTTTCTAGTGAGGATTTAATTTCTTTTAGGGTTTAACTTGTGATGCAAGGTATCTTCCTTTTGGACACGGAATGAAGCAATGTATGAACTGATCATCCAGACATCTTTTTCTTTTATTTTTTCCAAGTGAATTCAAATAAGAGAAAAGGAATTAATAGTGGTCAAACTTAAGATTCAAAGTTAACAAACACCTCATGCACGGTTCATGAATTCATACAACTACCTCGTAATTGAGTGCCTAGTGTATTTTTATGTATTTATTTTTATATGAAAAACGACTCATAAATCAACAATTCATGAAATATAAAAACTACCATCAATCAATATGCAGCTAAAGTAGAAAACCTACTCAAAATCGAAGTATATTCTATCGATCGGTAGAATTAATTGGCTAGAAACTTTTCTTATGGATGACCAAAAAACCGAAAACTTGGGATACTCTTGTACGTAAAATATAACAGGCTAGAGTCTACATTTGAGTTCATTGGTTTTGCCAAGAGAAATATCATTGAACTGTTTGATTAGGATGATATTCATGATTTCACTTTTATTGATTCACATGTTACGTTTAATTATCAGCACAATTGGGATTACAAAGCGCAATATGATTGAGTTCTTGCAAGTATGATCCTCGAAGATAAATCTAAAAGGTAGATGAACGAATATGATTATTGAACCAAACTGCAAGAAAGCTGCCCAATTAATTGTTTGACATAGATCACTTTCAGCTTAATACCATTTAATCAGTCTTCAGTTAGATGCTTGAAGTTTTGATGAATCAAAAATATGATAATTTATACATTGCAAGTAATTTTGGTGATTAATGACATGAATTTGACTTCCTGTGTTGAACAAAGTTTTACTTTAACTAATAACTGATGTGATGGACTAATCACAATCCCTCTTTGTGTTTGAAGGGTATTCATCTGCAAAAGAGTGTTTTGGAGTCTGTCTTCTTTCTATTGGCCACTTCTATAGTTTGGCTTTGTGAAGACGATCTTTGAAAGTTATTATAAGAGGGATAACGACGCCAGTATACTACTTTAATAAGCCATTATGAATATCTTTCTGTTTGTGATTATTAATTCTTGATCAATTGCAAACATCCTAAATCAGTTGCTTTCTTGCATAGTGCTTGCCCTATTAGTTTCCGCCTTAGCCTGATTTCTGTTTGTTGTGTTGTTTCTAAAGCTAATATGATTGTGTTGCTTCCAATACCTTTGTTTTAACACACGTTATTTTCACCTAAAGCTTATGCGAGAATTGACAAAGTCAAATCTCTGGGGTATATATCTAACATAAGTTTATTGTTTGAATTCTTCATTTGGGTTTTTAAGGAAGACTAGACTTTTATGATACAGGAAAAGCATATGCTTAGAATTATAAAGAGCCAACATAATTAAGACACATCAAAACAACTCTGAAAGGTAACAATTAAGATGCAACAAAATTTAGAGATCCAACAAGCACACCCCTACAGCCGAATTCATGAACAATGTGATAAAGTAATTTAGGGTTCACATCCAAAACCAATTGGCAATGGATGGAGTGGCCTAAACTCTTATAAACTCATAGGCAATGTCTCATAGGTCTCATTTTTTCCATGTGAGATCATGTGTATATTCTCAACATACCCCTGCACGTGTGGCAAATTTTCAAGCCATACACGTGGACAACTTTCGGTGACGTGGAGCCCGTGTGGCCATGAGGCATACACACGAGGGTAACCCGCTTTGATATCATGAAAAAGTAATCTGGGGTTCACATCCAAAACCAATTGGCAATGGATGGAGTGGCCCAAACCCTTACAAACTCATAGGCAAGATCCCATTTTTTCCATGTGGGATGTATATATATTCTCAACACGCCCCCGCACGTGTAGCGAATTTTCAAGCCATACACGTGGACAACTTGGGTGACGTGGAGCCCGTGTGGCCGTTAGGCATGCACACGTGGGTAACCTGGCTTTGATAACATGATAAAGTAATCTGGGATTCACATCCAAAACCAATTGGCAATGGATGGTGTTACGTCTCGTACCCTAATTTACCCGTTTATGGTCATTCGGACTGTAAACGACACTTACTTTCACTTTTAATCTCGTTTCGATACTTTTGGGGGGCCCTACAAGTTGACTTTCTATTTCGTTCATTAAATGAGAAAATTTTCTTAACAAAAGTTGTAGTGGACGTTAAATCGAGTTTGTGGACATGCGGCACGCAAGAATCGGAATTCGTATGAATTAGTTACAGTCTATGGAATTTTATTTCTACGTTGAAGTTATCGGAAATTTGCAAAGGGCAAAACTGACTTTTCGCTAAGTCAAGTTTATAAAGAAAAAAACCGTAGGTTTTCCTTCATTTTTACCTTTTTCCCCTTCTCTTCCTCCTCGGCCGCACGGCCTCTCTTCTCTTCTCTCTCTCTTCCTTCCTCATCTCTCTGCTCGCTCCGAAATCGCCACTTCCCGGCCATTACCACACTACACCGCCACCACCATCTGAACCATAACACAAACCCGACCAAGACCCAGTCGTTTCGCAGTCGATCAAGACGTTCCGGTCACCGCACTCGACCTCCAAACCTGCGATGCCATTGTTCCATGACCCTCATCGGTTTCCAGTCATCCCCTTTACCATACCACCATCACCGCTGCACTCAGCAAGCAATGGAGAAGAAAACCCAGAGGTTCCGTCACCCACCGATGCCGGACGAGGCCGTACAAGTCGTCGCTTGAATCTGGGATTCTGCAAGTATCAATTCATCATTTCCGGCCACTCGAGCTGCACGACCACCGTAATTGGAATCAGAGCCTCCTCATTCTTCAAAACCCTTTGGTCCCGACCTTTGCTTCGGCCAAAACCACCATACGCGTTGTCGTTGCCGTGTGGACCACCGTGGCTCCGCCACCGGATTTCCAGGCCACCTTTATTAGTTTTGATTATGCGTTCTGAAGTTTTTGCAGAAAGCAATGGGCATTGGTTTAGTTTGATGTATAATGAAGGAAGGTAAGAATCAGGAACTCTATTTTGAGATATAAAATTTGTTGAAGATTGTTATTAATTTGTGTTGTTATTGCTAGGAGTTCGAATGGTTGTTGGTGGTGGAGGACTACACTTATTTAGAATTGGCCCTCTGTTTGGAGATGAAGAATTGGTAAGGAACTGGGTTGGGTGACCTTATAATTGCTATAATTGGTTTGGTCAAATTATTGAATTGATGGAGTTATTGGTTTGCAATTAGAATGGTTTCAAATATATTTTCGATGGTGTTATGCTTGTGCAAAGTTAGGAAGTGACGAATTGATTACCATTGTGGAAATGTCTTACTAGAAGTGGTAAGTAGTTTGGCCAAATAATTAAGGTATTGGTGAATATTGAATGGATCGGTTTTGACGAGTTTGGCAAGTAACTGAATGTTGAAATTGATGTTAAGAGGAATTGTTGTGAGAATGACACATTTTATTTGAGCAAGCTAAATCGATTGTTCGATGAAGATTAGTGAAACGAGTTGCCAATTGGAATATTCTAATACTACCATATCCGGGAATTTCCATAAGGACAGAATCATTTGGCAATGGTGATCATAAATTTTACATTTAAGGTTTAAAGGCTAAGTAAAAAGGTCGAATGGTTAACCTGAATTATAACCTGAAAATAGTGTAACTACCATATTCCAAATGAGTTTACTTTGTTAAGTGGATTATTCGGAAATGGTTACCCGTAATTATCAATTTGGAGTAAATTGGTGAATTTATCACGTTTTGGTTACTTAAGGAAGTTGTCATTATTATTAAGTTACTAATTGGGCTTAATTGTTTTATTAAGGACTTGAACGTGACTACTTGAGATAGAATGAAAGTTCAATATCGAAAATGACTGAACGGAGGAATTTCCAAGCTCTTGACTTGGGATGGATAAGTTGAAGGTTATTTTGCATTTGAATCACTGTGAATGGACTTTTGTTTTAAATAATGATGCATGCATTTATTTTCTTGAATTAATGATTTATTTAATTAATATATTACTTTTCGAGCATATGAATTGATTTCGGTTTATCTCGCGGATTTTCTTTCAATAATGATTTTCATGAAGTGATTACGATTTATTCCGGTTGTGAATTTCGGATATTAATTTTGTTATGCTCGGATTCGAAACTTTGATTTATGTTGTTTTTCGACAAAGTATTTTCCATGGTATTTATTTTAAAGTGGAATATTAGTTCATTATTGAACTTCCTTGCTTATTCATCATTGACCCGAGAATATTTTTGCTTGTGGAACACGCCGTTGAGTTATTGTCATTTTCTTATTTATTTATCGACTTTTGGGTTTTGGCATTGGGAATTCCTTATTGATGATTCTTGTTTTGGTTTTGTTTCTGAATTGCGATTTATAATTTCTTGCCTTTCTACTATTGATTTGAGATACTTTTGGCGTGTGGGAACGTCGATGATATTTTCGGCTTACTGTGAGAATTTGGGGGAAGCTTTATGGATTTACTTGGTTTTCAGATTTGTTTTGCCATACTTTGGGTGATTATTTATCATGCTAGCATTGATATGTCCGCCTTTGTGGCGAGGTGATGGGATCACCGAAGCCCGTCCTCCTTTATGGCGCTGGTTACTGTCTTTGTGACAGTAATGCTGAAGCCCAGTATCCTAATCGCTACACTTAGTGGCGTGTGGGTATATAACGGGAGTATATAGGAGTACTTTAGCCTAGGAGGCTATCACCCGAGCCTGGAGGCTCATTTGTATGGCTATCTTCTTCCCCTACTTTTATATTATTTCTGGGCTAGCGGGGTCTAGTCCAATGATACGATACTCAGCGGGTTGAATTACAGTTTCCTTATTTTAAGAAATAAAATTTTACAAACGTTGCATGCATCGAGGTTTTATAAATTTAAATAAGTGGGAAAGTATTTAAGTTTGCTTCATTTAAATCATCTTAATTATTTATTTTTGTCCACTCACACTAACGTGTTTTTCAATTACTTTCCCCTGGTCCCTTCTGTTTCAAATGCCCAATGTGCAGGTTAGATTAGTCGTGGTCGGGCGTACATTGAGTCGAGGCATAGGCCACAGCATAGCTTCCGTGTATTCATTTTATTTCTATTTTCCTTATTTATCTGTTATATTAGAGTTGCTCTGATAACCTGTGAGATTCATGTTATGAAGTTATCAAGTTGATACGTATACTTTTTGAAATGGAAGTATAAATGTTTTCTACAGGTTTTGGGTAGTCCATTTTTAGGGGAAGTTCTGCCAAATTTTTGGTAGAATTTCTTCTAAGGTGGGTCCTCAGGGCCTCTTCAGATTTCAGGGTGAAATTCAGGCGGGTCCTGTCAGATGGAGTGGCTCAAATTCTTATAAACTCATAGGTCCCATTTTTTCCATGTGGGATGTGTATAATGTGTATATTCTCAACACATTGTTTACTAAATGTAAATAAGAAGATCGTTTTTGAAACTCTAAAGGTGTAAGCTGATGAATAAAAACGTGGCCTCATGTGAATTTGTCTTTTCAGCAAGGCACACCCTGACACCCGAATCCCATAACAACATTTATTGCATGTCATAATAGGGTCAACCTTGAAACTTTAAAGGTCTAAGTTGACGAACAAAAAATGAGGCTTCATATAAATTTGGTATTTTAGCACTCAAATAATTATTAGGTTTTGTCAGGTTTCAATTTGAGTTCATAGTTTTTATGGGTAGATCGTAGGCTGTGTTAGGATAGGTTCGGTTGGGTGTGATTTGGTTTTGTGGCAGAACCCTAAAATTAAACTGAACTTGATTTTTGGTTTTCTTTGGTTCAATATTTTACATCTGAAGAGACAAGTTATGTATTTGTGGGTATCTCATACACTCATTTTACAACTATTTGAACAAAAAATTACAATTATTTGAACCAAAATTACAACAGTGAGAACAAAAATTACCATATTCATTTACACTATTTACATATAGTTAAACAAAAATTACAACATTGACAACGAATTTGTTCAAAAGCTTGTAACAATGTCGTAAGAGGTGTAATTACTATTATTAGAACTAAGATTACACAAAATATGACTCAACATTACTACTCTGACAACAAATTTGTTGTCACTTTTGTAAATGTGGGTATAAGATACATGATAAAGTAATCTGGGCTTCACATCCAGAACCAATTGGCAATGGATGGAGTGGCCCAAACCCTTATAAACTCATAAGCAAGGTCCCATTTTTCCCATGTGGGATGTATATATTCTCAACACGCCCCTGCACGTGTGGTGAATTTTCAAGCCATACACGTGGATATTTTTTGGGTGACGTGGAGCCCGTGTGGTCGTTAGGCATGCACACGTGGGTAACCTGGCTCTAATACCATGATAAAGTAATCTGGGTTTCACATCCAAAACCAATTGGCAATGGATGGAGTCGCCCAAACCCTTAGGGCTTGTCCGGTAACGTTTTTAAAAATGATTTTTCAAAAACCGATTTTGAAAATAAAAACGAGAAAACAAGATTGGATTTTTGAGATCCGAAAATGTGTCCAGTAGCTTATTCAGAATTTTTTTTTCAAAAACGAGAGAATATTGCGACTAGAGATCAGAAAGAGACCTGAGAAGAAGATAGCGACGTGAGAATATGGAAGGAGAGAGNCACATTCTTTTTTTTTTCTTTGTTTTGGAAAATATATCTCCGTGTTTTCTAAATATGAGAATGAAATGTGAAAACGTCTATTTGTAGTTTTCCTATTTTACGAGTAAAAAAAAATTATTTTCTGCATTTTTGAAAACAGACCAACGAACGCATTTTCAAGCCATTTTCATTTTATAAAAATGAAAAGATGACTTGAAAACGTCACCGAATGCCACCTTATAAACTCATAGGCAATGTCCCATTTTTTCCCATGTGAGATGTATATATTCTTAACAATACCCACAAGTACACTAGAATTTTCCACATCTCAAGTTCGATTTTTGAAACTTAAGTTCAATTTTTTCCCCATTTTTCTATTTTCTCATTTTCTTTTTGCAATCCCACTCCTAGGCTATTTTATTCTAACAGGTATGTATATAAAGATTAAAAAAGGGGGTGAAATTTGCACCCCCAAAATTACAAACACACCATCGTTCATTTTTTAAATAATATTTCATGTCTCTATCTTTATACTTGCTAAAACACCCTCTTTTGGGTCTTTTCTTCTCTCTCTTTCTCCCTTCCCCTCTCTCTTTAGACCACCACCAAGGTCCTCTCTCTCTCTCTCTCTCCTCTCTCTCATCCCTCTCTCTCTCTCTCTTCTGGGCAAGAGGTGAAAGAACCCACTCTCTTTCAAACCCACAAGCTTCACACCCATCAACACCCATCAAAACCCGAAATAGAGCTTGAATGTCCACAAACACAGTGCCGCAATCTCCACCAGGTCTCAACCGTCACTCCACCGCTCACCTAATCTCGCTCGCCGCGACCCCAATTGCCATTCCGAAATCAAACCTGGATTCGAGGCAGATCCGAGGGGCAAATCGGGTCGCAGGCCACCTGCTTCAGAACCCGATCCTGCTGGCCTTCCCCTTCGATTCCAGAATCAAAATGCGCGTGGGACAGAGTAGTCCTGCATCGGATACCACATTGGGTCGCGGTGGACCGAGTAAGAAAAATCCGACCCGACTTTCGATACTAGATTGTAGCTCACGGAAACGCCGTCAAACACGTTGGAGATGAAAGAAGCGGCCCCGCCGAGCATCTCGGCCAAACGACGCAGTCGCGGATGAGAATGTTCGTGCAGTAGTTTCCGGCAATCAGGCACCGGCGAGGGGAGGGAAATGGCTGGGTTCAGTTTCTCCCATAAGGGGTGGATTGCGATTTGTGATCCGTCAGTGCGTGTTAAGATCATGGGTGGGAGACAATAAAAAAGGGCGCTAGGGTTAGAGAGGCGTCATGAAGAGAGAACTACCCGAGGAGACTAGGAACCGAAGTACGTTGACAGAGGGTTTGGTGGCACTGATAAGTCGGCTCCTGAGAGACTAGGACTAGGAGTGTGATCACCGTAAGAGAAAAGAAGGAGAGGAGTTGCTCTTAGAGAGGTTGCTCTAGAGAGAACTTAGATCATCTTAGAGATGTTTGTTGTGAATGTGTTGGTGTCTTCCTTTGTTCTCTTAGCCTCTATTTATAGGCTTCCAAGCAACACTATTTGGCCTTTAAATAAATCATAATGGAGCACTTAATGGGATCATGATGGAGCACTTATGAGATTATGGAGCACTTATGAGATAATGGGATGTTAGGTTTAAGCACTTAAAACACTAATGGAATGTTAGGTTTAAGCACTTTCTGCTCCTTTTTTTGCTGCAGCTATATCTCCACCAAGAACTCAAAATGGGCCTTCGACTTCTTCATATCAAATGATCCATAATGAGTGTAGATCATTGTGACAAATTTCAGAGCTTTCTTCCATGTGGTTGGGCCGGAAATGCTGCTGGACCTCTTACAGGTCCAGTTTTCCAGTTTTGCTTCTGCAGAAAATTGGACTGATTGTTGATGGCCTTCCACTAAAAACTAGCTCTAGAACTCTCATAAGAAATGATCCTTAGGATGTCTAGAATGAATCTGGAAAGTTTCAGCTCATTTAGATTTCATTTGGTTAGTCTGCCACCTCTCCTTCCTTGTTTAGCTCGGTTTCTCCTAGCCGAAGTAGGAAAATGTGCTAAAGTTGACTTTTCATGTTTCCATAGTAGGCTTTATTTAGCCTCTAAATATATATTTCGAACTTGTCGACAATATATAGCTTGAGCCACTGACATTGGCTCAATTTCTCCAAGACGTGCCGTCAGGCCAAAATGTTCATTTGGGTCCAAACATGCCCCCAGACCTCGAAGTCAAAGGTCTTCGTCTTGACTGAAGAGGTCTTGAATCAGTGGCTGCTCTTATAATATTGTTTCTCAAAAGCCACTTGTTTTGGGCTTGACTGATTCCATATAGGCCTCTAAATAGGCCATAAAGCCACAATCTGAATTGCCTTTGCCATGAATGAGGATCCGAACTTTAGCGTGCCCCCCATGCAAAGGAGACTGTTTTTGATTGCGAATGAGGATCCTTCTCTTCCTTGGTGGTAGTTTCGCCATGTGTATAGCAACCAAATCTGCCTTGTTCGCTGACTGTCTGTTCAGAATGCGATTGTTGCAGAAGAAACCCAACTCGATAAACCTTTGGCTGCTTCTGAAGAAATGGGCCGCAACCTGGCCCATATCAGAGATCGGGCCACCAGCCGAAACTAGTGCTATTGCAGCGAAACTCCACGTGGAGGAACTTTTTTTTGAAATTGAGCTTTGCGGGCCAATCTTTGTAGGCCCCCTCATAAAACCGGTCGGTCCTTTCACATGCCAATAATCCCTTCTTTTAATAGCTAACTCCTCAAAAAACCGCTCCTCACATGCTACTAGTCCCTTTTTTTCCCGAGATTCGGAATCACTAATCTCGATTTACTGACATCGGTTTGACTCTTTAACCATCCATCCAAGGGTGGAGATTTTCCTGAAGTCCCTTTAAATAGTTGTATTTTGGGCAAGGAATACTCACAACAAATTTTCTAAAACATTCAAGAAATGCCTTTCAGTCCTTGCTTCTTTTTCTCCTTCTTCACAAATCTTCTCCTCATGAAATGACCTTTAGCCTCTAAATTTTAGGCTTTATGGCGTAATCTTAAGCCTGGGTTAGGCCTTATGGCGTAATCTTAGGCAACCCCTTGTTTCGCCTTTCTGGAATTTTGCAACAACAATGCCAGGCTTCAGATTGTTTAGAAACACGAGGGGGCTCCGAGTGTGAGATCCACGATCGTGCGAGACCATCTTTATTAGGATCCCCCACTTGGAGCAAATCGGGGAAGGGAGGGAAGCAAATTGAGGTTCGTCTTTCCTCCTCTGTTTCCTTCCTTCTGGACCCGGCCCGTGTTTGTGCCCTCCAGATGGAAGGGCTTTGGTTCTCACCTCCTTCTCCCCCTTTCTCTTCTTGATAGAATCTTGGAGGGATGAAAGGGATGGACTCTTTGAAGGAATGGGTTCAAGCTACAAAATGGCTGTTCCTGTACTTCACGTCCAGCTAATGGTGGTTACCAAGGCTAGAGGGATGCAGAACTTAAGCTGATATTTGGTTCCTTCACTCTGCCCCTCCTTGAGATAATGGCGCGGCTCAACCCGACGTTGGATTCCATAGCTGCTTCCAATTTAGGGGGCTTGGAGGCTCCATTTTCTTTTACAGGTGTCTCCCCTTCTCATGGATACTGGCGTTGGCCAAATCAATGTTGTATTCCTCTGTCGTTTCCATGTAAAGGGGGCTCCGGTACTCCTCTTTCCCTACCCTGAAGTCTGTCTTCCTTGAGATAATGGCGCGCTTAACCCGACGTTGGATTCCATAGCTGCTTCCACTTGAGAAAAGATTCAAAAGATATTCGAAGATTCCTGTTTTGTATTCTAGCCCACTTTTGGCTTTGTAATATGTAATGTACTGCTTTTTGGCCGCACAGCCACTTTATGAATACAATAATATTTTCTTATCCTGATATTGAAAATATCTGTGAGAAACCAATAATTGTGTCTCGCAAGGCCCCAAATAAGGCCCCCTAGTTGCATATTAAAAATAATATGAATTTTTAAAACATGCTCCTCATCAAAAAGAGCCTCGCGGCGAGGGTTTTGAGAAAATAGTATCTTTTGGATCCACTTGCTGGCTCCCAACTCAAAACTCTTAGCGCCAATAACTCCTTCTTTTCCGAGATTTAAGGCATTAATCACTCGTTGAAAAACAACAGTCGTGAAAAATAATCTCGTGAAAAGAACAGTTACCTCCTCGAAAACCGTTCAGTTCTCTCACGCGCCAATAATCCTTCCTTTCCGAAATTTAGGGAAACTTTAATCACACTTTACTGACACTTGACTCTTCTTTTTGACCGTCCATCCAAGGGTGGACATTTGCATGCCTATATCTTCCTCCATATTATAAACCCAAATTTCCAATCCCAAAATCGTTTCATCAACAACAATCTTCCTAATGCTCATTATCACTCTCCATTCTCACATTCTCTCAAGCCATCATCAATGGAACCACAAAACCGGCATCCAACCGAGGATGGAGGAAGCAACAAAGCAGCCGAGAGTAGTCCTAACATGCATTGCAAGCAATGTAATACCAGGTGGCTTCCTACTACAGAGATCAGATAAGAATCCTTAAAGAGCTTTACGATGACAAAGGAGTTAAGTCCCCCCACTGGAGCAGGTTCAGAGGATCACTCTCCAGCTAAAATGGTACGGACAGATTGAGAACAAGAACGTCTTTTATTGGTTCCAGAATCAAAGGGCTCGGGAGAAGCTGAAGACAATAAGCTCACTTCGGATGTTCAAGTGCCCAAGCAAAGATCAGGGCTTGTTGGTGGATCCAATAATCTCATTTGGGTCAACTAGTTCTGCTGGTGTTGGTGGATCCATAATGGAACAACGAGGAGAAGATCACCAGGAGGTTAAAACTCTTCCACTGTTTCCCATGCACAGTGAGGACATCTTTGGCAACATGAAGACTACTTCCGACGGAGGTGGTGGTCACGGTGGTGGCTCTTACATTTCCCTTGAGCTCAGCCTTTCCTGCGAGGGCAAAGCTGGAAAAAGTTTCCTGAGCCGCTGACTCGGCTTAGTAGCTTCGCGAGTGTAGGGACACTTAGAATTGCCCCTTAAGAGTTGTATTAAGGGATTTTTTATTATTATTATTATTTTTTTTTTAATTTTTTTTTTTTTTTTATAAGTAGCTGAATTCAATAAGACAATGTGAATCAAGGTTTAGACATGCGGCCCAAGTATAGTCGCCTAGACACAAATTTTCTTTCAAATCCTTTGGGCAACCTTACTAAAATGGCCAGGTGGGGGAGGGCGAACAAGAGAGGCAGAATCCATTTTGGTATGAGCTACTCCCACATAGTGGTTTAGGCCCATTTGTACGCACTTCTAGATTCAAGAACCTGTCATGAACGTTGTCCCCTTTCTAGACACCATTTCACAAGGCTATACTTACTAAGATGAGAAAGATCATAAGTGTGAAGACAGTTCAACAAGTGTTAATAAAAACCGCCCTTAACCTTAAGGGACCTGAACTAGGCACCAATAAGGAGTTTAGGTCAATATTAACAAAAGAGACTTCACCTATCCCGTTATGATTCACAACCCCTTACCAAATTTTTTTTTTTATATTATTTTTTTTTATTTTTTATTTTTTTTAACTATGAAAATAAAGGTAAAAAACAACTGAAAACTGATAGGAAATTAACAAAAAAGCAAGGAGCTAGCAGCGACACGTTTGGCTAACCTCTAGAAGACCATGGGGGAGGCCATCTATGCTTCACTCCAAGCTCCGATGTATCAAAATTTGTAGGATAAAAAATTCCTCCTGTCAGAGCTTGTAGGAAAAGAACAAAGATACTTCTCGTTGAAGAATTTGGAGGAATTTGGCTCGTGAGAGGGGTATTCTTGCCCCCCAAGTATCCTTGTTGGTTGGCGAAACATGATCTTCAATTGCACTTTTGGAGATGAAGATGTTCCAAGATAGGTTTTATCGCCAACTACCATGTCATAGAACATGGTGTCTTCAGGATTAGCCACAGATTGGCCATTATAGACGACCACTTGCTGGTCTGAATTCTCCACATCAAGAGCTTCACTTGAACGTGGGTTGTAGATGTGCCCTCCACATATATTAAAGCCACCGCCTGGCCTTGAATCATACTTGAAGAACTTCAAGTTGAATTGATTAATAAAGCCACAAATTGGCTTCTGTAGACCAAAACTTAATTGATAATTAAGTTGGCTCTGATTTTGATCACCTTCACCAAGACGTCCAGTAGCAGAGTCACAATTAAAATGATCATGAACTTGCTTCTTTTGATCAAAGGGATGATCATGGGCCATATCTTGCCCCCCATGCATTTGATCAGTAGCCACGTATTTGGCTTGATCAGTGGAGAAATCAGCTATCTGTTCAGAGACAATTTCATTGTCAGAAGAACATTCTTGTGGACCGTCTTCTCCATGCACAACCTCTGTGTAAGGTTGTGACTCACCAGTGAGACCCTTAAGTTGATTGCCACCTATAGGCAAGTTAGTCTCAGAAATGACCTCTTCGCGAGCAGGTTCTTGACGTTCCAATTCGTCTTTGCTTGTTGTGCCCCCAATTCGAGCCTCTCAAACGAAATCATGAACTCATCGAGCCGTCGACGGTCCTCCGCAAGAGCTTTTCTCAGATTCTCATGGTATGCGGTAGAATTCTTTTGAAGGATATCAAGCCGCGCTCTATGCTCGCATTCTCTGGAATGGGAATGGGCACATAGCCTTCTATCGTCGCCTCGTCATCTACAGCAGCGTCAGCGCGGTACCACATTATAAAGATTTTCCTCTTGCATCCCAATGATGGTGAACATAAAAAGACTCTAGTTTAGTCCCACCGGGTGTCCAATGAATGTTTGTGGCTCCAATTTTGTTGCAGCTGGTCAACAGTCTCTTTTCTTGCGCGGGCGTGCCAGCACCGTTCGGGTGCGGTCGTCGGGGGTGTCCCTTGACCTGACTTCTTTCAAGAGATTGTGGACGAGGAGAGCACCAACCTCGTCGGGGATTCTTTGTGCCTCGTGGCGAGGACTTTTGCTGAGCTTCTTGAAAATCACAATCGATACTCGATGTTGTAGATCGAGCAGAGCGAGAACCACTAGGAAGTGAGGAGAACTTGCTAAAGCGTGACTTTAGCTTGGCTGGGTTGCTAGGGCGTTACCCTTGCTTGGCTGGTTCTGTAACCGTTGTGGTCGCAGCACTACCGTCGGCTCCCGAGGAGACTAGGACCGAAGTACGTTGGCAGAGGGTTTGGTGGCACTGAAAGTCGGCTTCTGAGAAGACTAGGACTAGGAGTGTGATCACCGGTAGAAGAAAGAAAGAGAGGAGTTGCTCTTAGAGAGGTTGCTCTAGAGAGAACTTAGATCATCTTAGAGATGTTGTTGTGAATGTGTTGGTGTGTTGGTCGCAGCACTACCTCGGCTCCCGGGAGACTAGGACCGAAGTACGTTGACAGAGGGTTTGGTGGCACTGATAGTCGGCTCCTGAGAGACTAGGACTAGGAGTGTGATCACCGGTAAGAGAAAGAGAAGAGAGGAGTTGCTCTTAGAGAGGTTGCTCTAGAGAGAACTTAGATCATCTTAGAGATGTTTTTGTGAATGTGTGTTGGTGTCTTTCTTTGTTCTCTTAGCCTCTATAATAGGCTACAAGCCATAGTGGTTGGCCTTAACAAATCATGATGGGTTAGGTTTGAGCACTTAAAACACTAATGGAATGTTAGGTTTAAGCACTTAACACTAATGGATTTGTTAGGTGAGAGCACTTTCTGCTCCTTTTTGCTGCAGCTATATCTCCACCAAGAACTCAAAATGGGCCTTCGATTTCTTCATATCAAATGATCCAAATGAGTGTAGATCATGCTGTAAAATTTCAGAGCTTTTAGTATAGTGGTTGGGCCGGAAATGCTGTTGGACCCTACAGGTCCAGTTTTCCAATTTTGCTTCTGCAGAACATTGGACTGATCTTTTGAAGGCCTTCCACTTCTATCTGGATCTTGCACTCTTCATAAGAAATGTTTCTTAGGATGTCTACAATGGATCTGCAGAGTTTCAGCCTATTTAGAGTTCATTTGGTCAGGCGACCGCTCCTTCTGTTTAGCTCGGTTTCTCCTAGCCGAGTAGAAAAATGTGCTAAAGTTTGACTTTCCATTTCCATGCTTCCACAGTAGGCTTTATTTAGCCTCTAAATATATATTTCGAACTTGTCCACAATATATAGCTTGAGCCACTGACATTGGCTCAATTTCTCCAAGACGTGCCTTTCAGGCAAAAATCTCATTTTGGGTCCAAACATTGCCCCCCAGACCTCGAAGTCAAAGGTCTTCGTCTTGACTGAAGAGGTCTTGAATCAGCACTAATCTATAATGTTGTCGCTCCAAAGCCACTTGTATTGGCTTGACTGTTTCCATATAGGCCTCTAAATAGGCCATAAAGCTTGAATGCCACTACTGAATTGCCTTTGTCATGAACTGACGCTTCCTTTGCCAATTTTATTGCCCCCTATGATCTGATGTCTGGTATGCAATGAATTGATCAAAGTTGGACAGGTTGTAGGAGATCAGAACTTTAGCGTGCCCCTCATGCGAAGGAGACTGCTTTTGATCGCGAGTGAGGATCCTTCTCTTCCTTGGGTGGTTGCTTCGCCATGGTATATGCAACAAGTATCTACCTTGTTGCTGGCTCTCTGTTGATTTTCTCAATGTAGGGGTTTGGAGCCGCTTTCCTTGCTTGATCAAGGCCTACCACACTTGCAGCAATTTTAGCATCTAAAACCGCACCGGTTTAATCATGTTTTAACTAAAAACATCAGGCCACTACTGGCCCTGCGGTGGTAAGAAAAGGTGGAATATCTTCACTGTTACCTTAGATGCGATCCTCAGATGGAATAATGACTCATTAATTATCAACCAGGGCCACTCACTGGGCCCAACTAATAAATTAATCACCAGAATATCTGAGCTATAATCGAGGTGTAATGGAGAAGTATCTTCACTGTCGCCTTAGATGCGATTCTCAAGATGGAATAATGACTCATTAATTATCAACCAGGGCCACTCACTGGCCAACTAATAAATTAATCTCCAAAATATCTGAGCTATAAATCGAGGTGTAATGGAGAAGTAATCCTTGCGACCTAGAAATGGCATCCAAGAGACCATTCGTTATCGATCAGGCAGATGAAATCACGAGAAAGCTGCATTCAACTGGCGGACTAACATGAGTATTCAATGTAGACGCCAGACCGGAGAGGAGAGAAACCGACTGATGGGCTTTGCAAGAGTAGGAACACTAGAATTGTCCCCCATGTCTTATGCGAATAAACTGTCTACGACTCATCCGCGTCCCAGATATTGAGAAAGTATTTCTTCAAGTATCTCCCATTGATAGGGTTATGATGGACATCTCCATCCAGGTCCTTGAGATGAAAAGCTCCTTTCCCTAAGATTTTATAAATGATGTACGGGCCTTCCCATCTTGGAGTCCATTTGCCGCGACCATCTAATTTTTCGCCAAGCGGGAGAACTGCTTTCCAAACCAACTCTCCTTCGCTGTAATTCCTTCCCCTTGTTCGCTTGTCATAGGCTCGAGCGACTCGTTGCTTTTCCATGACCAAATATCTAAAGCCTCCAAGCGCTTTTCGCTAAGGTCTTCATGTTCCTGCCACATAGCCTGAACGTAGTCTTCTCCAATGAGATGATGTTGCTCTTGGACTCGTAATGATTGGACGTTGACTTCCAAAGGCAGGACTGCGTCATGGCCAAACATCAAAGCATAAGGTGTAGTCGCGGTGGGATTTCGCTTCGATGTGCGGTAGGCCCAAAGAGTCTCATAAAGGGTCTCATGCCATTGTCGCGGATTAGCTTCCAACATTTTCTTCAGCAAAGTGATGATGATTTTATTGCTGGCCTCCGCTTGACCGTTAGACTGAGCATAATAAGGACTGGAATGGACGAACTGTATTCCCCATTCCTTTGCCAGTTTATCAACTTCACCACCCATGAAAGCTGCCCCCCGGTCCGAAACAAAAACTTCTGGGATACCAAATCTGCATATGATGTTCCTAAATAGGAATTGTCGCAACGTACCACCAGATGCTTCTTTTAAAGGTTCTGCTTCGACCCATTTTGTAAAGAAATCGGTCGCGACGATGATGAACTTGTGCTGAAGTGATGAATGTGGGTGAATCATCCCAATTAAATCTAGCGCCCATCCTCTTGCAGGCCAAGGCTTAATAATGGGTTGCATTGGCACATTAGGGGCATGCTAGACCGGCCCATGAGCTTGGCAGTCCAAACAACCTTTAGCGAATGCGATGCAATCCTTCAAGAAAAATATCCATGTCGTCTGGGCAACCATCGCATCTTTGGACCTGCTTGGTGAGCACAGCAAATGCCGGAATGAACTTCGCGCATGAGTTGTTTCTCTTCGCAGCCATAAACACATCTGAAGTCTATGCCATCTTCGCCGCGTCGTCGCAGCTCGTCACCTCTAAGAAAGTAATTTAGTGTAAGAAAATGAATCTTCCTGTCGGCAGTGGGATCTGGCTGCTTGAGATAAGCTATCAAAGGGATGCGCCAATCCACGTCAATGGGTTCCAGGGTCGCGACTAAGGTATCATCTGGAGGATCTCTTCTCGCCATCCATGAAGGAAGCGTGCGACGCTCGACTTTAAGGATTCTCTCCCGCACACCATATCTCAATGTTACCCCTGTTGCTAGTTGGGCCAACTCGTTCGCTGCAAATTTCGCTCGCGAGGAATGTACTCTAGATGTATGTTATCAAACTGGTCCAACAGGTCTAATGCCCTGTTCCAATAAGGAACCAACGTGAAGCTATTGCATCTGAACTCGTTGCACAACTGATTGATAACCAAGAGAGAGTCGCCAAGTATTTGTACATCTCCGATTCCCATTTCCAGTAGTACTTCTAGGCCTATAATGAGGGCCTCATATTCTGCTTGGTTATTGGTACACTGGAACTCCAACTGGAAAGAGTAGGAAAATCGATCGCCGGCCGGGTTTTCCAAGACAACCCCTGCTCCTGCTAGCGTATCTGTTCTTGACCCGTCAAAATATAACACCCAAGGCTGGAGTGAGATTGTGTCTTGATAAAGCATGGCGTACTCTGGCAAGCACGCTAAATCCGGGCGATCTAAAGTTGTGGCAGCGACCTCTAAATCTCTAACCGCGGGGACATCTAGCATAGGGTGATGTGCCAGAAAGTCTGCTATGGCTTGCCCCTTTACTGCTTTCTGTGGCACATACTGTAGCGAGAATTCTGATAATGCGAGCACCCACTTGCCAATACGGCCTCTCAAGATAGGTCGCGACAGCATATATTTGACTAGATCGGTTTGAGCAATGATGCAAGTAGTAAAGGACAACATGTAATGCCGCAACTTGCATGCTGAGAAGTATAATGTAAGACACAGCTTTTCCATTGGAGTGTACCTTGTTTCGCAATCTGTGAGTGTCCTACTGAGGTAAAAGATGGCATGTTCAACACCATTTGCATCATCCTGAGCGAGGAGGCTGCCAATGGAAGCCTCAGCTGCTGAAACATACAACTTTAATGGAAATCCCGCTCTAGGAGGAACAAGCACTGGCGGGCTCGCCAGATAGGCCTTTATTTTGTCGAAAGCCTCTTGATGTTTAGGTTCCCACACAAACTCATTCTGTCCTTGCAACTTCAACAGTGGGGAAAACGGATGGATTTTGCCTGAAGAGTTAGAAATGAATCGTCGCAAAAAGTTGATCCTACCCAGTAGTCGCTGTAACTCGTTCTTCGTTCGCGGGGGAGATGCATTGATGACCGCGTTTGCTTTAATCCTCAGGGACCAATGCCTCTTTGATGGACAATGAATCCCAGGAAATCTCCTGCCTGAACTCCAAAAACGCACTTGGCGGGATTCATCTTGAGCTTGTGTAGCTCTGCATGCGCTTAAACTTTTCTGAGATCGGTGAAGTGATCTCCACTCTTCTTAGACTCACGACAACGTCATCAATGTAAACCTCTAAGATCTTCCCAAGTATGTCGTGGAAGATCAGGTTCATAGCTCTCTGATATGTTGCTCCACATTCTTCAGTCCAAAGGCATGACCACATATTCAAAAACTCCTGCAAACCCAGGGCAACGGAATGCGGTCTTGTGTCTATCTTCCTCCGCGACCGGAATCTGGTGATATCCCGCTGTGCCATCCATGAAAGACAACAATTCGTGCCCTGCAACTGCGTCTACCAACATGTCAGCAACCGGCATGGGGTAGACGTCTTTAGGTGTAGCCAAATTAAGGTCTCTGTAATCTACACAAACCCTCATCTTGCCATTCTTCTTGCGAACAGGCACTATATTGGATAGCCACTGATTGTACTTGGCTACTTTGATAATGCCTGACTTGTGCATCTTTTCAACTTCCTCTTTGACCAGAACTTGGGTTTCCGAGTTCATTCTTCGTGGTTCTTGCTTCACAGGCCTCTTATCAGGAAACGTTGGTAGTTGGTGGCATACCAAGTCTGATGATAGGCCTGGCATGTCCTCATATTTTTCCGCAAAGCAGTCCTTGAATTCCAACAATAATTCGACGAGCCTCTGTTTCTCGCTAGGCTCTAAGTAAGTGCTGATAGCCACTTCTATAGGCTCATCAGTTGTTCCCAGATTGACCTTTTCAGTAGGGTCCCTAACCTTCGGAGGTGTGTCATCCAATGCCGCTGGAGCAAGTTGAATCTCTTCTTCCTCGTCTTCTTGATCCGTGAACTCTTCATTAACAATTTCTAAGGTCGCGGCTAGATCATAGGCCTGTGTTTCCACCAAGTATGAGGATACCTCTCATCATACAAAGAGTGGAAGGCCTCTACCTCTTCCTCCATGAGTTCGTGATCCATTAATTAGCACTTGGAGATGGCACCACATATCCAGGCCTTTCGAGGTCATTTTTTGCGACCGCGAGTCCCCATTGTGCCAATTCCGAGGTCGTCACCCCTGTGGGGGCGGCCCTTATCATCAATACCAACGACTTGTAAAGGAGAGATTGGTTCTAGGTAATACCTTGCGTCCAAGTAGTTGGCGGACACCGCAAAAAGGTCGCGGGTCTGCTTTAAAATTTCTGGCTTGTCCGCTCCTGTCCCATATGATCAGCTCTGATGAAGGGTGGATGGGACACAATAACTCCTGTGGATCCAGTCGCGACCCATAATTGCGCTATATGCCGCATAGCAATCTGTAACAAAGAAAGTGTACACCCCTTCTGCTGGACCCACCTTGACTTGTAGGAAAATCAAACCCAATGTTTTGGTCACAGTCCCTGCGAAGTTCTTTAGCGTAAGGGAAGTGGATTGGATCTTTTCTTTCTTGATCCCTAGTAGATGCATGGTTCTGGTAGTAATGACATTCACAGCCGCGCCGGTATCAACCATTATCTTGCTGACCTTAGTCCCATTCATTTCTGCTGTGTATACAAAGGTCGCATGTGTTGCACCATGGCGGGTGTGGGTCTTGTGAAGCTCATGAAGAAACCCTTATTGTTAGCATCTTTAGTCTCAAGGAACACTGCTTCTTTCACCTGCGTTGTTGCGGCTGAAGTGATCTGCAACTGCTGTTCTCCAATCGCATCAGTTTCTACACATTCCTGCGCAGCGACTGGTAAGGCATACTTAGCAGGGAGCACATAAACCATATTGCAAGAGGTATCCACCATTTCTGTTTCGTCCATGTCATCATCAAGATTGAGCTTGGGTTCATCTGCTGGGATATCGGCGTTGAATCGTTTAACCATGAAAGCAACCAATGATTCCTCTGCAGGGATCACCACCTTGGCTTGTTCGTGCTCTTGTACCATGGAAACCTGGTTCAGTGATTCAAAAATTTGTTTTGCCGCTGGCATTTCCTCTGGGAGATCGACCACCAAGCTTTGAACTTTCTTCACAATTGACCGATTGTCTTTGCCCCCCAGCCTGTCAAAGATGGAAGGCTCGCTATTTCTTTCTTCGCGAGATACTCTCCGCCAAACATTGACTTTACGAGCTGGCGGCGGTTCTTGCCTCGCGGGAACTAGGGACTTCTCCTGAGCGCTACTCTTGGGGGCACGTGGCTTTTGCTCTTTGTGCCATACTTTAGGCTGCTGTTTCTGAAGTTGCGGGGAAATGAATCTATTGGAGGCCAGTGCCTCCAATTGTCTCTGATACTCTTCTGGAGGTTTCAATAATTGCGATGGTTTGATCAGTCCTTGATCTAGTGCTTCCAAGGTTCGCTTTGCTTCTCCAAACCTCCGCTGGAGTTTTCTCTTCCTTGAAGAGCTCATCTCCACCGCCTTGCCCTTCTTCTGTGTATACCATCTCCCTTCTTTGATGGAGGATGTTGACACTGGCGGAATGTAAGGTCGAGTCAAAACCCCTTGCTGCTTATCTACTTGCTCTTCCTCCCTCGCGGTTTTCAACTTTTTGAATAAGTTTGAGTCCCTTGGAGAAAGAGTTTCTGAACCACTATACTCTTGGGCTGCATGGTTGGAAGTTTCTAGATGATGATGCTAACCGTATTGGCGGCAGGGATCCAAAGCGGACAGTCTGGGATGTTTCCTCATCTAGGGCTTGAGTCTCACATTCTTCCTTGCACCGCGAGCATAGGACGATGGGTAAACGAGTCTTGGATTCCCGCTTCATGACTTTGTCTCCAACCCTTTTCAAATCCTTAGCCGCGTGGTCTGGACTTTGATTCTGCTGATCTTTTTCACCCCATGCCACGTCCACCATGTTGATGCCAGTATCTGGGAAAGGATCTAGGTCTACCAACGCTGCTGCTGTTGTCGGTGCCTCTACTTGCAAACTACCGTTATTTAACCAGATTTGGATCTGATCCTTCAGCTTAACACAATCGGCTGTATTATGATTCCACATATTATGGAGTTTGCAGTATTTCTTCCCCCTTAGCTGCTCTGGTTTGGGAAATGGGCCGAAGTCGGTTTTCACCATCTTCGCAGCGATCATTTCATCCAAGATTTCATGCGCTTTGTTCGCGTCGTAAGTATAACTTGCGAACTCTGGTTTGGTGAAAACCACCGACTTTAGCTTCACTGGCTCTTTGCATAGCTTCAGTTGCTTTAACGTTGAAGCCTTTTTCCCGGTGAGTTCCAGGGCAGCTATCTCATCTTCTTCAGACTCATCAGCTTCTGCTGTACTAGATTCCTCACTCTTGTAGTAAGGATCAAAGGAACTGGATTGATGGCTGAGTGCAGCCACTATTCGGCGTTTCCCTGGGATGTATGTCCCCTTTGAGGCATTTTTCAAAGCGTCCATCTCCCTGAGCAAGTGCTCGAAACTTCCTACTTCTGTGATCAGTTCCCCCATGGAATTGAACATGCTTCCATGCTGTTTTTTGCGTTGGCGGGGCTCTAAGCCTTGATTGCCAATTTCACCAGTTCTTTCTCCGGCAGAATCACGTTCAACTTTCCCTTCTGGATCTGAAAGCGCTGAAGGTACATGACAGCGGATTCAGTTGGCTGCTGAGCCATCTGAGTGAGTGAAGCCAGATCTACTTCCGGCTCGATAGTCCCGAAGGTTTCCTTGAACAGCTTCTCCATCGCGGGCCAACTCGCAACTGATCTCGGTTGCAGCTTAGTGAACCAGGTGAAGGCAGACCCTGATAAAGAAGTAGCGAAGATGTTACACTTCAGATTGTCGTCGTTCTGGTACTGGCCACACTGTACTCGAAACCTAACCAAATGGGCCGCGGCATTTTCGACTTCCTCTCCCGAGAAAGTAGAGAACGTAATGTTCTTATATCCCCTAGGATAAGGTGTCTGTGTAATATGCGGTGGGAAGGGCCCTTGGTAGGCCTCCTCCAGGTTAGGCCTCTGGTTCGCGGCCCTGATCATTGCTTCTACTCACCTCCTCTCTTATATATCTTGGATCAGGAGGAGGTGGGTGAACCACTGTATCATCAACTGGCCAGATCGGCGGTGGCGCCTGTGAAGCCTGATTAACATTAACCAAAGATATGCCGCCTCCATGTGTCGTTTGGTGTCGGGTTGACGTCTGCGACGTAAAACCCACTGTTGGCTGAACCTTTGTGGCTGCGGTGACCTTCGCTGGACTTTCAACCCCGGTCGATAACATAATGACTTGCTAGAGGTGGATCGGGTGCACGTATTCATCTCCATCGCTGTCATATTGGGGAAACAGGCTATGATCAACAGAAGCCCCTTCATTGATTTTCAAAGTCCTGGTCCCTTGCGTGACTGATGACGCAGCATTGTTCTTCCCACCAGTTGCCACAGTAGTCTCTTTACCTCTGACTGATACAGCAGAAACGGATGTGGCTGTACTGCCGCCGCTTGCTTTTTCTCTAGCATTTGGTGGTATGTACTTGCCAGATATGGGGGACTGACCTAGAGAGCCTAGAATGGCACTAGGATCTCCCAGTGTTTTATGTAGAACCTCTCTGGCCTGATCAAGGTCAGCCTTCTGCATGGCCACCTGGGTCACGACGCTGGATCCTTCTTTGCGAATCGTCGCGACTTCTGAAGCGATGTGTTTGCTTGCAACCAACAGCTCTTCGTGGTTCTTCTGCATTTTTTGGTTCATGCCATCCAATTGACCTTGTGTTTGTTGTGCCCCTAGCTCAAGCCTCTTGACCGAGATTGTGAACTCATCAAGCCGTCGACGATCCTCTGCAAGGGCTTTTTCCATCTTCTCATGGTATGCAGCAGAATTCTGTTGAAGGATATTAAGCCGCTCTTCTATGGTTGCATTTTCTGGAACGAGAATAGGCACAAAGTCAATAGTTGTAACTGCGCTTGCGGCTACCTGGGTGATGCTAGACGTATCGCCAGCCTGATTAGGCTGGGCGGCGGAAACTTTCTCACCCTGTTGATTTCCTCCTTGTCCAGTTGACATCTCTATCGATGGAGGGTGGGGAGAAAATCTTTGGGTTACTTGTTCTTCGGAAAGACCACGACAATCTGCACGCGAGTGCAGTCTGTAACTGGAGGTCTTATGTTTCGGGCAGTTAACGTAAACCTTTTGATAAGGGTTTGCGCTTGACTTCCCAATGGCTTCTGGAAGTCTGATTTGAAAGTAGCTGAATTCAATAAGACACTGTGAACCAAGGTTTAGACTTGCGGCCCAAGTAGTCGCCTAGACACAAATTTTCTTTTAAATCCTTTGGGCAACCTTACTGAAATGGCCAGATGGGGGAGGGCGAACAAAAGAGGCAGAATCCATTTTGGCATGAACTACTCCCACATAGTGGTTTAGGCCCATTTGCACGCACTTCTGGATTCAATAACCTGTTATGAACGTTGTCCCATTTCTAGACACCATTTCACATAGGCTATAGCTTACTAAGATGAGAAAGATCATAAGTGTGAAGACAGTTCAACAAGTGTTAATAAAACCGCCCTTAACCTTAAGGGACCTGAACTAGGCACCAATAAGGAGTTTAGGTCAATATTAACAAAAGAGACTTCACCTATTCCGTTATGATTCACAACCCCTTACTAACCTTAATTTCTTAATAGTGGTGTGATTTACAGCTCACAGTAAGTCCCACTGGGCGTGCCAAAATGTTTGGCTCCAGTTTTGTTGCAGCTGGTCAACAGTCTCTTTTCTGCGCGGGCGTGCCAGCACCGTTCGGGTGCGGTCGTCGGGGTGTCCCTTGACCTGACTTCTTTCAAGCGATTGTGGACGAGGAGAGCACCAACCTCGTCGTGGGATTCTTTGTGCCTCGTGGCGAGGACTTTTGCTGAGCTTCTTGAAAATCACAATCGATACTCGATGTTGTAGATCGAGCAGAGCGAGAACCACTAGGAAGTGAGGAGAACTTGCTAAAGCGTGACTTTAGCTTGGCTGGGTTGCTAGGGCGTTACCCTTGCTTGGCTGGTTCTGTAACCGTTGTGGTCGCAGCACTACCGTCGGCTCCCGAGGAGACTAGGACCGAAGTACGTTGGCAGAGGGTTTGGTGGCACTGAAAGTCGGCTTCTGAGAAGACTAGGACTAGGAGTGTGATCACCGGTAAGAGAGAAAGAGAAGGAGAGGAGTTGCTCTTAGAGAGGTTGCTCTAGAGAGAACTTAGATCATCTTAGAGATGTTTGTTGTTGAATGAATTGGTTTGTTGGTCGCAGCACTACCGTCGGCTCCCGAGGAGACTAGGACCGAAGTACGTTGACAGAGGGTTTGGTGGCACTGATAGTCGGCTCCTGAGGAGACTAGGACTAGGAGTGTGATCACCGGTAAGAGAAAGAGAAGGAGAGGAGTTGCTCTTAGAGAGGTTGCTCTAGAGAGAACTTAGATCATCTTAGAGATGTTTGTTGTGAATGTGTGTTGGTGTCTTCCTTTGTTCTCTTAGCCTCTATTTATAGGCTTCCAAGCAACACTATTTGGCCTTTAAATAAATCATAATGGAGCACTTAATGGGATCATGATGGAGCACTTATGAGATTATGGAGCACTTATGAGATAATGGGATGTTAGGTTTAAGCACTTAAAACACTAATGGAATGTTAGGTTTAAGCACTTTCTGCTCCTTTTTTTTGCTGCAGCTATATCTCCACCAAGAACTCAAAATGGGCCTTCGACTTCTTCATATCAAATGATCCATAATGAGTGTAGATCATTGTGACAAATTTTCAGAGCTTTCTTCCATGTGGTTGGGCCGGAAATGCTGCTGGACCTCTTACAGGTCCAGTTTTCCAGTTTTGCTTCTGCAGAAAATTGGACTGATTGTTTGATGGCCTTCCACTAAAAACTAGCTCTAGAACTCTTCATAAGAAATGATCCTTAGGATGTCTAGAATGAATCTGGAAAGTTTCAGCTCATTTAGATTTCATTTGGTTAGTCTGCCACCTCTCCTTCCTTGTTTAGCTCGGTTTCTCCTAGCCGAAGTAGGAAAATGTGCTAAAGTTGACTTTTCATGTTTCCATAGTAGGCTTTATTTAGCCTCTAAATATATATTTCGAACTTGTCGACAATATATAGCTTGAGCCACTGACATTGGCTCAATTTCTCCAAGACGTGCCTTGTCAGGCCAAAATGTTCATTTTGGGTCCAAACAGATACGATGTTGATCGAGAAGAATCTCTACCTTCCCCATCTCTGCCCTGATGATTTCAAAGAATTATCGGATTGATGTGAATGCAGGTCATATCACAAGGTTTCATGAGCTCATTGGCGCCATGAACGTAGCTGAAAAGTACGACAATTTTCTTGCGAAGAACTATAATGTAGGGGTGGGCACCCAAAACCGAAATCCCGGTCCCGTCCAGAAACCGTCCCGAAATCCGCCGAAACGGGACGGGATCAAAATTTTAAATTTACTATTTGGGCCCGTCCCGTGAAAACGGGATCGGTTTCGGTTCTCATTTTCTATGTCCCGTTTGGGCCCGTCACGTACCGATTTATATATATATATATATATAATATGTATAATTTATATTATCTTTGCTCCTATTGGTATTGTCTCCATCTCTCTCTCACCTTTTATTAGTTTATTCCTCCTAGTTTCTTTCTTGTCCCCCTTCTTTTCTTTCTTCTCCCTCTCTCTTCCCCCCGTCTTCACCTCTCTCTGGCCCTCCCTCCCCAGTTTCTTTTCTTTCTTCTCTCTCCCTCTCTCCTCGTCCGTTTTCACATCTCTCTGATAAATTAATGTCTGGTAAACCGACCAAAATTGATCTGGACAAGGACACCCGAATTGAGGTGTGATGCCAGGTTTATCTTCTTCACTTACTCCTTAGCATAATTCATATCTTTTTTGTCTAGTTAATTGGAATTTATTCATGAGGTGATTTGTTTGCATTACCAGATTCATCAATTGACTTTCAGTCCTCATACAGATGCCAAAGGGATTATGGATCTGGTGAAGTTTCTTTCTCCCAAGCACGTGATACTTGTTCATGGTGAGAAGCCTAGGATGGCTACTCTAAAAGGAAGAATTCAATCCGAACTGGGAATTCAAAGTTGCTCAAATCCAAACTTCAAGTTTTCTACAGGCGGCTCAGAACACGAACAAATCCAAACTCCGATGCATTTTTTTTTTCGGGATGTCCCGGTACTGTTCGGGTTCGGGCCCGTCGGGATCACTTCTCAAAATAGCATTAACCGTCCCGTCCCATCCCGAAAAATAATTCCGGGCCCGGGATCGGGATTACCAAGATCCCGGCCCGTCCCGACCCGTGCCCAGCCCTACTATAATGCTAGACCCGTGTGAACGAAGTCTATTCCGGAGTCTAACTATAGTCGCGCCCCCAAAGGAGGACGCAAGGAGCGAAACCCTAAGAGTAGGGACAATTCTAAACATTCTGGTCCATATTCTCACCCTAAAGAGGAAGGAAATCGCCTAGAGAGGCGTGCACAGAACCGTGGAGGTCAACGTGTGAAAAGAAAGAGAGGCGGAGCCTCCGACCATGGTGGTAACGCCACCAAGAACAATGGTCGTCCAAATCGCGCCCCGAAGGCGCCTCGATCAAGGGAGCCTGACCATAATAATGTTTGTTTTCGATGTGGATCAACTGAACATTGGGCCAAAACATGTAAAGCACCCCAGAATGTTGCAAACACATACAAGACGTATCGTGAAGCAAGGGAGGCAAATCACATGGAACAAGGATCAAGATGGCGATCTCGATCTAAGGGTGGAAGACTACAAGGATCAAGACCTAGAAACTGGCGATTTTGATTAAGTCTTTTTATTTTCTAAGAGATGTAGGCAATTGCCATATTATTTTTGTAGTAGATGCCAATGATATTAGTCCTTCTTCAAAGTAGGCATACTCAATGTAAATCTGATGTCTAGGAAGGTTTTGAGATAAGTGGTACTTAAGTGAGTTTTGCTCCACTGACATCTCTCTACTCACCTGGTCACATTTGCATTGGAATTACCCAAAGGAGTTAGACGACTACCATTATTTTGCATTAGCTAGTTTATAGGATTAGATTTTCTTTGGTCAAAGAAACGATGATGTAATTCCGTTTGGCTTATTAATAAAAGTTGAGTTCTTTTCTTTATGATTCTTTTTTAGTTCTGAGCTTTTCTTTTAGGAATGGATGAACTTCAATGTCTTCCGGACAATGCGACTACGCACCCCATTCTACGACATAGGCAATTATTCTTAGAGATGTTGCCTACATATTCCTCAGTGACTACGATGGCTGGGCCATCAGGATAAGTTCAAGGACATGATATGACCTAATTCCTATTGCCAAATGGCACCTTGATTAAAGTCACTGAAGCTCTCTACGCTCTTAAGGCAAATCGAACCTTATTAAGCTTTAAAGATATATGAGCCAACAGATTCCATGCAGAAACGCATAATGAGAACGGAAAAGAGTTCCTTTGCATTACCTCTAATGATTGCGGACGAAAGTGCATCTTAGAGAAACTTATGTGTCCATCTAGTGACTTTATGTCACTACAATTCGACCAATTGAATCCAATCATGTCATAAGAGAAGATCTCTTAGATTCTGACACATATTGGCTTTGGCATGACCGACTAGGACACCCTGGTCATGATATGATGCTCCGTATACTAAAGACTTCATATAGCCATCCATTCTTCAGAGTGAGAAGAAGCAAGAATCGAAAATTGATTCCTGGACTTAGCAAGACATCAACAATTGCAGCATCTGGCACCGCAGCCTTCTTCGGTTTGCCATAGGGCCGCCCAAGTCCCATGTGATGATGCCATCAATGCCACCAACCATGAGCATGACACCATGGTTGTTCCTTCTAATGGCCATGACGCCATACATACTAATTCTCATGGCTCCAACGCCATGATGGGAGATGTAGTCACACATTTTGCTTCCAATAGCGCTACAGACGCTCAGGTCCAACTAAAATCCTTATTGGTTGCTTCTAAGGCCCCTCACTCATTTTGCAAAGCCTGTTCCTTATGGAAATTAGGACCGAGACAGTCCTACGCAAAGGATCCCAAAATACTCATTCCGTTCTTACAGAGAATCTAAGAGGATATCTGTGGACCAATTCAACCATCATGCTGACCATTTAAATACTTTATGGTATTAGTTGATGCGTCGACACACTGGTCACATGTCACACTGTTGTCCACTCGGAATGCTGCTTATGCTAAACTCCTCGCCCAGATTATCCGTCTATGGGCTCACTACCCTGATCATCCTATTAAGTCGATTCGACTTGATAATGTTGGGGAGTTTACATCGAAAACATTCGATGACTATTGCATGTCACTGGAGATTGATGCAGAGCGTCCAGTTCCCCATGTTCATACCCAAAATGGTCTCGCAGAAGCTGCTATCAAACTACTACAGATGATAGTGCGGACATTGGTTATGCTCACCAATCTCCCTGTTTCTGCTTGGGGATATGCAATATTGCATGCAATGACGCTAATTCGTCTACGAACCACTGCCACCCAATCTTACTCTGCATTATAGCTAGTAACTGGGTACGAGCTTGATATCTCGCACTTGCGCATTTTTGGGTGTGTCATTTATGTGCCTATTACTCCGCCACAGCGTACTAAGATGGCTCCACAATGACAAATGGTCATTTACGTCGGATATGAATCTCCAACCATTGTCCGCTATCTTGAACCCTTGACAGGCAATCTCTTTACCGCTAGATTTGCGGATTGTCACTTTGATGAGACAGTCTTCCCATCGTTAGGGGGAGATACGAACACATATGTTCAACAGGAACAACATAAATTGTCTTGGTCTGTCCCCATTATGTCTCATCTCGATCCCCGTACCGCACAGTCCGGACTTGAAGTGCGAAGAATAATCGAGCTCTAGAATGCAACAGACACTCTGCCTGATGCTTTTTCTGATGTTGCCAAAGTGACGAGATCACACATACCTGCTGTAAACATGCCTGCACGGATCGATGTCTCGAATACTGGACATCATGCCACTCCTGTAACACCAAGAGATGCCACCATTGCCCAGCATGGCAATGATGTGGCATCTATGGCTGCAGGTCCCGCAAGGAAGCGCGGTAGACCGATTGGTTCGAAGGATACTCGCCCTAGAAACAAACCGAATGAGGCACAAACAAATCCAACAAACCGAATGAGGCACAAACAAATCCTTTGATCATCGATACTCAAAATCAGTCCCATGAGAATATTCCGGATTATGGTTATATCCAAGAGACATCATTGGGGGACACCTCAATGTCAGAACCTATCCCTAAGAAGGTAGAGATCTCTGCTAATTACACTAGTGTGCATGGGATGTGGGAAACAAACTTCATCATCATTGATGATGTATTCGCGTATTCAGTGACGCGTGAGATTATTGAGACCGGTGACATAGAACCACGCTCCGTTAATGAATGCCAATGTAGAGCTGATTGGCCAAAATGGAAAGATGTGATTCAGCCAGAACTTGATTCTCTAGCAAAATGAAAGGTATTCGGACCAGTTGTGCCAACACCGCCCAACACCAAACCAGTTAGTTACAAATGGGTATTCGTTAGAAAGTGTAATGAGAAAAACGAGATTGTAAGATACAAAGCTCGCCTTGTGGCACAAGGCTTCTCACAACGCAATAGAATAGACTACGAGGAGACCTATTCTCCCGTAATGGACGTAATAACGTTCCGCTACCTTATCAGTTTGGTAGTTTTTGAAAAACTAAACATGTAGTTTTGGATGTGGTTACTGCATATCTATATGGGGATCTAAATACGAAAATATACATGAAGGTCCTAGATGGACTTCAGTTACCCAAATCAAGTGGCTCTAAACTACGGAGCGCGTTTGCGATTAGATTGAAACACTCACTATATGGATTGAAACAATCAGGACGGATGTGGTATAACCGTCTAAGTGACTACTTGATTGGTAAGGGATATGTCAACAATGAACTATGCCCATGTGTGTTCATAAAAAGGACAAGTTCCGGATTTGCAATAGTAGTGGTTTATGTCGATGACATGAACATAATTGGCACCCTTAAAGAGTTAAGGGAAACCGTTGAACACTTGAAATCCGAATTTGAGATGAAAGATCTTGGGAAAACAAGGTTTTGCCTCAGTTTGGAACTTGAGCACCATAGAGAAGGTATCCTGATTCATCAATCAGCTTATACCCAAAAAATGCTTAGGCGTTTCAACACTGACACGATTAAGCCTTCAAGCACCCCAATGATCGTTTGTAGTCTTGATCCAAAGAATGATCCATTTTGTCCAAAAGATGATGACGAAGAAGTGCTAGAGGTAGAAGTGCCCTACCTAAGTGCAATAGACACATTATTGTACTTAGCACAATGCACAAGACCGGACATCTCATTCGCTGTGAACTTGCTAGCTAGATATAGCTCTGCGCTAACACGATGCCATTGGACTGGTGTTAAAGATATCTTTTGATACCTAAGTGGTACGATCGATATGGGTTTGTTCTATCCCTACAGAGAGACGATGAATTCAGACTCATCAAGTGTCAGGGACGCCACACATGGTGGACTACGTTCCCTTTCCCCATCCCAAAACGATATAAGTGTTTTGGAAGGTTTTGCTGATGTTGGGTACCTCTCTGACCCACACAAAGGTTGCTCCGAAATTGGTTATGTTTTCACCATGGGAAAGACCACGATATCTTGGAGGTCTACAAAGCAGGCCTTAGTCGCTAACTCTTCGAATCATGCAAAGATTATTGATTTTCACGAAGCAGTTCGTGAATGTATATGGCTTCGATCCATAGTTACGCATATTCGAAACAATTGTGGTTTGAAGTCTTCCACAGATGAGCCAACAAGCATTTATGAGGATAATATTGCTTGCATTGAACAAATGAAGCAAGGATACATTAAAAGCGACAATACCAAGCACATATCGCCTAAATGCTTCTATAATCAGCAACAACTGAAGCTCCTCAAGATCAAAGTGAACATGGTTCAATCTGTGGACAATGTGGCAGACTTGTTTACTAAGTCATTGTCTAAATCCACGTTCAAGAAATATGTGGCAAGAATTGGCTTGCGGAGATTATATGAACTCCCATGATCATAGTCATCAATGGGAGGCGCAGACATCAGGGGGAGATGTCTACATGTTCACCTCGAAACATGAAGGGTGTGTTGTGCTCTTTTTCCCTTTCGACCGAGGTTATTTTTATCCCACTGGGTTTTTGTTACTCGGTAAGGTTTTTAATGAGGTAGTCAGAGAAGCACCGCGTTTGGGCAACACAAGGTAGAGTGTTTAAGTAAAACCTTAATTTGTGTTTAGCCCAAACTCTATGTTACTTGACCTGGTGGTAATAGGGTTTAATTAGAAGAAACTAGAGATTATCTTTCCTTGTATGATTCAGACTCTATGTATTGTAAACCTCTATATAAAGAGGTCTCTATTATCAATGAGAATACACAGCAAATTCCTCTCAATTTCAATTTCTCTACAACATAAATAAATTTTTTTGATGACATAAATAATAAATAGTTGATACAATATTAGGATTGAGTTCATCAATCTACTAAAGCCATAACGAGGCATGCTTCGCTTAGCTCACTATGCAATAATTTTTTTTTGTCTATTACTAAACAACAAAAAACAAGTAATTATCAATAGAGCTATATTATGTTAATTTTCTTTTTCTCTAACAAACTCCGGTCTTCAAGGAGCAATATTTCGAAACCTAGGTTTCGTGAAGAAAGTGGTGGCGAACCCCAAGGATCTCCGTCTGCTGCAGGACGCCGCGGCGTCGTTCCTTCCGGTTAGAGAAGCAAGAGTTGCGAGTGTGACTTGGCAGCGCTAGAGTTCCTTTTGCAGTTGATTCCAAATTCTTTCTTTGTGCAGCGTGGCAGTTCTGAGGGTGATCCAAGGCTCTCTCCAGACCAGCGGTGGTAGCAGCGGCGTCGGGATTGGAGGGGGCTAGCTCTGCTTGATCGGTGACATAGCTGTTTCAGTCGAAGTCAACCCAAGTTGGCCTGGTGCTGCTAGTGCGACTGCTAGTCAGCGGCGGGCTGGTCGCCATGGCCTCCTGCCTGGGGAGGCCGCTGGATTGATTAGGTGGTGGCCGGCGACTCCTCGGAAGAGCTAGATTTGGCTGCTGGGTGTGGGAGACGTAGGGTTTAGGCAGTGGGCCTTTGGGCCTCTGTCTTTATGGGCTGCAGTGATGCAGTCTAGTGAATTGGGCTTGGGGTAGTGTGTCCTGCTCTTTGTCCTGCACCTATTCTTTGAATGTTACCGTGGGTGTGCCGAATGTTGCGATGTACACCAAGAGGGTCTTAGGCGTCAAGATGTTCAGGACATTGGTTCCTTTTTAGGGCAGTGTAGGGTTAGGGTTTTTTTTTTCAAATTCTGTATTTTCTTTTTTTTGCAGTTCTTTTAAGATTTTAGTCTGTTTGAAGTTTTCGTTTTGGATTGTAGGAGTGTTATCTAAGCATAGATTTGTAATATGAGGGGTCTTCGAACCTCTCAAGCTTGACCGAGTGAGGTTATATGATTTTATGTCAATGAATCAGTCTTCCATCCATTCCCCTTAATAAAAATAAAAAGGTAAAACACTTGGTATAACTAGATGTACAACTCATCAAGCCTACGAGAAAAGTGCAAGTCTAATAATTTAGAAGAACAACTACTCATCATCCTCTTAAGCACTCGATAAATTGTAGTACCTCTAAGTAATGTTCTCTAGCGCATCTAAACAAAGTACGTAGTTAAACCTTGTACATTATCAATCTACACCAACTAGCCTGCCAAATTTTTAGAAAAAAAGTATCAATATATGCGTTAATATCCACATTTTGGATGCGAAGACAAACACTTTTTTTTTTTTTTTGAAGGTCTTCGCAATCAACTTTCAAGAATTCGCTCAATATATAGTCTCAAACCCTCAATTAAAGTGGTTGTTTCTAGGATTTGATTTTGATATGCCAGAGTCCAGATTGGGGATTTTTGCCATCCTAGGCACGTTATCAACCGAAATCAAGCGTAGTTGGTGATTAAGAAGTTGAACATACTAGTTGAATGATTTCAAAGAATCCAATATTTATTCCAAAATCATCAAAAGTAATTATTATAGGACCTTTTCTATCAAATTTAGCCCCTACATCAACCCTAACTCTAGTCCTATCTACATATACCTCGTAGTCCCGAGTACCATCCCCCCATAATCGAATAGATTATAAATTTATAATTAACACTATGATAGTATAAAGTGACTACATATCTATTCAGTAAGTGTCTAGTAAAGATTATGAGATGTAGATTTTTCTAAGCTTTGTCAATTTGAGAGTTGGCATCATTAACAGATCCCAACATTGACTTGTACGTGCTATATATGCAATCCACACGTTGATACAAGATTTGACTATGACATAACTTGTTGACAACGAGAGATGTCTCATAGTTTTCGATGGATTAATTAATTTAGGCTATTTAGCAATGCCAACCAGTTTCAAGAATATAATCAATATATCCGTCATGTACTTCGCCTATCGATGCAGCCAGCATGTTGCTTAGGTACCCAGCAATAGCTAATTCATAAAATTCAACACCCCACGTTTTGCGAAAATTAATTTTTGGTTTTTGTTAAATTAGTGTAGAAGTAACCAAAACCAACATGCAACAATTAATATCGAATTTTTAAATACTAAATTTACTCACTAAACTCACTAAAGTTTCTCAAATAACCTCAGTTATATAATTTGCAAACAAGCTATTATCTTTAAAAATTTAAAATAAAAAAATTAGTCATTTCAATGATTTAATTACTATATAAATCTTAATTACATATCCATTCCTTAATCAGACAACATAAATCTCTCATTTGATAAAAAAAAAAAAATCAAACACAAGGTATTAAGTTTTATTAATTAATTTATAATCAACAAGAAAATAACATGAACTATTCTGTATTTTTTTTTGTTTTAGCTGTGAAAAAAAATGAAGATTAATCGTTTTTTCTTAATGTTTAATGATTAATTATTTAGATTATTATTTTTTAATTGCAAGCTTTTTATTTTTATTTTTGTTTGCAAATATAATGGATAGAATTAGATTTAGGTCATAATATGATTTATTTTGTTTTTCCTCACCAATATATGATTTAGTGAAATTGAAAAGTGAAAATACATTAGGAAAATAAAGAATACAATCTAATATTATTGAATTAGAAAGTCTAGTAAAAATCAATATCATATTTTTTTGGTATAATTATTGTCTTAAATAGTTATTTTATAGAAGGTTATATATGTCATTTAATAATTCATAATAGAATGAGGTCAAGTGAGCAAATTTGGAGATTCCAATAAAAACACTCTTAAGGATCGAGTTATGCATGATCACTTGGTTTGTATATATATAGAGAGGAAACAGACTCTACTCTTTTGATAACAGTACATATGCTTGTTTGATTATTGATACAGCTTCATCTGATCATGGTGTACAAGTGGAAGCAACCAGCTTTTATGTGAGAAGGGTTATCGAATTGTGTGTCTATGTATATGCCCATTTTATAGTGGACCTCCTTATTTTAAGAAATTGAAGATTTTTACTATTTTACAATAATATATAATCTAATTAATGATTTCAACCGTAAGAATTGTGTCTATAAAAAATCAACCGAAATCATAATAATTTCGTCATTCAAAACTGTGAACGAATGTAGTCCATTAGATAAAATTAAAATGAACATTATGTTAATCAAATGGTTAAACATTTTTTGATTTTGGATAATATTTTGAATGATTTATACGTGTGTGTGTGTGTGTGTGTCTGTGTGTAATTAGAGAACGAATGGTTTAGACTATTAAACTACATACTAAAAATAAAAACATCCTCACATTTCAAGTTTAAGGAGGTCATCTCTAGATCCTATACACACGTGCGCGTGCGCGCATACATATACATATACATAAATGGCTTATAGTGAGGAATCTTTTTTTTTTCCTGCCATTTTAAGGGATCAATTATTTAACCAACTTTTCAATCACATATCAACATCTCCACCGTTCATTTTTCTGCTCTATATAAGTAGATCACTTCTACAAATTTTCAGCCAAATAGATAAGCCTTAAGGTATTCAAAACTGTGATTTACAATTATAAACATGAACTATTCAGGTTTGACAGATTTGGTTTGTCCATTTATTTAATTTAGTTCGATACCTTAACGATCACAAATTTTGTTGAAAATTTGCCGAGGTAATATACTCATATATATAGACCTAAAAATGGAACGATATAGATGTTGATATGTGATCGAAAAAATTAGTCAAATAATTGATCCTTCAAATTGGCTAAAAAATGAATCCCTTAATAAAAAGGCCCTCTACATATATATATAACGGAGCTCTACATATATATATAACGGAGCTCAGACAATTCTTTGAAATTTATACTCTTGTAATCAAGGTGCGCATGGAGCTCGTAACATGAATCATGCGAGATGATCGATAACGGAGTTTGTAATAGGGGATCGATTCATGACCATTAACAATTGACAATCACTAAAGAGTATACGGACTGAAAAAAGATATATCACATTCATTGGTAAGCTCCAAATAATTGTTTTATTTTTTGGTTGACATTTTTTTACATACTGGGTGTATCAAAATAAGAAGGCAAGTTTACAATTTGCAATATTTTCACTACAAATTTATTATGTTGAGTACTAGTCAATAGCTTTCAAAGTAGTGATCGAAGAGATTGATTTCTAAATATAGGGAATCTCATCAATGATCGATCATATGGGTCCAACTCCATGGTGTATTTCCAAGCAATCCCATATCCTTACCCCAAACGACATTTCAATTTTGTCTTCTAGAAAAAGGAATCGATTTTCAAAATGACTCTTCTCTATGCTAAAGACACTTCTTTCGGCTTCAATTGAGAGGTGAGTGAGGGACACCACTCCGTCACTTGCGCAGGAGAAGTTAGCAACGGCCACCATATAATCATATATACCGGTGTCGATTGATATACACCTTATACTTTGAGCTTGCTCTTCGATCGTTTTTCCTAAAACCTAAACTTAAACCCGCACATAGTAATTTGCCCAATGCATGTGTGGCTAAAACCCAGTCGATTACGGTTTCAACTTTCAATCAGCAGGTATATTTGGAAATGGTGGAGGCAAATCTATAGGACCACACATTACAGGCTCGACGTCTTTGCCTTGCTGATACCCATTTGGCCGGGTATATCAGGACCACTTACCCTCTTTCCTAGCTAACACTCCATGGGTGGTTCCAGAAAACGATGGTGCATTATAAGTATCTATCTAACTCCCAAACACAATGTATATAAAGACAAAGCCTCCAAAAGTTTCAGACTTTGAAGATTCATAGTGCCGAGTGCTTCTTTCGGCTTCGGGCCGGGGTGGTGGTTCCACTTCTAATGTCTTACATGAATAGTATGGGTTTTGTTTCCATTTCGACTGTCTTGCATGAATAGTATGTGTTGCGTTTTATAAGGAGAGTCCTATCTAGCTGAATGTGCATACCTACCTCTTCTAACCCATTACCTGAAAATTCATCAGTTAAACGTAAGTTTAGTGAAGCTCCAAAAGGCAAGTTAAGGTATAATTACCTTTGCTCGAGATCCTTTATGCGTATAAGTGAAATTATTCGATAATTCAAAATAGTTCATTGAATTACCATAAACAAATTAGAGACATCAATAATCTTCTATGAGTTGAATTTTTCATGTCACTTATCTAAGAAGAAAATTCTTGAATGGTATTCACTATAAAAAGTAATGAACACGTATACCAATCTACACTCCCACGTCCCGGATTGCTTAAAGAATCCAAGCATGAAGCCCAGCATGGCAATTACTTTGGTAATAGCCATTTTCTTATGATAAAACAAAGAGAACAATTGTCGAATTTCAAGAGGACAAACACAAAGATTTAAAACACACTACCTTAATCAAATGAGCATTAGTGCATCAGCTGATGCCCTAATTTAAGATTTAGTGTTGGTCCCCCAAACATGCACCACACCTTGAAAGCAAATATATTACAACAAAAACCAAAAAAAGCAGACAAAAATTATTAAAAATAGACCATGCAAGACACTTCAATTATTTTACACAGATCTCTTTCACCCGATACATGGATGTTGGATCTCATAAATTCCACCTTCAATGCACCTATTAATTTCCCACTCTCCCAATTTTACCCCTGCATAATTTCTTATATCCCGAAACGGTGAAACGGAGTTCCACCGCCGTTAGCCTCCTTAAAACCCGGAACGGCCTTTTCTGTCCCGTCCTAAATAAACAGTCTTCTAAACCTTACTTCCCTTCAAAACAATTCCTCATTTTTCAATTCTGGCTAATTTTTTATTTTCCAAAAAAGGAAAAAAAATCTTAAAAGTTAAAATCCCAGTAAATTTGTTGATTATATTATTTTACTGTTAATAAAATATCCAAAAGGGAAAAAACAAGAGAGAAATAGCTTTCATTCTCTCTCTCTCTTCCTATTTCTATTTCTCTCTCTTTCTCTCTCTGAAAACCTCCATTGTCTCTGTGATATCTCAAAAAGCAGGAATTGTTGTCCCCCAAAGCCGGCACTAGGGTTTGCGCTTCGAAATTGAGCAGAACTTGACCCCTCGGCATTCCTCTTATTTACACAAAAGTACCCTTCTTTTTTGGCCTCTTGCATTTTTCAGAATCTGATCAGAGAAAGGGGGAGGCTTGATTTGGAAGAAGGATGGCATTTTGGGTAAATAAGCTGCGAAAGTGAGGGCGGAGAGTTTCTGGATGGGCGTGGCCAAGTCGTGGAGGTTCAGCTTGACACCGGCGGCAGCGAAGCTGGCTCTGTTACAGCACCAGAACGGCTACAATGGCGGCGGAGGCGGCGGTGCGGCCAAGCTGCAGAGCTTGAGATCGCCTAAAACGACGCCGTTTTCGCCGCGGCAGCGGAAGCAGCAGCAGCAGCAGCCGCCGGCGACGAGGAGGTGGTCCGTAGTGTGTGGGCTGATGCTGTTTGGGCTGGGCCTGGTGTCGCTCTTCACCGGACACGTCGCCTCTGATCTCGAATGGTGGTACACTCAGCGGGTGGCCAATCACGGCCTGTACTTGAAGCTGGTAGCTCTTTCTCTGCTTTCGATTTTCGATTTTTTATCAAGTTCTGCCCAGTTTGTTTGAATAAAAGGTTTTGTTGTTGTTGTTGTTGTTGTTGTGAATTTAGACTGGGAATGGTCGAGAGGCGATTGATGTGTGGAAGTCCAAGTACTCGAAATTCTACTACGGTTGCAGTGAAAGAGGTCGGCATTATCCTCGTAAGTAGAAAAATAAAGGCTGAGAATTTTCTCATATGTAATTCGCAATCATCCTCAGTTTGTCATTATCAGGCTTTTGTTTGTGACAATTTACGGTGTTGAATTCAGCGGCGAAAAAGGAGAAGGCATCGAATGGATATTTGCTGATTGCAACCAGTGGAGGGTTGAACCAGCAAAGAACAGGAGTAAGTTTTGGATTGTTATTTCTGTCAGCTTCATTCTTTTTTTTCCAGTAAAGAAACTTTATTCCTTCTTTTACTCTCGTAATTACTAGTGTTCACATCGCCTAAAATGAATTTTTTTTTTTTTTTGCGTGTGATCAGATAACAGATGCAGTGGTTGTGGCCCGAATTCTTAATGCTACCTTGGTTGTGCCTGAGCTGGATCATCATTCCTATTGGAAGGATGATAGGTAAATGTGGTTCTATCAATATTTAAGCCTCTGCTATCTAATCTTGGCGTTGGTAGTGCTTCTGGAAATCGTCTTCCAATAATCTTCTTATTTATTCCACTACTTCTATGTGCAGTGACTTTGTAAATATTTTTGATGTCGAATGGTTCATGTCTTCTCTTGCGAAAGATGTGACAATTGTTCGGAGAGTTCCTGAAAAAGTTATGAGGAGCATGGATAAACCTCCATATACCATGCGTGTTCCGAGGAAATCTGAGCCTGAATACTATATTGATCAAGTTTTACCAATACTTTTGAGGAGACGTGTAAGCACACTGATTTTTCCTTGTGTTATCTGGTTTTCATATCCTACAGAAAATACTGTTATGATGGCTGCAAAAACAAGCTAATTCTCTGAGTAATTTCACAGGTTCTGCAACTGACAAAGTTTGATTATAGACTTTCGAGTAACCTTGATGACGAGCTGCAAAAGTTGCGTTGTCGTGTTAATTATCATGCACTTAGATTTACAAAATCTATCAATGAGCTGGGTCAGAAACTTGTTATGAGAATGCAACAGATGGCAACACGTTTCGTTGCTGTCCACTTGAGGTTTGTTTTGTATTGCTTATTAATACAAACTAGGGCTGATAGTTTCTAAATTCAACCTGATTTTATTGTTCCTGGCACATTGTTCAGTTGCACTCTACCCTCTCTAATCTACTTTTTTTTTTTGAGGACATGTAAGCATGTTTAAGTTCTCTTGGTGAATCCATCCCTTTCTCCTAAGTTGTCTTTTGTAGCTTTAATGAAAATATCAATCTTGTTGACACTTCAGGTTTGCCTTTTGAAATTCAAGTAAATGGATACTACAATATATCATAAGATATATGTCAGCAGGCATGTAGTTGCAATGTTGCATGATATGTAGTTTTTTCTATTTGGTAGTGCAGTTTATGTTTTGCTGGGCAGTCGACACCCACACACTTTTAGTCAGAAAATGTAGGAGTAGACCACATATGTTTTCTTTCTCCCATGCTTACAGGATCTTCATGAGTGCATCTTAGATAATTTTTTAGTAATATGAATCTCTGCATTCGGATTGTGGTAGTAGTTTTCATTTTTGGTCTTGTTAATTTGTCGTAGCTAATAAAATGCTTGCATATGTGTCTGATGGTCTTCTCAACTGAAGTGCTATCCATTCATTAATCATATGGTTTGATTCATGTTAATGGCTTGTTGATGTAAGAACATCCTCTTTCTTGACAGGTTTGAACCTGATATGCTAGCATTTTCTGGGTGTTACTATGGTGGGGGTGATAAAGAGAGATATGAGCTTGCTGAAATAAGAAAACGATGGGCAACTTTACCTGTGAGATTGTTATTCCTTTTTTATTTAAGCAAATAATATGGTCATATTCGACTCATTAGATTTAGCATAGATATGCACTGAGTTATTAATACCTATATATATATATATATATATTTATATATTAAATGATGCATGTGTGACAATGCACAATTTCATAATGTACCATACTTGTGATAATGGTATTCGGTCCATATCTGTAATTTGTCTCATGGCGTAATCCTTCTTATTATTCTTATAGGATTTAAGCCCTCTTGATGAGCGAAAACGAGGAAAATGTCCGCTGACTCCTCATGAAGTTGGTCTAATGCTGCGTGCACTTGGTTTCACAAATGACACATACCTCTATGTTGCTTCTGGTGAAATATACGGGGGAGAAGAGACTCTAAGGCCTCTAAGAGAACTGTTCCCAAACTTTTACACAAAGGAGATGCTTGCTAATGAAGAGCTAAAACCTTTTCTTCCTTTCTCTTCTCGCCTCGCTGCAGTTGACTACATTGTCTCTGACGAAAGTGATGTGTTTGTCACTAATAATAACGGGAATATGGCCAAGATTCTCGCAGGTCGAAGGTCAGTAATCAAGTCCATTTTTGCATTAGGCTTCTCATTGAATTAGCTGATGCATTTTTTAAATGTACTGCATTAAATGAAGTTATGCACAATTAAACTGTATCTTGGTTTTGACTTGCACGAGTAAAAACTTAGCCATAACCTAACAAGGATGAACATGTTCCACCACATAAATTTTGTCGCACAAGCAGAAGATAGACCTCTGAACTACTAACTTAACAAATTGTGACTGCCTTCCGCAAATCAAAGTTATGTAGCACTGAAGATAATTCAGATTGAAAGTGCTGTGTTCATTGTCATAGAGTTGAAGGAAGAATTTGTTTTTCTTTTCTTGTACATTTTTTTATATATTTTTGTTGATTCTTTCTTGTACTCTAGTAGGAGTCTTTGCATTTTCTTTCTTTTTATTACAAAATGTTAGAGAAGAAAATTTCAGCTGGGAAGATGTACGAATACATTGTCTTTAACCTTCATCAGCTGTCTTGTATTAGGTTATTCCAGATATTCAAGTCCATGTAACACCTGATGACCTGCCGAAATTTTGTTGATATTTCAAGTGAAAACTAATTCTGTTTAGATATAGGCTTCTCATCCTACAACTGTAGGTGGATAATGAGTTTGCAGATAAGAGCTGCTCATTATCCAGTTAGGTGCTTTTAAATTTGTTCAGCTGTCATCTAAGTAGTAGCGGCCAGTAGAAAGTTGTATGTTGTAAGTGAACTAAATTTGAGTTCTCTAAAGAATGTGAAACCCGATTCCGCTTGACTTCAAAACAAGCAGGAAAGTTTGTGGCTATCCGAAGAACTATGATTGTTCCTGACTTGGTGTAAAAATTTGACAATTTCATCTATTTAGTGTTAATTTGTTTTTCTGTCCAATTGTAGCAATCTGAGCTATATATATTCTAAACCCAAGCCAAAAGAACATACAAATAATTGATGTCTAGTATTTGGTCAATAAATCATATAGACTGAAAGTGAAAGATCTCTTTCAACAGGTGTTTTATATTTTCTAGAAGTATGGTGGCATTTGTTTAATTACATATTGGCAAGAGAAGGCTGCACTGAGAGAAATCTTCATGTTTAGTCTATAGATCTATGAATACTTTGACATCATGGTTATTATGTTCATAATCTCTAATTCTCTATCCTACTATTACTGTATTATTATTATTATTATTTTTCCTGGTTCAGGAGAAACATAAAATTTATATATAATAGATCAAAGTACAAGAGAAAACAAGAAGTTGGCAGAGCCTAAACATTTCAAAACAAGTAGAACAAGAAATCTGTACTTTTATTACTTGTTTTTGTTTATTTGATTTAATCTGTCTTTTTTCTTTTTCTTTTTGGGAGACACTAATGTTATTGCCTTTATCCATCATCCATAGGAGGTATATGGGTCATAAGAGGACAATCCGGCCAAATGCAAAGAGGCTCAGTGCTTTGTTCATGGCAAGGGATCAGATGGATTGGGATACATTTGCAAAAAAAGTAAAGTCATGCCAAAGAGGATTCATGGGTGAACCTGAGGATATGAAACTTGGACGAGGTGAATTTCATGAATTTCCATACGCTTGTATCTGCGAGAAACCATCAAGTAGTATTGAAAACAAAGATCATCACACACAAGTTGTAAAGGACTCGACACGGAAAACCAGAAATCCATATAACGTATATTCAAGGGAGAAGGCTCTACACGTATCTATGAAGAGGAACATGGGAAAATCTGAAAGAGATCATGAGAATGATGAAGTTTTCCCAGACTAGTGGCGTGCAGAAAGGAAGCAAACTGAGGACTCATGGTGGTTGGAAGAACTTCTTATCTAGATTATTGGGGTATTGGCACTGGCTTTGCTGCTTCCTTAATATGGCATATTTTTTTCATCGTGCCAACACAATTTTATGCACGGCGTGCTGCATCTTGGGGGCGATGTCAATATCTTTGGTTGGATTGATGAACGACTGGAGTGGATCCATGTATAGGTTCAGTGAGCTGCAATTGTTTATAAGTAGTGTTGCTAGTAAATAACTTGTAGGTTTGACAGCAACTGATTGTTGCCAGCTTTTGCATTAACAAAAGTTTCTTGTGTGCGAGTGTATTTTCATTCAATATAGCTTCCACTTTGACAATACGCATGCTACAAGTTCGAATATATCCCTCCAATTCCTTTTCGTTTAACTCGTCTCGAACTTGCAACAATGAGGCCGCGTGGATTGCATTGGAGCCGGTGGTTCTGATGGTGTTAGAAAAACTATCCTCAAATGAATGCAAGCATAAACTACGCTTAATGAAACTTGCTCCATCTTTGTACAAAATCTGAAGCCGGATATGAAAAATCTACTAGAAAGAACGCCATCTAACAAAGAAGTACCTAACGTCAAGAGAAAACTTAATCAGGCCAAGCAGGAAAATTATTGATTAACTTAACCCTGACGTTTATGAAGATTGGGACATTTAACAATAATCATTGAAACCAGATGATTCCCATCAAGTTGCTGATTAATAATTTAATGATCATCTGAAAGACTTGCATTACAACAGGCCAAACTACACGGACAATTTCCATATACAACCTATCTGAGCGAGACCTAGGAAGACCATTAACTGTGAAACAAAGGCTAAAATCACTATGAACATCTACTCTCAACTAGTTCTTTACTGACCATCAAACCAAGGAAGCAAGAGTTTCCATCCTATGATCAATATGCACAATATGCTGGGTATGTTTCCCTTGCCATCAAAAACCGACGTTCATCTGACCGGAACCTGTCATTGCAAGAGCTCCTCTCAATCATGGTTACTCCCTGTCACAATCTAACAGTCAGATTCACATAAAGTTTCACAAAAAAAAAAAAAAAAAAAAAGCCCTGGAAGATCATATTTAACCTCTAGAACCATTTCTATTCTGACTTCTGGGCTTCTCATGCGAAACGGAAGGAATCTTTGAAATGCTCAACGAACTTTGCAGTCCTTCTAATAGCTGTGGCCAGCAAATTAACAGAATGAGCCTTAAACTTGTGAATATTCAAAAAGAGATTGTTAACACACATGCAACAGAAGCGAGGGAGCTAGCATATGCATGAAAAGAGTTGTATATGGTGGATTCTGGAGTTAATTTCTTTAAATAGTCTTTGTATGGTTCTTATAAAATACTTTCTAGCTACAGATTCATCTATCATGCTATTTCATTAATTCCTCTTTTCTGGATATTTTACATCAAAATAGTGGAGAAGCATGCTACTCGCTCATAGATTAAAACAAATACTCACGCCCATGCAACAATCTTCCGACATAAAAAAGACATGTGAAAAAGAAAAAAAATTAACATTGAACATCTATATGCAAAATAAAGAAGGCATGCATATCAAATACTTACTCTTGATGTTGGCTGAATTCTGCGATTTGATCTACGAGGCTCGACTGCTTCTGAAGTTGACCTTACAGGATTACTACTTGTACCTTTGCCCTCCTCAATTTTACCCAACTTTCCAACAACTGGTGCAAAATTTCCTTTATTTCCCCGTTCGGATTTAGCAGTTGTAGTGGCTACCTTCTTGGATGGAGGTAAATCTGACGACGGAGTTCGTGAAGAAAACATGGCTGCGCCCTGTGCTCTTCCGTCTGAGCTATAACCTGATCCCGTCTCAAATATGTTGCGCTTGCCAGATAAACCCTCAGCTTGTCTTACAGAGTCTTTGACCTTTCTTGTATGGTCCATCTTACTGGAGCCATCCGCAGCAGAAACTAAATCTATTGAAAAGTTGTCCTTCTGAGGAACTGTTTTATCCGACATACTTCGCTGCTTTTCAGATCTAAAACCCCTTAGCTTGTTATCGGCCCCCTCTTTGTCCTTTGTATCAAATTTAGATGTATTTTTCAATGCACGGAAACCTGATGATTGTGGCATCAAATATTTCGCAAATTTCACCGACTCATTAGACTCGTTAACCTTACTAGTCTGATTGGCCACATAATGCTTGCTAACTTCCATAAATTTTCTTTTGGGCTTCGGAATACCAAATTTTACTGATCCTTCCTTCTGCAACCCTGTCCGATTTGTTCTGGCTCCATCAAGCTTATTCTCAATCCTGGTATTTTTACCTATATTAAATACCTTTTCATTTGCAGACAAATTCAGCAAACTTGGCTCTTCAGGTTTTCCTGAATCAAGAACATTGCTTTTTAAAGTCTTATCCTTCCCTTTTCCTTCCACTGTAGAACTGCCCAATTTGATTCGCTTTTCCTGCGGCAAGCCATCCTGAATACCGAACATGCACTTAGTGAACTAAAAAATTAACTTTACAAAACTATAAAACCAAGCAAAAGTGCCTGTCAAGATGGGCACCTCCATGGAAGAGCCGTCATTCCGCACACTGGACCATTCAACCCATTCCCCATCCTTCCAAATCAGAGAAGGCCGAAGATGCCAAGCTTTAACATGTGATGTTTCCCCTTGAGCTGTAAGAATTAATCAGCATAGGATCTTATAATACAATCAAAATCAACTAGATGCAGGAGTCATACGCAGAGCACCCCCATAACCAATGCACTCAAGCGCCCCCCCCCCCCCCCCCCCCCCCCCCCCCCAAAAAAAAAAATAATAATAAATAAAAAAGAAATACACACCTGGAAAGTGGACTTTTAGTATAGTTTCATCTTTCTTGTTTTTTTCAGTCACAACACCTTCCCACCAGCTGCAAATAAATTGATAGTCATCAGATGAGTTAATGATACCAATGGCTCAAAAGTGGATGTGGAAACCAGATAAAAAAACACCAAAGATGAAGTACATAAATAGGAAGACCTGATGCAAATTCATCAATATTTAAGATACCAACACTACCAAGTTGTTTCAATTGATGAAGAAAAATACAAGGAAATGTAACCGAGAAGTTCACTACCACCCAAATTGCAGATGAAGTTTTGTTTGGTATTCTTGAAAAGCATTCACAAAATCTTTTTTGCAGCCTTGATACAATTGCAGGCAATGGTCATATTTACCTTCCTGGGCAATTTCACGCATACAGAATTCCCAACAAACAATTATAAACAAACTTGTGGTTACCTGTTTTGTATCCAGGCATCAACTTTGTCTCCAACAGACCAAGCGTAATCTGCCATTGCTTCTCTCCGCCTTTTCCTTGTTCCTTCAAGGGAGGGGGTAAGAAGGCGAGCAACACGTATTTTTGGTGGCTTATCGTCTTTGCTGTCAAGTGCCACCCATTCCTGTAGTTTCCCTGAGCCTATGTCAATGGGAAACCATATATACATTGGGTGAATGACATGCACGTCTTAGTCACGTGTATAATAATAAAGGTAGCATTGCCAGCAAAAAACACAGCAAAACTAGATCCTAAACCTAGCAGGACTCAAGAATTTATCACTTAAGAACAAGGGCAAAGGATTGATTATTTGTTACTATCTGGCAGCACTGAGAGAAGCATACCTTCGTCTGACTGAAGCTCAGTGTAACATACACATGCTTTGCCATCCTGCAAACTCAATACAGTAGCTGTGAACCAGCCCACTGCAAATCCACCCCCTTCTTTGAAAACCTAGAAGAAACCAAGTGAGTAATATGTTAAAGCCCATACCATCTCAAGCTTCAGAACAAAGTTGCACATAATCACTCCATGAATATATGATTGTACATTGCAACAGCAAAGGGAAATAAAAAAAGAAGTTACAACAAAACATTTAAGATCATTCTTCAGCTTTATACCTCTACTTGAGAACCCTCAAAGATGCAGCTATCTTTGGACGCTACTGCAGTTTTTCCAAGATCATTCCCAGCAGTGGGCAAAGCAGACTTTATAATCTCAGTAACCCTTTCACTGACTGTAGGCGATTTCTTAGTGGCAGTGATCAGTGTTTCTTCCTTATCTGAATCTTCTCCAACAGTGGAAAAATTTGATTGTTCCCTCATTCCGTCATTTGATTTCTTAACAGTCTCTGAAGATACTTGGGGTGCTTTCCAATAACCCTCAGGACCAGCTTTTACCAAGTCGCTCAAAGGCACAGGATCACCCATAGCAACAACTGTTCCAGCTTGTGATACAGCTTCTGCGGCTAGCTCAGCAGCTTTTACTATGGCGTCCATATTTTCAGCTCGCTTTGAGGCTGCAGATGCAGCTTCAACCCTCCTTCTAGCAGCCTCTCTAGCAGCAAAAAGGATTGAACTTGAACTGTTTGTTCCATCCTCAGCCCTAAAAACAGATCCTGGAGCAGCCAATCCCAATGCATTCACTCCATCAGTACTCAAATCTATCATACTTTCGCTTTGATTCCCATAGGCTTCCTCAGCCATCAGTACTGCTTGCAATGCAGCATTTGCCGCAACATTGGCAGCTGCAGCTGCTGCTTTTGCAACAGCAGCGGCGGCAGCTACAGCAACAGCAGCAGAAGCTAATTTGGTTTCGGCATCTGATGTCAATCCGGAATGTTTCTGCTTATCCAACTGACTCCATATTTCTTGACTGTGACCAACAGCTGCAGCAGCATGAGCAGAAGCTTCCTCTGCTTGTTGCCTAGCCTCCTTAGCTTTACTAAGAGTCTCTTTTGATAAAGTTGCCCTCTGCTCCAAACCAAGATCTGCTTTCTTGAGTTGATCAGAGGATACCGACATAGCCAATTTTTCTGGCATGGCCTTAGACACAAAGGTACTTGGGGCAGTGACTACAACAGATGTAGATACACTACTAGTAACAGCCAGGGTTATAGCTGACTCAGGTTCAGATTGAGGCTGCAAACTAATCGGACCAAGTTCCTTAGAATCTGAGATCTTTTTTCTTTTTCTAGACTTAGGTTGAGATGAAGGCTCGCCAGGTGATGCTACTCCCACTTTCTTTGAGTCAAGCAGTGGAGAAACCCCTGCAAAAACACTGGTTGTACCCCCAGTTTGACCAGTAACAACCGAGGAGGCATGCTTTATACTGGATACTTGTGATGAAGTTGTTTCTTTTACAGGAGTCAGCAGCACTGACTCTGTACTAGGAAATGCTGAGAAACGAATACTGGTTTCAGCTGCAGATGACTGTGGAGAGGGAACCCAGGGACCCCGAAACGGGGACTGAGACATCCACGAGGAATTTTGTCCAACAATGTTCCTTATGGGTGATGTTTGGAAAGGATGCAATGGAGTATGGGCCTGCTGATAATCCATTACCGAACCTCTCGGCAGAACATTATATTGAGGGGCCTCACAAGCAGGGGTAGGAATGCTCCAAAGCGGTGATGAAATTGGTATCATGGGACTCGCAGTAAGTGGAATACCCTTTGTGCTGGCTCGACCAGCAGGTGAGGAGATAACTTTACCCTGGAATGAACTTTGTTTACCAGCTTGATCAGGAACCCTACCACCTGTAAATCTCAGGTCTGAAGCAGAGTTACAAACTCAATAAAATCAATAAAGAATTTTTTAAAAAGAAATAGATTTCATTAAAGAAAAGATGAATACAGACAAAATGGACAAGGAGTCTACAAACAGAGATGCAGAAAATATTCAAAAGAGAATAAAACAGCTTAAATTTCAAGGATGTACCCGAGGATGACTGCAAAAGGGTTTCTGCATTAATAGGGGTAGATTTTTGACTGTGTAGCCTCTCTATGCACTTACGCCACGCATTCTCCCAGATACTCCTTCCACCATCTAACAGGAAAAAAAAATCCCAAGTTACTATACAGTTATAAAATTGTGAAGGGAAACAAAATAAAGACAACAATAACTAACCAGGTCCTCCATATGCTGACACCATATATGCTTCATCAGGTGCTGTTCCTTGACTGTACAATAAAGGGGAAAGAAAATGTGTTCACTTTTCTCAGAGTTGAAATACAATAATCCCATAATTGAAGAGCTTCCATGTTCTGTTCTTTTTCCTCATAGCACACCATTCATATAATTATCCCACCCCCACCCCAAAGAAAAACACAAATCCTCTCTCAAAACCAATGCAGAAGCATCAAAACTCTGCCTTCTTACTCTTTTCAGTATATAAGTTTCAGGATATCACATTTTCACTATGCCTTTTCTTGTTTATGATAAAGATTCTGTTATCAATTACTTTAAGCAGCAGCCCCAAAATATATAAAAAGCACCATTTGAATGTTTCCCATTCATTTTATAGAAGAATATGTTCTTATTTAGATTTTTTCCCTTCTTCATTATATGAGTTTGGTTCATACTAAGAGGACTCACATCAGTAAAGAAACTACAGCACGAAAAAGGACAAATAAAAAAAAAATCAGTACAGAACATATAGAATTAGCAAGAGGACTCACATCAAAGCTCCATAAACAAAGATCTGAGCACGTAATTGCACTTGCTGCAGATCGGTGAAAGGCTGCTGAAATACTAGAGATGCTGGAGCAGAAGAATTCAGATCTGGCAGACTAGATGTTGCACTAGTAAGAACTGAATAAGTTTTTGAGCTACTATCCACAAGCCCAAAGTACTGTATGTCACTTGGATGCGCAAACTGAAAAATTCCAGATTTCCCCAGGGGCACACTGCTAGATTTGTCTCCTCTGTCTGCTTGTCTCATAGGAGTTGTCGCTTTCACAGTTCCCTTCTTAGCACTCTCTTTACCTGTTCCCTTACTAGATGCTCGCCTTCTTTTCCGTTCTGTGGTACCTTTAGAACCACCACTAGCAATCTCTCCATCACCTCCACGAGAAATTTCTTGCGAAATCTTTGCATCCATCTGGCCTGAGGCAGAATTTGTTTGAGACCCATCTACAATCTTCACAAAGAAAAAGGAAAAATCTAAATAACAATTTTGAACAGTTTATGGTGACGCAAAACCCAAATATATACATTCTTAAGAAACAAAAATATTAGTTCACTATAAAAATGAGCAACAAATATGGTTAAAAATAATACTTTGGAAGCTGAAATAGCAGGAAAGGGCTGCGAGCTGTTGGCAGCAACCCCTATAGGCAAATCTGCAAAGGAAGTGATATCTGAGGTGCCATATCCCTGATCTTTGGGGACATCATTTCCAGTTGGATTCGAGGAATTAGAAGAATGTTTGCCGCCATCCCCAACTACATTAGTATCTGCGGCATTCTGATTTGTCGACTCCTTTATATTGCCTTTTTCATTTTAGTCTCAGGAATCTCAGTTGTTCCAAAAACTTTGGGAGAATCACAACCAGGCTGGTAGGGATCAGCAGACTTAGAACAAGATTCGGGCGAACAAGTAGAAAGCATTGGACCTTCAAAATTTCCAAAAGCATCACCTGAATAATGATCAAAATGATAATTAAACCAACTTGACATGGCAGTAAGACCAATAGATACGTATGGAACTAGCTTTCGCATGTGTCACAGTCCCTCACTAGAAGATGTAAATCCCAGATCTCAATTCTGATTCATGGTCCCAACATGATAAAGCTAGATGACTTCCATCAAAATTTAGGAAACAATCCAAGTGATCTCAGATGTCACAGAGAGCAACGTAAAGAAACTCAACTCACTTATATTCAGAAGAAGTTGAAACAAATATATGACTCGTTCAAGCTTTGCCACATTAGGCAGTGCAACTCATATAGATGATATTGACAGAGATCATATATATGAAGTTATATTGTTTTAAGTCCAAATTCTTTCTAAAAGGAGAAACGAATAATGATAACAAATAAACTAAAATTTATCACCTGTTACATTCGCTGATGCCTTTTCAGATTTGTCTTCTGTGGTAGATTTGTTTTCTGTTGTTGCTCCATCTTGAGCTTCAGCATCATCACCTCGTTTTACTTCCATATCCGTTGTGCTTCTCTTGCTAATTTCAATAGCAACTGCTGTTCCAGGTTCACTTTGGTTTTCAGTATTGCAACTAACTGAAATTGGCAGAGACTGATCAAGCGTATTGCATAACAGTTGTCCAGCAGTATCACAAGAAGCACCTTTTTCAGCTTCACAAACAGGGCCTGGTCCAGATTCTACCATCGGTGATGACACTGTACCTGATACACTTGTATCTTTGGATATTTCGATTGCAGTTTCTCCTTTATTGTCCGAGTGTGATCCCATAGCAGGAGAAGGTGCTGCAGGAACCACTGATACGTTATGAATATGTGTGGTTGCACCATTCTCAGAAGACAAGGGAACAACATCCCTTGTGCCACAAGAAGCCAGATCACAACTTTCCAAGGGAACATCAGCCACTGCAAGAGAGAGAGAGAGAGAGGTCCAAGTTAGTACATTTAGACATTTAGTTGATATGAAATTTCTGTCCATCCAGTCTCAATTTCAAAGCATACCTGATGCATTGCCATCAACATCATGTTTTAGTGTTGGAACAATCAACTCTTTTTCTGCAGAATCTTCACACAAAGATGAGGACTCATCTCCCTTACCAGCAGATCCAACAAACTCCAAATCCATACTATTAGATTCAACAGGCAAATTTGTAGTATCCTTTTCACTGTAAGAGAGATCCTGGTCACATTTACCAGATATGCCTTCTTTGCAAACTTCATTTTCAGAACACGTTTCTGTAGACTCCTTCAGATTAGAAGGTGACACATGGCTTTCTTCATTTAATTCCTCAGCAGAAACTCCAAAAGCATCATGAAGACTTTTAGAAGCTCCAGTCACATGCACTTCACTAGGCATTTCGGCTGAAGAGCATGTTGGAGTCAAATTAGAATGAACTTCCGGATTCTCATCACCTCTGCCTTTGAAAACCTCAGTTTCCTCAATGACTGCCATAGAAGCCTCAGACTTTCTGACCAAAATCTCACTATCAAGGGGTTGGCCACCACTTTTTAATGCATCCTCCTCGGTGCTCTTTCCAGAATTCACCTTCAATCTAGAGTCTAGACTGGACGAAAATCCAGAATTGCTGTTCCCGACCTCATCTGCATACACAGTATCACTTTTGTAGGCTACAGGTGATAAAACATGTGGGCTTATGTTAGATTGATCACCGGTAGTATCTGTGCCTTTGGACAACACTATGTCTTCACATTTAGTGGTCTCCACAGGAACATCAGGGCATTTCCTGTCACTACTTGCATCCACTGTATGTAAATCATTATCCGTTCTCAAGGTAGGGCTTACACAGGCAGAAACACTGTTGCCAAGTTCAACTGCATGCCCAGTGTCATTCCCATAGGCCATTGGTGATAAGTCAGGTGTGTGTAATTTAGATTGATCACCACCAGTGTCTGTAGCTTTCAACGAGACAGAAGGAACTTCAGGGGATTCCTTGACAGTACATACATCCATTGTACACAAGTTAGAATCCCCTTTGAGGGTAGGATCTAGACCAGACAAAACTCCAGTATTGCTGTTCCGATCCTCAGTGCCATAACCACTGTCATTTTTGTCAGACTTAGCTGGAACACCACCAGTATCTGTGTCTTTAAAAGAGATAACAACATCTTCACATTTGTTGGTGTCATCAAGAACTTCAGGGCATTCACTGTCAGTGCATCTGTCCACTGTCTGTAAATCAGATTCCCCTTTCAGAATAGGATCTAGACTGGAAGAAATTTCACCAAGGTTGTTCCTAACCTCAATTCCATACCCAGCATCATTTGTGTAGGTCATTGTGGATTGATCACCACCAACATCGGGGTCCTTAGACACTACCAGATCTTCACATCTATTGGTCTCAGTAAGAACTCCAGGACATTCCTTATCACTGCATCCACCCATTGTGTGTAAAATAGAATCCCCTTGCAGCATAATTTTAGACGCTTCCTGCACATCAATAACAGTATCTTCATTTGCAATTTCTTTTTTTCCAGACTCCTCCTCTGAAGCTAAACAATGAGGTTTGTCCAAATCATTCCTACATTGAATATCTATGCTTGCCACATCATGACTGCTTGGATTCTCTTCAGTAATATCCACTATATGATGTGGAACATCTTGATTATTCAACTCATCACTGCTTGTAATAATACTTCGCACAGAAGTCATCATATTATCAACTTGCATCTCTGAAGCAGATGAATTTTCATGCATTTTTTTATCTGGAGGATAATCAACTAAATTATCAAATTCCATATTATTCACATCCTTGCCTTTATCATCAGTCAGGCTCCCTGTAGTTACAGGCAGCCTATCCCGATCACTGACAGAATTTGGATCCAAAACACTTGAATTTCCACCAACCGGTAATTCAACTTCCTGAGTTTGTGAAGCATCCTCAAGCCGAGGCTGATCTCCAACATTATCTAAGCCAGAAAGGTTTCCGGCAGTTTCATCTAGCAGTAAAGTAGAATGTAGATCTCTAACATCCCCTGTTTCGGTGAGAATGTTATCATCATTTTTCAAATTAGTCTCCATCTGTTTTATGCAACCCACTTCCTTACAGGCATCTGATTCCTCCAAGATAGTCTGAGCGGGAATTATTTCTTCCTGCCCAACAGATTTTAATAGCATTTCAACAGATTCTGAGGACGTGGCCTCAGACCAAACATTGTTCCGCCTTGATATAGAGCACGATTCTACTGCACTTGAACTAAACTCTATCCCACTACTCCCACGAGAGAAATCCTCAATCCAGTTGTTAGCTTCGCTACTCTCAATGCCAAGAAAAACCTCAGTTTCAACCAAACTATCAAACCTCAAATGCCCCTGAAGGCTGTCATCAAAATCAAATTTGGGAAGACCATATGGCTGTAAAACTGGAGGACAATTGGTGCTCCCTTCACCAGCTAATTGAAGATTCTGGCTTTGAAAATCATTGTCATCATACTCCATGGGTGAATCCCTACAAACAAGAAAAATAATAATGATAATAATAAGACATATTATTCAAACCAAAAAAAAAATATATATATATCAAAATCTAAGTTCCCAGATAGCTGCTAGAGTGAGATAAAACTTTGTGCAATTAGATAATTAGATTCACCAAATATTTACGAATATCATCTTGCAAAATAAAAAAATAACACCTTGTCACAATGCGTCATAGCCTTACAACTGTCTTCAACGTGATATGTTTAAGAAAGGCACTCAATTATCCAACGGAACCATATAAATGTTTGCCTTGAAAAGGTGCTTAATTATGGCATCAAAAAAGCAAATTGATTGTTGTTTTGAAAGTGAGCATCATGCAAAAATCAATCCAAACAAAAGCAATAAAAAGTTTATAATAAACAACTGAAGCTAAGCAACAAAAAGAAATGATAACTAAATGCATACATGCTAACCTCCACAATGCTGTAAGTCTCTAAATTTGAACAGTTCCTATGACCCAAGATTGTAAAGACAACAGTAAAACTAAACCTCCAACCTAGATCAACTTTCTGTGTATCTACCTATCGATTACTAAGAAGATAACAACTCCCAAATAACTGCAAATGAGTAAACCAAGCCTGAACCGACAACCAGACAATATTTCAATTCCCTAAAACTTTCATGACTCTGGAAAAGAATCCACCTTTACTCACTAAACACTAAGTAGAGGTTACACACAAATCAATTAACTCCTAGACACCGTGCCGCCGAGAACTAAACAGAACAATAATCGCACAGAACGCATATAATCATAAATTCAAAGATTAAAGCTTCGGCATTTCCAATTGTCTCCTGTTAGATTGTGGGGGAAGCAGAAGCTATTGAATTAAACTCACCGTTTTACAGGAAAGCAAAGGAACAAAATTTGCCCTAATTTTAAGAGAGAGAGAGAGAGAGAGAGAGAGAGAGAATCCCTAGACAGATAAGCAAATAGAGAGAAATGAACAGTACCAGAAGAAGTAAGAAGTGTAGAGACGCTACCTCCCTCCATCCGGTGACGAAATCCGGCCCGGTTGATCTCTCAGCTGCTCCCCAATCGTGCGCTCATCTGCAAAACCAAACCCTAAAACTCAGTCTCTCTCCCTCTCTCTCACCCCCCTCTCCTAATTTTTGATAACCACAAATACCAGCGAGAAGAGAACAATAAGAACCCTAACGGACAAAAAAAAATCAAAAACGTCAGCAGAGGGTTTTGGTTTTTTACCGGAGTGTTGGAGTTTCCGGCGGATCGAATTAGGGTTCCGGCGAAATCAAATGTACTGACGAACACGGAGTGATACAGAATGAGTGTAAAGAAACTGTGGCCTTTTTTTGTTGTTTTCTAGAGAGAGAGAAAATGTTAAATGCGAAGCGAGTTTCAAAAAATTAAAATTAAAAAAGGAAAAAGAAAAAGAAATAAAAATAAAAAATTGGAAATGCAGAGAGGCCCGGGACACGTGGATTGTTATGAGTGGTTGATGGAAGATTCTGAAGTTGGATCGAAGGTTATGGGCGGTTACGGATCGTACGTCACAGGCAATTAAATCACAGTTCGATTTTGGATGGGACCCACGTGACGGGGGCGTGTGGAGCTGTGAAGGAGCTAAGGGTGGTGATTCGAATCGGACGGTGAGGGTGGGAGGGTGAGGGAGGATATGTGACAGGAGGGTGAGGGGATGAGGGAAGAGTCCAAAAGAGAAGGGACACGTGGCGGGAGGTGTTGGATTGGGTCAGCGGAGCAGATGAGGGTTCCCGATAGAAGAGTACAATTAGAATGTGACTAATTAGGGTCCTGCAGTCTATATGTGGAGTCCCTAAAATAGTACTTTTTCTTTTATGGATTTCTTAACGGACCACCATGTGGATAAGAATTACTTTTTCTTTTTTGTTTTTGTTTTTGTTTTTGTTTTATTGAGGTGAAGACTTTCAGTTTAAGCCCTAAAAGAGAAAGAGAGTTCAATTCAATCTAGTACCACCGAACGATACACCCACCACCTTAATAAAAAATTCACGCAATATGATTACTCCATGTTAAGTTTTGTTGTTAGTTTACGTGGCGGCCTCATATTGGTCTATTTTTCCAACTTCTCCTTTTATTTTATTTTTTTGACTTGATTTTTTTTATGAATATCTTGTAATAATGTGACATCATATAATTGGTTATCGAGACGACACAATCTCTAATAAGACCATAACATCTTCTAGAGAGCTGACCTTCCGGTGCACAAGGGACACATTATTTTGGAATTTTTGTGGTACTGTATTGCCACTTTCTGAATGAGATCACTGATAGGTTGGTGCTAACAAATGTTTAAATTTTAGAAATAAAAAGATAATTCAGTTGCTAACCGCTGAACTATTGCATGATTTTTGGTATGGTTCTACGCAACTGTGTAGTTTAGAAAATCGCAGTTGTGCAAACAGTTTGCAACAGAGGCTAAAACTAAACTCTTCTTCGGGCCGTAACTATCATGAACCATGCTGCCTTGCATCATGATGATGACTTGCTCTGTGCCCATCAAGATTCTTCACAGAAAGTCTGAAAATGTTACCATTTTCAAGAGCTGCTGGAATAAAGTTTGGCAAGCCAAAGTTCTTATCATGCTTGTCCTTGTATAAATGAGTCGTCTCTTTCAAGTGGAAGTTTAAAGCTCCAACTCTGCCCTAGGGAGGAAACCTAATAACTGAATAAAGTTGAAATTACGAATTTATTTTACTTAGGTAATGAACAGATAAAAGAAGATTAATAAAGAGCGCCGCACGCAAAATGATTGTGAAAATCGCCGCTTACATTTTACTACCTTACTGCATAAATCGAGGAATGCTACAACATTATGTACATTAGTCTCCCATATACAAATAAACGTCTGAAAATTAAAACTACAACAGGTGCAAGCCTGAGAGTAATGTTAACAGAGTTATATTGAACCTATCAAGTTCATACAAAGCTCTGACGAGAGGGAGGATTTCAGGGACACATACAACAGCTGCAAGACTGAGAGTAATGTTAACAGAGTTAGATTGAACCTATGAAGTTCATACAAAGCTCTTAGAGGGAGGATTTCAGGGACACATACACAGTGGTATTGAAATAAGATCAGATGCACTAGTGTACTCCGCGTATTGTTCGCTAACCAGTGTGATGAGCTATTAGCACCTTCAAAAGCCGACAAAGGTCCGATTTTTTCTTCAAGCATTTGGGATGAATCTCACAAGTCACAACCACCATGGCTTCTCTGCTAGATCCTTTGGGAACAGGTATCGGAACCTTGAATTGTAAGGACCACTCTATGATTTGAGATGCCTTCTTGCTGGATTTATGATCAATGCATTTTCTAATTGAATCCTGAAGCTTCTCATCAACATTGTCAGTGACTCATTTGAGAAGATCATCAGAGCCAAAAGACGCTTCCCTCGAAAATCTTTCAAGCATCTTTGGTAGAAAAACTTTCCTCGACTTCTTTAACACTACATTTGCTTTGATGAAATCTTTCTTTGCTTCTTCAAGCTCATCTCTAACATTTGAGGCTGTGTAGACTTTCAACTACAAGTAAGAAATAAGCATCAGTACTCTGAATGTGTTTGATTTTTGAAGAATGATTTTTAATGATGAATAGAACATATTGATGGTAAAAAAAGTTCATCAGATGCTTCTTATGAAGAAACATGGTAAAAAGACAAGTGAGAAAGTAAACAGAAATTTCAAGGGGAAATCATGCACTAAAGCACTACAAGTCTAATGCTTATTCTTGGGTGTTAGGCATTAGTCATGACAATGGGTTCCGGCCTAGTGGCTTCTATGTTTTGTATTGTTCTTTGTTTTTACTTTCTGTTTCCAGTTGTATTTTCCACCTTTTGGAAAACAACAACAACACTACAATAGACAAATCTGTTCTCAAGTGGAGGAATGGGCGTTCAATTGGAGGGCAAGGGCGGCGTTGGAAACGAGGGAGTGAGCTCAGAAAAAGGAAGAAGAAAGAGATAAAAACGAAGGAAAAAAAAATAACAGAAAAAAAATTATTTTAAAAAAAAAGAATTGAGGGCATAATAGATATTTTGATGTCAAAAATTGACGTCGTGTACTGATAGTGGGTCGAGTTTCAGATTTCGTGTACCGAAATGTTTGGTTTGGAACTTTATATATAAGAATTATTAGTGGCTTTTACTTGGTGTACTGTTTGTGAAATTTTCCCTTCCAAATTAATATTTTGGGAAAATTATCATTTACCCAATTTTAGCTTTAAAATTGCCCACTTACCCAAACACTCTAAGAGATTATTTTCCTAATACCCAATTAAGTATTTTATTTATTTATTTATTTATTTATGGGATAATTTTGCCCTCTCCTTCTTTGTCACTTAGTGAGAGAAGTCATCGGAGACCTTGCCGGACTCCCGTGACCAATGGCCAACCGCGGACTCGATCCCGTGACTCGGATACCGGACTGGTGACCGAATTCCGGCGTCTGATTTTATTGCTCCCTAGTAATACCTAATAATCACATTATTGTTCCCCAATAAACATATTATTGCCCCTCAATAAACATTTTATTGCTCCCCAATAACAAGTTTTTTAGGGACCAATAATTAGTGAAAAATGAAGATGTTTTTAATTTTGAAAGTTTTAGTAGGTTTATCCAAATAAATAATCTTATTACTACCCTGCATAATCTTATTATTGCCCTCCAATAATCTTATTATTGTCCCGTAATAATCATATTATTGCCCAATAAATATTTTATTGCCCCTCAATTATTTTTTTACTGCCCCCAATAATCTCATTATTATCTTCTAATAATCATTGGTCTACTATAGTGCAATCAGTTGTAGCACCCTCATTGAGCTTGGGCTGTAACAAGTGTCAATTCCTAACCTGTTCCATTTGCAAGTTACCAATCCCCACTTTTGTGCAGAATAAACATGAAAAAATAACCAAAAACAAAAGTGACTCGATCCCTTTTCTTCATACTATCAAACACCCTCCTTGCCGAACACAAATCACCACCTTTCCATACATACCAATCAACGCAGACCCCAAATAAGAATTCAGCTGCAACTTTTTCTCAACAACAAAATCCTCCACCTACCTCCCCAAACTCAAATCCCCAAGGTCCCCACACACCCTGAGAACACTCACCAGAGTCATCTCATTCGGCTCAAATCCAGCCTCCCTCATCTCCCCAAACAACACAACAACATCCCCTGCATGCCCCATCTTCATATACCCGGAAATCATCGAGTTCCACGACACCGAATCTCTCTGGGGAATTTCATTGAACACCTTCCGTGCATAACCTAGTTCACCACACATCGCCATCATCATCGTCGCGGTTACATTCCTAGATCTGTCATCATTCTCGTCAAGGCCGACGGTCCCACCGACCGCCTTGTCTGCCTACATGGAGCCCGGCGACACCATCATTGACGGCGGCAACGAGTGGTACGAGAACCTTATCTCGATTGATGACTGGGTCGCAAGATCTACTGGCGAAATCGGTGAGGACGAACCAATCCGATCAATGACGGGGAGTGAAAGAAGTCATGGCCTGAATGGAGATCCGATGAGGCCGACGGAGGAGATAGCTGGAAAGAGAGAGAGATGGTGGTCACTCGCTCAGTCGACGCGATAGGGGAAGGGGGGGGGGGAGGGAGGGAGAGAGAGAGAGAGTTTGTAGTTTATTAATTAGATTGGGGTAAAAATGTCACTTGTGTTTAAATTGGGTAAATATGAGTAAAAAACTTTTAGTGGAGTAAGTGGGCAATTTTTAGACTAAAATTAGGTAAGTAGTCACGACCCCTAATATTTTTACCTAAAATATATTTCCAATAATTCATTACGGTAAATTGTATTATGATCCCCGTTTTCCAAGCCTGAGTTATCCCTGTGTTTTCCTCATGGGCCATGGTCATCCCCAAGGTTCTAAATCTCTGCGATATTTCCGATATATCCCCCGATATCTCCTTTTTTCGAGGGACTGATATATCTAGGGGGGTAAATATCTTATCTGTCACCGTTTCTGCGAAATTTCTCCAACATCGTAAAATATCCCCGATATATTAGATATTTGTGATATATTCCGATAAATTAAAGAAATATTTGTAAAATTTGAGGTAAAAAAAAAAAACCTCAGTAATTCTCTAAATGAAAATCTGTGTGAAGAGAGATTTTCTAAAGGCAAATTTGAGTGAGGAGAAATCCCTCAAGGTGAATCTAGGTGAGGAGAATTGGATAAATACCCTCAAGACGATTTTGGGTGAGAAGTAATTCTCTAAAAGTCTAAATGCAAATCTGTGTGAGGAGAGATTTGGTACTATGTAGTCTGTGACTATTTCTGTAACTCTGTATGTAGTTTGTAACTCTGTAGTTGAATAATAGAAAGAAGATAAAGCCATAAAGGTTCAATTATTCAAATGAGGCCAAATGACATTGCAGAAGGAAGTCAAGGAACCATATATGGATGACATGATGAGAAGAGAGTGCAGAGTACGGAGTATTAAATTTTGGCTATGCATCTTGAAAAAGTGATGAATAACGAAGCTACTGTGTAGTCTGTGTCTTAAACCTGAATTTTTTTTTTTGGAAGTTGTCTCTTGTTTTAGTGGATCAATATAATTAAAAATAGAAAGTGATACATGATATGAAGCAAACTACAGATGGTTAAATAGTTAAATGTAATTCATCTTTTTTATTGATTTTATTTTATTAAGTGCAATGTTTATAAAACTATACAAAGGACCCCAAATTGATCAGGGAAGGAAATTTCCTACCAATTTCCCATAGAAATTGTTGGTGGGAGACTTGAATAATAATTTGGTGGTCAATGAAAACAACTATATAGATCTACTTCATTTTTCAAGCGAGCCGCTTGATAATGGCATTGATCCACTTCATGATTGGATTATGCCTGCACACCTCGATGATGAAGCTGGAAGATCTCTTCCACAAGTTGTAGAAACTGCAACTAATGCTGGAATCAACGTAGAGAGAGTCTTATATGAAGAAGTTGTTAAAAACCCAGAAGATAATTCAGATAGTGATGAAGCGTGGGGTGGTACAGCAACTCCAGATAGTTCTGATGATGGTGGAGAGGGTGGAAGCGGAACATGTGGTGGAGGTGAAAGATATGAATATGGACAATCTTTTGTGGATGGAGGATTCCAATTTACCTGTGAAGGTAATTTTGATCATGCCACCCAAGATGAAGACCACAGAGTGAGAATAGCTAGTCATGTTGCTCAAGAGAAGACCCGATATGGGAGGAGGACTAGAGGTGCAACTGATGATCAAAGTACCCCATCTGATATTTCTTCAATTGCCTTAAGTTTTGACTCTATCAGTTTAAGCACAGAGCGCAGTGGGATCTCAAATGAATCTCATGAAGCCAACAATCAATTTGGTTATGATGCTTATGGATATAATCAATATGGAGAAATATATGATCAGTCATCTAGTTTGGTTCATCCTTATTATCCCCTTATAGGGGAAATAGTCGGCAACTCTAAAGAGATCTATAATTATCATGTTCATCACTACAATTCGCACTATATGGGTCATATGTCTTGGTCTGATTATTGCATTTTCGTAGACCAGCATGCGGCTTTTCAACCGCCTAGAGTCTCTTTTTGGATGTAGATGAAGTTTACATTCATATGTATTTATATATAGTTCTAAATTTCTAATAAATTGACTTTTTTCAAAAACGATATTTTCGTACACTGAATCCCCAATATATCCTCGATATATCCGATATCTTCCTTTTTCAAAGTACCGATAGATATGAAAATACCGATATTTAAAACCTTGGTCATCCCTAAGCACGACTTCATAATATTGTGCCCTAGCCCTAGCTAGTAGTATTTGATTAGGATTTTACCACCACCCGAAATCATAATCATAGAGACTTAGTTTCCAATCCTGCTATGCACTACTGTCCCAATGACAATGGCCGATGATCAGAATTGCTGCACCAAAAAGAGAGCACATCAATGCGAATCAAAGTGGTCCGAGCTCCCAATTGAATTGGAAAAGCTTGCGTCCATTGACATCCTTCGCTTTAAAGCAGTTTGTTCTTCTTGGAAGTATGCTGCAAACTCTTACATCACTGCACCATATTACAAGCCATTGCCTCAATCTCCATGGCTCGTGCTTGGTAATGGTCAAGAAGACAACAGTTGCCGGTTTTGCAGTCTCGAAGAGAAAAAGGTCTATACCATCAAGAACATATTATTTGAAGGCTGTTGTGTGGGCTCATCACATGGGTGGCTGGTGATTATGAACAAGGATTCAATCTTAAATCTTTTCAATCCTGTTTCAGGTGAAAGCATTCAACTCTCAGATATTCGAGCTCTTGATGGCTTTTCCAGCTTTTCTAGTAGTGAAATATTGAAAGCTGTCCTTTCTTCGGAGCCGTCTGGCCGGAATAAGTTTCTCTTGACGATTGGCATTAGACAAACATCAAGAAGTAGGAGGTTTGATAAACTTGCAGTCTATAATCATGAAGACAAAACATGGAGTCCCTTGCTCGTTAACCCTAGCTCTCGGGAGATTGTATTCCTCAACGGCAAATTATTCGCATTGTTACCAAATGTAGTACAAGTTTGGGACTTCGAGAAATCTCGTCATGATAGGACAAATTTATATATTTTCAAACGGGATCGATCTTCGACTAGTACTTGGTGAAATACACTCAATACTCTCGCTTCGTGGAGTCATTGGGTGAGATTTTGCGTGTGACGCTGGTTTTGGTCAAGAGCTTGGATGATAGTTCACAGAGAATCGTATTTTGAGGTCTATAAGATGAATTTGAGGCCTATAAGAAGTCGAGCTACGTGGGAGAAAGTGGAAAGTTTAGGTCACAGATTTATAATTTGGTGCCTAAATCGACCTTCGATAGCATTATCCGCCTTATATTTTACAGAATTTGAAGAAAACTCGATTTACTGTTATCATCGTCGTTGTTACGTTTTCGTGTACAACTCGATTTCATGAAGCCATGTTACAAATTTGATGAGTCCACAACGGATCAAGAACCGTTCTGGATTGTTCCCAATCTATCCCTGAAGTAAGTTCCTATACTGATATGTACACCCATGTTTTCAATTTAGTTTACTTGTTTAGAGCACTTGTGTTGGATTTGATGAGTGGATGGTCATGTTACAATAAGCTATTTTGTTATCGAATTCACATCAAAGATAAGCCAAAAGACGTATACCTAAAATCTATTCCTTCTGGATTATTTGTTGTCATTGTAAAAGTATGAACATTAGGATTTTTGGGCATCATGAAGATCATGACAAAACTGGTTGATGGGCTCACAAATAGTAACAAACAATAGTACAAACTATGAACATCACCGAATTGTGTTTCAAAACTGACAATCTTCTCATCTATTTTTCACCAAACCTTCAAATTCTATTTTTTCTAAGCTTTCTAACCTGGGCAAAGATTACCTCTGAAAAAGCCAATTTACAACCTCTATAAATCAGTATTCAAAACATTAGTTACTAGACAACGTTGGTGAGTAATGAAAGATGGTATGCCTGTCCGCTGAAGATTAACATCTAGAGAAAAAAATGAACTCCAAAATTAGGAGCTTGAAATCTGGAAGTGATTATATAGCAGGAGCATGTCAGGTTACAATTCAATATTGATCCGTCCAACTTGCTAACATTATAGACCAAAATCAAACAGAAGAAGGAAATAAAATATCAGGAGCAAATCACTTCTAGCTAGGCTCTCCAGATAGGGCACATAGATTTTCAAGCGGCTGTCAATTACTGGTTCAGAAGGAGAGATGTCAACTAACAAATCAAAGTCTAAATAGACTTCCACCATGAGCTGTATAAATCATGTTACAAAGTGTAACGGCCCTTCCAGTGTGATCAAATTCACTAGAGTTGAATACATCTGGTTTGAAGTTCGGGGCCAGGTCATTGCATCATCTGGTAGCAAACTGATATAATGCAATACATATATATTATATTTACATCAGAATTCATAGAGGAACATCGTAAGAGATGCATGATCAGCAGTTGTGTGTATATGTGAATTACAGAAATTGTTTGCAGATACCTATACCTGTATCAGCTTTTGGCATTTAATTTCTCTAACAGAATCTTGTTTAGAAGCCCTGGATTTGCTTTTCCTTTCGATAGTTTCATTATCTGCGCAGAGTTAAAAAGTTCAAACCACCTCACTCAAAAAATAAATAAATAATTACTAATAGCGTAATCATGAATGGAAAAGGGAGGGATAAAAATAATCTACCCTTGTGATCAACACAAAAGATAATCTCCATTGATTTGACAGAATTTTACCTGGCCAGCAAAATAACCTTGCAGCTTAGTCTTTCCACCACGATATTGGTCCAGCTGCTTTGGATTCTCTGACAACACCTTTTCCACCATTTTCTCAATCTCAGCGGGATCTACAATCTATTACAACCAAAGCCATTAGAGAACCGTCAATTTTCTAACAAATTATATATTATTTTATCATAAGATGATTTTCTTTGCTCTGTTTTCATGGCTGCAGAAGTGTATAAATTCTGTTTGCTATCATATAACAGAACTACTCTATTCTATAAACTTAATATGTCAAGTACAGAAATTAATAGTCTGTACAGCTGAGGGAAAGGCCAAAAAGCTATTCCCTACTTACCAATTTTTTGGTCCTTGGAAAGAAGAGATCAGCTTTCCGAAGGATACATCAAACCTTATATTGTTTTTGAATATATATATGAAATATAATATATATATATATATATATATAACGATTTCCATAACTATCCTTTAATGACTGTCTATTGACTTTCTAACATATAAAGGTGTATACTAGCGAAAAAAAAGTTTATCTTTTAACTTCTTAAACTAAAGTACATCTTAGGACATTCCAATAATTCGCCAAATTGTTAAAAACAATCTAAAATGTTGTTTTTAAGAAATATGGTGATATGTGTTGATTTGACACAATAAGAAATTAGACGAAGAAAATAAAATTAAAAAGTGAATGCTATATTACGCAGTTCCACAGGCTCTGGCCCGTGACCATCGATCCATTAAGTATTCACACATCTGACCACTTGACAAGAATTATGTGTTATGAATTAAATAGCCTGGCAATACAATAAACAACTTGCCTGAACTAAATCTTTTTCTTCTATCAGTCCCTTCACAGTACCACCTTTTGCTAGTAGCTCAAACAATATCTGCAAATTTATTGATTTCAGAAATAATTAAAATTGTAAAACTTGTCCCGAAAAGAAAAAGGAATCATTACCTGTTTCCCTATCTTCCCACTAATAGTCCCATCTTTTATGAAAGCTATTAACTCAGCCAACTCTTGGGGGGAAAGCTTGACCTCATTGATGGACAACTCTTCATTTTTCATATAGGCAGCAATATCACTCATTATCCAGTTGGCAGCTAGCTTCGCATCAGCACCCTTCTTAATAGTGGTATCAAAAAATTCTGCAACCTAAGGTATGCATTAAGCATGTGCCCCGCTTCAGGTCATGTACGATGATATACCATTTAAATAACATATCACTAGGAGTACTTAATGATTAATATAACTGACTGATTAAAGGATTTCCTTGAAGTAAGACTTAAGAAACATCTAGCACTAAAACCTTCTGGTCACACTTTACACTCGGTGCTCAGACCATGTAAGAAGACAGACATTCACTTTTGTCTTGTTCTTTCCTTTCTTTTTTTCTCCTAATCCAGTTTTCACTGACATTTAATCTTGTTTGAAATGCAGATTGAATAACTTGACCTTGGAAAACTATATTTTACATCGAATATATCTGTAACAAATATAAGGATAGAATACATTTAGCTTTTCTATATTTCTTAGCTACTTTGTCAAATCTTCAAGCAACATTTCAGTCATAAATTTCAACTTCTGCTTTGTTCATTTAATAACAAATTCAGAACGATTAGCAACTTCCAGACAGAGCAAGCATTTAGAAGAATAATCCAGGGGACTCACATTCATGTCATTAGCAAGGAAAAGAATGTCCTGCATGCTTAGGCCCATCTTTTCATACCTTCGACGCTTCATTTCTGGAAGTTCAGGCAAAGAGTTATGAATACCATTAACATAGTCCTGGGTGAGGAAAACTCCTGGAAGGTCTGGTTCGGGAAAATATCGGTAATCAGATAGTCCTTCTTTCTTCCTCATTGTAACTGTTTTCTGAACATTACAATAATGTTAGCAGAGCATGTAATTAGACACAAAGGAAATGACAGCCATACACTCTTGTACTTGTTTGACTAGATGCTGAGAATGAAAAGAAAAGGTAAAATCACCTGAGCTCCTTCGTCCCATAGTCGTGTTTCCTGTACAATTTCTTTGTCTTGGCCTTGACTATGAAGAAGCACCTGCCTCGAAATTTCATAGTCAATTGCCCTGCTCACTGCTGAAAAAGCGTTCAAATTTTTTATCTCCACCTGCCAATGTAAGAAAATCATCAGACGCCAAAGGCAATAAATGATAGTATTATATCATCAGATGACCGAAAGAAAAACAATCGTTATGTTGCAACTTCTTTCTTCATCCCATTTTTTCAGTGTGTGTGTTGTGACTAGTGGATTTCCAATTTCAGAGCTGTGACTTCAACAGTCAATAATATACTTTATGTTGTTCATTACATGGAACAACAATTTTCTTTTTTTCATATCTCATTCTATCATTCAAGTACTATAGTGTGTACGTTTGTATTTGATGGTTGAGTACCACACATTCTTTCTGGGAGAATGCCACCGAGGACTAAAAGTAACAAATATTGACATTTCCTGAATATTATTTCTTTCAAAAGGTAAGAAGCAGCTAATTTGACAGAATATTTGACAACGTGTTCAAGAGTAATAGCAGTTTATGTAGGACAACCCACCTAAGGGATTGGGTATGGTTCTGGTGGGCTTAAAAAGTTGAAAGTTTAAAATATATAATCGTTTTAGAAGAAGAGAAAAAAAAAGGTTTATAGCTATTGTAGTTGCAGAGAACTTAAGAAAATAAAGAATAAAGCAAGTTGAAAAGATACCAAAGGCACCAAGCCTTCAACAACACTATTTTGGTGTGTTTCAATCTACCTTGGTTTACAGCAGATAACCATATCGGCTTCTCAAATACATACCCTTGGAGTCATAAAATACCAAAAGACTTATTAAGGACTCAATAAATACCAAGAGATCCTTGCGGTTCTTAAAGATATTGTACTACTTACCCTAAAACTCAAATAGAATCTTAAAGATATTGAACTACACCAACATATACTATAACAAAATGATATATGAACTATTAAAGTCTCGATTTCTTTATATATTAACATTTACTGACTTGGACTCTTAAAGTACCATTGAGACTTCTTTTTGGACCAAAAATGCCTTGGTTTTGGAGTTGGTCCCATAGTTTATGCCTTGGGTTTACAAAGAGGGTAATTCTTTTCTAGCCAAGCTGTAGCTATTGCAACACTAGTTTCAATCCAACCTTTCTATTATTCATGTTTCCTTGTGATATGTGTTATAACATTCTAGAACTTCATACAAAAAACAAACCTACAGTATTTTTCTTTGAGCCTTATCGGTCTCAATCAATTGGCATTGCTGAAATTTTGACTCTTTAGGCATGTCAAGATGATATTGCAATAATCACCAAGCATTAAAAAAGTAAGGATGACTAATTAAAGTCATCCAGAGCATTCATTGCACTGATTTATAATTATTCGTAAAAACTTTTCTTATTTCTAATTATTAAGTGCTTGTGGTAATGTCACTCGGTCCTTTGTTCTTCTCTTCTTTTCTTTAAATACTATCTCTGTATACTAACACAATAAATCAATGAGTAAAAGCTACTTGCCTTCGTCCCAAACTGTAATTGCCCAATTGGTCGAATAGAAACATTGACATCACAACGAAGTGAACCTTCTTGCATATTGCCATTACTCACTCCCAAATACCGAACCACCCTCTGTATTTCTGCAGCATATTCTGCAGCTTCAATACCATTTCTCATATCAGGTTCAGAAACAATCTCAAGCAAGGGCACACCCGCTCTATTTAGATCAACCTGCAGAAAAGAAACAAACAGTATTTTATATGAACTAGAAAAATGTTGATGGCAAGTACAAAGCGAAATGTACTTTCCTGTGAGTAACTTCCATCGTCTGAATGCATCAGCTTCCCTGCATCCTCTTCCATGTGAACTCTTGTAATGCCAAACTTCCTATGCCCACCACCAAACTCTACTGGAATATCCAAATCAATGTAGCCACCGGTCGCAATTGGAACATCAAACTGGGATATTTGGTACCCCTTTGGCAGGTCCGCGTAAAAGTATTGTTTCCTATCAAACTTCGAGTTCATTGCCAATTTGCAATTGAGTGCAAGCCCAACTTTCACAGCAGACTCAATGACCTTAAAGTTCAAAATCGGTAAAGCACCAGGCAGACCCATACAAATGGGGCAAATACTAGTGTTTGGTTGAGAGCCGTAATTATAAGGGCAACTACAAAAGGCCTTGGTCTGAGTAGATAGCTGGACATGGGTTTCGATACCTATGACTGCTTCATAGTCCTTCGAGATATTCTCCAGCTTCTTATTCGGGTTCAAGTTAGAAACTTTCACTTGTGGCTTAACCTTCTCTTGGGTGGCTGTCTGGGTTTGTTGACTTCTCATTGTGCAATACAAAAGAACATTCTTTCTTCTGAGTAATGTGGTGGGATGGAACACAAAAGGGTGGGTTTGAAAGCTTCTGAAAATTGTGGAGGCCATGTTCTTAAACTCGATTCAATTCGATATCAACCAATGCAGGGCCTGTCTTTGCAAACATGAAGCAATGCCTGAAGGATAAGATTTTGAATCTAAATTCATGGAAATATCAACTATTGAATAACAACTGATAACTCAATCAATCCCAAAAACACAATCCGAACCAAAGCAGTCACCTTTATTCAAATAATCAAAGCACATGAAAAACCCAACTCAGGCTATCACAGTAGACACAGAAACACAAAACCCAATTCCAATACCACCCAAAAACCAACATTCCCAACTCATCAAAATGGTAAAGGGCATTCATAGCATTACAGAAAGCACTTGAGACAGAAAATGAAAAGACTCACTTGCAATCCCACAAGAGTTGGGTGTTTTGGTTATGGAGCCAAAACTGAAGTTGCAGTGAAGTGAATAGTGAGTTGGTTAAGCGCCCCAGAAGCAGAGGAAGTTACCACCACCCGGAATCAGAATATCAGATAACAAAAACCCAGTTCAACAAAGACTTTGGCTCCAATCCCTCATACCGCTTATCACTATGAACTCGAACTTGAGTTGTTTTGGTTCTTAGTAGTTTTTTTAGAGGTTACTAGTTTGTTTAGAGGCTACTTCTCATTCAAGTGGACGTGCCGGAGTGGTTATCGGGCATGACTAGAAATCATGTGGGCTTTGCCCGCACAGGTTTGAGAACCGATATAGAACCGAACCGACCATGCTCGGGTCGGTTCTTCGGTTTTTCGGTTTTAATCTCAGTTCGGTTCCATTATAGGTTTTTCGGTTTCAAATTCGGTTCCTCGGTTTTTCCATATAGAAACACTGCTTTTCAGTCAACAACAGTTAAAATTAACATCAAGATCAAATCAGTTAAAATCGATCAATCAAAATCTATTGGGATGGTATTGTATATATGTGACAACACAATGAATGAGAGCCAGTGCTTCGGGGACCAGTTTAATAGAAAAATTAATATCCTTCAGACCTTGTCATTAAAAAAAAAAAAATCCTTCAGACATACCAGGTTTGTATTTCTTTCAAATTTAGTTTACTTTTTCTTTTCTAAAAGACTCCATTCTGCTAACCAAACCGAAGCTAGCTAAGCTCGAACACGAATTATCCAAAGACTTTTTCAAAAAAGAACAATTCTTGGTATATGACTAGGTCTCGATCCATTCTTGATGACAGATGAACCTTACTATATATATAAAGATGAAAATACCCCATCTGCTTCCAGATAAAATAAAAGAGTAGAACACAACACACCCATCAAAGTGGGAAACCACTCCCCATCAAGACAATAAATCTCAACAATAATTAGTGGCACTGCAATAACACTTTGGTTACTTTATTCCAGTAAAAGTAAATTGGACAGAAAAGGTTAATCATCCAACTAGGAACGACTAAACTGGAGTTTAATATAATCATTCCAGGGTGTATGGAGCACCAAAACGTTGTCTTCGGGAGAGATCGATTTTGATTGATATGATGTTCAGTTAATTAGCAACATTATCTTTGTTAAAAACCTAAAATTACCATCAAGATCAAAATATCAAATGGAAATCGTTTCCATTTGTGTTTCTAGGATGGAGAGTGAGAGAGTGAGAGTTTGAGGGAAGAGTCCAAGAGATAACATTCATTTTAGGGTTTTGATCGAATGGATAGGATATTATGAGATAAGATGGAAGGCTCTGACACTAGTTCACCGCTGCTAAAGTTCTCTTGCTGATTTTCTTTCGGCTGCAGTTGCTCCCCCAAGTTCAGTTCACATGATGGCCGATGGTGATAAATGGCTAAAACCCTCTGTTTCCTTTTCTCAAGCTATATGTAGACGGTGGTGTCAATGTTGCTACTGGTGGGAGAGGTTTGGGTACTTTATTCAGAGATGAAAATGGTGACTTACTTTTGGCAGTTTCTAAGGGTATGGTGGGGCGGTTTGGAGCAAAGGCCACTGAACTATATGCTGCAGCTTTAGGACTTGAGGTTATCTCTCAGGCGGGCTTTCAATCCTTCAACATCATCCTTGAGTCTGATGCTTTGTCTGTGATTTCTGATCTCACTAAAGGTGAAGTTGACCTATCTGTAGAAAGTTGTCTTGTAGAAGAGTTGAAGATTTTGTTTCACCTCTTCAGTTCAGTTGTTTGTACATATTGTCCTAGGAAATGTAATCGGGCAGCGCATTTGTTAGCTAGGAAAGCGCTTTTGTTTCTTGCATTTCAAGTTTGAGTAGAGGACGGGCCACAATGGCTCTCCGATATACTGACTGCTGATGTTTGTATTTAAGTTGCTTAATATAATATGCAATTTCTTTCTAAAAAAAAAATATACTGACATATGTATTTCGGTTCCAAGGATGTTTTAAAAACAAGGACCGGAACCGAACCGAGAATATGTCTCCAGGAACCGAAATGAAATAAATGTGTATACATATGTCGTAGAACCGAACCAAATCGAGACTTTCGGTGCGGTTTCTTCGGTTTTACGGTTCCAAATCCCAGCCCCAGTAACTATCATGAACCGTTCATGCTGCCTTTGCATCATGATGATGACTTGCTCTGTGCCCATCAAGATTCTTCACAAAAGTCTGAAAATGTTACCATTTTCAAGAGCTGCAGGAATAAAGTTTGGCAAGCAAAAGTTCTTATCATGCTTGTCCTTGTATAAATGAGTCGTCTCCTTCAAGTGGAAGTTTAAAGCTCCAACTCTGCCCAAGAGGTAATGAACAGATAAAAGAAGATTAATAAAGAGCGCCGCACGCAAAATGAGTGCGAAAATCGCCGCTTACATTTTACTACCTTACTGCATAAACCGAGGAATGCTACAACATTATGTACATTAGTCTCCCATATACAAATAAAGGTCCGAAAATTAAAACTACAACAGGTGCAAGCCTGAGAGTAATGTTAACAGAGTTATATTGAACCTATCAAGTTCATACAAAGCTCTGATGAGAGGGAGGATTTCAGGGACACATAAACAGTGGTATTGAAATAAGATCAGATGCACAAGAAGAGTGTACTCCGCGTATTGTTGGCTAAACAGTGTGATGAGCTATTAGCACCTTCAAAAGCCAACAAAAGTCAGATTTTTTCTTCAAGCATTTGGGATGAATCTCACGAGTCATAACCACCATGGCTTCTCTGCCAGATCCTTTGGGAACACGTATCGGAACCTTGAATTGTAAGGCAACCACTCTATGATTTGAGATGCCTTCTTGCTGGATTTATGATCAATGCATTTTCTAATTGAATCCTGAAGCTTCTCATCAACATTGTCAGTGACCCATTTGAGAAGATCATCAGAGCCAAAAGACGCTTCCCTCGAAAATCTTTCAAGCATCTTTGGTAGAAAAACTTTCCTCGGCTTCTTTACCACTACATTTGCTTTGATGAAATCTTTCTTTGCTTCTTCAAGCTCATCTCTAACATTTGAGGCTGTGTAGACTTTCAACTACAAGTAAGAAATAAGCATCAGTCTGAATGTGTTTGATTTTTGAAGAATGATTTTTAATGATGAATAGAACATATTGATGGTAAAAAAAATTCATCAGATGCTTCTTATGAAGAAACATGGTAAAAAGACAGGTGAGAAAGTAAACAGAAATTTCAAGGGGAAATCATGCACTAAAGCACTACAGTAGACTAATGCTTATTCCTGGGTTTTAGGCATGAGTCATGACAATGGGTTCGTCCTAGTGGCTTCTCTTGTTTTGTCTTGTTCTTTGTTTTTACTTTCTGTTTCCAGTTGTATTTTCCACCTTTTGGGTGTCTTTAATTGAAGTATCTTTGACGAAAACAACAACAACAACACTACAATAGACAAATCTGAGTACCAATAGGGAAGCCAGTAATAAACTTCAACAACTCTTCAGACAATTATACTCATCTACACTACTATGCTAAAACAAAGGAGCAATCAGCAAAGAACTTACCGCTGGATCAGAAAAAGCTCCGGTACAAAGAGCAAAGCAAACAAGGGGTTCGGAAGCTGGGAGACCCAATTTTGAATTGCGAAGCTGTCTGTCTTCCCCAAACTTCTTCCTCAAGGCAGTTGAAAGGAATGTTTCAAGCCACTGCAAACACAGAAGCAGATTAGATGAGATATATATTGTAGAGTTTCTACTTTATATAAAACACAGAAGAAAAGAAAACCCACTGTTTAAGCCCTCATTCATAAGAATGAGCTAAATGACTTGCCAAACCAATTTAAGGAATTTAATGAATAGATCAAAAGGCATTTCATATACATTCTTAGATAAGAGTTTGTGAGTACCCGTCCAATCCTGGGTGTTTGGAAGCCAAATATGGATTGCTCTATGGCATTTGCGCTGATGACAAGGCCCCCAATGTTGTAAGCAGCCTGCACTATACCAGAAGTTCATCATCTATCTTTTTCTTTCTAAAGTCCAGATACACCTTATGGGCTGAAGAGTCGGGTCTATCCACTCAGCATTAAGAAGTATTAATTTACAAATAGATGCACGGTGTTTTTTCTTTTCTAAGCTGACAGCCAAACCTCTTGTACTAGCAAAGAACTGAACTACCTTATGGAACAAGGCCAACCTTCTTAAAGAGCTGTTGGGAATTCCATATGCTAAGTATGCCTGCACAAAGGTAAGGAGAAAATTATAAGCACTTGCAATCCTAATAAGAGACAAACAATGGTTGGTTAAGAACTCTCTACATGCATAAGCAGTGCATTGTAAACGTTGATCCAAAATGCAATTTGGCCATCCAATTCCATCTGAGTGACATCCACCTTCTCCAGTTGCTCGACCAATATTCTGAGATTAGAAATGACGTGCATGTCAAGTCAAAACTACTATTAGGTGAACATAAGAGGAAATTAAGTGCAAGTTTGCAGACACACTCATATACCTTAAACTATATGTGTCCTACATAAAGAATATTAATGTTTGTATGGGTCGGGATTACACATTACGCTCCAAAATTTCATTAATCTATTGTTTAACTACATAGTGCTAGAATTACCAGTTACAATTTATTGTGCTTCATCACCATAATTTGAGAATTTTATCTTTATAGTGGATTTATTTTTAAGCCAAACTAGCACAGATAAAAGGTCACAGTCTGAAGTCAAATACCCCTGACAGATTTGTAAAACAATGTCAAAGGATTCTTTTGGTGATGCTAGTCACCAAAACAAAGGTTCCAACCTGAATTTAGACCAGTTGCCAAACACAAGGTCCAAATTACTGAAGTCATACTTACTCCAGTCAAAGCCCCAGTAAATCGAGGGAAAAGGACAAAACACACCCTCCTTTCACTTGTGCTATAACATTTGTATGATTTGGCTAGTGATAGATGAATTGTACAGAACTAACCTATAGTTATTAATGGCATAAGAAGCGTGAGCAGACTTTCTCTTATCGGTTGATATCCAAGATATTTCTACCATTGATTTGCCTGACCAATCTTGGGCATCTTCAGTACCATGTGGAGGCTGTAAAACATTAGTGGATGACCTCGACAGCAAAGGCGATTGGTTTTTCTCAATCTTCTCAGAGGCTGCACTGCAAAGCCAACAATAAACTAGAGACATACACCTGACCATTTCCTCAGCTAACTTGCTAGGGCACTGGTGGAGATGATCTTTCAGAGTTCGCAGCATGGAAGTTTTCTCCAGGACTGGAACCCTTTCACGAACCTGAATAAGAAAATGATTAATGGCATCAACAAACATATAGCAGAAATGGCCAAACAGTTATATGAAGCACATGCTAACTTCCTGTCATATAAATTCACCACAAACCGCCCATTAAAAACTCCGTTTACCATTTAAATAAAGACTTGCCAGAAAATAATTGTTCAAAAATAACTCTCTTCACATTTCAGCAAATACAACATTTTGAACATACAAGTCATATTATGTACCAAAGTAATATCTTCAATCAGATGACACAGATAACAAAGATGTTCAACAGTAAACTAAGAAGTATAAACTTATATTCTACCTTTTCTACCTTGGAAAGGTTTGAACGAGTCTTTGCAAAATCAATGTCACTTTTGCCACTAGATAGTGGAGTATGACTAGTCTTGGAAGTTCTTTTTCCTGAGTCATCTATGGCAACTAGAGCTCTGAAATGTCGGAAAGGAAAATTTTTTGCAGAACAAAATGCACTTGAAATGATACTGGGATGTTTCCTGGATCCATTCTTCATATGAGCAGGGGAAGCAACAAGTGAGTTCTGCTCCGAAGGTGGCTTACTAACACACTGTTCAAAAATACTCCTATAGAGAGAGAGAACTTGCTGCTCGCGATTTGCAACTTCTTCTTCAAGTAATTCAATTTCAGAAATCAATTCCTTCGTCTAAAGAAACAATTTGTGGTTATTTTCTGCTTCAGTGTAGTGACAGCTAAGAAATGGAATTAGATACATACATATATATAGATGTTGACAATTGATAATACACAAACACACTATATATATATATATATATATGTATAATGTCTACCATGAGTATGAATCAGGTATACAGTAGAAATTTTTTGAATTAATGTTGATGATGCCCTGAGCTACAAGACACAATTGTAGACAAGCAGAAAATAAAGCAAAACAAACAATTAATTAAAAGAATTCAGAAGCACTGACACTTACTACTCCGTTTACCTCACCAGTCTAAACTTTGAAGATTGAGTTCGACGTTTTAGACAACCACTAGATGTGAAAAGCTTTTGCTGTTAGAGAATGTGCCAGCAATGTATATCAAGCCAACAGCACCCCTCAAGTGCAGCTCCATCCTGCACGTGGAGAGGCCATGCTGCAAACTTGCAAACCAACAAAGAAATGGGAAATGGAGAAAACAGAGACCTGGTACAATCCAAGGCTCTGACATCATTTTAAACCCATGAGTAGAACTCATCCTTGCAAAACCGGCTTACAAGGAAAGGGTTCCCATGTTTATGTATTAAACATTTTGAAGGTACTTAAGCGATTCAAGACCATGCTAACACTCACCCCCATGCTAGGGATTGGAGATATACTTGGATCTCCCTCTCCACACACAGGGCTATAGTTTCTAAACTCACACATCTTTGCAGTACACCTATTCTGGTATTGTTAAACCATTAACATCCTAGCATAACCAGTGCTATAAGGAAAGCCTGGAAAGGGCCCATGTGTTCATATACTAAACAACAGGACTACGCTAAGAGGACCAGGTGATATGTATTTTGAGTTGAAATGCATAGGAAAACCAAAAAAAAAAATGGAGCAAGGATCAAAGTTTTACAACACTGCACCAAAGTTCAAATACATGCAAAGTAATCATAGCTATGAGACAGCTGCATAAAGTTCTCAAAAATTAAGCATGAATTATACATCACACATTCACTGAGGGTTGACAAAGTGCATGCGTAACATTATTTCCATGCTGGATGAATGTGTAGATTTCTCAAAAATCAATCATGAACTTATACAAGCTACAAACTTGGTGTCCTAGTCAAAGCACTAACAAACAAATTCTGGTACAGTTCTTCCAACTAAAGTATGAAGACTAGTAATTACCTGGACAGAGAAATGTCTATGTCCAGGTGATAGAGTACTTGAAGCTCGGCCCATTGCCCTCTCAAGCATGTTACGCATAGATTTCTCTTCCTGCAAACGCAACTGCAGCTGTTCGATCTGCAAATGTGTATCATTATCGATAAAAATTTATGGTCAGATAACAGAGAGAATTGGTAATTCAGCAGTCTCAATGATTGCAACAACGTTCTAGTAAAAGATATTTGAATATACTAAAACTATATTAATCTGAGCATGATATAGCAAGATTCATCTAACACAGTGCTGAAAGAGACAGAAACTGAATTCCATTTCTCACATCTTTTTCCAAGGATGCTCTGTTGTTCAATGACATATTCTTGTTAAAATAAATAGGATTTTCATGCCAAGGACTTTGTCCCGTAGACGCACTTGTTGAAGGTGATGAAACCTGTTAAACTCATTCAGAAAAGAGTAAAGTATTTCAGATTTCATTAACATTCAAGATTAGAAAGAAGCTTAAATCTGCGGTCATTTTATGAATTTACACATGTTCAAGTTCGATCATAACAAAATAGCAGGAGTCCTATATACACATAAAACATGATAACAATATTAATTTCATATCAACTGGCATATGTGGTCTCACCTGTGTTTCATTCTTGTCCTTCTTTGTGGAACTTAAAACTCGACCTCTTCGAATACCAAAATTCTTGTCAGAAGCACTGAAAGGGAAAGAGGGAATGATAGATATGTCAAATGTGACTGCTCTAAACTTAGCCCAACCAAAGTCTTCTAAAGGTCACTAATCTTGCTAAAAGTCTAGAACACAAATCTACGAGCATATACTGATCTTAATATGCCAACATTGTTTATTCAAAACCAAATAAAAACACGCAGGTGGATAAAGAATGAATAGATGATGGAGGCTCCATGTGAAATACTCTCTGATCCTTCCAGGCTTGGAAGAATAATATATACTTTTTTGTCGAAGATCCCTTAAGAAGTCCTACCAGTAAGTTAATTTCCTGACAATATTCTCTGAATACTAGCTCCTTAATTGCATTGTATACAGGATTAGCCATCCATCTCATTACTTGCTAATCTCTCCTCACACACCCCCTAATTTATCTCCCTATATCACAATACAGACATTCAGAATCTTTCAACTTTTCACTTTGAAATGGACCAATAAATGATGCCAAAAATCTCAAACAGTCAAAACCCTCCAAAAGTTTTTTTTTTCCTTTTCTTGGGGTAGCAGTCTGGAAAGTGAAATTTTTCCCAGGTAATACAGAAATCTCAAGACCCAACTAAATGAAATCCAAAAGTGCATGCACACATCCATCTCCAAAGACACATATTCACAAAAGTAATCACAACAATTATCAGAATGATAAAGCCTAGACCTTTTGGAGCGCCTGTGTTGGGTATGAACATCTGAGCGTGGCCCAGAATCTCCATTCTCTCTTTTCCCTCCTGCTTGTTCTTGACACCCATCTTTCTCTCCAACTGTGTTACAGATAAAACCCACCATTTTAAATCTTATTTCTCATAAAACCGACAAAGCACTCACCCACTTCTCATAACCTATTCAGCTACCCAATCAATCTATCAAGAACTAGAGCAGGTGAGACAAAGTGGAAACCAGACATGGATAATGTGATAAATATGGTGAAGTGGGTAACACATAAAAGAGAGAATCTGAGTAAAAAATTTGGGTGCTTCCTAAATGGGTATGATTGAATTTAAAGCTTGAAAGTTGAAACTTTGAACTTTGAATGAGTGTGTATGGACTTGAAGAGGGTCTTTTTTTCAAACAATGATATATTTTGAACAAAAGTGTGGTGTATAATTACCAAATGCAGCTGCAAGGCCACAGTTCCAGAATTAAATTTCTTACTTCTGAGTTGTTGAGGGCATTCAATTTGCTCCTAATTTGAAGAGTCTGAGTAGTTTTTTTGAAATGGAAGGGACAGGAGTTGCACACTGGTCTGTGGGCCTTGTGATGCTGATGGCCACACGGCCTACTTCCCGCCAGAACCATAAATGCCCTGCCACATTATTGTTATGCATTTTAAGACCAATTAGGGATTTTTTCTTAAAGTGAAAGAGAGCTTATTTGATTACATTGTGAATGATGATTGATGAGGTAAATTCTCAACGACTTCAAATGAAGAATAGAAAGTTAGGAACTGCTAATCTACCTATATATGGAATTATCGGTTCCATTCAACGTACATCAACAAACTCTAACAACAACAATCGTCATTTAATACGAATTATAGATAAACTACTAAGTTAAATAGTTATGATACGTTTTCATAGTCAATAATAATAAAATTTCACTATATTCTACATTGTATCCCAAAATAGCTAAATCATGTGCAAAGACAGTATATTAACACACTGACAATAAGAAAACACCCGAGAATACAGGTGCTATCGCTGGATTGAGATTCATAGGGTGGCGAGAATTTTGACTGCCTTGTATCATGTCAAAGAGAAGGGGGGTGGTAGGCTTAGTAGGGATTGAAGTCTTGAACCTAAAATAGTAAAATATAAGCTCTAACATCAGCTTGAGCCACAGTAACTAACCAAGGAGGGAAGTCGTTGTGCCAAATAATCTGTATACGATGCTTGACGGCAAAACTAACAAGTTAATGTCCAACCTGATTACTAGTAGACGCAAAGAGCATATGTCACCAGACAAAGTGCCGTAGTTGTCTTTTTATTCCGTCCAAATGGTGTCCATCGATCGCTATATTCTCTTTCTAACAAGTGTGTCATTTATCACATCTTGTGCATCATATTCAAGTTCAATTTGAGAGAAACCCAGCTCCAATGCTAATTGTAACCTGCAAGAGATTGCTAAAATCTCTGAATGTGAGGAATGGTTTTAGCCACCACAATTTCTCAAGCACCATCACTGTTTAGTTTCAAGGAACCATTCGGACCTGGTCTCCTTGTAGCAGCCAAGGCTAGGCTTTAGCGTATTCATTAAAACGCTGCACTCAGAGATATGTGCATTAAACGCTTCCTTTTCATATACCAACCTATTTATGTCGTGCCATAAAGCCAAACAAAATTATTTCCTCCCTTGTTAACAACAAAGAGAGTTTGGGCTCATTCACTGATGGTATAATTTTTTTTTTTTAAAGAAAAAAGAAATTGCATTGATAAGCAATTTAGATAAGTAGAGTCCTCAAACTAAACACAAAATACAAGAAACAAAAGCGCATTTCTAGATAACAAGTGCGCTGCCTGATTACATTTTCATAAGCATTAAGTACAACCAACTGCTTTTAGGTTAGATCTTATATCCTTTTTGCATTATAGCGTACTAATATATGCTTGGGTCCTTGACCCATAGCACCAAAATATGATAAAGGTAGTCCACTTACAGTCTTACACTACAAAGAGATTTTTATTCCCACTAACCCAATTTAACAGATAAATGACGATTTTGGGCTCCGAAAAATTAAAAATTACAAATACTCTCTCTCTCTCTCTCTCTCTCTCTCTTTAGGGTATTTGCCGGAGGCTCCGGTGGTGTACAAGGCCGTGTCTAACCCAGGAATCGTGGGCAATCCGGAAATTCCAAGCTAGCAATCATATGTCTATGGCCGGTGCAAACTGCCGACGTTGATAGCTATGCATATCCCACTGGAAATTGGCGTTGCATTGATGCCCAGATCTAGTCAAAATTGCAGGTTTGACTAGCAACAATTACTATTTATCAAAAAGAAGAGAATAGCTGCATTGTGTTGTAGAGAAACTGAAATTGAGAGGAATTTGCTGTGTATTCTCATTGATAATAAGGGTCTCTTTATATAGAGGTTTACAATACATAGAGTCTGAATCATACAAGGAAAGATAATCTCTAGATTCTTCTAATTAAACCCTATTACAACTAGGTCAAGTAACCTAGAGTTTGGGCCAAACACAAATTAGAGTTTTACTTGAACATTCCTCCTTGTGCTGCCCAAACGCGGTGATTCTCTCGTTGCCTAGCTAAAAACCTTGCGGAGTAACAAAAACTCAGTGGGACAAAAATAACCTCGGTTGAAGGGGAAAAACAGCACAACACACCCTTCACGCCTCGAGACGAACATGTAGACATCTCCCCCTGATGTCTGCGCCTCCCCCTGATGACTGCGATCATGAGAGTTCAGATAATTTTCGCAAGCCAATTCTGGCCACATGTTTCTCGAACGTAGATTTGGGCAATGACTTAGTAAACAAGTCTGCCACATTGTCCTCAGAACGAATCTAGTTCACTTTGATCTTGAAGAGCTTCTGTTGTTGCTGATTGTAGAAGAATTTAGGCGATATGTGCTTGGTGTTGTCGCCTTTGATGTAGCCTTGCTTCATTTGTTCAATGCTAGCAGCATTATCCTCATAAATTCTGGTTGGCTCATCTGTGGTAGACTTCAGACTCCAATTGCTACGAACATGCGTAACTATGGATCGAAGCCATATACATTCACGAACTGCTTCGTGAAGAGCAATAATCTCTGCATGATTCGAAAAGGTAGCGACTAAGGTCTGCTTTGTAGACCTCCAAGATATCGCGGTCTTTCCTATGGTGAAAACATAACCAGTTTGGGAGCGACCTTTGTGTGGGTCAGAGAGGTACCCAGCATCAGCAAAACCTTCCAAAACACTTATATCGTTTTGGGATGGGGAGAGGGAATGTAGTCCACCATGTGTGGTGCCCCTGGTACTCGATGGGTCTGAATCCATTGTCTCTCTATAGGGATAGAACAAGCTCATATCGATCTTACCACTTAGGTATCGAAAGATATCTTTAACACAAGTCCAATGGCGCCGTGTTGGCGCAGAGCTATATCTAGCTAGCAAGTTCACAGCGAATGAGATGTCCGGTCTTGTGCATTGTGCTAAGTACAATAATGCGCTTATTGCACTTAGGTATGGCACTTCTGCCTCTAGCACTTCTTGATGCGGCTGAAATAGCCTCACAATTTAACCCTGCAAAATGTAGTTGTCAGTATATGATAAGCAGGGATCGTTCAGTCCGAGGATTGTATGGTACACCTACACAAAAAGGTCAATTAACAAATAAAAGAATAAAATGGGGGGTTTTGAATTTTGGTTCCTAATCTACTTAAAATAAAAACAAAACAAATAAAACTATAAACAATGATCGACTTCCCTAACCTAGACCAATACCACTCAGAAATTACTAAGTGTAAAAACAGAAAATCCATTTCAACATGCTACAAAAATGTGCCCATCTTTAATGCCTAGATAAGAGCTCAAATGAAAAGCCTCAGCGGATCAATCCACTTATCTGATTCATTCTAATGTAGGCATGGATCGGAAAAGTCCTTACCAAGCCTAAACTACTAATTTTCGAAAACACTCAACGTAATTCTCTTAACTAGTAGTATTATCTAACTCTCGAATCAACTTACACGTGCAAATTAACCATTACACATAGAATTTACCACGTAATTTCCAGAATCGTTTAATCATTAAAGCATGATTTTTACCACTCGTTAGAACTAATTACTACTTGTTTAACTCAGCGTCTTAACAAATAACAATTACTCTTGGCAAATTAAGCAAACACACAAGAACTCTCACCGTTATTCTAGCATGCAAACTTATGAACCTAACTCTGAAAATTACCTAAACACGTAAAAGGGCACAAGATTGTAACATGCACATTAAAAAAATTCTCGAAATTAACTCAATAATAAACTGAAAATCTCAAAAATATTAATAAAAATATTCTGAAAATTTCATGTCTCCAATTACACAACTCGCAAATTGAAACACACAAAACCGAAACAAAAATTATAAGTAGAGTCATAGTTACACTTTGAAGCTTTCCTCAGCGGCTTAGCAACAAGGTGATGAACTTGTCTCTGCTATGGTGGTGGAGCGTCCTTGACTCAGTGCCTAAGAGCTTCGTAGATTGATGGATGGATGGTGGTCACGGTCTTGTAGGAGATAGAGGTTTGAGGAGTGAATTGGGCAGTCTTGGAATGGTTTTTGGCCAGGAAGTGATAGACAATGAATTATCTTGGCTGGGAAGTGATCTTGGCTGGGAAGTGATGCAAATTCTATTCTGGACATTGCCTATTTATAGGGGAGCATTGGTTAGCTTTCCCAACTGAAACGTCTCCTTTATGGCCTTAACTCCTCTCATAATGGGGCAATTCCTTTAATTTCCAAGCTGAAACGTCTTTCTCTTATTTATTTTTCAGCTGAAACATCTTTCTCCTTTATTCTCCAGCTGAAAAACGTCTTTCTCCTTTATTCTCCAGCTGAAAACGTCTTTCTCCTTTATTTCCCTTCTTCATTGCTTGGTCAAATATCTTAATGCTTTATTTTATGACTCCATCATTGTTGTTTCCAAGAGTTCCACCAGGCAAGGTTTCGTACAACAAGCAGGAGAATATCAGAATTTTCTAGAGAAAATAAAGGGAATTAAAATGTAAAGACCGCAAAAACAGTTGACAGTTAGGAATCCTGATCCAGCTAGGATTTTTCATGAATTTTACTTTTTCCGCCTATTTCACTCCAAAAACTCAACAAGACTCTCAAAATAACTTAATGACTCAAAACACTAAACTAAGGGAAAAATAAGGCTAAAATGAGGCACATAATCAATAATATCGTCACACTTTTTTGCTCCTATCACTTCTTCATCATCATGTTTTGGAGATGAAATGGATCATTCTTTGGATTAAGACTACGGACTATCATTGGGGTGCTTGAAAGCTTAATCTTGTTAGTGTTGAAACGCCTAAGCATCTTTTGGGTATAAGCTGATTGATGAATCAGGATACCATCTCTACGGTGCTCAAGTTCTAAACCGAGGCAAAACCGTGTTTTCCCAAGATCTTTCATCTCAAACTTGGATTTCAAGTGTTCAGCGGTTTCCTTTAACTCTTTAAGGGTGCCAATTATGTTCATGTCATCGATGTAAACCGCTACTAATGCAAATCCAGAACTTGTCCTTTTTATGAACACACATGGCATAGTTCATTGTTGACATATCTCTTTCCAATTAAGTAATCACCTAGACGGTTATACCACATCCGTCTGGATTGTTTCAATCCATATAGTGAGCGTTTCAATCTAATCGCAAACGCGCTTCGTGGTTTAGAGCCACTTGATTTGAGAAACTGAAGTCCATCTGGGACCTTCATGTATATTTCCTTATCTAGATCCCCATATAGATACGTTGTAACCCCATCCATAAGCTGCATGTTTAGTTTTTTCGAAACTACCAAACTGACAAGGTAGTGGAACGTAATGACATCCATTATGGGAGAATAGGTCTCCTTGTAGTCGATTCCAGGGCGTTGTGAGAAGCCTTGCACCATAAGGCGATATTTGTACCTTACAATCTTGTTTTTCTTATTACGCTTTCTAACGAATACCCATTTGTGACCAACTGGTTTGGTGTTGGGCGGTATTGGTACAACATTGCCAAATACCTTTCTTTTCGCTAGAGAATCAAGTTCTGCCTGGATCACATCTTTCCATTTTGGCCAGTCAACTCTACATTGGCATTCATCAACGGAGCGTGGTTCGATATCATCGGTCTCAATAATCTCACGCGCCACTGAATACGCGAATACATCATCAATGATGATGGAGTTTCTTTCCCACTTCCCATGTACACTAGTGTAATTAACAGAGATCTCTACGTTCTCAGGAATAGGTTCTGAAATTGAGGCGTCCCCCAATGATGTCTCTTGGACATAACCATAATCCGGAACATTCTCATGAGACGGATTTTGAGTATTTTTGATCAAAGGATTTGTTTGTGCCTCATTCGCTTTCTTTATAGGGCGAGTATCCTTCAAACCAATCGGTCTACCGAGCTTCCTTGCGGGACCTGCGGCCATAGACACCATAACATTGCCATTCTGGGCAATGGCGCCATCTCCTGGTATCACAAGAGTGATGTTATGTCCATTATTCAGGACATCAATCCTTGCAGGCACGTTTGCAGCAGGTATGTGTGATCTTGTCACTTTGGTAACATCAGAAAACGCATCAAGCAGAGTGTCTGCTACGTTCTGGAGCTCGATTATTCTTCGCACTTCAAGTTCAGACTGTGTGGTACGGGGATCGAGATGAGACATAGTAGGGACAGACCACGACAATTCATGTCGTTCCTGTTGAACATATGTGTTCTTATCTCCCCCTAACGATGGGAATACTGTCTCATCAAAGTGACAATCCGCAAATCTAGCAGTAAAGAGATCGCTTGTCAAGGGTTTGAGATAGCGGACGATGGTTGGAGATTCATATCCAACATAAATGCCCATTCGTCTTTGTGGACCCATCTTAGAACACTGTGGCGGCGTAATAGGCACACCCAAAAATGCGTAAGTGTGAGATATCAGGCTCGTACCCAGTCACTAGCTATAACTCAGAGTAAGATTGGGGTCATAGACGAATTAGCGTCGCTGCATGAAATATTGCATATCCACAAGCAGAAACAGGAAGATTGGTGCCCATAACCAATGTCTGCGCTATCATCTATAGTCATTTCATAGCAGCTTCTGCGAGACCATTTTGGGTATGAACATGGGGAACTGGATGCTCTACATCAATCCCCAGTGACATGCAATAGTCATCGAACGTTTTCGATGTAAACTCCCCAGCATTATCAAGTCGAATCGACTTAATAGGATGATCAGAGTAGTGAGCCAGTAGACGGATAATCTGGGCGATGAGTTTAGCATAAGCAGCATTTCGAATGGACAATAGTGCAACATGTGACCAGCGTGTCGACGCATCAACAAATACCATAAAGTATTTAAAAGGTCTGCATGATGGTTGAATTGGTCCACAGATATCCCCTTGGATTTTCTATAAGAACGGAATGAGTATTTTGGGATCCTTTGCGTAGGACGGTCTCGGTCCTAATTTCCCGAAGGAACAGGCTTTGGAAAATGAGCGAGGGGCCTTAGAAGTAACCAATAAGGATTTTGGTTGGGCCTGAGCGTCTGTAGCGCTATTAGAAGCAAAATGTGTGACTACATCTCCCATCATGGAGGTAGAGCCATGAGAATTGTTGTTTATGGCGTCATGGCCATTGGGAGGAATAACCATGGCGTCATCACATGGGACTTGGGCGGCCCTATGGCACCCCAAGACGGCTGCAGCGCCAGATGTTATAATTGTTGTGGTCTTGCTAAGTCCAGGAATCAATTTTCGATTCTTGCTTCTTCTCACTCTGAAGAATGGATGTCCATGTGAAGTTTTAAGTATACAGAGCATCATATCACAACTAGGGTGCCCTAGTACGTCATGCCAAAGCCAATATGTGTCAGAATCCAAGAGATCTTCTCTTATGACATTATTGGATTCAATAGGTCGAATTGTAGTGACATAAAGTCCACTAGATTGACACATAAACTTCTCTAAGATGCGCTTTCATCCTCAATCATTAGAGGTAATGCAAAAGAACTCTTTTCCGTTCTTATTATGTGTTTCCCCATGGAATCCGTTGGCTCTTATATCTTTAAAACTCATTAAGGTTTGATTTTCCTTAGGAGCATAGAGAGCTTCAGTGACTTTAATCAAGGTGCAATTTGGCAATAGGAATTGGGTCATTCCATGTCCTTGAACTAAACCTGATGGCCCAGCCATCGTAGTCACAAAGGAATATGTAGGCAACATCTCTAAGAGTAATTGCCTATGTTGTAGAATGGTGTGCGTAGTCGCACTATCCGCAAGACATTGAAGTTCATCCATTCCTTGAAGAAAATCTCGTAATTAAAAAGGAGTCATAAAGAAAAGAACTCAACTTTTATTAATAAGCCAAAAGGAATTACATCATCGTTTCTTTAACCAAAGAAAATCTAATCCAATAGACTAGCTAATGCAAAACAATGGCGGTCATCTAACTCCTTTCGGTAATTCCAATGTAAATATGACCAGGTGAGTAGAGCGATGTTGGTGAAGCAAACGCTTAAGTACCACTTATCTCAAAACCTTTCTAGACATCACACTTACATTGAGTACGCCTACTTTGAAGAAAGATTAAACAATTGGCATCTATTAAAAAATAATATGGCAATTGCCTACATCTCTTGGAAAATAAAAAGACTTAATCAAAATCGCCAGTTTTTGGGTCTTGATCCTTGAAGTCTTCCACCCTTAGATCGAGATCGCCATCTTGATCTTCTTGTTCCATGTAATTTGCCTCCCTTGCTTCACGATACATCTTGTATGCGTTTGCAACATTCTAAGATGCTTTACACTCCCTTGCCTAATGTCCTGGTAGTCCACACCTAAGACAAGCATCATTATGGTCAGGTTCCCTTGATCGAGGAGCTCTAGGAGCACTTTGAGGACGATTATTTCCTTTGGTGGCGTCACCACCATAACCGGAGGCTTGGCCTCTCTCTCTCTCTCTCTTCACACTTTTCCCTCTACAGTTTCGTGTACGCCTATCTTGGCGGTTTCCTTCGTCTTTGGGGCGAGAATATGGACCAGAACGTCCAGAGTTATCCTTATTCTTAGGGTTTCGCTCCTTGCATCCTCCCTTGAAGATGCGACTATAATTAGACTCCGGAATTGACTTGGTTCCCACGGGTCTAGAGTTATAGTTCTTCACAAGTATGTAATCGTGCTTTTCAGCTATGTTCATGGCACCAATTAGCTCATGAAATCTTGTGATGTGTCTAGCATTGACATCAATCCAATAGTTTTTGGCTATCATCAATGCAGAGACGGGGAAGGTGGAGAGAGTTTTCTCGATCAACATCGTATCAGTGATTTTCTGTCCACAGAATTCCATCATATATTTGATATGAAGTGCTTCTGAATTGTAGTCAAGTACAGACTTGAAATCACAGAAGCGGAGGCTATGCTATCTCACTTCTAAGTCTGGAAGCAGGGAAACACGGACGTTGCCAAAACGCTGCTCGAGTTCTACCCATAGTTTTCTTGGGTCTTCCTCATTGAGGTACTCATTCTAGAGTGCGTCATTCATGTGCCTTGTCATGAGAATGATGGCTTTAGCTTCATTCGCCTCTCTCTTAGCTCTATTTGCTTCAAAAGCAGCAGCTTGTTGAGGAGTAAGCACGTTCTGACTTGGCTCTTGGATCGTACTCAGGATCCCATCAGCCTTAAGATGCTGGCGTACATCACGGACCCAATTGTGGTATCCTGCGCCTGTTGTCTCTAGTGGATCGAAGCTCAACTTGTTCAGGTTACTCATCCTGAAAAACAACAAGAAAATAAGGTTAATTTCGGAGTAAAGAAGGCTACCACGAAAAACTATAAAATTTCTGAGCGTAGTCGCTTCCAAGAAATTAGAGATTTTCTGAGCATAATGCTTCCAAGAAAAACCCGATTTCAAGAGAGGTTTTGGATTAGATTGAAACAATGATTTATGTGGTTGATCGTTTTTCTTCTCAACAAACTTTAAGTTTGGAGGACTCTACAAGCTCCAAGCTTGGAGTGAGCATGAACCCCCACAGTTCGACTATTGGTCTCCCCTATGAAGAAGAAAGGGGGGTAGAAGAAGGGATGTTGGAAGTCCCCGAGAAAAAGAAAAGGAAAGTAATAAAAACTTCAAAAAATGGGAACTTTTAGAAAAGTTTACCTTGAAAAATTGTCGGAAATCTTGATCGGAAAAATGTCGCCTGAAAAGTGGTCGGAAGTCGCTGGAAAAAGGTTGACCGGAGTTGACCGACCTGCTGACGTGGCACCGGTTACTGACGTGGCAGTCATGTGCTGACTGGATGCCTACGTGGATGATGACGTGGCAGGCTGACGACAGTGGGCCGCGTTGCTGGGCTTCTGGGCTGCGCTGTGCTTCTGGGCTTCTAGGCTTCGCTAGGCTTCTGGGTTGGGCTTACAGGGACAGGACAGAGAGAGAATCTGCAGGCTGAAGTTGAGGCGGCGGTTCAGGGACGTTTTGGCCTGTTCTGGGTGTCCGGGATGGAGACGATATAGGTGGTGGAGTATGGCTGCAGGAGGTGGTGAGGACGTCTTTGAACCGAATAGAGAGGATTTCGGTATTTCCGGGGGCCGATTCGGGTATTTTCCGACAGGTTCTGAAGGTGGCACCGCCGGGTCTGGCTTCCTGGAATTTGGATCTTCAAGGTGGGCAGCGATGGTATCTGGAATTTGAAGGCTACGAATTTAGGGTTTCAGGGTTAGGGATTCGTGCAGATAACGTGTTGTAGAGAAATTGAAATTGAGAGGAATTTGCTGTGTATTCTCATTGATAATAGGGGCCTCTTTATATAGAGGTTTACAATACATAGAGTCTGAATCATACAAGGAAAGATAATCTCTAGATTCTTCTAATGAAACCCTATTACCACTAGGTCAAGTAACCTAGAGTTTGGGCCAAACACAAATTAGGGGTTTACTTGAACACATTGCACATTTCTCATCTTTCCTTTTCTTTCTATCTTTCCAATCATACATCAGGTGTATATATGACAAAAGGACAAGTTAAAATGGATGTATTATTTAATTAATAAGAGTCCATGGTATGTCCAGTTAATTCTCCTTCAACTGTGTTCACATATCAATTATTATTATCGTCAGCTGGCTAGCGTTTCCATAATCCTAAAGATACAAGGTTTGGCAGGGTGGCACAGTTTCGAGTCTAGGGGAAATATGGGTATCAAAATTAAAATTAGCAAACTTGAAATTTTGATTATTATTAGTCTTAGATGCAAACAAAGATAAAAGGCAAACCTCACCTTTTGTTCTTTTTTTTTTTTTTCGATGACAAACCCCAGCTTTTGGTTGAATACCATTTTGGACTACTGACAGAGAGAAAATGACAGCATAAGCCCAGAAGAAAATAAATCAATGGGCAATAGACGTTTTGAATTGATATAATCTCTTTGTTTTTTTTTCTTTAATCAAAGTTTTATTTGTCTAATTTTAGGAAGATTAGTTCCCATTTCGATAATCGAACAGTCTATTGGGGGCAATAGACGTCTATTAGGGGGTAATAGACTATTGGGGCCAATAGACGTCTATAGGGGGTAATAGACTATTGGGGGGCAATAGAGGTCTATTGCCCCTCTATTAGGGGACAATAGACCTCTATTAGGGGCAATAGACTATTGGGGCCAATAGACGTCTATTAGGGGGTAATAGACTATTGGGGGGCAATAGACCTCTATTGCCCCTCTATTGGGGCACAATAGACGTCTATTTGAGGCAATAGATGTTTTCAAAAATTTCCGGTGGGTAGCGGTCGGTGACTGGATTCCTGCGACCGGTGATTGGAATCCGGTGACCGGCTCCGGCAAAGTCTTATATGGTTTTTCTCTCTTCCATTCTCTGTCTCTCTAAATAACAAAATGTGAGGGTAAAATGGTATTAAAAATCAATAAATAAATAAAAAATAATGGGGTATTAGGGAATACCTCCTTAGAGTGTATTAGATAAGAAGGAATTAAAAAAACTTAATAGGGTAAGTGGGAAAAAAATCCATAAAAATAGGGTAAATGGACAAAAACCCTATATGTTTTCACAAGAAAATGTCGCGCCTCTCTTCACTATATTAATTCTTACAATGTAATTAAGTGAATTTATGTGATATAGTTGCCAATATAATTTTTATTTTATAAAATGCAAGAGCTTCTAATAAGCTGTTAGGGTTTAGGGTTATCTTTTTTTTTTTTTTTTTTGAAAGGATTAGGGTTATCTTCTTTGTTAATTATATATGAAAATTCCAAAGACTGGTTAAATTTTTGAACTTCCACAACTACCCTCACTTAATTAAAAGTTAATTACTAAACTATTTATATGTTAAGAACACAATAGTAATTCAATAATATTAAATTAAAAGATAAAAGATAATAGGTATGAGATGACAATCATCTTAACAAACTGTTTAAAACTATGTTTGTATAGGGGAAATGTCCAAATACCCTAATTTTAAGGAAATTAATCTCCCTTTCGGCCTTATCCCACCAAAATTATGGATTCTCTATTACGCATAAGATAATTGATTTTGTTCCTTAATACCTAATTAAGTTTTTATTTTTATTTTGTGTGTGTGTGTGACTATTTCGCCCTCTCTCCATTTGTCACACAGAGATTTTTTTTTTTTTTTTTGGGGGGGGGGGGGGGGGCGGGTGCGAGAGTGAGGTTATCGAAAAGTTTGCCGGAACCTCATCAGAACATCGCAGGAACTTGTCAGAACCTCGCTGAATGCCTTCAAACTCTCGTCGGTCGTCAGAGGTCACTGAAAATATGATCGAAGGTCCACGAGGAGGTCATTGGAGATCTCATAAAAGTTTTAAGAGGTTTATTGACCCCAATAAAAGCTGTTATTGCCCTCAATAATTTTTTTTTTAATGTTTTATTTCCCCTAAATAAAAGGAAATAAAACGTTTTATTGCCCCCAATCCCAAAATCTTCAATACACAAAAGGGAAGAAAAAGAGAGAGGAGTTTTTGTAAGAAAAAAAAAAACTTGATGGGAAATAGAAGAAAAGAGAAGTTTTAAATACACACCCCTAATTACTTAATACACATTCTTTACTCAATACACCTATCATTTAATTTCTCATTCTAACATTTTACTAAATACACAACCCAAATTACCTAAAATATCCTTAAACTTAAAAATCATGAAATACACTATTATTTAACATTTGATTAGTATATATAATTGACCATGTTAATTACTTGTGTTAGTTATTGGGAAATCCACAAGGATTCATTATTGTTGCCTTCAAAGTTCAAATAGATGCTTAGAAATAGGTTTTATATTATTCGAGTTCTCATCCACTAAACATCATTTTGATCAAGTATAAAATTTTGAGTCGAACATTCAACCAAAATTGTATCAGTAGTTTCTCCACAATGGCGGAACTATGAAGTTGTCATTGGATGGTCAAACACATTAACAATTACAAAGTTTTATACCTGTGATGTTTTATATTAGATAATAAATTGTCTAATAATCACTTTTAGATAAATAAAAAATGAGCTAAAAAGTGGGAGTAAAGCGATATGTTTTAAAAACATTTAATGCTATTGATTTCGAAATTCTAAATTACATGGTATCTCACCCCATTTAATTACAATTCATTTAAGGAAAATTTAAATTAGATGGTTTCTAACTTTATTCTTGTTTTAAATGAGGATGCCTATTTCATTGTGTTTATAATTATAGAATAATATAAGGAACATATGATTATAATTATTTTTCTTTTAATACATAGATATCTATTTTGGTCATTTAACCTACCTATAAAATCTGATTTGAAATATAAAATAATAGGGATGTACATTAAGTAGTTTGGGGTGTGTATTTAAAATTTCTCAGAAGAAAATCCTAAATAATAATAATAACAAAAAATCCTATCCCCTTCTGCCTTTATTGCAAATTGATACTCCAATTATCAAACAATTTGAATTAGTCCTCAGGCTTTGGTCGAGTGGTGGTTCATACTCTTTCAGATAAGGCAGATTTCAATCTTGGCTCTAGATAATAGAAAATATATATCTTTTCTTCGAAACTAAATTATTCCCCCATCCTGGAAATCAAATATTCAAAATAAGCGAAACCCAACCTGAACCCCTTATTCAAGATTCGATTGGGCAAAACCAAAACAATTCCGTAAATCAAAATAAGCGCCCATGTGTATTTCCAACCTCATTTCATGAAGACTAGTAACCCTGTTATTCTTGTCGGTCAATCTCGTAATAGCTAGTCATTTGACCAAATTAAACACTTTACTAGTGATTTAGGATAAGGAAAATGATTTGTGGCCTCAATGAGGCCTAAGATTTATGGCCTAAGTATTAGGTGTCATGTCATGTCATCTACACACATCACCTATTTGTCAAATCATGCCATATAATTCTTGAGAAAAATACCATTTTAGCCTTCCAAAATCTAATGACTCTAAGTTATTTTGAGTTTTTTTCCAAAAGAAAAAATTATTTTGTCTTTTTTTTTTCTTTTCATTACACTCATACTTAGATCTAAATAACAATGTCAAGAATAGAAAAAATTTAATGTAATTCAATCAATAGATTTGCACATACATTTGATCAATAGATTTGCATAACACATGTATATGAGTTCAACCTTTGTTGCATTTCTGTAAATTTTGAAAATATAATGTGAAAAATACATAGTTATATCATTATATATGTTCTTATGTTCATCCTTTTCTCTTTATGTAGCTAGGGTTTAAACATTATATTTTAGTTTATTATTTTCTGTTTGTTTATTTTCCTTATATTTAGATTGTAGATGATAATTAATGAATGCTACTAACATGAAATTTTTTTTCTTACCTCTTAATTTAGACATATGTATTTTCTAAATTCAACTTATTAATGCTATTTTTTGGATGAAATTAATCAATAAAGTTATTGCCTATTTCTTGACACCTAATTCAATATATTTATGCCATTTGGAAAGAAAAATTATAGGAAAGAATTTAAATAAATGAAGAAAAATATTGGTTAAAGAATTTGTAGACATATCTCTTAAATTAATACATAATTAATAGCTGATTTTTTTCTGTCACCTAATTAAATTCATTAATGTAATTGATTCACCCCTAACATCTAAAAGGAAATATAAAAGGGTAAAGTTGGTGTTGTAATTGTATGATGTGGCAAGATATATTATGTGAAATTGAAAATAAAATTAGTATTTGGTTACATGGCATGACACCTAGGATTTGAGACCATAAATCTTAGGCCTCATTGAGGCCCTATATCATTGCCCTTTAGGATAATCTAACAAGAGATAATTGATGGAAAAGATACCAAAATTAACACACAATACATACTTACAATTTTGTTTGACCAATTCCGAAACCCCGTATCCCTACCGCCAAAGTGGCTTAATATCTGAAATCCATTGGTTATATATAAGCGGTTTCATTCCAGCAATAATTCAATAACTACACTTTGTGACACACCCAATATTAGCATTTAGCTAGGAAAATTTGCTTAGTTGCTTTATAATTTCTTTGATTTACCTCATGGCATGGAAACAATTCCATATAAGGTTGAAATTTACATTAATTGCATGATATTCTTGGTCATGTGATTGATATTCTGATTCCAGTGCATCATCGAATTTCGATGGTATGACCTCACACATTTAAGCTGAAATAGTCTAATGGTTGCTTTGATTCTCTGTGAAATAACTAATGATCCAGTCTCATTTGAAATTTCTACAGGCAGACCAAATTAATAGGCACAAATCGCCCGGTTCTTTAGGGTTAGTTTAAGTACTGGTGAGGAAAGATAGGGAGTTGGGTTAAGAGAATGTTATGTTGTTAGAAATTTGATTCTCCTCCAAGGCTCCAATGTAAGAAATTAACAAAGTATGGATTTGAGAATAGCTAGGAAGAAGCACCAGCCAGCTAGCTATTGCATTCATGCATCCAACAAATTATCAAACATCAATTATTTCCAATCATGAGATCATTCACGTGAAGTAAAGCTCTTGAACAAGCGAGTCATGCTCAAACCTACCTCGAATGGTCTCGTGATATAAATACAAGCTGCAGGTACGTTCACTGCCTCAAATTTAACACGTTTTCTTTACGATCAGCTGAATTCGAACAAGCTAAATTGAGCCTAACTCGATCAATAGAGACTCAAAATGTCCCGAGTTTGTTGATGATCGTAAAAATGATAGAGGACATACATCATCATGGGAGAGCTACGTTCTCTCAGTCTTTAATACATGCCTTCTTAACAAATAAAAGTGCTGCTCTGTAACCTCAAAACGCACTTTTATATCCTGCTGTCAAGTATACACCATTATAAGAAGTACTTTAAGTTATCTACAAGTGCTTTTGACACTTCCAAAAGCATTTCCAAAACGTAGGTGTCTTCACTAATATTTTCTTATATCACACCACCGACAACACATATATATTAAGTTACAAGGAAAATGACATAAAACCTCAAATTAATCACTAATGTAGTTTAGTGTTCATGGCCTCTGTCATATATTAATCCGTGGGAATTAACATGCTTATCTCCTAGGATTAGAATAATCCTTGGCGGTTCATAATTAATACTAATTAAACTTAATTGTCCTATCTTCATAATGCCTACATAATATAATCTTAAACCCAAAAAAATATAGAAATGGCTGTTGGTCGGCGGCCAATTGGACAATAACAACCCATCCATGGCTCCAACCTCTATGATTGCCGCCGGCTGAATTGGACGTTCTTACATGGTACCTACTATTACTAAGCACTATATATAGAGTCCATTCTCAAAGGATGAAATGCACCTACCAAAACCTCGAGCTCTTCTAGTGTTTAAGTTGGCTTAGAGTTTAATTTGATTCATTTCCCTAGTGTTTTTCCAGTACAAACAAGAATGGTGAAGATTGCTTTTGGTAGCTTTGGTGACTCTTTCAGTGTTGGCTCCCTCAAGTCCTACCTAGCCGAGTTCATCGCCACCCTTCTTTTCGTGTTTGCTGGCGTTGGCTCTGCCCTCGCTTATGGTAAGTTCGGAATTTGGTTATAAAGAGTGGCGACGCACGGTGTAATTATAAAACAATAATAAAGTGTCGGTTGCATTTTATGTGTACGTTACAAGAAATTCTTACATTCAATTAAGCATGATATATAACTGTATTTCTAGCTCAAAAAACCAACCTGTCACATACATAAATACGTTTGTAACGTATCAAACATAAGACAAAAGTTGTATACAGTGACTAAATGTAGTATCCAAGATATTACTCATGCAAAACATGTTAAATAAGAGTCATGACTCAAGAGCGTATAATTGAATTCTTTGAGAAATAAACCCATTTGTATAATCAAATTTAATGGTTTTGACATGCATGTGTAGATAAGCTGACTACAGATGCAGCTTTAGACCCTGCTGGCCTAGTCGCGGTGGCCGTGGCTCATGCATTTGCTCTGTTTGTGGGGGTCTCCGTCGCTGCAAACATCTCCGGTGGCCATTTGAACCCAGCTGTCACTTTCGGATTGGCTGTTGGAGGCAACATTACCATCCTAACCGGCATTTTCTACTGGATTGCTCAACTCTTAGGCTCCATCGTCGCTTGCTTTCTCCTCAAGTTTGTCACCAGCGAGGTATAAATATTTGGTCATCAATTAGGGTAGATAGTAACTTTTGGTTCCTTTATCTTTGGCCAACTAATCTTGGTCCCCTTAATTCAACTCTAATATTCTTACTTGCCTTTTGCAGAGTGTGCCAACACATGGACTTGCCTCTGGTGTAGGAGCTATTGAAGGTGTTGTGTTTGAAATCATCATAACCTTTGGTCTGGTCTACACTGTCTATGCCACAGCCGCAGACCCCAAGAAGGGTTCACTTGGGATCATAGCACCCATTGCAATAGGGTTCATTGTTGGTGCCAACATCCTAGCGGCCGGACCATTCAGCGGTGGATCTATGAACCCAGCTCGCTCATTTGGCCCGGCCGTTGTTAGCGGAAACTTCGCCGATAACTGGATCTACTGGGTTGGTCCATTAGTTGGTGGAGGTTTGGCTGGCCTGGTCTATGGTGACATTTTCATTGGATCCTACTCCTCAGTTCCAGTTTCTGAAGATTATGCCTAAGGGATGTGTTTCTGTTTGGAGTGTTTCTTCAAGTTATTTGCTTTCTTGCTTTTCTTTGTTGAGCGCGCATTTGGATTGTACTGGTTAATGCCAAGAGGAAAAAAAACTTGGAGCCGTTAATAAATTGTAGATAATGAATCGGTTTTGTGAATTGTGGATCTAGCTATATGTTACACGAGTCTTATGCATGTAGAAGTAGAAGTAATTCTTACTCACTTAACAATTTGCGTAACAATATAGAAATCTATATGATGAATCAAAGCTTCAGAGAGGAGATTTCAAATATTTTCAACACGTGACCAAGTAGTGTTTCTGAGACCTTTTGTTCTTTGAAAGGATTTGAACATAAAATTTGAGTCTACTTATACGCATCGTTTTACTGTTGGGGTATGCACCTAATTAAAAAGCTAAGACTATGCGTGTCTTGTGATAGATCTGAATTTAAATTTTTAGCTGTAAGATTTTGAAAAAGACGTCTTAATTGACAATATTCATGTACTTGATTCTTATCATTTTACTGTTAGGATACACATCCGGTTAAAAGGCTAGCCGACTGTTTGGATGCCTCTATCTTGATAGGTCCGAATTTAACAAACATCATCATAAAATTGAGGCCACTATCATCTACTTTTTTGATGCGAAGTGCTGTGCTTTTATGAGAGGATTTAAACTAGATAGTTACTTTTAATCCTTTTTCACGTCTTTTCCTAGTTCGTGGATTGTTGATTTGGATCAATCTCTTCTGTTAGCATGTAAAGTTAGAGCTTATAATTATTAGAGGAATGTCAATGGGGATAATGGAAGGTGGAAGATGACAGGAGAACCACATATTCCTTTTGCTTTCAGACTTCTTTTTCACCGTACTAGTATTGGCTTTACTTTTATATCATAATGGCCTTGGCTAATCAAATGAGTTAGTGACTATTTTTTTTAGATTCATAATGAGATAAGATGTCTCATTTGTGTTATAGCGTGTAATATAAAGGGACGAATTTTGCACTTTAGCTTCCTTTATTTGTATAGTTATCTTTGTTTTAGTTTATTTAAGATATTTGTTGAACATATTATCTTATTTTTTAGATGCGGCTATTGTCATCCTTCTAACCACTTTATTCACCCTACATTATATATTTTTAATTTCATGTTTATTTTGTTCACCCATTTATAATATCCAAAATGCCCTTTTTAAATAGGGTTTAATTCAAATTCTTTTTCTATTTGACTCCAACTGCGTCTCTCTCAGTTCCGTTGCTCTCAATCAATTTCATGAAGTCTTAGTCAATCAGTCTCATTGAGTTTTTTTTTTTTTGAGAAGATGGAAATTTTATTAATAACCAAACAGATTACAAAGTATTGGATCCATAGTTACGGGATCGTCAACATACTCACTTCCATGAGCCAAAAAAGCTCAACCCCTAACCAAATTTTACTTCCATACTCACGAGCTACAATAAGTAACAACCAAACCTGTACCAATACAACCCAACCACCAACATTAAGATGAATTGTTTTCACCCGTTCGGACACCGCGTCCTAAAACAGCCAGACCACGTGTAAGAGTGATTCACCATCACGTTGATAACCAGAAAGCACCGAAAAAAGACCAGACCATGACACAGCAAAACGACCATGACACCATAACAATGGCATCGACACTCCACTAAAACACCCAAACCCTCACTCAAGGGAGGAGAGACTTAACCACGTGGTGTGGTGTGTTGGTCGAGCTGCCTAGTTTGGAACCCCCAGGTCTAGAGTTCGAATCCCAGCTCCATCCCGTGGCCAGCAGATTTGAGGGACCTGGGTTAGTTAAAACACCCAATGATTCGTGCGTCTGCGGTGCAGTGATTAGTCTGGTTATGCTGGGATACACTGCATGGGTGTGTGTGTTGGTTCTATTGACGTCTTCCACTCAAAAAAAAAGGGGAGGAGGGACTTATTAATCCTAACCACGAACTAAAGAATAAAAGCCTAAAAAAACACATAAATAAACTGCCGCAATCAACTTTTCTTCTCCACAAAATCGACTCAAGCTTCACAGAATCAGTCATAGCAAAGTTGGGATTGAGGTTGGTAAACTCGACCCCAATTATCTGACATCTAAGCCAAGGACAAAACCAACCTGGAGAGAAACTTCATCTCTGAAATCTCCTTCCACTATAAACCCAGATGACAAAACTCTCCAACCTAGCACTGTCCCAACACCGACCCAATGTCAATAAGCCTTCCAATCTTACCGAGATGACCGCTCCTCGATTCCTCAAGTTTTCTGCAACAGAACACTGATCCGCCGTTGTCTTCATCTGAGAAAAACAAAACACCTCCTGTCGTAGCCCCCAATCTTGATCACCACCCGCCACCAAGCGAAAACACGCCCATCCAGCCACACCCTTCTCTCGCCGATGAGGCTGGTAGCCGTTGTCGACAGGAGGGCGCAACTGGATAAGCAAAGGAGCCGCCTTTGTTTTTTCCCCAGTTTCATTGGGTTTAACGATCAATGAAAATATTAAGAATGAAGTTTAAGTATTTATTCTGTAGGAGTAATAGAAAAACTAATTATAATTTTTAATTAGATATTGTCTTTTATTGTAATTTTATTTTATGATATTTTAATATTTAATAAATCAGAAATTAGTAGGGTGAATAAAGTAGTTAGTATGGTAGCAATAGCAGCACCCTATTTTTTTAAGCGTGTCTTATTTTTATCTAAACAGCTTTCAAATATTTCACCAAATACTTTGCCTTATTATTTTAAAGAGAATCCAAAGAGTATATAATTAAGTTGAAGAGGACTCGACAAAAATTTGGCCGGGTAGAGTTGTGCTTAGCAATGTCACTTCATGAGCTCTTGAAGAATAATATTGCAGCATCCAAAGGATGTCGGTTGAATAAAATTTCTGCAAGAATACATTCGTATTGTGCTGAAGGTTTCCAATGCATTCTCCAAATAACTTTTAAGGTCATTTTCAATTTCAGCTTTCCAAATCCATCAGGCATCGATGAAAAAGGGTTGTGAGTGGAGGAACAGACAAGATTCTTTTGCTGATATTTGACCTGTACCTTCCCACAAAACTTCAAATTTTCGGTAGGCAAGAACCTAAGAAGGTGATCATACTCGGAAGCTTGCTAGCTGTGTGACAAGGAAATAAAGGGCACCATACTAGTGCTACCAAAACCACAAGCTGTCAAAGTGGGACAATGGCCAATAAATAGGTAGACATAATTGTGTATGGTAGCACATGAAAATTGTCCTCGGATATATAATTTTGGTACCACTATATATATGAACAGCAGCCTAGCTTGACCAAACGAAGCTTCATTGCCTGGTAAAGAAAACATTATACATGCTATTATTGTGGATATCACGAACGCCATGTATGTGACACCATACCAACTTCATTAAATTCTCGATCTGAGATTGAGGATGTGATCGATCTGGCATCCATTAGTCTCTGTCTTCCTTACGATAATGTTTGAATCTAGCATCTATTTACTTCTTCATTCTATTGAGGTACAATGGTACGAACATGAGTTATACTTCGTAGAGATATCAGATATCAAGTACACTAGTTCATCGAAACAAGAAAAAGGAAAAAGAAGAATTAAGGCCACGTTTGGTTCACGGAAAGGAAGCATCAGGAAAGGAAACTTGTTCCTTTCCTGCGTTTGGGATGCAAAAGGAAAGGAAATCGTTTCCTGAAGGAATGGAAAATAAGGGGGAAAGTGGTTCCTTCCAAATCTCAAAGGAATCATTTCCCCCCTTTCTTTCCTTGCATTTATTACTCACAACATATTATTTTATTATATTATTTACAAACTTTTTAACAACTTTCCTGATAACTTTCCTTACGTTACCAAACATCAGAATGGAAAGTTGTTGGGAAATTTCATTTCCTTTCCCATGGGAAAGACAAAGGAATTACTTTCATTTCTGTAAACCAAACGAGGCCTAATGGTAATATAACGATGTTTCGTTTATTCGATTTTGGATCCAGACAATACCTCATCATAAATACATGTACATGAAGATATCATTTTATGAACAAATTTGATGAATTTTGTGTTAAATAGCGACAAAATTGACTCATTACCTATTATTGCATTAGGTGTTGAGTTTTAACTCAATAAACCTCGATTCAATTGAGAATGAGCCAAGCATCCCAATTTTCGATATGAGATATGGTTTGTTGCTTGGTTGGTCAAGTCTCTAATGTGGGACTTATGTGGAAATTGGTTTGTTAATCTGCACTCTACAGTATAGACCTAAGTTAGGTTGCACGTAAGATGGTGTGTTGGAGAGGAAAGATCTCACACATAACTTATAAATAAGTGGCTCATTCTCATTTGTATCGAGGTTTTTTGAGTTAAAACCCAAAACTTGATATGTACTTAAGTTGGAACAATATCGGTGCAATAGTAGGTCACAAATCATGCTTGTTGCTGTTTACTATCTTGATATTTAGTCTATCAATCCAATTTACCTTCCACGACGATAGCTCAAATGCTCTACCCTCTCTTGCTTCCTTTGAAAGTTGATTAGCAGTACAATACTTTGTTGCTGATGTAGTTGCTAGTAGGCCTGGGCACGGTCCCAGCCCGACATGCATTTATCAAGGCCCAGGACCAAGCCCGAAATGTTCGGGTCGGGCTCAAATTTCATTTTCCAGCTTCGGGGACCAGAAAGGCTCGGACCAATAAGAAATGGGCTGGTCCTTCGGGCTTTTCGGGCCCAATTCGTTTAGCTGGAAGTAAGATTTTCTTTGTTTAGTTCTCGACTTCTTTCAAGATTGAATACCACCATTTTTCAAGATTGAATACCAACAATTAGTTGTTTTCTCCAATCAACAAATCGAATCAGTCTCTCTCTTTGAATTGGAGAGAGAAACAAGAGGTATGAATCAGTTTCTCTCTAATCATAAATTGAATCAATTTCTCCCATTGAATACCAACATCTTCTTCTACAAATCCAGACCTCATGTTTTCTAGATTTAGATGAGTTGGAGAGAGAGAGAGAGTCAGAGAGCTATGAAGATTCTAAAAGCTTTGATTTAAAAAGATTGTAACTATGGGAAGCCCATCAAGAAAGAGCAACAGTCTCAGGCTCCCAGACTCTCTCTTTCTCTTCATGCATGTCGCACCACCTGCCGGCTCACTACCATCACCGCCTTCAGACTGGCTGGAATCCACCACCATCGCGCCTCACAAACTGCAGCTTCGGGTTCCATTGCCAAACTAATGAAGAGAGGCTTCGGGTTCCACCTTAGGATTGGGGTTTCAAAATGAAAAACTGAAGGGGATTAGGTTTCGAGTTAGTGATCAAATAAGGCCAGAAGGGGATTGCTGCTGGGTTTCTGGAAATTAGGGTTCTTGTTTGAATTCAAAATCTGGAAATCTAGAAATCGATTGAGGGCTTCAAGTGGGTTCGAGCTTTGAAGGGAAGTTGGAAAAGTGAGGAGCTCCTAAGGGAATCGAAATTGGCTGCAAATTAGGAAATGAGTGAGAAATTGAGAGGGTCGAGACTCGGGGTTCGGGGGTTGTGTTTGAGTGTTGATGGCTGAGAGTTGAATCACTTGAATGTTGACTGAAAGAGTCTAAAGACAGTAAGACTAGTAGGGATATATTGAATCGGGTTTTTCTTCGAGCTTTTGTGCTTAATAATACTAGGGCCCGGGACCGGCCCTTTAAAACTCAAATGGTCCGATCTTTTTTTTTTTGTTTATTTTTTTTTCTCAAAGCCCGGCTCGGACTTGAAGGTCCGGATCGATTCGGTCCAGGTTTGCGGGCTTTCGGGCTAAAATGCCCAGGCCTAGTTGCTAGGTTCCCCCTCTCATTGGATTTGGGTCTATTAGTCTTGAACTCTCTTTTATTTTTTTATTGTTTGAAAAGGGGTTTGGAACCTAGCCTAGCTGGGAGGCTCAGCCCCACGCCCGATTCCATTTATTATATTAATATTAAAATTTTGTAACCGGTGGGGGGGACATAAAACCTGAACCCCGTGCTACAGCGAAACAACTACGATAATCCTCGTAGAGAACATTCTGAATAATAACAGGCGTCCGATCTAACCAAACATCATCAAGTGCACCCCAACTATTAGTCTATTAGTCTTGAACTCTCTTTTTTCTTGCTATGAGCAAATAATGTTTTTTAATTTGATAGGAATAGCTAGACCTCGTAACATCTTTGATGTAATTTGTTTCTTTCGTCAAAATGGTGAATTTGTTTTTAACAAATGAGGTAGATATGGTTTCATACGAGTATCTAAACTAGGGAGAACTAGGTATTTTCCTTGCACAAAAGTGCTATAATTCTGTAATATAGAAATGAGTTAGCGTTATTTTTGGAAATACCAAAAATAAATCGATCTCGGTCATCCACTCCAACAAATGCCGGAATAACTAAATCGAAAAATTCTTAGATGCAACCTGTTGTATATGATATTGGCAGCTAACACCGTGGAAGGCACTGGACTCGTACAGGGCTCATAGCCTCATGGGGGGATAAGGGCTTAGGAAGAAGGAAACATAAGCCCTATCCCTAAACCTAAAAAATTCCTCGTCCCCACCTTCCGGTCAACGTTCATGCATGGCTATTGGCCATAGGTGATCTTATAAATCATATATGATCTACCGAAAGCTGAAGCCTGAAACCCACAAAAAAACAAGAAACGATTCCATTTCCATAAACCTTTGTTACATACACTTTTGCATTCCTTTGTAATTTCATATCCATCTTCTTTGGCTTTCACAGGAGGCCTTGGCTCTCGTTTGCATGTGTGTTAAGAAACCATTCCCGGCTATCCTGGATTGTGTTCTGTCCCCCCCTGTTCCTTAAATTGGAGATTCCTAGTTTTCGAGTTTCGTGAATTCCATATCTTATTTCCTTTGTTTTCTGCAAGTCCGACCTGATTCTTAGGAGTTCAAAGCACTAGGTTTCTGAATATGTTCGTGTGACATATTCTCTTTCTTTGCCTTGGAGACTGTGCCGCTTTCTAACATATATATATAACAGGACCTTTAGCTGCAAGTGAAGGAGAAATGGTGCTTTCAAGATTGGAAGGTTAGTAAACCGATCTCTCTAATCCTCACCTGGGTTTTTTCATTGTTTCTATGGATAATGCCTATGATTTTAAGCCTAAATTTTCTGATCTAATTGGGTTTTGCTTGTAGTAATTGATTGTTGTAACAGTGTTTGGATTATGAGAAATCAATGTCTAGCTTTATAATATTTGATTATTCATTTCGGCAAATCTTTGTAGAAAAAGCAGAAAACTTGGAAGTCTTTTTTCGTTTGCTTAAAGAAGCAAGAGAGTAGTTCCTAATCCCACCCAAAAGTACCCTCATTTTTTGGTTATCTGAACTGGATTTTTAGTGTCTCTTAGGCCAGTTTCAATTCACTTTTGGTTGAACCACCAAACTAATTTGGTAATGATTTTTTTTCTAGCATGATTGACTCGAGTAGTCTACAGGGAATTTCTAACCTTTACCTTCAATTGATGTCACAGAAAAAAGGAAAAGCCGTTAATTGTGGAAGTTTTGATTAGGAAGAAAAGGCATTTAACTGACCTCCACCACCAATCACCACAAAGAAGAAAAGTTAACTGGAGACATTTCAAATTGAGAAATGGAAGACAGTTATCATAGTTTAGCCTCGAAGATTAGTAATACAGGTGGTTCTTTGCATGGGCCAGAGAAGTTACAGGAAGCAGATGACATGAAAATTGCTCCATATATGGCTGGAATTCCTCAACCACAGACACCGCAGGAGCCTATGGAATTCCTGTCAAGGTCATGGAGTATCTCTGCTTCAGAAATCTCGAAGGCTCTCGCTAAAAAACAGAAGCAATCTAACATTCCCAAGAGTCCTGACACAGTCCTAGAATCAATTCCTTTACCACAACTGGTAAGCATGTGCATGTGCAGTAGTATTTATCTTGCATTAAACTAATTCTTGGAATTTTGGTTTTGGTAATGCCATCTTGCTTCGAATTCTGTTTGCTAATTGTATATAAACTCTAGGCACCTATATGCAATTGGTTTTGGGTCAGATGCTTTAACTTTAACACAACATTTATGAAACAAATGAATGAATGATACCTTATAATGTCATACCTTTTAGGCCCCCAACCAACCATTATAAGGTAGCTACATATTTTTAACTTGTGCTAATTTTTCTTGATATCTTGATCCTCCCTGAGTTCCCCACTCTCCCATAACCAGCACACATAAGTCTCAGTTGGAAGTCGTTAGGTTCTTGTTCTAAGTGTCTGATGTTTTTTTCTTGCAGCGAGGCAAGGTCAGGAAATCTGGTACTAAACAGAGTCGGAGAACCGGGTCAATTGGAAAATGGTTCAACAATGAGTTCACTAATAGCACAGTGAAGAAGAAAGACAAGGAACGGATGGAAAGGGCGCGAGTGCATTCTGCGGTCTCCATTGCAGGAGTTGCTGCAGCTTTGGCTGCTATAATGGCAGCAGAAAACACCAGTGGCCCTCCCTCGAAAATGGCCATGTCTTTGGCATTGGCTACAGAATTGCTGGCATCACATTGCATTGAAATGGCAGAGTCGGAAGGAGCTGATCGCAACCGTCTGGCATCTACCGTCAGATCAGCCCTTGACATTCAGAGTCCTGGTGATCTTATGACCCTTACAGCAGCAGCTGCAACAGGTACTTGCTCAACACACACACAAACACATATATATTACATACAAAGTTCAGCTTTTTCTTGTTTTGTTTTTTTTTTTTTTTTTGGGTCAACAAAGTTGAGCTTAAAGTCCATTGTTGGAAGGATTTTAAAATGAGCGACTTGGAATTTACAAGACAAAAGTAATAAATTTCTTTTGTACTCTCTTTTTCACTTTTGCTATTAACAAGTCATAGTTCTCCTATGCGGATTTTGTAAATGTTAAATTTCTTGACAACAAAGTGCTATCCAACACTCTTATTTTCATATTTTCATGTTTTGATCATTATTAATAGAAAGTTTTTCTATAGCGTTGCGAGGAGAAGCAGCACTGAAAGCAAGATTACCAAAAGAGCCGAAAAAGAATGCGGCCATTAGTCCCTATGATAGGGGAATGGCAGAAATTACTTCACCTTTGGCTTTTCATAGTCATATGGAGGAGCAGGATGGTCCCTGTGATGGAGATTTACTGCAACTTATGGGAAAAGGTAGCATGATATAACATTTTCTTGGCATAACATTTTGGAATTCCAAAAAAGCTGAAATTGGCATTGAACTTGGAAGCAGTGTAATTTTATGTACAGAAAGTCAGAATTTTGAAGGACTAGAAACTAAATTGTTCAATTGCGTAGAAGTATATACGAATCATGCCATGCATCTTTTAAACGCTGTTAACTAATTCATATGACTGTTGAAATCGATGTGCACAGGTATTCAACAATGGAAGAGTGCCTCTGTCTACATTAAAAAATCTCAGGTAACTGAACGGATAAATGTTATTGGAATCAGCCTCTTCCACTCTGTGCAGGACTGGAGGAGGCTTCCTGATGTGTTTTAGTTCAGTATTAATTATCAGAGAAAGCATCGGATAGAAAAAAAGATTCTGATTTCAGATCTTTGCCTTTTCAGGTCATGATTAAACTCAAACGTAAACACGTTGGGGGAGCCTTTGCCAAGAAGAGTAAAAGTAAGCTTGTTGACTGTTTAACTTGAAACTAAGTTTCATGTTACAATTCACAGAAAAGTTTCGTAACAAATATCTTAATGAATGTACTATCTGCTGGTACTAGGTGTTGTTTATGGAGTCTGTGATGAGAATTCTGCTTGGCCATATATGATAGAAAGGGATATTCCAGAAGAGGTTTATTTTGGCCTCAAAACTGGACAGGGTTTAATGGAATTCAAGTGCAGGAGTAAGGCCCATAAGCAGCAATGGGTTGATGGGATCAAAAATCTTCTTCATCGAGTCAGCTCTGTTGATGAAGCTGAGCGCTCTATCGGACTTTTAAGCGTCAGCAATAGCATATGATTCTCTTGTGTATGAAGAACAGAACATATTCGTTCATGCAATATACTTCTGTTACTAGTGAGATAAAAAAACGCGAAGAACACAGCTCTTTAGACCACATTATGTACTGCATCACACAGCACTCGTATATACAAGAGGATCGTAACTGCATTAATTTTATTTCATACAAGAATGACATCCCTGTAATACTATTCATCCACAAAGGTCAAAGGCATCAAGGAATGTGAATTTGGGGGCGAGATATGATGTACAAAGGTCTATGAGAGATTTTGTGTGTTCTCTAAGAAGTTTCTATTCTGTATTAGCTGGAAATCTTTATTCGTATTTAAAGAAAAACATCAATTTCAGCCATGACAGCCACATGAACACTTAACCCCTGTGCAGTTTTTGATGCTGCAGTCAATAGGACAGAACTTGGTGCAATCATTATCACCAGAACATGTTGAAGTCGAGATTACTTTTACTGCATAGTGTTCAGGGCCAAATGGGCACGCACAAAGGCCATTGATACAGATGCTCTTTGCAGTGATTTGCATCACATTTGTCTTGGCATTCAGCATCTTGGGTGCATTTGTATTGCTCATTTTGGGCTTCTGCTCCCACCATCCTTCTGAATTGGGAACCTATCACCCCAAAATTTATGATTAGTAAAATAGTACACAGAGAGAGAGAGAGAGAGAGAGACTCACAAGAAGCAATCAGCAAGAAGAAGGCAAAGAGCTTAAGTGAAGCCTTCACCATTGTAGTCTGGGTTGTGAGAGCTAGCTAGAGCATCAATTGACTATTTGTAGTCTTTTTTTGCTGGATTAGTTAATTTCAAATCTAGAGTGTGGATTTCATTTTATGAAACTAGGATTTTCACACCAAATCACATAAAAAGGTTCTTGCCCAATCTCATAAATTGATAATCCACCCAAATCCAGTTCTGTTTTATGTCTTAATATATAATACCTTGTTTTTTGTCCGTATCAAGGCTGAAACTTAATCAAGCTGGGAGGTTAGGCCGTCACATTTGTATTGAATAAAAAAAGAATCATAGCATGCAATAATACCATCCATGCCTAGTACTCAAACTGATAGAACATATGGCATTTGGGAATCCAAATGATCTTTATTGTCTCAATAGGTTTTCTCCATGGCCATATTTGATAATGATTTTTTATTTTAAAGTTGAACTTTTTCCTCCACAGTAGAAATTAAAGGGGCAAATGACAAATTATTGCCTAAAACCATAATTGCACAATTTTCTTTTCCAGCTCATGTATGCTTTGAATTTGTTCAACATGTGTAAACGGTTGAAGTATACTAAAAAATATCTCTCTACAAAGGGAAGTGAAAAATGTGTATTTATCAACATTTCCAAAGAATAATAATGTACAAACAGAGTTGAAGAACCAACACATTTTATATTCTTTTTCCTTCAAAACACAACAGTCTTGTTATCCTCATAAGGTAACACCCGCAGTTCACAGTATGATTTGATAGACCTTGAAAGGCATTGTTTTTCCAGGTTCTCCGACTTCTGCACAAAACTCTGCAAGTTATCTCTGTGGGACACTCTAGCAACCTGCATATCGAATTGAGATGTATCTTAAACTCTATAAGATCTTACACTACAATATACACAACACCTTATATCAATGCTTGGTAATAAATTCTACAAATACATCTGTATCAATGTAATCAATAAGCTACATGAATTAGTAAACAATGGCAATACCATGATATTATAATCAAGATCCTATTTAAAAACTACAAAATGTAATACCCGGATATTTAACGTGAGGGATCAAGCCATAAGGACTCTCTATTATCCTAACCTAAGGCCAAAGGTTATTGGATGCTATGACTAAAAACCCAGAAAAACATAACTTCAGTCAAAAGAAATATGATTTGTTCCTGTTCCACTTTGTGTAAATTTTTTTCATTTCTTTTTCAATTCAGCTACTCAAGTCCAAACTACACGAAACCAATTTAAAGGTTCTAAGCAGGAAGCATGTGAAATCACAAACACATGGTGTCTCCTCCAACCCAACAAACCTGAAGTCTGCACCGTTTTAGTCAAGAAATTTAGCTTCACTATCCCAAAAGCTTCAGATTTGTCTCCAGAACTCACAGAGTGAGTTTTAATTTCAGATTCACAACTAGGGCCAGTGCATTCTATCCGGAACTATTGATCCAAAAGCGGTAGAGTCTCACTCAAACATTTCTTATGGTAATCTAAATATCCAAATATATATTAAAGCACTCTAACTTCTAATAATTAATGATGTAATCATGTCCCTAAGCCTATCCCACCTCACCATGTTCTGGGGTGTGTAGCAGGTTCATTCCTTTCACTAGATGGAGATTGGTTCAGCTATTTACTAGATCTCATCACCTACTCATCTAAACTTGGCTAGAAAAAACCACAGGTTTCTATGGAAGTCAAAGTTAAAATGGGGGTGACTTCTAAATAGTAGCAAATATGAGAATAATGGCTCACAGAATATAATCAGCCTATATTATCAGTGATATGGAATCACAGGAAAGCAGTATAAGGATGTCAAAGACTGACTACCATCTGTTCGATAATAGGCCCTGCATCAAGTTCTTGGGTCACAAAATGAGTTGTTGCACCAATAAGCTTCACCCCTGCATCAAAAGCCTGCGAACATAATCTAGCAAATTAAACATGTATAGAGAGTTAGGATGAAAGCATAGATACAGTTCAAAAGGTAACAATATATTTTAACACATGGAACGGAAAGAAGTGTCAACCTGTTTAGATGGTCTTCCACCCTTGAATGATGGCAAAAGACCATGATGAATGTTAATTACATCTTTTCCGTAGCTATTTAAAAAATTGCCAGATAATATCTGCACAATAAAAAGAATGATTTATTTTCTTTGTTCTGTTGTTTTCTTCCTTCAATTGAACGCCAGAAGAGCAGGTACTTAAGAATTTCATAGTTTTCAAGTATGACTTCTACAACTGAAGAACAGGGGGAAGCTATTTCCTCCGGTTAGTACTGCAAACTTCTTCAGCAATGCAGTTTGAAATGGTGAGATTATATATAGAATCCATAGCCTAATTACCTGCATGTACCTCGCAAGGACTAAAAAGTCGGTATCTTGAACCAACTCCAATATTTCCTCTTCTCTTTTATTCTCTTTGGTCGTGTGAAGATAATGATACGGTATACCATGTCTTTCTAGAAACCGACACACACCAGTGTTTGGACCCCTCTCGTGATTACTGAAAACACAAAAGAAGTGCAATTCACTTCATGGTCAAAGTTCTGAGAACCAAAAATATGAATTAAGATGATGAAATGTCCAAAACCTCACCTTATTACACAAGCTATATCTAATGGTAGTTTTCCATCCTGCCACTGATGTAGCAAATCAATCAGGCAATGATCCTGCATCAACACAAAGAGCGACTCAGTATGGACAACATTGTAATCTACGAAAACAAGTGTGTGATATTCAAACAAGCAATATAAGGTGTGTAAACAGAAGTGCAAGAAAATTTGCAATGTACACCTGCTTTGACGCAAGGACACCAATCTTATATTTCGGGTCTTGATCTGGCACTCGGACCACAGATCTATGAGCGGCGTACATTTGTGATAGCTTATTGAAATCCTCATTCATTTGTGATCTTGTCCATTTAACAGGATCAAAAATAAACTCACTGCCAAGTTGCAGATATTCAGAATTTTAGCTCCACCAATTCAACAACACGTTTCAACAAACAAACAAAAATGGGTTCTCGACAAAACACTTTCTTTCATCAAACTGACACACCCCCAATGATCAAATTACTAAACTTTGAATCCAACAATCAATGCAAGCAAGCCGGACAAATGAAATCTCAGTTCTTTAGCAAAAAGGGTACCTTCTGGAATAGAAGACGTCCTTGTTTTCAGGCACAAACACATTGGCAGCGAGTATGTTGCCTCCTCTAGAAGCAATGGACTCCGAAAGCTTGGCCACAATCCCAACTGCGTCCTATCCATTCATTCCAACACTCCTCCATTTTCAATTCAAGAACCATAAAGAAAATGAAAATGAAGACCCATATGAGGGGACTTACCGGGCAATGGAAGACGTGGATTCCATAAGCGAGAGTTGGAGAAGATGAACAGTCCGGGGACTCACCCGGGAATCTCAAGTTCCTGATGGACCGTTTTGCAAATCCGAAAAGTTTGGGGAGGCGTTTTGGTGAGGCTCTGTGGACGAGAGCCATATCTATTAATCTATCTGTGTGTGTGTGACTGTAGAGGATGGTGGCGCCTCCACAAATTTAAGCTTTTACTTATTTCCATTTTCTATGTGATAATGAAGGTGAACCATCAAATGGTAAGAAAGATGACAAGGAATTCCAGCATCATGGGTCTTTTAATTAAGGAAATGTTTGTATTTGTTTGGTTTTAAGTCAAAAAAGACTTCAACTACCATTAAGCTTTCAAAGAGTTTAGAATTTTCGTGTTATTTTTATGTTTTTACTAGGTAGTCGATTTAATAATAATGTAGAAGGAATGTCAGCCGTGTAATGTGACACATGCGATGCACTAAATTAATAAATAATTTTTTTTTTCATACATGAATTTAACATGTTAAATTTAATATGTTAAGTTCGGATGGATAAGATATCTCATAAATTTCATGTTAGAAATCATAAATATATATTTTAAGAATAAATTTTTAAGGTGTAGCATTGAATTATAATGAAAACTTCTCACTTTTATAATAGGAAATGTATACCACTACAATGATTATAAGGCTCGAAGCCGCGTGATAGGTGCAGTTGCCCAGTTAGATACAAGCAATAGAGAAGTAGAGATCCTAACGATGTGGCATTGAATTACAACAAAAACTTCCCACTTTTGTTAAAGGAAACTTATACCACTGCGATGATCATAAGGAGTAAGTCTTCAATAAGGCGCCTCCGTCCATGTGGCACTTGCAGTAGCCCAATTAGATATACTTTTAAATTATTATAATTTTTGCTTATAAATTTATTATTCATAGTCCTTTTAAACTGTCGATTTTTTTTTTTTATCAAAAAAATTCCAATAAACTGCAACTATAAACCGACCACAATCACAACATCACTAAGCGATTACAACAAATGATAGACATCAATAAAATAAAAGTAAACTTACCACTTTTATAAATAAATAAATAAAAACCGTATACTACTACAATGATCATAAGACATGACATCCCACGTAGCAGGTGTAGCCACCCAATTAGATACGAGCAATACTTGGTGTGGAGGGTATTAGGTTTTCCTTTACTATATATGGAGTATGTGAAACTACTTATCTAGAAGATAGTTTTTAAGGGACGTGAAAAATAAATGAATTTAACAGTTGAAAATAAATACATAATTTTAAGTTAATACATATGATTGAAATAGACTTATCCCTCGTCTTTCACGGTCTCATGGGCGAGCATGACTGTTGACTATATAATATAAGAAGAAAAAATTATATTTCATGGACAGACTGTGCCATGTGACCCGATCACCCCACATTAGACTTTCTCGATCACCGGCGTCCGGTGACTTGTAGATATGTAAGATATTGGGCTAATAGCTTGGCATTGGGCTTAGACTTGGCCTTTTTGCTTAGTGGGCTTCGCTACCTCAACTCGCCCAAGAGTAGACACATTTTATCAAAATGACCAAGTCGCGACTCGCCTCTTTCTTCTTCTTCTGATGAGCAAAATACTGATATAGTCTCAACTCCGATCCTCTTCTTCCCGTCACCGGAAAATCCCAGGCCCTTCCACCGCCGTCACAGCCGTCCAGAGCTGAACCTCTACAGCTCCAACAATGCCTGTAACTCTCTCTCTTTCTCTTTCTCTTTCTAATTATGGATCCAGATCTACGTGTTTCTGTGTAATCCTTAACAATTGGCTCCGATCCTGTGCAGCTCAGGAGATTGGTGGAGGTGGAACCGCCGAGCATACTGAGATACCTAATCGGAGCGGCGATCATGATGATCGGAGTCGTCTTACCCGTCGGTTACATGATGTTCCGTAACAAGCGTGTTCCTTCTGCCTCTTCCTACTCCAAACAGACGTAGGTGTGCCCTTTTCGAGTTTTTCATTTTCGTCCCCCAAAGTTTTCGTATTTCTGAAATTGCCCCAGTTTTCAGTTTAGGGGTTTCAATTGAATCTGATTTAGGGATTTGTGGTGGTGTTTTCAGGAACAAAGTTTTGATATAGAGATATTAAGGAGGACTCCGGATTCGATTTTTTTTTTTTTCGTGTGGGATGAGTGTTGAGAAGTGGAAAAGCAGGCAGGCATTGATGGAAACCTACTTTAGAAGTGTAAATTCATTGGAACTTCAATCTGTTATATGGTTTCGTGTGGAATTCTAATTAGATTTTGTACAATGATATTTGACTCTGTATTTTTACTGCTGGGTTTAGTAATGCAGCTAGATTGATGCTTATGGTGTACATGCCCCTCATGACTGGAATAATTTCTTCCTGTTGTTCTTGGTTTCTCTTAAGAAATAGTCACTGATATAAAGTGGAATAGAACCATTTGGTGGGGACTTTTTTTTGTTTTGAGCTGGATAATAAATCAGATATAAATTTGCTTGCATATACGATACCATATCTCCAATCCACATTGTGTGCTAGTATGTGATTAGTTAAGGCAGGGCTGGTTTTTGAGGTTCCTTTTGTATTCTTGTATGCTTTTACAATCTGTAATTTGAATTGGTTTATGATCGTGAAGAGCACATCTGGTGGGAGTTCTTTTTGAGCTGTTGGTTCAGTTGAGTATAAAGTTGGGTGGGCGTGCTTACCCCCCTAGTTTCACCAGGAAAATAGCTTATGGTTGGGTTTGGGTTTGTTCAGCTGTTGGTGGAATGGGTATTCTTTTTATTCCTGTACCCAGTTATCGACATATAACTTTCATAATACTGAGCATTTCTTTAAGTTCCTGTTATCTCCTGCATGTTCTTGCTTTTGGTCTGCATGCTAGAAGAGGTTTACGAAAACAAGTTGAGTTGCCTGGGTGGGGGAGGACAAATTCTCGCATGTGACTGGTGTAAAGAAAGACTCTTTTACATTCAACTCCAGTATGTCAAATGACCAGTTACTGTGAGAGACTGAGAGGGGTGCTACACTATTGGTATGCAAGAGCTTTTCTAGGGAATGAAGATAGTGGGAGACCAAGAACCGCCACATGCGTTTTTGATGTTTTCTATTTTATCACTTCTTTCTATTCATTTGATGCAAGATATGCTGATAAGAGTTGATGATTTAATCATTTGTGAAGTTATCAACACATTGTAAGATCTGCATTCTGCAGTTTTGAATTTGAAATGGTTCGTAAACATTGATCCCAGAGAGGGTTTTTTTGTTTCTAAAAGTTTGAGATACACAGCATGTCCTCCTAGACATCAATGAAAACAAGATGTATTGTAGTTGATCCAGGTTATATCTTGGTGAATTTGTTCTCCACACTTCACTATGCATCTGCTTGGTGAAAATCATAGCTGATTTAAGGAGCAACATCTTTTTACAATGGCTTATTTTGTGTTGCATCATTAGCTAACTCTATGAACACCAAGTTGATATAATTCACAGGAAAAGAGCAATTTAGATGGCATCTGGAAAAATATAAATCTGCAAAGGGCAGTATTACACTAATATGTACTCAAATTTCTCCATTATATTACCCTTGAACACCCGAGTTTCTTACAATATACAATTACAAGAATGGAGCTAGTTGAATGGCATTTGAAAAAGTAAAATCTGCAAAAGGAAGCATTACGGTGGCCAAGAGATTGAATGATGAACATCATATGATTAGACTACTAGTGCCTTAATGATCTTGGCACCTCCCAAGGGCTTCTCCAACGCGGACTCTGTCCCCACGTTGGACCGAAAACTTGAAATCTGATGAGGACTCCCCATTTTCTGGTGAAAGTGATACGGGCGCCTGGAAAACAAGCACAACTGTTGACCCCATATTGAATGCAGCTACCTGAAGTAAAAGACAATATCAGAACCCTGTATAAGCAGAAATAGTAACACAGCAAAGTTGAAAACCAATGGAAGAGGAGTTAAAGGGAAGCGGAATCATGGAAGCATTAAAAGAAGTAAAAAAGAAGATTTTATGACTTTATACTGGTTTTAAATCCCCCTAGCAGTTTTGTTTTGTTAATATCTCGGACAAGACAATTAAAACCAAGTCAATCATACAAAGTCAGGAAGACATTATTCTAACCTCGTCACCTTTCTTGAGCGTCCTACCAACACCATCAGGTTCATACAACCGTTCTTCTGGACGCTCGGAGTGCAGTAACATCTTTTTTGCCTGGTTCGTCCGAAGTTCAGGTTCAATGGAAAGCTGCACATCCAAATTCAGACAAAGTCAATAACATAGCAAGACTATCAGAGCAAGTGGTACTGCAATTACAGCCAAGTCAATCTCCGGTTGTGGTTGGCACTCATGATTTAACGACATTTGACTTTTATTTTTCCTTTTCAAGCTCAACTGCTTGAGTGGGTTGGTATACTCAGTTATGCAGTCTTCATCTATTAACTATAGGTCTATACTCCATCTTGGTTACCTTATTAACTGACATGCCCATTAAATTTTTTTCCTGAAAGAAAACCCTATGTATCAACCAGCCCTTCCATGCCAGTATTTGATTGTGTCCTAAAATCTAGCCTCACATTGTCAACCTTTTGAGCTTAACTGTCCAACTTATTTTGAGTTGGTAAATATCAACCCAGAAGTATCAGTAGAGGAAATATTTTTGTGCAAGTGGTGTCTACGTTTACTGTCAGTGTTTGTACATGCATGCCCTGAAAAAATCAACTCATGATCTGCAAAGAGCTTACTCTACCTCAATTGATCCAATATTTGTTGCACCAACAGCAGCAAGTGCCATAAATCCTTCTTGCCATAGACCTTCCAGAACAACCTGATGACATGAAAAAAAAACATAGAAAAGAGTGTAGTCAAAGAAAGATCAGGGAAGGATGCACACTGACCTATATCTAATTCTAGCCTGACAAAGATAGGAAATGTAAAAGGCCGGAGCAAAAGCAAATTCACGTATTCAAACTATCTGACAATGGGAGAACTGTGGAACACTACAATGCACTAAGGGTTCAGCAAAATGCCATATATTGCAACTGGCAAGGAACTTATGTTTTTATTGGTAGGATGTGACACCTAGTCGAATTCCTTTTATATGCATTCAATGTGGCATCCACTTTTAGCTAACCTCATACAGGCCGTCATTATGTTCTTTATATTCATCGCCTGCATTTCACTTGGTTGGTCTTTGCATATTTTCACATTAGATTAGTTCTTGAATTTGTGATTATACCATAAATGATTTTTTCTTCTTCAAGAATTTAGTTGCTCCATCTAGTAATGCATCTCACGTACCAATAATGAAATCGATAATACAGCAAATAAACATAGAATTTAATCAGACTACTCTCAAAGGGCCAATAAGAAACAACTTACCCGTTCATTCTCAACATAAAGATTTCTGATTGTTCTTGTAGCACGTTCCTTTACAGGATATAGACGACCTTCAAAGTAGATAACGTAACATAAATATACAAACGACGAAACCAACTATATATTATTAGAGTCAAAGCTGTGATTGTCACTACAACATATGCAAATAAACTGAATGGCCAATAGCATATAGCAAAGAAAGATTCAGATAAAGAGCATATTCATTAAAATCAGGGAGCCAAATTCATTCATAATCTGAATTATTAATACGATGTTAAGTAAGGAACCATCTTTGATGTGTTGAGCATAAAGGTTCCTCAGCCTTGAGCTTACCAGAAAAATGCCGGCGGACAAGAATATTCCAATCAGCAGGTGCATGTATACGATGATAATCTCCAGGCTTCAAGTAAATTACACAGTAAAAAAGGCCTTTCCTAGGACTGCAATAAAAATTTATGTATTTGTTAGCATCATATTCACGTTGATACATGACCAATATGACCCACAGTGATGTGTCAACTAAATGGAGCTATTAGCGTGCATAATCTCATTACCGTGCTGAGTAAGGGTTCCAAACTTTAGGAGATGCGAATGATATACTCCACCATGACTTCCTACTCTTCTCCCCAGAAGCATTTTCTGCTTCACTACTCTCATCATGCATATCTCCTTTAGCTAAAGTAGGAAGAAACGAGGTTGCACCAAGAAGAGAAAAGACTGAATAAGAAAACCCTTTGACTTGCTCAATCATAGCACCTGCTCCTTTAATCTCCCCAAATCTTAGTACAGTACCATCGACAGGACTAACCTATATTACCCATAAACAAAGTCATGTAATGCTGAAAAGTGAAAATACTTCATACGGAAAAATCTGGACAGATAGAAAGTCCAAAAAGCTTGTTACCAGTTACCAGACATTGGGGATCGGGGTCAATAGGCCTGGAACCTTCTTTCAAGGTGCGTACAAAGAAATCTCGTAATGATGCATATTCATCCAGAGGCAGAGCTGCTTCTTCTAAGTCTTAAATGCAAACAAATCATTTTAATATATGTCAGTTTCTTTAAACTTTTCATGCAAAAATTGCCAGCACTTGTATATGTAACTATTAAATGAAATTCTATACAGGCAAAAGTCTTATCCAATTAATGATGCATCAATAATAAAACAGGTAAAACAATCATACTTGAATGGAATGCTCGAGCCCAGGCTCCATAAACATGTGAACGCAACGAGACTGGAATTTCCTGGAAATGTTGCAGTGGGTATATCATGATATCATAAAAAGAATTAAAACAATACAACACAAATTCTTTCTCTACATAGGGAATTGAAATAAACAAAACATGCAGCTCGAAAATAGGAAACCTAGATCAAGAAACAGGAAGATCTTACCACACTTGTCAACACTCCCCAACATCTTGAAATGGAGCGCAGAGGTAGCAACCTTAAGAATGTAGACTAATGTAACAAAAAGGTCAAGTCAGAGATAGAAATGAAGGAACCATATTTGCAACAAAAACATAGCAGCTATAAGTGAAATCAAGAAAATTGCAAAAAATCAGGGAAGGTATCGATATATTACTTTTACATCAGGCTGGAACTCAAATTCAGTTCCCTTCTCATGTGCCTCCACAACCTATCAATCAAGTGGCAAAAATTATTTAAGAAATGAACAATCACCACAAATCCTAGAAACCTTCCCACTGATGATCAGTAACATTCATACGTGTAAAAATTGTGATCCATTTACTACATACACTTTCTTTTCAAGAAACAGAAATCACATAAAATAGAAATTGTTATCCAAAACAGGTACAACATTGCATGTAACCTCTAAAATCCCCAAAACAGGTACAACAATAACTACGACTATGTAAATACACCTTCAAATTGTGAAGCATTGGTTGAATAATCTGTTCCTTTTACTCAAGACACATCTCAAGCTCATTTATTCTGAAATGTACTGTTAATAAACCAAATGTGATTCATCCAGATATACCTTCATGTCCTCATACATCCGACGAGCATGTAGAGCACCCAGCATCAGTAGTGTAGCCACCGTTGCGCCGGGCAACAGAAACCAATCACCATTTCCTGCATACACAGCTCACAATTAGTCAACAAACACCCCATTTATTTATTTATTTTTCAAATTCCCTTCATCTAAACCACACTCTTAAGTTTCTTTAGCTACACTCAGTGCTATATTTCTCTGAAAATCAGGGTATTGCTTCAAACTAAATCAAAAGGCTGATTCATTTGGAAGTGAATTTCACTGACCTTTGGAACTTCCACTTCCGCCATTGAGAGAAGCGCGGACCTGAGTGGTCTTTTGGAGTTTCTTCAGGAGAGAAGTGAAGCAGCGACGCTGGCTGTGGAGGTGATTGAGGTGTGTGGAGTGAGGGAATATGGGGACTCCATGTACAACCCTAGGTTTCATACTGTAAAAAGATTTAGTTGAGAGCTTACTGCCTCACTGCTCGGTTTTGGTGAATACGATTTGTGATTTTAAGTTTACGACCGCCACCGGCGACTATTATTTTGGGCCTTTCAAAGAGAAAGGGGCACTTAATTCCCTCATCGTTTGGGCCTTTTCTTCTAAATCCAAAAATTGTCAATAATCTAGATTTGAAGTTTACACCGGAGAGAATAGTCATCGATGAGTTCATATCGCTTTGAAGAAGCAAAAAAAAAAAAAAAAAAAAAAAGGGACATCTAAATACCATGGTTTACCGAATAAATATACCTCCTTGTCTAAATCTTATGTCCGTGAAGATTTTACATTTTTTTTCTCAGTATATGTGCATGTGCGAATCTCAATTGCGTGCCTTGGCGAGTTATGCGAATTGTCCTACTATGAGGATATGTTCGATCAATATTCCGAATTCTTGCTTTCCCTAAAGCAGTCTCTAACATGTTGATTCATAACTCTAAAGGCCGACATGACAATGTTTCTATTGTTGGTAATTATCTTTAAACTTTTGAGTCCTACTAGCGCTTACATTGTCAATTCAAATCTGCATTCTATTGTATTAGGAAGTGCAATCCTCCTCCTAGTTCGTTTTACCTTAGATCTAGGGTCAAGCCAATTTTGACTCGTGTATGTTTTCACTTTTATTTGAAATACCTTAAGCGACTTCTATCGCTGATATTTCAATGAACTTTTCCCTAAAAAAAAAAGAAAAAGAGAGAAGGTAGAAACACATAGAGAGAATAAATGAGGAACTATGAATAAAAGTATGTGGTTCATTCTCATTATATCCCTTCATAGGAGTTAAAATTTACAAAGATTTTATCATGGGGTGGGGTATGAACTTTATTGAACCAGACAATATAGTACTTGAACTTCAAAAACGATCAATTAGGTACCTGAACTAAAAAAATTGTATTAATTAGGTACTTCCATTACACTTCCGTCGAGTCTCTATTAAAACCAAGAATGTGTCACACATGTGCCCCCTACATATAAGAACAAAAAAGACATTTCTTAGATAAGAAAAGAAACATAGTTTAATTAAGGGGAAATGATCATTTACCCAAATTTGGGGTTGATTAACCCCACTTACCCAACACTCTAAGAGATTGACTACTTAAACAACAAGTTACACTTTTTAACCCCACTTACCCAACTCTTTCTCTGTGGGCCTGCTTTCTTCAAATTTTTGGACCATTTTGCCTTTTTGTAACTATCCAAGCTGAAAATTGAAACAGAAAGAGATTTAGAGAGAAGCTCTGCCATTTTAAAGAGAGAGAGAGGAGCTGTGCGATTTCTGGAGAGAGAGGATCTCTGTGATTTCTAGAAAGAGAAGCTCTATGATTTCTAGATAGAAGGGAGCTCTGCGATTTCTGGAGAGAGAGGAGCTCTGCGATTTCTAGAGAGAGAGGACTTGTGCTGTGATTATCATTGTGGAATGAGATCGAGCTTTTGTTTGTGTTCCTCCTTCATCGCGGTTTGATTCCTTTCTTCATCAATCTCTAATTGTTTGATTTTAGCTCGGTTTAATCTGTTTGATTTGAATTTCTAGGTCTTTTTGTGTACATTGTGTTAGTTTTGAATTGCTGTGTTAATTTCGAATTGATTTCGGTGAATCTGAGCTTCGTGTTAAGTTTGAACTGGTTGTGAAGTGTTTTTATAGTTCTGACTATATTATTGGGGAGCAATAATTTTTCTATTGGAGGCAATAATATGTCATAATTGTTATTCAGTCTCTATAATTGTTGTTTAGTGATCTTTTTGTTTGTGTTTAGAGCAATTTGTTATAGCTTTTGAAATGTTTTGCTAGTTCTTACTACATTATTGGGGGGCAATAATCTGTCTATTAGGGGGCAGTAATGTGTCTTAATTGTTATGAAGTCCCTATAATAGTTGTTCAGTGATCTTTTCCTTTGTATTCAGAGTAATTTGTTACTGCTTCTGATGTGTTTTGGTAGTTCTAACGTTTTTGTTGGGGGGCAATAATCTGTTTATTAGGGGGCAATAATAGTTCTGTTTTGTTATTTTTTTGTAGGAATATGGGTGACTCTTTGGTTGCTAGGTGCATTTATTCTGGCAAAGGTTATATAATTCCTCTAAAGCAATAGTACATATTTCTGGAAAGAATTCTTAGGTTTTACAGTTTTTATAGGGGGCAATAATAGGTTTATTTGAAGGGGGGGGGGGCAATAATTGTTTATATTCAGGCTCATTGTAACATTTTTCTTTTGAGGATGATTGATATTGACTTTTATTTTGATGTCTGTTGCTTTTTAAGAAATGGATTAAATTTTGAACATGATTGAGTTTGCAATGACTGCTTATAAGAGGTTTATTAGGAGCAATAGAGATTTTATTGCCTCCCAATAAACCTGATTATTTGGGGACTTTAGTTCACCAAGTATTGATTTTGAATACATGTACTTTTGCAAACAAATTTAACACACAACTGAGTTACTTCTGACCATCTTTATAAAGATTATTGGGGGCAATAAAGTTTTTTGACCCCCCAATAAACCTGTTTATTGGGGGGACTTGAATCTATCTGCAATTTGTTGAAAGGACCTGTAATAATTTGAATGCAACAAAAGTATATCATATCATCCAAATCATGTCATTTCACCGTAATTGGAAAATAAATTGCATACGAGAATGTACAATCCCTACTTTCAGAATCCCTAAGTTAAATTCCTACTTTCAAAACAAAGATCCTACTTTACAGTACATTAGAAGTTTGATATCATGTTCAGGATTTCAGTTTTCAATTTCTCCAAGCTCCATCAGTTACTCAACTCTATGATTCCTCTTCAGAATCACTTAACAGGTTAAATCTTGGTCTTGCCATTCTGCGCGCAAACAAAACCAAAATCATCATCTTAGACTTTCAAATTAAATCAAAGTTTCTAACATTACTGACCCCTAATAAAGACATTATTGGGGGCAATAATTTGTCTATTGCCCCCCAATAGACCACCAAAAATGAACAGTTTCTATCATTCACAAATTATTGTACTTTAATAAACTGAAAACAACATAAGACTTTTCAAAGATATAATTTCAGTGATTAATTAACCACAGTTAATAAATTATTGGGAGCCATAATCTATCTATTGCCCCCCAATAGACCACCAAGAAACACTCAATTTTCAATCAATAAAAGATTAGTGTACTTTAATAAACAATGCAGTGATTATTACCCCCCAATAGACATATTATTGGGGGGCAATAATCTTTTTTTTTGGTTTCGATTCCACTATAGGCTTTCAACGAGTCTCCATTTTCACTCAATTAACAGTTTATAATAAAAAAAACCAACATTCACAATAGTATTTCACACGTATGAACCAGAAACCCTAGATTTCACAAATTTTCGCAGATGCAAAGTCTATTTCATAGATATAAACCAAATTTAAGCTATCAACAAGTTTACATCGAAGAATGTATTCGATTTCACAGAAAACCTAAAACTCTGAAAAACAAATCAGATATTCAATTTTTACCTCTTTCGATGTTTCCAAAGCTGGAGAAAATACAACCACTGCCGGACCTTGAATCTTAATCGCCGGTGTTCGGTGAGTATCGTGCTCGTTTAACACAGAGAGAGAGAGAGAGAGAGAGAGAGAGAGAGAGAGAGAGAGAGAGAGAGAGAGAGAGAGAGAGAGAGAGAGAGAGAGAGAGAGAGAGAGAGAGAGAGAGAGAGAGAGAGAGAGAGAGAACTGGAAAGAAGTCGTGGTGTTAGTGGGTAGGGGATAGTGGCATGGTTTGTAATTTCTTTGTTTTCGGAGTTCAGAAGCGTCGTTGCACTATTAGTTTGGATAAGTGGACACAAATATCTCTTGGCGAGTGTTTAGGTTTCCGTTGGGTCTAATTTAGGTAAGTGGTCATAGCTTCTTTAATTAATTGTTGCCGACAGCCTATGAGTCTTGACGAGTGCTTCTTCATTTTCTTTTCTTGAACAATGACGGAGAATGCCTCCCAACATAATCCCGACCAGCTCTTCTTTACCAGCTAGGTTTTTCATTTTTGGTTTCATAATTTGAAAAACAAGTAATTAACTTCGATTGTAGCTAGGACTATGGGTTGTAGGACAAAACGAGAATGACGACGATATTATTTATTAAATATATAAAGTCTAATCCCCGCGGCATGTGAATGTAACAACTAACTACTTCCATTAGATAAGATCGATCATCTGGAATTCTTGTTAATATTTTAAGTTGTTAGATAATGGGGAGCTTTCAAATGTTCAATTAATCGTGAAAATGCAAATACATCAATTTCACGTTGTATTTCTCATCACATTAATTATTTCACCAAGAAGGATAAGAACTGATATGTATCAATCAAACTAAATTAATTAAGTTAGTTTGGTGTTACAGAATTAATTTAATTTGGTGTTACAGTATCTAACTTAATTAATCTCCAACGTTTTATGCATGTGCAATATATCATCACCTATAAATACAAGAGCTTGGATGGGGGCAGAAGCACACACACATCAAGATTCAAGATATTTTTTTATTTATTTATTATTATTAATTTTTTTTTTAGAATAAGTAACTTTATTCAAATGAAAACGATTACAAAATATGGGGATGACTGGTGGTGAACAAAGAGTCCCCACTCACTTTCCTACTACTATTATGAGTTACGGGTCTATCATCAACGACGACATCCATGAGTTAAGAGGGCCTAACCCTTAACCAACTGAAACGCCCGTTTAATCGGGTTACAGACTTTGCAATCACATGAGTAGCATCATTCACACTTCTGGAAACATGAAAAATACCTTGAGTACCAACAGAAGCCATGCCAATAACACCCTGACCTTGTCAACCAACACTCCCTCCGGAGCCAAACAATCATCACTTCCATTCACCAATTGAACAGCCTCCAGGCAATCAGTTTCAACCTTTTCCGACCTCCATCCATTCTCCAACATTGCCTCTAGACCCATTATTAATGCCTGCAACTCAGCTGCACATGGCCGAAGACGCCAATGCAACCGTTCCCCCATCGCAAGCACCAACTTCCCATCACCTCCTCTAATTAACGCACCAACCCCAACTTGTGACCCATTGTCAATAACAGATGCATCACAATTAAGCTTCAATCCCCCTGGAGATTGTGGGGTCCACCGAGCATTCTTAGGATCAATAACCCCATTATTCCTCCCACCACTACCCTCTCTCTCTTGCACCGCAAGCAAGCTAGTCCAAATGGAATAGCATTGGTCATAAATAACTGAAGAAGGTCTAGGTTGACCACCATGCACGACCATATTCCTTTCTTTCCAATTGCTCCATAATATGATAATTGAGGGAAAATTAGCCTGCAATTATCCACTTTCAGTTTCAAAGCATGCACTGATAGTCATGACCATGTGGATATATATATGAGTTCACTAGATACAGAAATCACTTGCAGATTTGAGTTTTGAATCAAAAAATTGATCTTGGATTTTGATTTCTGCTCTGTGTTTGGTTACTATTTTGAGGTAACTCCTTTGTGTTTTGATTGAGGGAAACTTAGGTTGTAATTGCAGGAGTTCATTACAGTAACCATAACTCTTAATTTGATTCTTAACCTGACATAGCACCTCATAAAATTTCGATTGGAAAAAGGATTAAATATGCAGAATGCTCATCATCACTGATTAACAATTAGATAAAGTCTATATAAGAGCCTCTTAGCAATATTAAAAATAAGGGCTAAATACTGGTTATTATCCTGTGGTTTAGGTCCAAAATCAATTCAGTCCCTGGACTTCTAATTTCATCAAAAACACCCCTATACTTTCAATTTTGATCTAATAGGTCTAATTCGTTAATATTCTGCTATGGGTTCAACTTATAGTTGGATTATTTGATGAAAAACTTTTTATTTGATAGATTTCTAATAGTGAGACCCACTCCTAAATTGACTAGGCATGTCACCTCAACACCACATCATAAAACATAGGCCATATATGAGCCACGTCAACAAGTTAAGTGACTCAATTATCGGAAGACTAACAGATTGGACCTATTAGATCAAAATTGAACTGCAGGGGTGTTTTTGATGAAATTAGAAGTCCAGGGACTGAATTGATTTTGGACCTAAACCACAGGGTAGTAACCAGTATTTAGCCCTAAAAATAAAAGCTTCATTCAATTTATTCGAAACTTTTTGCCCCACAGCATAGATGTATATTGAGTCTTTGACTAAACAAGTCTAAATCCCTTAAATATACATAATTCTGTGACTTGTAGATATACAAGATGCTTCAATTTGACCATGAAATCTGAATGTTAGGTTTTGAGAGTCTTTGACAAATACAAGACAAGACCAATGGTCAATGATTGACACAATTAGCAAAGGCCTTTCATCCTCAGTCCCCTTGATTCATTAATGCGTTGGGCCTATGTAGAACCCAATCACATCTCAGTGGTCCCAAATGTTTAATACATAAATGGAGTTGGCTACCTCATTTATTTTGTTGCGGTCCAATTGCAAAACCATAGTACATTAACTTGCAAAGCTTAGATTATAGATTGAGCAACTCCAACAGCTTCTCTATAATTTCTGTATTATAGGGAAGTAAAAGTCAAATCTTTAACTTCTTTTTCTTTTTCAACTCCAACAGATTACCTATTTTACAGCAATCTCTAAAATCTCCATAATTCTTCCTTAAAATTTTAGAGATTGTTGTAAATTTAGAGAATTTGGTTTTCTCTTTCCTCACTATCTCTAAAATGAGGATAGTTAGAGCAACTCCAACAGCTTCACTATAATTTTTGTATTATAGGGAAGCAAAAGTCAAAGTTTTAAGCAATTCTTCATCTCCAACTCCAACATATTCTCTATTTTACAGCAATCTCTAAAATCTCCATAACCTTCTTTAAAATTTTAGATATTGCTGTAAATTTAGGGAATTTTATTTTCTTTTTCCTCACTATCCCTAAAATGGGGATAGTTATAGAGAATCTGTTGGAGCAAAAGAAGCTCATTTTTCCCTAAAATAGAGAAAAATTCAAAATATAGGGAAGCTATTGGAGTTGCTCTTATAGGAATTTGTAATCGGTTGGAGCAAAAGAGGCTTATTTTTCCATAAAATAGAAAAAAACTCAAAATATGGGGAAACTATTGGAGTTCCTCTAAGTGGTAGATATACAACCAATTTCTAAGCTATATAGTAATTGAAGCATTCAATAACAGACTGAATGAGATATAGGATTGAGCTAAGACAAGAAGACACTACACCAATAACCTCAACACACAACACTTTTTGCACAACAAAAAAAAAAATTTGTTGTGTGATGAGGGAAAGTGAATCATACAACATGTTTAAAAAACTTGCGTTGTGTAAAGCTGTTAAAATTCAAAAATTTTTAGCTAGAAGGTCATTATACAACACTTATAAGAATGGTTCGTTGTGTGAATGAAAAAAAAATGAGCGGCAGATTTCCCTCCTACATTGACTCAAACATGGCTCCAAATTTGTACTGCATTCTACAACAGAATAGTTAAATCTGTTGTATGAATGTAGCTTGCAAAATGTCATACAACAATTTTTGTTTTTGTGTTGTATGATCAAGCAAGATATATTGGGAGGTTTAGATGTGCCTCCAAATGCCACTCATATATTCCCCCCTCCCACCAAAAAGAACTGAAACTTTGATTGCATGTAGCGGGAACCTCCCTTCCTTGCTAAAATCAGACAACATAATATCATTTATGTGTTGTATGATTCATGAATACAAGATAAAAAGAGCTAACTGCCTCGACGTTTGACAACTTAATTAAGCTAGCTAGGGCTAGCAACTTTTGTCTCCCACTTCATTTATTTCCAACACTTGGACAAAATACCGTAAAAACACAATTTCTTCATCAGTCTTCTTCTCTCCCCGAAACACAAGTACCTTCCTTTTCATCCACAACCAACCTTCGCGTTTGACTCAAAAGCACATCCCTCATCCAATCGAAGCACCCAATGAATTTCACCTTCTCTCCATTGAAACCTACATCCCTCAGATCCCTAGTCATCAACCCCTCAACTCCAGCCCCCCGCAATTTCTTTAACCATCGAAACCCTAACTTGCTATCTCCAACTCATACGCGACCCCCGACTCCACCGCACTCCAATGCAATTCCCGCTTTGTGGCCTTAGCCTCTCCTTTGTAGACTCTGCCCTCATTTTCATTTCTCTTAGATCTCAACTCCACCCCCTAACTTTTTCCTGACGATTATTTTCTCTCACATTTCAGAATAATGGTGAAGCAATCAAAAGCCAAGAAATCCGAGAATCTGGGCAAGGGCACCGTCACCCCAGTCTAGATCGCTTTCCTCGTCAACCAGTATCTCTCCGATAACAGCTACACCGAAGCCTGCTCCGTTTTCCGAATTGAAGCATCCTCGCTCTTCTCTAAGTCTCCGAATCAAGAGGTACCCATTTCTTTTTCCCCATCAATTTTGACTAAAATCTTCAACATTTTTCTGATTTAGGGTTTTTAATTTTGGGTTTTAATTTTTTTTAGGTGTCAAAGAACTTGCTAAGTTTTTCTGAGACTCTAAACGAGTACATAGCGTTGAAGGAGCAGAAGGTGTTGTTGGACATGAGAAGGTTCGAGTGGAGCAGGAGAAGAGCAGGGTTCAGACGATGTTGAATGGGTTGCAGAACTCGATGAACATTTACAATGCCAGTGGAAAGCCCCAAATCTCCAATGTTTCGGATGCGGCACCGAAACAGATGCTCATCGCTCCTCAATCTCACCTCTCTAATGGGTCTTCTGCAGGTACAATCCTAACCCCATCTAGTTGTGTTTGAGAAAATTTGATTGAATTGAGAACATAGAGGATGTTGATTCTGGTATCCGAGAGCTAAAATGTACCATTGAACTTGTAGATGCTTCATTTGTGCATAAATAACCTATTTGAACCCATTCATAATCAATTAATAGAATTTTACAAACTTGGACCGTAACCTGTAAATTGAACATGAATATGTGATTGCTAGTCAGTGTATATATTTTCAGGCTAGACATGAAGAAACAAATATGAATATTAAATTGGAAAAGTTGTTTTACTTGTTGTACAAAACTCTGCCATTCCTTAAGCATATTCAACAACAGCAGAGATCTGAGTTAGATGTAGAAAGCTATATATGTGGTATAGTAGTCTGATATATTTCTTTTTGATGTTCAATTTTTATGCTAGACCAATGGTTAAAAAGTGAGAATACTTAATGACAACTTTTTCCCTCTTGTTTCACAGGTGTACAATTGACAGAAGAGGATCTCATGAGGTCTGTACTAGAGGATGATGATCAAGTGTACTGGTATCATCTCAATTCTCCCTAATGATCAAAATTGAATCACTAGTTGTACACATAGGTGGGTGGGTGGGTGTGTGTGTGAACTCTGAACTTTGTATGTTGCTAAGAAGAAGAAATTTTTGTCTTTGTTTTTCTGATGTCATAATGATTCCATTATCTCATAGAAGTATATGGTGATACTTCCAGTTTTACATTGTCAATAGATTGTCGAGGTAGTTACTAGCACTGAGTTTCACTTTTTTACTTGCTGTAAAATCATATTGTATCTCGAAAAATGAATGGAATTGTGGAGAACCTAGTCCTTGGGGGGTAATTGCTCAAATCAAAGCTGTTGTTACAGAATATTGTGGCCTGCTTGTCTCTGGTTCATCAAATGTCTGCGGATCAATCTGAAGTTCTTCTATCGAGAGTCTGAAGTGGTATGCTCCTTTGTTTCCTACTGTAAAGCTGAATTGTGATGGGGCTTGGAATTCAACAACCAAAAGAGCTGGGATTGGATGCATTATCAGAGATTTTACTAGTACAATTATTAATGGGAGAGTTAAAACCTACTTGGCAAACTTTGCTTTGCACGCGAAAGCCATTGCTGTCTTAGAGGGATTAACTTCAGCTAGAAATCTGGATTTCCCTCCAGTAAGTGTTGAAATGGATTTTGAACAATTGTTTTCTGTAATTTTTTCGAAGCCTTACACAAATTTATGGAATATCTATCCTCTTTTGAGAGACATTAGGAAGATTAAGCTTGAGAAGCCTATGTGGATTTGGAGTTTGGTCAAGAGAAAGTGTAACGCAGCGGCGGATTGGCTTGCAACGCGAGCTAAAATGGGGGTGGATTTGGGAGATTGGATCGATCAACCTCCACTTTCATTGATGCAGGTTCTTAAAACTGACGACTTGCCTGCTCCTCCTTTGTTAGTTTAGTTTCTAGCTTCAGTTAGTTGTTTGTTTGTTTCTTTTGCTTTTGTATCTTCCTTTGTTTCGTTTGCTGCATTTGCAGCTTTAATGAAGTATTCATTGCCCAAAAAAAAAAGATAAAGTAATCTCTTTTTTTTTTTTACAAATCTGGCTCCTCTATTCCATCGCTTGAAGAAGTTGAATTGAAGTGTGAACAATGACAATGTAGTAGTACTTGGCCTAACTTGTTTGTGACTAATAATAATTTTTCTTTTTCTATACAGGGTCGAGTCACAAAAGAGAGGGAAAATATTGATCTTATGGGCGCACCATTTTCTGCTTCTGCTAGCATATAATATTCACATGCAGCAGCTGCTCATGCTTTTTTCATTAGTCATATTATTTTTTGATGGTTTATGGATATTTATAATGGCATGGCACTAGAATGCTATCTTGTTTTGGAACAATATGTATTTGTATCAACTTTTGATGTCCCAAGTAGATGGGCATGTATTATAGAATTCTTTTCTTCTTTTAATGTTGGCTTGGATGATTGGGGAATGCTCCCTTTTTACATTTGAAGTTTATAGTATGGGTTGGATTACTCATTTGATGGTTTGCAATCAGTTTTGTTCCCAATTAATCACTATTCATTAGGTACAATGGAGTTATATATGCACAAAATAGAGCAAATGAAAATGATCGTACAACAGTTTTATAGTGTAGCAATCCAACGTTGTCTGAATACAAAAATTGGGTCATTCACTCAATGCATTCTTTACATATCACACAATGATTTAAAAAAAAAACTGTGTCTTCTGATTTACAATCACACAACGATAAGAACTGAACAATGTTGTCCAAAATCAATTCACACAACAACCATTGTGTACAACTGAAGTGTGATGCTATATCAGACGACGGTGAAATTATAGAACACATTATCTGACTAGGCTTTCCAACAACAGCTTGGAAACAAGTTCTGTTGTATGAAGGATGCACCTGCCATGCTATGCGGCATCTGTGCTTGGCATCTGCCGAGAGAAGGCACAACGTTGATAACAAAAAGATGTCGTGTGTTTGTATATCATACAACGGTGCAACACCGTTGTGCAAATTTTAATCACACAACGCGCCGATACACAACGGTTATCAGCCAAATCAGACAATGATTTTTGCCCGTTGTGTGTTTCATTTTTTGGTGTAGTGAGAAGTAAAATTGCTAGAATTGTAGGCCCTTTCATGTAAGAACAAGAAGCAAATCTTACAAGCTATAGCTAGTTGAAGCTATTCATAGAAGAACATAGAGATAGCACAACATGTTAAAGGTTGGTATGAGTTGTGGCTTTTTCTTGGCTGATGGATTTAGAGAGATTGAGATTTTTTGGCAATAAAAGAATCACAACTTGAAGTAGTGATGTTCAGGGTACAGTACTGATGAGTGATGAATCTTCTATCAATATATAGCACGTGTCTGATGAGTTGATGAATCATGTATAGTTATATTACACACACACACACACACGGAAATTCAACAGCATGTTACCATATGATATACATAAAATTACCACTTTTAGGACTTAATTACTCAAATGAGAATCTGCTACAATTACTACTTGTAGGAGTTAATTATTCAAATAAGAACCTATTTTACTCTAACGAAGAACTTATTTATTTTGATGAGGATCTTTTTTCTAGTTACCTACTTTATTCGAACGAGAACCTTATTTACCTTAATAAGAATTTGTTCTTCTAGTTACCCTATCAATTCTTAAAGTGGTAAATATTACATGAAATAAGACATGTATGAAAAATGTTAACGTACCATAGTTTTACCATATACATGAGAAATTTTTTCTCTTTATTGAATTCATTTTTAACACTCGTTATAGAGTTTGGGGCAAGAACCTAGATTTCAAAAACAAAATCACTCATTGAAGATGTTGGGGTTTATGAAAATTGGGAGACACTCCAATTTGTGTATCAAAAGGAAGCAAATTGGGAGACACTCCATAGTAGGAAAGTTATGCTTACGGTAATTATGCTACGTTGTAATCGGGTTACATATCGAGTTATCTTTCCATTATGTCACCGCCATGTCAAAGCAAATGGAGTAGCCAGTAGAGTACTATTTGCTAGTTGGTGCTTGTTAGAATACAACTATTTTGTAGAGATTTCTGATATTATTTCAAAAATAACTCTAAATGCTTATTGTAATCAAGGGTCAATGCCCCCCCCCCCCCCCCCCTCTTTTGTATTTGATAGTTTCATTAATTAAGGCTTGAGAGTAGCTGCACAAGCCCTTTATTTAAAAAAGAAAAGAAAAAAGGAACCAAATAAAATCAAATAGACACATAATAGATTGAGGATTGAATTTGGGTTAGACGATGCATGAATGCATCTAATAACGCAAATATATATATATATATATACACAGATCATATTCAGAGCGGAGCTCCGCTTTGAACTTAATGTGTGAAGTTCGAGTTTTGAGTCACTTTTTGGTTTCATATTCACATCTGGACCGTTCAGGTTTTAGGTACTAGTGTATAGATCATCTCTGCAAATTTTCAGCCAAAATGATGATCGTTAAGGCATTGATAATTGCCTTACCGTGTGAAGTTCGAGTTTTGAGTCACTTTTCAGTTTCATATCCACATCTCGACCGTTCAGGTTTTAGGTACTAGTGTATAGATCATCTCTGCAAATTTTCAGTCAAAATGATGATTGTTAAGGCATTGATAACTGCCTTAAAGCTTTCACGGTTCAGGTTGACAGATTTAGTCCGTCCATTGGTTTAAGTGAGTTAGATATCTTAACGATCATCAATTTGGCTAAAAATTTGTATAGATGATCTATACACTAGTACCTAAAAACTAAATGGTCGAGATGTGGATATGCGATCGAAAAGTGACCCAAAACTTAAACTTCACACATTAATTTCAAAGCGGAGCTCCGCTCTGGATAAAATCTGTGTGTGTGTGTATATATATATATATATATATAAGGGTAATTCCTGATTCACATGACGCCCCCACGCGCTCACACACACACACACACACACACACACACACACATATATATATATATTCTATCCAGAGTGGAGCTCCGCTTTGAAATTAACGTGTGAAGTTCAAATTTTCGGTCACTTTTCGGTTGCATATCCACATCTCGACCGTTCAGTTTTTAGGTACTAGTGTATAGATTATCTCTGCAAATTTTCAGCCAAATTGATGATCGTTAAGGCATTGATAATTGCCTTAAAGCTAGTACGGTTCATGTTGACAGATTCAGTTCATCCGCTCTGCTCTGGATAGGATCTGTTTATATATATATATATATATATATAAAGTGTGAAGTTTGAGTTTTGGGTCACTTTTCGGTCACATATCCATATCTCGACCGTTCAGTTTTTAGGTACTAGTGTCTAGATCATTTCTGTAAATTTTTAGCCAAAATGATGATCGTTAAGGCATTGATAATTGCCTTAAAGTTAGTACGGCTCAGGTTGACAGATTCAGTCCATCCATTGGTTTAAGCTAGTTAGATACCTTAACAATCATCATCAATTTGGCTGAAAGTTTGCAGAGATAATCTATACACTAGTACCTAAAAACTGAACGGTCGATATGTGGATATGTGACCGAAAAGTGACCCAAAACTCGAACTTCACACGTTAATTTCAAAGTGGAGCTCTGCTCTAGATAAAATATGTATATATATAGATCAATCATTCATATATAAAATTAATCTCCAACGTTTATGCATGTGTAATATATCATCACCTATAAATACAAGAGCTTGGATGGGGGCAGAAGCACACGTCAAGATTCAATTTCTTATCCTTCTTGGTTAAATAATGTGATGAGAAGTACAAAGTGAAATTGATGTATTTGCATTTTCACAATTAATTGAGCAACTGAAAGCTCCCTATAATTTTACAACTTAAAATATTAACAAGAATTCTAGATGATCGATCTTATCAAGATAGCTCTAATGAAAGTAATTAGTTGTTACATTCACATGCCGCGGGGATTAGACTTGTATTTAATAAATAACATCGTCATAATTCTTGTTTTAATAAATAATACTAGACTCCAAACACACCTTATGTGTGTGGATAATCACGTGGGAAGTTATTAATTTGGTGATAGTTAAGGTATCCAAAACTGCAAATTACAACAATGTACACGAATGGTTCCAGTTTGACAGATTTGGTTTGTTTGTGTAAATTACAGTTTTGAATGCCTTAAAGATCACTAAATTGGCTGAAATTTTGTAGAGATGATCTATACATTAGGACCTAAAAACTGAACGGTTAAGATCAAAATATGTGATAGGAAAGTGGGTGAAAACCAGAAATCCGTACCGAAATTTTGGTACAGACGTCCGCACCTGAGAAAAATCCTATATATATATATATATATATATATCAATCATTCATATATAAAATTAATCTCCAACGTTTTATGCATGTGCAATATATCATCACATCGCCTATAAATACAAGAGCTTGGATGGGGGCAGAAGCACATGTCAAGATTCAAGATTTAGATCATCAATCTTCTTTTCAGATATACAATTAGCCCAAATACTTGAGCTAGCAAGCAATAGAAAAATGGCCGGAGGTATAGCAACAAGGTGGAGGGTTCTAAGCGGTGAAGACGATTGGGAGGATCTATTAGACCCTCTCCACATTGATCTCCGCCACTATATCATTCACTGCGGTGAAAGGGCGGGAGCCGTAGCCGTGGTGCACGAACCAAAGTCGAAGAACTACCGGCTTCCTCGATACTTAAAGGAACATTTGTTCTCAAAGATGGGTTTGCAGAGTGGTAACCCATACAAGTACGTGGTGAAAGAATACTTGTATGCAACATTCCCTCTGCTATCCATCGGGAAATCAAATTTTCTCGGTTTTGTTGCGGTTACAACAGATGAAGGAGCCAAAGTGTTGGGGAGGAGGGACGTTTTGATTTCTTGGAGAGGAACCCAGTTGGAACATGAGTATCTTGTGGACGCCGACACCGCTTTAGTTTCAGCTTCTGACATTCTGGGATCGAACAACGGACTCAATCCTTTGGTGCACCAAGGTTGGCTGTCCTACTACACTCATAAGGACATTCTGTCCCCACACAATCAACTACATAGTTGCAGAGATCAGGTATTTCATGATTATATTTTTTATTCTCCGTCTTCAAATTTTGAAAATTAAATTAACTATATATAAAAACACACTAATTAAGTTAATGTATCAATACATTAATCTCCGACGTGTTATATCAACTCCATGATCCAAGGCTTATGCAAGAATTGATCGCAATATGATGAACTACGCTAGTTGATGACCAACTTCAAATTCAATTGCTTTCTTGTTCTCAGGTTCTAGCTGCACTTAAATCAGTACTAGAAGAATACAAGGATGAAAAAATCAGCATTACTGTCACTGGTCACAGCATGGGTGCTGCAATAGCAACTTTAAACGCAACTGATATTGTCTGTAATGGACACAACAAACCCACAGATCAATCGGATAAGTTGATTCCTGTGACAGCAATTGTGTTTGCCAGCCCCCGACTAGGCGATGAGGGATTCGAGAAGGTGTTTTCTGGTCTCGAAAACCTTCACGTCTTGCGTGTCACTAATGACCAAGATATTGTCCCTAAATTACCATCGGACAGTAAATATGTTCATGTTGGAAAAGCATTGATAATAGACAGTCTCAAGTCGACCTACTTGAAGGTTATCCCTGAATCAGATAAAGTACGAAGGCTTAGCAGTTTGCACGATCTGGAGGTCTACTTGCATGGTGTTGCAGGGACACAGGGAACAGAAAGTAATGATTTTAAATTGGAAGTGAATCGTGATCTCGCACTGGTAAACAAATATATTGATATTCTGAAGGACGAACATAAGGTAGTAGGTAGCTGGTGGACTGAGAAGAACAAGTCTATGATTCAAATGGATGATGGCTCTTGGGTCTTGGATGATGGTGAGTCTTGAATGAAGCCTAGCTAGCTAGCTAGCTAATCGGCTTTGAAGGAACGAGTAATATACAATATATGTGTAGTACTAGTGTGGTAATATATATAAGGCCGCATTTAAATAAGAGCTAGCTCAGAAAGCTCCATGTTTAGAATAAGGGTTTTTCTTCCTTTAATTTGTTTTGGTGTTGGACTGTTGGGGTTCCCAAATCCCAACTGTTGTTTATCAGCTTTGTGTGACTGGGCTACATTATCATGTTGTTTCCATGGCTCCCGCCTCCGGCATAGCTTGTAGTCAAGTCTTTCATTTGAAATTTTCAATAAACTTCCTTGCTGTATGATTTTTTAATAAGATTTAAGTAGGGATTTTGTCCATTTACACCATTTTTAGAGATTTTTTTCCCACTTACCCCACTAAGTTTTTTTAATTCCCTCTTACCCCAAACACTCTAAGGAGGTCTTCCCTAATACCCCATTAAGATTTTTTTTTTGTTTTTATTATTTTTTTAATACCATTTTACCCTCACCTTTGTTACTTAGAGAGAGAGAGAGAGAATGGAAGAGAGAGAAACCATAGGGGACTTCGCCGGAGTCCGGTCACCGGCCGCCGGAATCCGGTGAGCGGCCGCCGGAATCCGGTCACCGGCCGCCGGATTCCGATCACCGGCTACCACCCACCGGAAAGTTTTTTTGCCCCCAATAGACGTCTATTGCCCCCTAATAGACGTCTATTGCCCCCCAATAGACGACTATCAGCCATGTATTGCTCCCCAATAGACGTCTATTGCCCCCCAATAAAGGGGCATTAGACGACTATCAACCATGTATTGCCTCCATTAACCATGTATTGCCCTCCCAATAGACGACTATCAGCCATGTATTGCCCTCCCAATAGACGACTATCAGTCATGTATTGCCCTCCCAATAGACGACTATCAGCTATGTATTGCCCCCCAATAGACGTCTATTGCCCTCCAATAGATGTCTATTACCTCCTAATACCCATTTATTTATTAAAATTAGATAAATAAAACTTTGATTAACGAAAAAAAGAGAGGAGATTACATCAATTCAAAACGTCTACTGCCCTCCAATAGACGTCTATTGCCCCCCAATAGATATTTAAGAGGCCTCTATTGCCCCAATAGAAACTTTTTTTTTTCTTTCTTTTTTTTCATTTTGGGCTTCTGAACCAATTTACAGCAAAAAAAAAAAAAAAGAATTTGATTTGGGCACCCAGAGAAAAGCTCTGGGCACCAAATCGTGGTTCTCCTCCACCACCGGCATACCAGATCCATGTTCTCCTCTACCACAGGCCTGTGTCGAGGCCGGAGAGCCTGGGTCGAGCACCAGAGGTCGAGCTCGAGCGCCAATTCCCGCCGGAGATGAGTTGTGGTTTTGATTTCGTGATCGGCGAAGCCAAGCAACCGGTGAGTTCAGTCTTCAGCACGAACTCGCCGCCGGCAATCGATGGCGCGAACTCCGAGCTCGCTGCACTAACCGGAACTCCGACCTAGCTGCACGGAGGTGACGTAAAGGAACTCCGAGCTCGCCGCCGGCCGTACGATCGATGGCGCCGGCTGCACGAACTCGCCGCCGTCTTCTGGGTTGCAGAAACTCGTCACCAACTGCACGAGCGCCGGTTTCTGGGCTGCACGAGCGCCGGTTTCTGGGTTGCACGAGCGCCGGTTTCTGGGCTGCACGACTATTGCCGGATGTGAGAGAGAGAGAGAGAGAGAGAGAGAGAGAGAGAGAGAGAGAGAGAGAGAGAGAATCAGATCGAAGAGGAGAGAGAGTCAGATCGAAGGGGAGAGAGGAGAGAGAGCTCGATGGCATATGGTGTAATTTATTAATTTGACTGAGGGTAAAATTGTCTTTTTAATTTAAATCGAGTAGTGGGGAATAAAAATCTGTTGCTGGGGTAAGTGAGATAACTTTGGCTTATTTTGGGGCTTTGGGTCAAGGACCCTTTATTATATTGGTCAAAACGGTTTATCTTGACTCTTGATGAAACAAAAAGATGAAATTTAAATAAAACTGTGTAATTCAAAATTTCTAAGCATGAATTACCTCATTAAAAATTCTAAACTTGGAACTTATATATAGAAATAAAGGAAATTGACCACATACGAAGTTGGTTGTCAAAAGATTACAATACAGTATTATATTATATTGTTAAAATTTTTGCAACAATGGGTTGTCTAAAAATGTACTACCCATGAGAGGGAGGGAGGGAGGGAGAGAGCTAAACGAGAAAGAAGCTAGCATGCGGCATGGCAAAGCTCACGCAGAAAATTTGAATAACATGCCAACTTAATACAAAGATTATTATAAATCAAGTCCAATTAAAAATAAACAAATTGTCCAACTTTGAATGTTATTAAACTAAAGATTAAACTAAAGAAAGAAACCCAAAAGGTTCCATAATAGCAAAGATCGACTAACCCACGCTTCATTAATTTTGAGAGTATGAACCACTATCTACCTGTTTTTGGCGATACTAAAGTCTCCACATATAGTTTGGGCATTCCACATATAGTTTGGGCATTATGTAATGATCATGAATAAGACGTCTATATTTCTTTTGACGGTTTTCCTTGGGATTATACAATACCAATTGGTTCCACTCGCTTCTATTGCTGATCCGATTCATCAAAACTTTATCATCCTCTAAAACCAAAATCGGTTCATAATCAAAAATATGACATGGAGATAAACTAGAAGAAGGAATTTGAACAACTCTAGTCCAAGATTCATTCACCCCATATTCGTTCAGCACCATATTGTAAATGCAATACCTGTTTGGCACGTATGACGCTTGGAACCATAAAGATATAGGAAGAGACAGTTGCCAATAGTTTTCCCAATACCAAGGCGGCCAGAAACTTCTTTCCTGCAAATATTGGGTGGTAGCAACTCCTGAAATTTCTCCTCCTCCAGATCAAAAGAGATTATTGGGAATTTTGACCGACAGTCCTCTAGCCAATGCAGAGCTCCGTTCAATAAGCACCCCTCCCCATAAAACCTTCCAACGTACTCGGACTGTTCAACAATCTTCCATGAACCGGTTTTTAATGTAAAGACTGTAATTTCGGTTTCAAGGCCTACTATGACCTTGTAATCTTCATTGGTGGAATCATAACCAAATCCAAAAAACTGACGATATCTAGTTTTAATTTGTTCCGGTAACTTGTATGTATCTCGAGTAGACGGGTTCCATAAGATAAGATCACCTCTCTCGTCTTCTTCCTGGCATATCAAGCCATTGCAGGAACCCAAAACCCATAATCTTGGTGCTTCTGGTAGGACAGTATATCCCACCTGATCGTCATCCTTTAATATTGCTTCAAAGTCTATGGATCTGGTGGGATTGACTGTCTCAAGAAGTTTCAACCTGCTGGTGTATGTGCTGATGTGCTTCCTAGCAAAATTGGGATCAGAGATCAAAGCAAGCCACTACTTGCATACACAACGAAACCGTACTAAAGATTTGACTGGAAGCCGCGACAGTATCTCAACAATTAGGTCATCGTCAAAACGACCATCCCATGAGGGAGAGGGGTTGCTCAAAGCTCTTTCAAGCCCTACATATGTCGCTCGTCTAGTGATGGAATCCCAGCAGCGGGAAAGAACGCCATAGCATGATAAAGAGATGAAGATGATATTCCCCATTGCGCTTGTGGAAGATTTTTAGAAAAACAAAGAGATCGAGTTCTGGTAAAAAGCACGCAATGGGAGATTAATTATAGTTGATATTTATGAAGTTTTGCCGACCTCGATCATTTTCCTAGTCCATTTTAGGTTTTGGTTTAGCTCCACAAAACTCAGAGTAAAACTTTGAGTCTCTTTCTTGCGTTAGTTTATCTCGTCCGGCGACGTCCCAAAGTCGACGACGGCTCTCTGTCTAGTCAGAGTATGGTGGCTGCAACTGGACAGGGATGTAGGTGCCTTGGGCATGGAGTTGTACGTGATCTCCTTTGCTTCTAATTGGTGACGGCAGGGGTTCACGGAGCACGATCCTTCTGCGATCAATCTTTTCTGGTGGCGGTATTGAGTTGTCTTACATAAACAATATTAATGTTTGTATGGGTCATCTATGACTTTTATATATATGCTTATTCCTATGGGAAACCCAAGAGGAAAAGCCCACCAAAGCCACCAATGCCCATATCAAGACTTGTCATCCATTTAATTGATTGCAAGGACATGGTCTTATTAAGGCTATCACCCTTAAACCTTTCTTCTATATGGGACTAAAGTCCCACAAGTTCCAACAATTTCATGAATCTATTGTTTAACTACATGGTGCTAGATTTACCAGTTGCACTTTATTGTGCTTCATCACCATAATTTGAGAATTCTATCTTTGCAGTGGATTTATTTTTAAGCCAAATTAGCACAGATAAAAGGTCACAGTCTGAAGTCAAATACCCCTGACAGATTTGTAAAACAATGTAAAAAAGGATTCTTTTGGTGATGCTAGTCACCAAAACAAAGGTTCCAACCTTAATTTAGACCAGTTGCCAAACACAAGGTCCAAATTACTGAAGTCATACTTACTCCAGTCAAAGCCCCAGTAAATCGAGGGAAAAGGACAAAACACGCCCTCCTTTCACTTGTGCTATAATAGTTAGGGCTGGGCGTCCGGACCCGAAAGACCGAGGACCCGACCCGAACCGAGGAAAAAAGCCAAATTCGGTTCGGTTTTAGAATAGAAATTTTCGGTTCGGTTCGGTCTCGGGTTCCATATTCATGTAATCGGTTCGGTCTCGGGTTCCATATTTTCAGGGCCCGAAAGCCCGAACCGACCCGAAAGTTTTCCTTACATAAGTTTTCCTTTCTCTTTTCTTTGCAGGATGACTTGTAAAACGTTCCAATGTACAACCTAGAAAGGTTCCCTTGTAGTTTCCATTAGGATAGTTATATTCTTGTGATACTTTACAATTTATATATTACAACACAGTGACACACCTTATATTAGGTTGCCAGAAAGAGACCCATCCAGGGGCCCCGTGGCTGCTGGTGGCCTTTGATTTTGTAGCTAAATGAAATCTTTATCTTGATCACATGTAACATATACAATGATGTGGTGTTGGGCATTAGATAAGGCAAAAAAAATGTTTCGTTTTTGTTTTTCGGTGGAAAACTGAAAATAAATGTTTGGGCCCGAAAAAGCCCGAAAACCGAATCGGCCCGAATGGGTTCGGTTTTTGTCGGTTTCCAGTTTACAAAAAGACCGAACCAGCCCGAACCGACATTTTCGGGTTCGGTCTCGGTCTCACTAATTTTCGGGCCCGGCCCGACCCGAGCCCAGCCCTAATAATAGTTGTATGATTTGGCTAATGATGGATGAATTGTACAGAACTAACCTATAGTTATTAACTAGCAAGATTGCCCGCGCGTTGTTGTGGGGTTCACTATTCCCAATGAAATGAAAACAAAAAAAAGTGTTGATTGAGGTGAAGAAGATGTTTGTATATTGTTAATATGATTTAGGTAAGAAATATTGCATTTACAAATACAAATGCAAGGTCCAAAAGCAAGGTCCAAAAGCAAAGTAAGAGAAAGATGCTTCAAAAAGGGAATCCTTCCAGCTGGAATGATCAACACAGTTCCGGCCGAGGTAGTGGTTGCCCTGCACAATATGAAATGTTAGTAATCCCTTCAATTGCAAAGTAAACACTTTGGAAGACTACATAAATCGAGCAACATGACAAAAAGCTGGTGGCACTCGAAGTCTTTCACAGACTCGAATGGCCCTTCAATATTCAAGTAATATAATAATTAACTATAATAAAGATGATTCTGAAGCTTACCATATCAACAACATAGATGACTGGTATACTAATTATTAAGAGCATGCTCCTTAACAAAACCTAAAAGTTATGAACTCTAATTACATCATTATAGAAACACCAATGTGACCAGTACATAGTAAGTTGAGAAAGGTTACTGGTTTAGACATGCAAATTACATATAACATTCAACTCAGATTTATCTGTTAAAATTAAATCCCAAGATTGATAACTTTCCTGTCAATTAGTTACATAGTATGATAGAATTCACCTTGCAAGCAGTTCAATAAACAAATTCAGGGTAACAGTTCATATTACATAATGCCATTTAAGAGAGGATATAAGATAAGAGATAGGAGGGAGGTAGCAGGAGGTAGGTAAGGGACAGAGATCGAGGGAGAGAGAGTATCTACCTTTGTTCATTTGGAACAAAGATGACAGAGGGGAAATTGTGAAAAAAAAAATTATAAAAAAAAGAAGAGAGAGAGCAGTAGTTAACTGTGAAAAATGTGGAAATTGTGTACAATAATCTTGTTTGAAGTAACTTCAAAAACTCAAGATATATTCTAAACCCCATATAATTTTACTCTATATTTGTGGCTAATGTAGTAAAGCATAACGCCAAAACCCCCATTAAAAGCAGAATAGTGAAAGACTGAAAGCCAAGTAGGAGACAAAGCATTTCCATGATGCTACAAAGATGGCCATAAGCTGTGCATGTCTGATTTTGAATAGGGTAACAATCAAGTCGACAAACTAACTGAGAAAGTTATTAATTTCTTTTATCATTTAGTTTTTCCTTTAACAGTCTGCTAATACAATTATTATTATTATCCAAACGAATAAACTCTTTAGTTTCTATTCTATAGGAAAGACATAAGGAAAAACAGCTGCTTATCCATGAAGAGTAGAACTGATTAATGAAATGTCAAAAATGTAATTCCAAAAGCAGAAAGCAGGAAAAAGAAGAAGAAGAGAGGAATGACTGTTCTGATAGACTTTCAATTAAATAACATACAAAGACGGAATAGCTTATTCACCTGATTTAATCTGAACAGAACCAACAGAAAAAAAAAAAAAAAAAAAAAGCACCTGATCAACTGCTACTCAGCCTTAAACCAAAGATGGTGCAACTGGAGAGAAAACAGTTACACAGTAAACAAAAATAGAAAGCTGAACTTTCAGTTTCAAAACCTAATGTCTATACATCATGAAACAGCTGCACTGAAATTTCCACAATAGACAAAAAAGGTGCAACAAAGACAGAACTAACAAAAGACAAAGGCTAACAAATGAGAATATCAGATCTCTATAGAATACAAATAAGGAACTGCCCTTAAACTTAGAAGAAATTAATACGCAAGGCATTAGTACTTTTTAGTTGCAGCAATTTGGCAGTAAATGGTAGATGTAGATCAATGTTCATATCCAACATCAAGATTCATAACTAAAAACATCTATGTGAAATCATTTAACTAAAAAGCATCATATCTGAAGACCATGTATATGGCCAGTGGCCTCTTAAGTTGGTTTGTTGACTGAATAATCAATAAGATGAGTACAAAATAAAATCATACTGGTTATTACCAAAATAAAATCACATCTGAACACCATGTATTCGGCCTCCCAGGTAGATTGTTTATGTAGACATTCATACACGAATAGCATACACAAAAATAAGGAAGAAAGTACCCCATTCTGTGTGAGTAGAGTCATTATTTGATGTTAGAGAGTTTGAGGCTTGGATGCTGAGTTTAAGGGTATAACACATTCTAATTGTGTGGCCTGTAAACTAACATGCTGTTTGGAAGGCAATGACCAACCATCACGTTTGAAAATGACCAAGGCACAAACAATGGACCAAAACTTTGACTTCAATCAAAGTAGTCTACAACTATAGAAAAAGACTACACCTTTAACAAAAAGCTTGTATCACAAAAAGTAACAGAGCATATCACAAAAAGTAACAGAGCATATAAAAATAATTTAGTTCTTATTTGTGATTGCGCACCAAATTGGAATGCTATAACATATACATGTTATAGGTGGCTAGGCCTGTGTTTCATTTGCATCAGAACAAATACATAGTGGAGATAGTTATACAAATGCCGACTAATTATTCCAAAAGTAGATGACTCACTAATCATACAATAACATCAATTAAGGACTGAATTAAAGAGCAAGATTATATGCTGTACATAAAATAACACGAAGCTAACAACAGAACGGTTCGACACCACACCTCCTACAGCAACGCCCTTCAGAATCTAATCCTCATTAATCTTCAATTTAATAACATGCATCAAAGCCGCTTTTTATGTTCATTTTTTTTTGGGGGGTGTCAGATCTTCAAAGCCACTTTCTAACTATTTTGTTCATGGAGATGGGAGAGTTATGAGTGGCACGTTGTGATTCCTTATTTCGAATATGCCCCTCCAGATTTTCTAGTTGTTTCTTTCTAAATAACATTATAACAAACCCAGAAGAAATTTCAAATCAAATTCTCAAAAAGCCACAAATACCTTCCACTTGTGTTGTTTTAATCAAGAGCTTCCAGTCTGTCTCTTCTCCTTCTCTTCCTTCTTCCCTGTTCTGTTCTCCCTTTCTTTCGTCTCGCCTCTTTCTCTGCATTGGTCGAACACAAAAATCCGGACGGGGAAAAAAAATACAGTTTTTATCGAGTGCTAAAATCGATCATCTCGAAGAGTCAATACCCTGAAAATTCAATTGCTAACCTTGGTTCTGAGCTTAGTTCTGCAGCAAAGATGGTCGCTTTGTGCTAGTCTGACAAGTGATTTTTTTGGGTCGGCTCTGTTTTAGAAGAGAGAAGAAGATCAGATAGATACACAGCGGAAATTTTTTTTTAATAAATCTTAAAGAAGGGCAGAACGGTCTTTTCCAGCCCCACAACTGTTCCTGACTGTTCCTAAGCCCCGTGAATTGTTCCTTACTGTTGCCTTAGGAACAGTAGAACAGTGAAACTCAACTTTCGTTGGCAAAAGAAGCATGAGAAGACTTTATCTTATCAGTTGATATCCAAGATATTTCTACCATTGATTTGCCAGATCAATCTTGGGCATCTTCAGTACCATGTGGAGGTTGTAAAAACATTAGTGGATGACCTCGACAGGAAAGGCGATTGGTTTTTCTCAATCTTCTTAGAGGCTGCACTGCAAAGCCAACAATAAACTAGAGACATACACCTGACCATTTCCTCAGCTAACTTGCTAGGGCACTGGTGGAGATGATCTTTCAGAGTTCGCATCATGGAAGTTTTCTCCAGGACTAGAACCCTTTCACGAACCTGAATAAGAAAATGATTAAATGGCATTAACAAACATATAGCAGATATGGCCAAACAGTTATATGAAGCACATGCCAACTTCCTGTCATATAGGAGCACGATCCTTCTGCGATCAATCTTTTCTGGTGGCGGTATCGAGTTGTCTTGCTAGATGGTTGAGGAGGAGACAGGGATGCAATGACTGGGCTTCTCTGATCTTGATGCATGGTGGCTATGGTTGGTGGATTGGTGATGAATATCAAGGTCGATGGTTGAATCATCATGGAGGGAAACAGTGGCTTGTTGGTGATGGTCAGGCCCTATGGCAAAGCTTTGATAGTTTGGTGAGTGGACGGGGGTCGTAGCCACTATTTTTTGTATTTGGAGACGAGGAAGTTAGCTGGGTAGTTCTTGGTTCTCCGGTGAATACTTAATTAGGCCGGCATCGGAGCTTTGGGGAAAGGAAGGGGAGGGTGGCGGCGGCGGCTGGTTCTTATTTTTTGTGAAGGTCTTAATTTTTGTTGGAAGTTTTTTAGTGTTAGGGTTAATGAGTCCTCACTCTTTTGAGCTGGGGTTGGGTCATGCTGTGGAGCCATGGTTATGGCGTCATCCGAAGGATAATTAGATTTATGTTCAGTTTACTATTGTTGTCAACATGTATGGAAGTGGTCTTGGTATTTTTGAGACCCGGTGTAGAAGAGGACATTGTCTCTTATGCCGTTGATTATAGGATTTTATCGAGAGTCTTGTGTATATTTGGTCCAAATAGGAAAAGGGCGTATTGCAGTTATAGTTGATCCCATATCGGCTCATCGTACATATTTCTACTTCCGGTTTATGTCCCCTCCCAATGTATGTTTTTCGTGATTGAATTAAATTTCTTTGTTTCTCTAAAAAAAAAATTATAATAATTTGAATTCCTCACTTTAAATTCCATCAACACATGTGTCTTTTCAAATTTCATTAGAGTTGTTTCTTTTTATTTCTTAATTAATTTCCAAAAACAAGAATTTTTTTCCTTCATATTTAATATTTTAATTTTATTTAAACTTTGTTAATTATTATACATTCCAAATTCTAAATAAATGCAATCAAATAATGAAAATCACAATTAATGAATTTTGAATTATTGGAGTTGCATGTAGGTTCTATCGATCATTTCAAAATTTCTCAGAAATTTATATTTATCTCGTCCAAATGCAGAACAAGTGTTATCTAAGAAACCGTCGTGAATAGAAAACCTACATGATCTTGGGATGGTTTAAACTTTTGATTTTGACGAAATCAGTAATTTAAATTTATGAAAATTTAAAAAAAAAATCTCGATATATTATTGACACATCATTTATGGAATAATGAATACCATTTAATATGGTGTGTTGACTGTGTTCGGTGGGGTGGTAATTCAGATAATGAATTTCCATGTGAGAGGTCATGCATGCAAATGTGTTCATTTAACCTGGCCCAACCCAACTTAATTAACTATATCCATACATTTGACTCTCCGTCTACGTTGTTCCTAAAAGAGTGAAAGATTTCTTTATTTTATTTTATAGAAGAATCAATATGCTATTGAAATTTGAAACTAAATAGAAAATTTTAATGGAAATTCTTTAACATAATACTGTATTTATTTATTTTACCCGTACGTTAAGCAGTAGAGGTTGTAACTTCACCAAAACTCAGAGGTCAAAATCCAAAAATTGACTTTATTCGATTTTGTTTTAACATACTATTTTTATTCAGTTTCATTTCCTAAGAAGAATTCATGAACCCAATTAATTATCAAAGATCAATTCATGTATAAATTGAATTGACTTGCCTGTGGTTTTTGGCACTATTGCTTCTTCCAATATCTGGAAAAAGTTGAAGGCTTAAGATACAAATATGTCTTGCAAGAATACTTTGCTCATTGGATTTGGCCTGTGTTTTGCCTCCTTGTTGTTCCAATGCCAAGAAATACATGGGAAGGAATTCTTGGTTGGAGATGACAAAGGCTGGAGCCCCTATCCCGGCATATCTGACTGGCCAAATGGCAAGACGTTCACACCCGGCGATATCTTGAGTAAGATGAATTAGTCTTTTAGTTTTTTGTTTCTTTAAGAAACCTCTTATATATATACTAGTCTTGCCCACATATGCTATGCATATGTAAAACAGATTTTTCGTTTTAAATTTTCTTTTTGTAATATTTATGTCTTGATAATTATTGAAATTAAATAAATTTGAGAAGTTATCTGCATAATAGGGTAGTGGGAAGTTATCCACCTACAAAATGGGTTAGTGGGAACTTATTTTTTTCTTTTAAAAACTGATAATCAGTTTTTTATTATTTACTATAATACCCTTCAAATATTAGAAATTATTTAAAAATAATATATGGTATGGGGGTTTTCGTGTCTTTTCACGTTCATTTTGACTAACAAAGTGGGTTCTCTTAATAATAGTATAGCTATATATATATATATATATGTATACCTGTCCATTTTCCACTTCTTCTCCTCTCCCGCATAGATTCCAAGAGCTTTTCCCCAAGTTCATTGTTATTTTATTGTGTTCATAGGATATTAGTCTTATGCTAGCTATGAGTGTGATAGTGGTGTCTCCCAGCATCAAACTTTTGGTCTAACCCTGAAAATTTTAGCTTATCACTGTCAAATTTATTTTTGAGGGTGAAAATCAAAAGAACTCAAACTTTTGGTCTAACTAACCCTAAAAATTTTCCTCCCCTAGCCTATATATAGTTTATATATATTGATCAAACAAGTTGTTTATTTATTTATTCATGTATTTTTCGATTGTGAGCAACAGTTTTCAAGTACAACAATACAAGTACTTCTGTTCGACGATTTGATGAAATCAAATACAAAGGCTACTCGGAGGAATGTTACGCAACTTGTGACAATTTCCTTTGTCCCTACAATGATTTCAACTCAGGAAATGATCATCTTGTATTAAACAAAGGAAAGAACTACTTCATTTCTCCAGACCACGATCGTTGCAGCCAAGGATTTAAGATCAAAGTTTGTGCTGAGTTTGATGGCCAAAGGAATAACTGTGCTTAGTATGAACACCAATCTTAGTCACCCCAAAACGACATAGAATATTTATGTTTCTTTGAATAGAATAATTGGAGTTTCAATTTGATTTTCTTGGCTTTCCAATTCAGGTGGTAAACACTTCAACTCGTATGATTTTCCAGGGAGTTAAATACTACTAAATTGGGTATTCTTGTATGTGTGAGTTCATGTGAAAGGTCAAACAACTATTAATTAAATAATTTAAATTCCTTAGTGTTCAAGGAAAACTGAATTGTGAGAGAATTGAGTCATACTTTCATTGATAATATAGGTCTCTTTATATAAAGGATTACAAGCATAGAGATAGAGTTGTACATGGAAACATAATCGTACATTGATTGGATATCTCCTGAGATTATCCGAGAATATCTCTAATATAAACCATATTTCAACTAAAGCAAGTAACCTCGAGTTTGGGCCAGACACATATTCTGGATTTACTTGAACACTCCCCCTTGTGTCTCCCAAACGTGGTGCTCATCTCGTTGCCTCATTAAAAACTTTGCCGAGTAATAAAAACTCAGTGGGACAAAAATAACCTCGGTCGAAGGGGAAAAAGAACATAACACACCATTCACGTTTCAAGACCATATATGTAAACACCTCCCTCTGATGTCTGCATCTCCCCCTGACGACTACAGTCATTGGAGTTCGGATAACTTCTGCAAACAATGCTACCAACATGTTTCTCGAAAGTGGAATTCCGCACTATCCTCAAATTGAACCTAGTTCACTTTGATCTTGAGGAGAGTTTGTTGTTGCTGATTATACTTGGTGTGGTTGCTTTTGATATAGCCTTGCTTCAAAACAAGCAGCATTATCCTATATGCTCGTAGGCTCATCTGTGGTAGACTTCAAACCACAATTGTTTCAAACATGCGTAATTATGGATCCAATCCATATACATTCACGAACCACTATGTGAAGAGCAATAATCTCTGCATTGTTCGAAGATATAGAGACTAGGGTTTGTTCTGTAGACCTCCAAGATATCACGGTCTTTACCCATGGTGAACGCTTAACCAGTTTGGGAATGACATTTGTATGGGTCAGAGAGATACCCAACATCAGCAAAACCTTCCAAAACACATGTCGTTTTGGGATGGGGATAGTGGACGCAGGCCAGTGTTGGCAGCGTTCCTGGTGTGTGATGGGTCCGAATCCATTATCTCTTTGTAGGGATAGAACAAGCCCATATCAATCATACATCAAAGATATCTTTTACACCAATCCAATGACATCGCGTTGGCGCAGTGCTATATCTAGCTAACAAGTTCATGGCAAATGAGATGTCCGGTCTTGTGCATTGAGCTAAGTACAATAATGCGCCTATTGTACTCAAGTAAGGCACTCCTGCCTCTAGCACATCTTCATTATCATCCTTTCAATGAAGGGGATCATTTTCAGGATCAAGACTATGGACAATCATGGGGGTGCTTGAAGGATTGACCTTGTCAAAATGCCTAAGCATCTATCGACACAATGCTCAAGTTCCAAACCGAGACATAATTGTGTTCTCCCATAATCCTTCATCTCAAAAGCAGATTTCAAGTATTCAGCGGTTTCTCTTAACTCTTTAAGGGCTTCTAATGAAGATCATGTCCAACATGAACCGCGATAGAATCCGAAATTTGTTATGGAAACGCGTGGGCATATCCCTTCCCAATCAAGTAACTTTCACTTTAGTAAGCGTTCCAACCTTATTGTAAACGCGCTCTGTGGTCTAGAGCCACTTGACTTGGGTAAATGAAGTTCACCATGAACCTTCATGTATATTTCATATCTAGATCCTCATATAGATACGCAGTGACCACATTTGTAAGCTACATGTTCAGTTATTCGGAAACTACCAAACTAACAAGGTAGTGGAGTGCAATGACATCCATTTCGAGAGAATATTTCTCATCGTAGTCTATTCTAGGGCGTTTTGTGAGAAGCCTTGCGCCATAAGGCGAGATTGCCATATCTTTTTCTCATCATGCTTTCTAACGAAGACCCATTAGTCAATAGGTTTTATGTTAAGAGGTGTTAGCATCACTGACTCGAAAACCTTCCTCTTCGTTAGAGAATCCAACTTAACCTGGATCACATCTTTCCATTTAGGCCAAATCTCTCTACGTTGGCATTCATTCATCAACGGAGAGTGGTTCGATATCATCGGACTCAACAAACTCATGTGCAACGAAATGCGTGACTATATCATCAATTATGATAGAGTTTCTATCCCACGTCTCATGTACACTAGTGTAATTTTCATAGAGCTCTATATTCTCAGGAATAGGTTCTGACGTTGAGGCGTCCCCCAATGATAACCATAACCTGGAAGATTCTCATGAGATGGATTTTGAGTGTAGATGATCAAAGTATTCGAGTGTGCCAAAGCATCCTTTGAACCCACGGGCCTCCCACGCATCCTAACTGGGGCCATGGCCTGTAACGCCAGAGTGCCACTCTCTTTGGCTTTGGCGCCATGCCTACCTCCGTGTAGGGTGACGCTACGTCCTATTGTAGGGACGTACTTCCTTGCAGGCATATTTACAGCAGATGTGTGATCTCGTCACTTTAGTAGGGATCGAGATGAGACATAGTGGGGACAGGCCACGACAATTTCTGTCGTTCCTGCTGAACATCCGTGTTCTTATCTCCCCCTAACGATGGGAAGACTGTCTCATCAAATTGAGAATCCGTAAATCTAGCTGTAAGGAGATCACCTTGCAAGGGCATTAAGTGCCGGACGATTGTTGGAGTCTCAAATCCAACGTAGTTGCCCATTTTTCTGTACGTACCCATCATAGAGCACTGTGGCGGCGCAATTGGCACATAAATGGCACACTCAAAGATGCGTAAGTATAATACTTGTACCCAGTCACTAGCTATAACGCAGAGGTAGATTGAGTGGTGGTGGGTCATAGACGAATTAGCAAACCTGCATGCGATATTGCATCACCCCAAGTGGATATAAAGAGATTGGTGCGCATTACCAATGTCCGGACTACCATCGTAGACATTTCCGCGAGACCATTTGGGTGTGTTTATGGGAATGTGATGTCCAACATCAGTCCCAATGCAATAACCATTGAAAGTCTTCTATGTAAACTCACTAGCATCGTCAAGTCCAATTGACGGAATAGGATGATCTGGGGAGTGAGCCCATTGTCATATGATATTTGCTAGGAGTGTAGCATAAGCAGCATTACAAGTGGACAGTGGCAAAACATGTGACCAGCATGTTGGCGTATCAACCAATATCATGAGATATTTAAACGTCCGCAAGTTGGTTGAATCAGTACATAAAATCCCTATGGATTCTATGTAAGAACATAATGAGTATTTTCATATCCTTTGCATAGGATGGTCTCAGTCCTAATTTCCCTAAGGAATGGGCTTTGTAAAATGAGCGAGAGGCTTTAGAAGCAACCAATGAGAATTTTGGTTGGGCTTGAGCATCTGAAATGCTATTTGAAGCAAGTTGGTGATTATAGCATCACCTAGGGCACCATCACCATGATGGATTCCATCCATGGCGTCATGGATAGGGACTGCACCAACCCTCGGCTAGTAGTGGATGGAAGCGGTGCCCTAGGCAACTGCGTCGGTTACACTTAGTCCAGAAATCAACTTTTGATTCATGCTTCGTTTTGCTCGAAAGAAATGATGTCCATATGAAGTCTTTAGTAGATGGATCATCATATCATGACTAGGATGATCTATCCTGCCGTGACAAAGCCAATATGTGTCTAAATCCAAGAGATCTTCTCTCATAACTTTATCGGATTAATAACTCGAATAGTGACATCGAATCCATTAGAGAGACACATAAACTTCTCTAAGATGCACCTTTGTTCGCAATCATTAGAGGTATTGCAAAGGAACTCATTTCCGTTCTCTACATGCGTTTTCGCATAGAATCCGTTGGCTATTCTTAGGTGCGATTGGTCCTAGGAGCGTAGAGAGTTTCTGTGACAGTAATTAAGGTGCCATTTGGCAAGTGGAACTTGGGCTATTCCATGTCCTTGAATTAATACTGATGGCCCAGCCATCGTAGTCGTTCACAAAGTCATATGCTCAGAATGGAGTCATAATGAAAAGAACTCAAAATTTTATTCATAAGCCAACGAAGTTACATCATTATCTCTTTGACCAAAGAAAATCTAATAAAAAAATGCTAGCTAATGCAAAACAATGGTAGTCGTCTAACTTCTTTCGGTAATGCCAAAATAAATGTGACCAGGTGAGTAGAGAGATGTGGGTGGAGTAAGGCTCGCTTAAGTACCACTAATCTCAGAACCTTCCTAGACATCACACTTACTTTGGGTGAGCCTACTTTGAAGAGAGAGTAAACCATTGGCATTTACTACAAAATACGTATATAATTATTGCCTATTACATCTCTTGAAAAAATAAAGACTTAAACAGAATTGATGATCTATTAATCTCAGCCAGATTTGTAGTCTTCAACCCTTCACTCTAGATCATCTTCATGATCTTCTTATTCCACATAGTGAGCTTCTCTTGCTTCACAATATGCTTTGTAGGCGGTGACAATTTCTTCACGAGCTCTACAAATGTGTGCCCAATGACCGGATACTCCACATCGAGAACATACATTTCTTACTCAGACTCCATTGATTGAGGCGCTTTGAAAGCGTCATTTAGATGGCTCTTAGTGCTGGTGGGGCCACCAATATGGCCAGAGGCGTTGCCTCCCTCTCTCTTTCCACGTTTACCTCTTCGGTTCCGTGTTCGCCCATTTTGACGGTTACCTTCCCAAGTAGAGCGATTATATGGACCAGAACGTCAAGAAATATCCCTAAGATTAGGGTTTCGCTCTTGGCGCCCTCTCTTAGAGGCACGACTATAATTGGATTCCGGAATATGATTTATTTCCATGGATCTAGAATTATAGTTCTTCACAAGGATGTTGTCATGATTTTCAGCTACAATCATAGCTCCAATAAGCTTATGAAACCTTGTGATCTGTCCTGCAGTAGCATCAATTCGATAGTTCTTAGCAACCATCACTGCAGAGACGGGAAGGTAGAGAGAGTCTCCATAGAATTCCATTAAGGATTTAATGCGAAGTGCTTCCGAGTTGTAGTCAAGAACTGACATGAAATCACAGAAGCGGAGGCTATGCCATCTCACTTCTAGGTCAGGAAGCAGGGAGTCACGGACGTTGCCAAATCTTTCTTCAAGTGAGACCCATAGCCTTCTGCTGTCTTCTTCATTCATACACTCATATTGGAGCAAATCATCCATATGACGAGTCATTAGGATGATGGCTTTCGCCTTATTTGCCTCTAAGGCTGCTCTATTTGCTTCCAAAGCTTGAGTTTGCTCAACAGTTAGCACGTCCTGACTACTCTCAAGAATCGTATCCAGGATTCCATCAGCCTTGAGATGCTGGCGGACATCACGAACCCACCTGTGATATTTAGAGCCAGTTGTTCTCAATGGAGCAAAGTCTAATTTGTTCAGGTTACTTATCCTGAAGGAGAACAAGAAATTATGGTTAGTTTCGGAGCAAAAAAGACTACCACGAAAACAAATAAAATTTCTGAGCGTAGTCGCTTCCAAGAGGGGTTGGATTAGATCAAAACATTGATGTAAGTGGTCGATCATAAATTCTCTACAAACTCTAAGTTTGGAGATCTTAACAAGCTCCAAGCTTGGAGTCGGCACGAATCCCCATAGTTCGACTTTTGGTCTCCCCTATGAAGAAGAAAGGGGGGGGGGGGGTAGAAGAAGGGAGGTTGCAAGTCCCCGATGAAAAAGAAGAGAAAGGAATAAAAAACTTCAAAAACGGGAACTTTAATCTCAAAAACTTACCTCTTAGGATTGCAGAATGTATTTGGTCCTTGTCGTAGGATTGGAGACGAGCTTCAGTCCTAGTGCAAGCAAGCAGACTTGTAGGATTGCAGCGTGGTCGCAGGATCGCGGAGTCGAGAGGTCTCGTTGTCGCTGGGTCGCGGGCGAGCTAGCGTGAGAGCAGGCGAACGTTCGAGGGCACTGCAGGGGCGGCGGGGATGCTGCTGGGCCGCTCCGCAAATGCTGCAGTTGCTAGGATTGCTTGGGGGGGCAGACGCTAGAGTGGGCTAGCTGTGTGCGGTGGTTGCGGAGGCAGCGGGCGAGCGTAGGGCTGCGGGGCTAGGGCTTGCGGCAGGTTAAGTGAGAAGAGTTTTAGGGTTTTGGTTTTTAGGGCTGATAACGTGTTTTAGAGAAACGATATTTGAGAGAGAATTGTTGTGTGTTTTTTCATTAATAATATAGGTCTCTTTATATAGAGGATTACAATGCATAGAATTTGAATTGTATGAGGAAAGGTAATCATACAATGAATGAATATCTCTAAGATATTCTCCGAGATTCTCTCTAAAAATAAAACCCTATTACTACTAGGTCAAGTAACCTAAAGTTTGGGTCAGAGACACAAATAGGGATTTACTAAGGGCGGGCAGAAACCGAATTGGGAACAGAAAACCGTCCGAACCGGGCCGGAAAATAGGTTGCGGTTACCGAACTAGAAGAAATAGTGAAGCGAAATGCAGTGAACCAGACAGGACCGGGTCGGAACCGGGTTGTTTCTTTGCACCGACCGGAATAAACCGAACCGGCCGAATTTAATATCACATATTAATTTTTATTAAATTTTAATAGGTGTCAAATTATGATTGGATGTAAAGAGGTTTCATGTGAGCTTGACCTTACCTGATTACTAGAAACCCTAACCTAGTGCGACCCACTCTCTCAATCTCATTCAGTCATTCCCTCACACCTCGCCGTTTTCGACTTTCCTCTCTACTCTCTCTAACTCTCTCTCCATTTTCGACTAATCATAGACAAACCATCAAAATTCTTCTCATCTCTCACCCTTTTTCCTCATCTCTCCCTACATCTCTTCTCATCTGTTGTTGTTTTGATTGGGTTTGGGGGGCTCTCGAACTGTTTTGCTTCATATGAACTCGGTAGTGAAATTTCGAGTTTGGCTTCAATTTTTTGTTTGTTTTATGTTTCAATCTATGAAACTAGGGTGCTAAGATCTGGGATAATGTTTGGTTGTTTGTTGTTCTTGCTATACAACAGTGCTTACTGCATGCCGATCTTCACGCTGAGTCTAACTGCACAACCACGCCGATCTTCACTTCGATCTGCAGTTTTGTCGCCTCTCTGATATGGACTCGGTAAGTCGCCTCTCTGTTTTCTTCTTCTTGTTCTTCCTCCTTCATGGACTTTCTCTGTTGTGATAGGTTTTCTGTAAAGCTTGTGAGGATTTGGATTTAACTTGTGAAGCTTTGGATTTAGGGTTCGGGTTTAAAGAAAATTGTTCTTGATTTGATCTTAAACTTTCAATTTGGATAGGTTTAGGAAATTTCATATGGAAATCGAATTAGGGCTTCAATTTAGGGCTTCTGGAAATCAATTTGGGGTTTCAATTTAAAGGTTTCTGGAAATAAATTAGGGTTTAGATTAAGGGTTTTTGGAATTTATGTGGTAATAATGTTGGGAATTTGTCTAACTGTCTGTTTTTTATTTTGTAGTTTGGTGAAGGGATGTCACAGACTCCAATTGATTCTAGCATCGGAAGTTCGGAACTACACCAGCTGCGACTGCAACCAGTGAAACCCCTCCAATTTGCTGCAAAACTTGCCGCAAATTGGTTGTTGAATGGTGTTTGAACAAAAAATGGGCCTATTGTGCCTTACAATTAAAAATGGGCCATAGCTTTCTCAACATAAAATGGGCCAAAAGTGCATAAAAAAATAAAAATAAAAAAGCCCAAAATAAACAGAAACTGCACCGGGCCGAACTGAAAATTCGGTAACCTGAATATTTCGGCCCATCTAATTTGGAAACAGTTTTCGGCCCAGATTATAGCCCAACCAAAGAATACGGATCAAAAATGGATTGGGCCAAAAACCGACCTAACCCAAACCGCGCCCAGCCCTAGGATTTACTTGAACAGTACTAAATTTCTTTTGAATAAAGAAGTCAATAACTCAATATGCTGTTAAATGCCGACCAAAGTAACCTCTATTAAATCCAAACTAACACAGTAGAGAGAGACAGAGTAGAGGAAAAGAAGAAAGTGTCAGCTATGGCTGTTGCTTCAAACATAGTCAAGTATGGGATTGTAGGGGTGGGTATGATGGGTCGAGAGCACCTCATCAATTTGCACCATCTTCGCTCGGAAGGCGTGGCCGTGGTAGCCATAGCTGACCCCCATGTTCCTTCCCAAAAACTCGCTTTGGACTTGGCTCACTCTTTCAATTGGCCTCTAAAGGTGCGAGTTTTACTCTGTTGTGGTAAACTGAACTCAGTTTCGCTTTAGATGATTACTTTAAATCATGGTTGTGGAATTAGACCACTGTTATCAGTTGAGGGTATTCAAAGTTTTTGCCTTTTTTTTTTTCTTGTTGGTAATTACATAATGATTTGAAGTGTTCAAGTGCTATGAATGATTTAGTTTGTGGGTTTTAAAGGTTTTTTCAGGGCATAAGGAGCTGTTGGATAGTCTTCTCTGTGATGTGGTGGTTGTGTCAACTCCAAATATGACCCATCATCATATTCTAATGGATATAATTAACCACCCCAAACCCCACCATGTACTGGTGGAGAAGCCGTTGTGTACCACAGTTGCTCACTGCAAAGAGGTCAGTCAATTACAAGAACTGTTGATTCCACTCTCATCTCATTGTATGAATCGAATTGGGTTGGATAGAATGTTTTGGTGATGTCTTTATTTTTGCTGTTCCGAGTGATCAAATAGTTGTGATATGAACTTTAGGTTGTTGTGTTATGAAAGCCTCACGACATAAGGGATGTATGCAGTAAAATTACACTGAAAGAACAACAGTCCGAAGAAGCCAGGGATGAATGTTTTCCATGTTGTTGTTGATATTTAGCCGTAACTTTATCTAATGTGACATCTTATTTGTGTTATCTATTTTGGCACAACAATTGAAAATGTCTGACCCAGTAGTCTGGTTCTGTTTGTTTCTTTGGTAATGCGTAATTTGTGTTTGTCATTGATTGAGATGCAATTCAAGTTTGTAGAACTTGCACTGACTAACTGTAGATGAATTGTCTACAAGTAGCAGGAAAAAGGCAGTAACAAGAAAATTTAAGATAATTCTCTGACCTGTTCACAGATCCTTTGATATATTTTTGTATCCAGTGTCTACAAGGGAACCCGCTCATATGTACATATTTGTGCAATGTACACAGATATCACAATTAAGTTACTAATTCAGTAATGCAATTCTTGATCTTGATTTGTATAGTGCTTTCGTCCATGTACCATCTTTGTTTTGTATTTTGTATTATACTTGTTTATTGATTTCTATCATATAGTGCGTACGGAATTAGGTTATTGAAGCCGCTAGAAAGAGGCAGGATATGTTGGTGCAAGTTGGACTGGAGTATAGATACATGCCGCCTGTTGCTAAACTGATAAACATAGTAAAGGGTGGAAGTCTTGGGCAGGTCAAAATGGTGGCAATCCGAGAACACAGGTTTCCTTTCTTGGTTAAGGTATGTCAGGCAACTGAAGTTTCAGTTCTCATGTTGTAGTAGGTGATCTTAATGAATCATGTTTATAATAGGTCAACAATTGGAACCGGTTTAATGTTAACTCTGGGGGGACACTGGTAGAGAAGTGCTGTCACTTCTTTGATTTGATGAGGCTGTTTGCTGGAGCTAATCCTTTTCGTGTGATGGCTTCTGGAGCCATTGATGTTAACCACAAAGATGAAATATATGATGGGAAGGTAATTTCATTTTGTTCAGATTTGAAATAAGTGACGAGATATGCTATATTTAAAGGACTACAACCTTTCATGCCTTCCCTTTATTATAGCCCTTTTCAGAAGTGAGCATCATATAAAGGAAATCAAACCAAGTGTGCTTTTAGTTTAGCCATCAAAACTGATCCTGATCCAATAATTGCTGAAAACTGATAAATTCTTGTTTTTGTTTTGCCTATTCAAGGTAAATAATACAGTTCACTATTTAGGAGAAAGGTTTTAATAGCAATCCTGTCTTTGGCTGAAGGACTGCTATCATGCTTGCAATTTGTACTGGATAATCTCGTTCCATTTATATACTGTTTTTTTGAGTGAATTGTTCCGATTATATACAAGGACTGCTACTTCTGAAGTTACAAAGAAAAAACCTTGTGAATTGTTTTATACTATGGAATTACGGAGCACTAGATATTATTATTATTTTATTATTATTATTATTATTACACTGTGGTCTCTTTTTTTGTTTAGGTACCAGATATAATTGACAATGCATATGTTATTGTCGAATTTGATAATGGTGCTCGTGGGATGCTTGACCTTTGTATGTTTGCTGAAGGGAGTAAAAATGAGCAAGAAATATCGGTGGTTGGTGATGTCGGAAAGGTAGTTCTCTTTGTCTCCCTCTCCCTCTCTGATTATCCTCTGCATTATAGGTGGTGACCATTTCATTGCAATTTTTTACTTGAAATTCTAGTGGATAATGCAGTGTAACATATCCGCCATTGGCTCTTTGTTGTACAAACATTAGTTTGCAGTTTCTCTGACCTTACCTGTGGCTTCTCCTTTCATTTGATCTAACTAACAAGTTTCTAACAGGGAGAGGCCTTTGTTCCTGAGAGTATTGTACGTACTGGTACTCGAGTAGGTGGGAGAGATGGTGTCAAGACTTTGAAAGCTGAGAATGATCAGATAAAGTATGATTTCATTTCCCTCTTGGTATCAACTGTTTCATGTTCTCTCAACAGCCCCTCCGGCAGTTCTCAATTCATTGCGGGAAACTATTCACCCATGCTTTAATGCGATACTGAACAAACTATTTCAGATATGATGGGCTGCATCATGGATCTAGCTATTTGGAACACCTGCACTTCTTATCTGCAATTAGGGCTAAACAAGGACCTGCTGTTGATTTGCATGATGGATTAGTTTCAGTTGCCATTGGAGTTGCAGCACAACTTTCCATAGAGAAAGGCCGGTTTGTTACAATTGAAGAAGTCATGAATTAGTTCAACGTATGCTTTCTGTATAGGTCTTGATATTACTGGTGGGTTGGGGGGAATGTTATTGGATTTTCTTCTCCTGTCCCAATTAGACGTATGTACAAATTAATATTTTCTCATGTATTAATAAACGTTCACTAATATTTACTTCTTTTTTGTATGAACATGTTTGGTTTACCATTCCCCCACATCAAGTATGTTTTCCTGGTTCAGCCAATTTAAAAACTGAACCGATACAGATACTATTCCTTCTAATCTCAAAAGCTGTTTTATCTTCTTTTATACGAAAGAAAAGTTTTCCCCCTAAAGTCCTCTTTTCTCTCACGTTCTTTTCCTCTTCTGTTCCAGCCCATGGCCTCTGCGCTTTCTTTTCATCTATCAAATGCTGATTGACAGGAAAAAATTGGATAGCCCCATCAGGCACTCATTGGAAGAAAATTTCATTTCTGAGTTGATTATGGAATAAATTGATGTACTGATCAAGTCTTGGTATGAAGATGCAAGTTGAACCTCCTAAGTCCTAACATATAGTCTTTGTTTGGCAACATTTTTCTGTCCTTCTCGTTATGAAAATTGAGATTATAGAGAATACATGGAAAAAAAATGCAGAACAGACTAGTTAACAAAAGCGTGAGAAATGATGGAACAATAAGGGTGATCAAGGTCACCATTTTCATTAAGAACTCTCTTCTGGTTCTCATTTTGTTTGCTTTTCTGATTGTTCTGTACAACACTACAACCAAGCAAAGCTTTACTGTTGGGTTTAGGCCGGTATTTTCCTTACTGGCCGGGACATCTTATAAGATATGGTTCAATGTCAAAGTTTCAAGGAAGAATTCAGGATAGGTAAAGTGCACTACCAGATGAAGTTCGTTGTCACATACTTTCCTTCCTCCCCACAAAATGTGCTGTGAGGACCACGATTCTGCCAAAAGATGGTACAGCAAATGGACTGCTGTTTCCAATCTAGACTTCTTGGATGAAGCATTCCATAGAGATGTTGAGTTGAAAAGGTTTGTAAGTTGGATACTTGCTTCCGCGGTTCATCAAACATCCAAAAATTCAAACTTGAGTGTTCGCGTTTCAACAATTTTCAGTGTTCATTGAACATTTCTTTCACTGTTGAACGTAGGCGTGATAAATATCTCTCTCTCATTTGACGCTGGATTAGCACTGCCATTGGGCGTAATGTTATTGAACTTGACCTGAATATCGAGTTGTTTTCAGAACGAAATGATTTTGTGTTACCTAGCTAAGAGCCTTTTTGTGTGTAAAACACTAGAGGTTTTGAAGATTGGGCCAAATTTTAGTATCAATGATCTTCCCCAGTCAGGGAACTTCTTCCCGAACCTCAAGTTTCTTGATGTTTCAGTTCACCATCCCGACAATGGCTCAATGGAAAAGCTTTTTCCTCACTTTCCACTACTTGAAGATTTGGCTATAGATGGAGTCCTCAGGCAAAAGGAAGATTTGAATGTCATCATCTCTGCACCTAAACTGAAGACGTAAAGAATATATTTGCAGGTTGACAATGGTGATTACCACGAGAACAGTTTTTACATTAAAGCTCCAGATCTTGAAAACCTTGATCTCATGCAAGATAATTTTACAAATTTTTACTTTGGAAACTCCAAACTTCCTAGTCAAACCTGAAGTTGATGTCAGAGGGCGTTATGCAAAAGAAAAGCCTGATTGGGCAATCACACTTCCTGAAGGAATTTCCAATGTCAACTACCTGTCTCTCAGAGATAATACTTTCGAGGGTTGTTCTCTGCCCCTTTTATAACTTGAACGACTGTGTCTTTGTGATTGCAGTTTGGGGGGGTGGGGTGTGTGGAATAAATGATATAGTAATTTTCATCTTCAATCCGCTCCATTGTCATTTTTACGTGTTTTTTTTTTTGTTGTCAAAATTTTTACGTGTAAATCACATTATAAGAAAATTTGGTAACCTTTTAGCCCAGCCAACGAAACGCCATATTAAGAAAAATATTTCGCTATTTGGTATTGCTAATAATTTGTTTTTGACTGAATTTTTTGTTAGTCTGAAATACCCTTTACGTTTCAAATGGTACGAATTAAATTTCATTTTTGAAGGCTGAAACAATTATAAAATAGGGTAGAAAGTGAACATGCTAGGGGTAGTCGTTGTCAGCAGAAATATACCTGCATGCGTTGGATAACTTTCCATGTATGCCTAGATGCACCAGGCTAAATTAGTTGTATAAGAGAAGCCCAGATAAACCATGAAAATGCACCTACTTGCTCATCTAGATCTTCTCCAACAGACCATAGTGAGCTACACTCTCCCTCGTCTTGTTTATTTTCTTTGTTCTTTGCTTTTAGCAACTGAGCTTGGTTAATATATATATATGTCATGGCATAATTTGTTAATCCTTTTGTTTTTGTGTGCAGGTAAAAGAAGTTGTGATCTTCCAGTACGAGTTGTGAATGGATTCAGAATCTGAAATGAATCCTTCATGGTGGTATGACTATGAGCCCTTTATTAACATGACTGGAGATCTAAATGATGAACAATCAGGAAACAACGAAACCCAAATAATTGAAGCACATGATGAGGCTTTAAACGCTGTGCCGGCAATAGGGGTGGTGAGTTTGCTGTTTCATATTTATATTGTAGGTGCTAGTTATGGCCCATGATCAGTAATATTTTATGGTTTATATTATAGGAAGCTGATTTTCTCTTTGGTGAACACTAGGAAGCTGATTTCAGTTCTCGTTTTTACCATATTTCATTTTTGTTTTTCTTTTTTCTTTTTTAAGTTGTTGGATTTGCGAATCACCAAGCGAGCAACTGAGCAATTATCTAATTCTCCAAAGAAGAATCTAAAGAGAGTTGCAGACGTTGAACAGGTATACACGCAATCTATAATAGTCATTGAAATACTTTCTTTGCGATTTGTTTGACACATGATTAGAATAAAGGTTGCGTCTTGATTTGCTAAATTTTTATGTTTTTGACGACCTATCAAATGGTTTTTATTTTTAAATCTCAATACTGATGAGATTGTGTAGGTGATAACTCTTTCTATGATGCTCCTTGTTCCAGGGGTGTGATATTATTTACAATTTCACTCATTCTTAATACAATTGACATTTCACTTCAAAAAGAGATGCTCTACCCAAATATTTTTAATTTTAATTTTAGTTTTTTATGTATGTCTTAGGATGTCTCCAACACACTAGTTATTTCAACAAAAAGTTAAAAATTTGGCTATTTTGAGATAGTGTAGCACTCTAGCCGAATAGTTATATGAAATTCAAATTTGACTTTTGCTAAAATCTCTAGCTAAATTTAGCTAAGGAGGAGAGAGAAAATAACAAAAAACTAAACACTCCATATTCAATATTTTTTTAGTTTAGCTAACATTGCTGGAGTAAAAGCTAGAAATTTACTAACTTCAATATTTTTTTAGTTTAGCTAACATTGCTGGAGTAAAAGCTAGAAATTTACTAACTAAATTTAACTTTTAGATGATTTAGCTAAAAAATAGTAACATATCCCCAAAAGTAATTTGAAAAATACAAAACGGATTGGTTCCATACAGTGTAATATCTCAAAAACCGTATGTTTTGGTTTAAGTAATAATTGACAAAATAAAAAATTGATTTGATGATTTTGGCAAGATGGTACACAACTAAACGAACGACCATAAATCAATCCTTGATAACTTGAAACCAGTACAGCAGTACTAACATGAAATTGTTATTTGACGTGTTAAAGCCACAAGCAGCTAAGCTGCAGCGTATTTCAGAAACAGACCACCCCACCAAATCGACGGAGAGCGTTCAAGTACCTGAGACTGAGGAGTGAGGAGGCTTCCAAGGAAGGTATGCATAATGCAATCCCAAAGTAACTCCTAGATTTTGGCTATTTGTAATGGATTATTGGATTATATATGTGTGCGTAGTCATTAACCAGTATTGGATGATTTGCAGCTGAGTCTGTTGCGCTTATGGCAGAGACAGATGAGCAGAGTGCAATCGATACCGCTCAGCAGGTGCAAAAAAAATGGAAGTAGGATCCGCAACGATGGAGATGTCATACTTGCCGGAAATTACTGCTCTGCCCAGCTCGAAGAAACTGATGCATGGGAGAAGAGTTTAAGAAAATAAAAACGTCTTTCGTTATGTGCAACTTATGTTGTTCTGTTCTTAACAATGTCTTAATAAGGATCAGCAGGAGCCTGATCCCAAAGGTGTTTTTGCTTCCTTGATAATCGGTTTATGCTTTTAGTTTGAATTTCGGCAAGATAATCTGTAAGTACATTGGACTATCCCTATTCAACACATGACTTTCCCAAAGCCACAAGGAAATCAGAAAATGCAAAGCACTAGGAGAGTATCTCTCCTACTTATTCGGAGGCTGAAAGAAAATCAAAGATGTCTGCAAGATCGGATCACCAAGAGAAAATCAAGGAGAATCACTATCACTGATCTTGAGTTAATGGTAGGAATATTCATGTCATATCATTGTGCATAAATTAAATTGATTCACCTATTGGATAAATGTATCTGATATGCTTATCCTCATTAGAAGGTTTTCGGCATGCATATCAAGTAGAGATGGATTTACACAAAGATAGGAAGAATTGAATTCAGTTTTAAAACCTTACTTACATATCTTATTCTGTGGTGCAAAAGAGATTTGATTGAGGGGGAGTCTTCCTTGCTTATAAAAGGTTTTGAAACTGCAGTTAGAGGTAGAGTTTTTTATGCATAAAATTGTTCTCTCTTGAACTACTCGTTTTCTGTTCAAATCAGTTTCTGAATACTCTCTCTGCTTGTTTCATGTATTCTATTGCATAATCTCTCACGTTCATAATTCATTCTCAAGATCAGTGATTCGTTTGAGTGCAAGGAAGGTTGAAGATAGATTGTCTAGAATATTGTGTTGATCTAGTTAGGAGTTAGAACAGTTGTAAAACAAGTTAGCATTTGTTGCTAAGTGAAAGTGTTTGTTATGAACAACACTACTTGCATTATGTAAACTCTAGTGTTTCATATTGGATTGATTTCTTGTGTTGGCTACGTTAAAAGCCACGCAGTGAAGTTTTCTCAGTGGAGAGGTTTACACTGCGTCAGCAAAAGCTTATGTTCTTGTTACTTGAGTTGTTTGATTATCAAGTCTTGTTCGTTATTCAAGACATTGAGTTATTGTTCCATCTGGTGTTTTCATAATCTTCTTCCCTCCTTTGAGTTGTACTAGTGCAAAGCCGCGTGATGCTGCGGGTTTCTTTGCTTCCTGAATTTAATACATAATAAATTGTAATTGGATATGCAATATAACAGAAGCTCTTATTATTTTATAGATTGCTGAATTTCCATATTTCAAAAACTGAAATTCTAAGTAGAGGTTAGTATTCTAACCAGACTTGTGTATCTACATTATTCAAAATGAATATTCTAACCAAAGTTGTTGTTTATATACAGATTACAAACCTGGTTAGTTCTAACAAAAAATCCTACTTTTTTCAATTTGTACCAACTATTTTACATCAGTTCTTGTCATGTCCCAGTAGTTGGTTCATCGATCTGCTAATGCTTCTTCACCTCATTTGTTATTTGATGCAAAGAGCTGTCACTAGAATGTGTAAAACATAAGTGAGGAATGTTGGATAGTAACAAATAGGCTAAATACAATATGATAAGAAAAGAAAAGAAAAAATGCATAAAGCTGTAGGTGTAATATGGTCTGTAAGCTGCTAAATTGTTTCTACTAAATGGTTTTCCAGTTTGTCAACATATTGTATAATTGAGAAAACTGCATTCTGATTGATTATAAAGAAAGCAAACAAACCGGACCAAAGAAGTGTTGGATATCATGTGAGATATCGGCCCACTAATCTCTTAACACATTGATTCAACTACAATCGTATAAAGATGAACACAGATGCACAGAATAAAAGAGGCAAGAGAGAAAGTTGAGAGAACGGCTCAACGTTGCAGCCTTGTTCTATTCCTCAATTTCAGATCTCTACAATCTCTTCTTGTGGTATCCGACGCAACACCCTAAATGCAATCTCAGCCATAAATGTGACATTTGATCAGACTATACGCATGTTTCATCCCTAATGCTCAATCAAATAATACACCGCATTCGATCTATCTTTGCCAATCACACCAGTACAACTATTTCAAGCTACAATTTCGTCAAAAAATCACATAATACCAAAAAAAAAATGGAAAAGGAAATGTAGACACAAATTTTACGAGCGTCCTGTCCTGTTTTATTTATTTTGAAAGGCTTTGTTTCTTTGGGCCTTGGTTTGTGCCTTTCTAGGCCCGGGCTCAGTCGCATATAAATAGTAAGAGCTCACTGCACTGAACCTGGCGCGGAATACAAAACTGGTTGAAGCAGAGCGACAGGGAGAGAGTGTGTTGGTAGCAAATGGAAGACGACGGAGGAGAGAGATCGAGCTTCGTCATCGGTCTCATCGAGAACAGAGCCAAGGAGGTACGCACACTCTTCCATCTCTCACATTTTCCACCTTCGAATTTCCTCTATCTTTTCCTTTCCCCCCAAAAAAATACAGAAATGAAAGAAAATGGAAAAGAATTCGTACTTCCTGAGCTTAATTACCTCACAATTTATATTCACTTTGTTAATCCGGAGATTGAAAGTAGAGAACGCTGGATTTCGAGCTCTGTAGAAGCAATTGCATTGCTGGAGTTGTGTATGCTTTGTGTTGATCAGGCTTCTAGTTTTCGTAGTTTTGGTTTTTAATTTCGTACAATTCTAGGGTTAGGTTGAGGTTGAACTCTTTGATTTTCAATCACTGTTTGTATTTGAGCTGAAATTGTACTGGTACTTCTTTTTTTGCTCTCTCTATTTGTGGATGAAACTTGTAGGCTGTAGTGGTGGTAAATGTTAAGCTACTAAAAGAATGTTTTCGTGGTCTCGAAATAAGCTTTGATCGTTGGTTAAAAATTTGGTGTAGATGTGATATACGTTAATTAAGCGAGAGGATGTTCTGTTAAATTGATTAATCAAGTGTAGCGAAGACTTACGTTTGTGCTGATTGGTATAACGAACTAGTGAGGCTTGATTTACTGGCCAAATCAAGCTCTTGTCAGGCAAATGCGAATAGCAGAACCGATTCAGATATACTTTTTCAATAGAAAGGGAAAAAAATTCTGTTTCTAAATGCAGGAACTTCTATCACATGCATCTCCCTATGGTTAAATACATAGTTCTCATTTACAAACGGTAGCAATTCAACAAAGTTTCTTTAGTTATATTTTCTAAATTTCTTGTTCTGTATGTTTGTGAACTGTGACTACTGAGAGTCAGAAATCATCTTTTACTTTGATTTATGTTGACATCTTAGTAAGGAATTTTCTAGGAGCAAATAATTTGGAATACCTAACTGATGCCTTACATCCTGACAGGTTGGAGTGGCAGCATTTGATTTAAGGTCGGCTTCTTTACATCTATCTCAATATATTGAGACTAGTAGTTCATATCAGAATACAAAAACTTTGCTGCAATTCTACGATCCTATGGTGATTATTGTTTCCCCCAACAAACTGGCACCTGATGGGATGGTTGGAGTTTCAGAATTGGCAGATAGATTTTATGCTACAGTCAAGAAGGTCACGTTCCTTGTTTGTGGATGTACCTAAGCTACTGGATTTCTATGATGCTTGATCACATATGATGTTCACTTGTTCTATCAACTGAATCCTTGTGCTGGTGTCTGCAGGTTGTAATGGCCCGTGGTTGCTTTGATGACACTACGGTAAATGTTGGATATTGCCAGTTATCTAGTGTTTGCATCAAAATGGGCTCCAACTCTTGAACCTCATAGCTTAGAATGTCATTCTTGGGTTTCCAGGGTGCTATGTTGATTAAAAATCTAGCAGCCAAGGAACCTTCAGCACTAGGATTGGATACTTATTACAAGCAGTACTATCTCTGCTTGGCTGCTGCAGCAGCTACAATTAAGTGGTACTTTCAGAACTGAGCTTTCTAACATTATGATGTAGGACGTTCACCATACTTGGGAATTGGGTTTTAAGAGTTTTCTTTAGGAAATAATTCAAAGAACATGACATGACTTATTCCTGTCTTTGATGTTGTTTGGTCTTATTTTAGGTCTATCGAGTAAGATCACTTTTCACTCTTATATTGAATTTCTTATGAAACTTTTACTGTTATAGCATCTGTTGTCCTTGCCTTTTTCTTATGGTAATGATGCAGAGGTATGATGTGCAGGATAGAAGCAGAGAAAGGGGTCATTGTTACAAACCACTCATTGTCGGTACGAGTTCAATGATGCATGTTTCTTCACAAAATTCAACTTGATTGTGGAAAAAGTAGGCAGTTGTATATTACTAATATCGTGTCACTTTAACAAAGATATAAGTCGATGCCTCTAGGCAGAATGGCAGAGACAGAGAACAACAATATTATTCTTCTTTTGGTCTTTCTATTGGAGCTAAGTACTATCTGTCTGTGTCTACAATTGAACCCTGCTTTGTTTTTCTGAGGAATTGAACATTTACTTCAATATTTATTCCTCCCTTGCCAGGTCACTTTTAATGGATCATTTGCCCATATGAATATCGATGCCACTAGGTACTTTTGCTTTCCTTTGAATTTATTTAGCAATGAGATCCCTTCATGGATCAAATACATGATGTTTTAGAATGGTTTTACATGAATGTTTAAGTACTTATGCATGCATACACATTAAGACAAGTTTAAAACATGTTGAGTTACATTTATAATGGCGAAGTTCATTTTTAATTTTTAAACTATGTGGTAATAACCTTTACAGTTGAAATTTTATGGCAGTGTTCAAAATTTGGAAATCATTGACCCGCTTCATTCTACACTGGGGAGTACAAGCAATAAGAAGAGAAGTTTGTTGCATATGCTGAAGACGACAAAAACTGTAGGAGGGTATGTGTGGTAAATTCATCTTATCAATCATATATTTTTATAGTTTTGATAGTCTCCAAATTTTCTACTGAACTTTTATACTTGGTCCATAGATATCTAATATGCAGCAATTTATGACTTCAGGTCTAGGCTTCTTCGTGCCAATCTATTGCAGCCTTTAAAAGATATTGAAACTATAAATGCTCGTCTAGATTGCCTGGTTAGTTTTGAATTATTATTCTCAAATATCTCTTTTAGAGCTATGTAGAATTATATTAAGATACTTTTGAGCTTGTGAAATTTTGTTTCTTCCATTAATCCTTGAATCAATTTTTTCAATTATTTAAACTTTTAAAGACGAAAGTTTATGCTATGGGCTAATTTTTGTTATTGTTTAAAACATTGAAACAAGGCATTCCTAATAATAGCGGCATAATCCTGTTCATACATAAGACTTTGGTCTGTAAGTTTCGATGTCTGTAACAATTTGAATCTGTAAGACTTTATTTGAATGTAGTTTAGAGGTCTGGCTTAACAGCACCACATCTATTTTTAAGGATATTGCTGGATGTATTGAAATGTTGGGTTGTCATAGACCATGAGTGGATTCTTTTAGCATCATTACAAATGTCAAAATAAAAATTTCAATGATATTTGATGAATGTCACTTTGGGAAGTGATGTGTATGCTTTGGGACTTACAAGGCCCTGAATATTGAAGTTCCAGAACATGATACTGCATTTTGCAGCTATATCGCTTTTTATCCTCAGACCCCTTTTATTTTACCATAGGATGAGCTAATGAGCAACGAACAGCTATTCTTTGGACTCTCTCAGGTTCTGCGCAAATTCCCAAAAGAGAGTGGTAAGAGCGAAGAATAAATCAAAACAAAATTGAATCTCATTGGAATTAACTCATCTATGTATGACATAAACATCGACCTTGTTTATGCTTTTCTTGCAGATAGAGTACTTTGCCACTTCTGCTTCAAGCCAAAGAAAATTACAAATAAAGTTATGGGTGTTGATAATGCTAGAAAAAGCCAGCTGTTGGTATCAAGCATTATTCTCCTCAAAACTGCTCTAGACGCTTTGCCTTTACTCTCAAGGGTAAATTTATTTTCCTTGTATTCAGTTAAGGTTACTGTGCTACCTCTTCCAAAGTATAATTTGTTTTGTTGAATTCTCAGGCTCTCAAAGATGCAAAAAGTTCTCTTCTTGCTAATGTTTACAAGTCCGTGTGTGAAAATGAGAAATATGCTTCTATTAGGAAAAGGTTTGTTCCCAATTGGTAGTGCTGGTTGTTTCTATCCACATCCCTAACTAATTTTTAGTTTGCAATGGAATCTGGGTTTGTTGAGTTTTCTTATCCTAAAAGTGTTGTTAACTTTTTTCTTTTTGGCTAATTAATTGTTGAATTATCTGACAGTTCAGGCATAACCTCAGAGCAACAAACCTAGCAGTCTGCCCTTAACACCCCCTTTAACAATACAGAAGTACAACTGATCTGGCCCTATTAAAAAAAATAAGGAAAAAAATCCTTTATGCCGCTAATAAAGATATTGCCTCCTTTCTCCAATATTTTTTCTTTTAAGCTTTTCCTCTTGTATATGAATTATGAAGCATATTTTACTGGAATGTCTTTTCAGATAGCCATATAGTCATTCACAGTGTATAATTGATCCAGATACCGGAGCTTAGTTTCTGGTTGACTACCCGATGTGGAACTTATTCTTAATCACTTAAAATTTTAAGAGAAATGCAACCAACCCGAAGTGCTATTAAATTACCTGATGAAATTGATCCAAAACTCCAAAAGTCTATGAGTAAAGTAGTTATCTTATTTAGGTTGAAGTACATATGATGTCAAAGCAATCGTTATTGTTTTTCATTTTAGTTTCAGTATCATCATATCACAAATTTTCATGTTCTTAGTTTCTTACTGGCTGTGTTGAATATCACACACATTATTTGTCAAAATAGTTTTTAATGAACTATGATGATACTGCTGATTCATACGGGAAGCTGTATTTGCTTCAGGATTGGAGAGGTGATTGATGAAGATGTGCTTCATGCAAGGGTACCTTTTGTAGCCCGCACCCAGCAGTGTTTTGCTGTAAAGGCCGGAATTGATGGACTTTTGGATATTGCACGGAGATCATTTTGTGATACTAGTGAAGGTTTGTCTCCACTGCATAGTTAGTTTAATATGATGGTGTTTTTCCATTTTGTAATGTTCTGTTTGCCTTCTGTTCTCATATATTTGAGATAAAGTTATAAGCTTCTCAATGTCAAATTGACAGCTATACATAATCTTGCTAACAAGTACCGCGAAGATTTCAAGTTCCCCAATTTGAAGCTCACATTTAACAATAGGCAAGGTTTTTACTTCAGCATTCCACATAAGAGCATTCAGGGGAAGCTTCCTAGCCAGTTCATTCAGGTACAGGATCAACTTGCTCTAGAAGTAGTAAACATCTTACAACCAAAAAGAGAAAAAGCAGTAACATCTCTTTTCAGTTATCTCTGATTTTATTATAATTTTTATGTAGGTGTTGAAACACGGGAACAATATACATTGCTCAACTTTGGAGCTTGCTTCTGTGAGTACTCTGACCTCCAATTTGTAATGTACCAGTTAACTACTGAGTGTAATGATTGTTCTATCATTAAAACCAGTTCATCATCTTTTAGTGTAAATGTCTAATTTCAAGGTTCTATTTGCCTGCCTTTATTGTCTTTAGACTGAAGGAATGGCATGATCTCAACTACAGTGAGTGAATTTATGATTGTTTCCATATCAATTTTAGAACAGGGTGAACATGGTCATACATTTGATCGAGTTTGTAAGAACTTCAACTGTGAAGTAAACTGACTTACCAACATAAACCTTGGACTAGAGTTGGGTGAAGCAGTTTCATGGAGATTATCCTCAGATACAACCATTCCTTTTAGGAGGTGTAACTTCAGGGGATACATCTCTTGAAAGTACATAGCTACTCCAAGGGGAATGATCGGTAATATCATAGGAGACTAACTCAAACAACAATCTTAGATATAGGTTCCCTCTTTATGAAGGATGTTATTGGTGCTTATAATTGTTTTATGAATAAAACATGTGTGCATTATAATTTGCAAGGTGAAAGATATTTTGTCCCAAATAGATTTTCGTAAGTCAATTAATTGTGGCTTTCTGTTTAAAAGAAATCATGTCCTGACATTTATCTTGCTCCATTTCATTAAATTTGCAGCTAAACGTTAGAAATAAGTCTGCAGCTGCAGAATGCTACATACGGACTGAAGTTTGCCTGGAAGGTTTTGCTAACTTTATGATAAGCATTTTACATTTTCTGTACATAAGCTTGTAATGTTTACTTTTCCTTACATCTGAATTGAGCATTTGGGTGACTCTGTGGTGATTAGGTGCTTAAATCTTAACCTCAATGAGCATGTTTTTTATATCAAGAAACTGCAATATTAGTGTTTTTGAGTGTGCTAATGATTTGGTAGAATGACATGTTGGTAGTTCAGTTATCACAGTTTATTGGCTAACCATCTTCCTTGTCAGTTATAAGTTTTTATCTCTGAATAAGGTTTATCAGATCTCACTATCTCAGTAGTTAAGTGACCATCTTTTATGATGGTCTTCCAACCATGAGTACCAATTTTGCTAATAATATTTATACCTTGTAATTGGATGTCAGGAAAAAAAAAATATTCATTGCATGTTTTATATTGGATTGTACCATGAAAAAGTACATCAATGTTAACTAATTCATGAAACCCCAAGTAACTTTTCAATAAATTATATTTTTATACAGGAAAGTTTTTCTTGTGCTGCTTTTTGTGGTACTTTGACATATGGAAGGTTCTTAGGATGGTCGCAGTTGTAAAAATCATTATTTCTTTATTTATTTACCACTGTTATGGATGGGTGACAGTATATTTAGACCAGCTTAGTGCTGTTGGCTCTCATTTTAAAAGTTATATTGATCATGCTGAACTTTGTGATCTTATTTCTCCATTGGCTTTAATCCCTTTTATAAGCTTGAGTATGTGATCATGTTCCTTTTGCCTGTTATGTTTCAACAATTGCAATTCTGATGTAAACATAGATCACTGATGTTGATATATTATTGCAGAATTAGTAGACGCCATACGAGAGGATGTTTCTGCACTCACACTACTTGCAGAGGCCTTGTGCCTTCTAGATATGATTGTTAACTCATTTGCACATACCATTTCCAATAAGCCTGCTGATCATTATACTAGACCAGAGTTTACAGGTAAGTTAATCTCTATTCAGGCATTTGTTCTCATGAATCAGGTTGTTCAATAAAGTAAAATGCATGATTTCTGTCATGTACTTACAGATGATGGCCCAATGGCAATTGAAGCTGGAAGACACCCTATCCTTGAGAGCATACACAATGATTTTGTTGTACGTAATGATTTATTTTCTAGAATGCTGCTTATACAAGATTATATCATTAGGTCACATGTGTGAACCGCCGTTGTACTCTCTCCTCATGAAGTTGAAACTTTACAGATCATTAGAGCTAATATGTTTCCCTTTTTCCTTTTCAGCCCAACAACGTCTTTTTATCGGAGGCATCAAACATGGTGCTGATTGTGGGCCCAAACATGTAAGAAATGCTTTGTTCAAAATGGATCCTAATACGTGCAAATGTTGTTTTTTATGCATTGTGGGTTTCCTTGATATCCAGTCAAGGTAATCATTTTTCTTAGTTTAACTATTGACTGTTTCTGTCAGGAGTGGAAAGAGCACTTACCTTCAGCAAGTATGTCTTATAGTTATTCTTGCTCAGATCGGTTGTTATGTTCCTGCTCGCTTCTCAACTTTGAGGGTTGTTGATCGGATATTTACAAGGATGGGTACAGTGGACAATCTTGAATCCAACTCTAGTACGGTAAATTTTCTAAATTCAATGTCAGAAATATTGAGCTCTGATACAATATACAGCTTATTGCTATTTGATATGAATTTATCATCTGAAACAGTTCATGACAGAAATGAAAGAAACAGCTTTCATCATGCAAAATGTTTCCCAAAGGTAGTACACAAAATTTGTTTAACCTTTCAAATGTAGAGATATATCCAGTAATATTTGGTTTACATTGGACATAGGAGTCTGGTTGTCATGGATGAACTTGGGAGGGCTACATCTTCCTCTGATGGATTTGCAATTGCATGGAGCTGCTGCGAACATTTGTTATCACTGAAAGCGTAACCTCTTTTCCAATTTTCATTTATCAAGATTCCAGTAGGTTTCCCGAGAGTAGCTTTTTTAAGTTTTGAAAACTTGAGATGTGATTTTTAACAATTGGTTCATTTATACTTACGGTTTTCATTGTCTGAAACATTCAAATCTATTGTCTTCAAACATGTTATATATGTACGAACGAATATTGAATATTCTTAATTTTTTTTTCCTTGTAAAAGACTGTATAGAAGTTAGATGCATTATTTAGTTCTATCTAGTTATGAGTTGTAGGAACTTATGTTGAAGGTTATGTGTTGATCCTGCTGTTACTGCTTATCAATTGTGATTGCTTAGTTTACATTTCCCATGCTGCTTTCATGTGAAATATGTGGTACAAATCCTAATGGCCAAATTTTATATACAGAAGCTAACTTACCGTCTTACAAATCTTTCTCAGGTATACTATATTTGCTACTCATATGGAGAACCTCTCCGAATTAGTAACTGTCTATCCAAATGTGAAAATACTTCACTTCGATGTTGACATTAAAAATAACCGTCTAGATTTCAAGGTATAATTTCTGAGATTTGATTCAAAGATTCTTTCACTCTAATCTTGGTTATCAGCGAGTATTTCTGACAGAAATCTTGAGTGCTTGTGTAGTTTCAACTCAAGGAAGGACCAAGACATGTTCCACATTATGGGCTTCTATTAGCAGAAGTGGCAGGATTACCAAGCTCGGTGACTGAGACAGCCAGAAACATCACATCCAGGATCACAGAAAAGGTGAGTTCTTCCGAGTCACCAAGCATTTTAAGTTACTAGTATTTACTGGATACATCTCTCCCTGAATACGTAGCCTTCTGTTTATATTGATAACTTTATTGAAAGCAACAGGCATAATGATAGGCCCACACCTATGAGACGTTGATTAGAGTTTTAAACCTTACCCTCCAATTTTCAACTCAGAGTATGAATCAAGATATGATAGACAATTTCAAGAACACTGCTACCCCATGTCAAAACACGGAAATTGTTTAATCTCATTAAAATCCATATTCATTTAATTACACTTTTGGCTTTCATTTATCACTGAATCCAAATTAACTTAAGAGATACTGATGTCCTGTATGCAATGAGTCCCTTCCTGATGAACTGTCAAATTGACAATTTACAAATTCAATCTTTAGGAAGTGAAGAGGATGGAAGTAAACTGCCTGCGATATCATCCGATCCAGATGGCTTACCATGTCGCTCAGCGTCTCATATGTTTGAAATATTCCAGCCAGGATGAGGACTCAATCAGAGAAGCACTGCATAACCTGAAAGAGAGCTACATTCATGGCAGGCTGTGACATATGTGCCTTGCAAATCAATATATGCCCTTGGTAAATAAAATATAGAACTGCTAGGCTGACGAACCCAGAGAGCCTTGAGGTAATAACCTGGTAGATTTTCAATTCAGGCACTTTTCTTGTGTGCTTGATATGTATAAACAGAAAACTAGAATGTCATGAACAGCACAGATATATGCTCATGAGTGCAGTTGTAGGCAGAAAGATGTGCCAGGAGGTAGCAAAGGTAACAAATGTCATGAATCTGGTGGCCTTAGCATGCACTTCCTTATTTTCGTTGTTACCTTTGAATCTCAATCAGATACAACATTGCGAGTTTTAGACTTTTAGGTGCATCAGCTTGTTTCGATTGAACAATTAACGGACGCTGATCTCGCTAACATTGGCAATTGATGTCATCAAAAAAACATTGGCAATTGATACCATCACCACGCTTTTCAGTATATTTGTAACTGGTTGTCATGTTCTCATCAGAATCAGAGGACACTTCTCATCAAACCACTAGAATCTGCTGTTTGTTTCCTTGAGAATTAAAGCGAATCCAATACCAATTTTTAAAGTCCAGAATTTCAAGAATTTACATGCTTCTAATGACTACCTACAGTTCATTATCCAAATCTGTTTCTAAGAAGTTATGGAATTCTGACCAAGTAATCAAGTATAAGATGCTTGAATGATTTAGTTTATATCCGTTATTATATTAACCTCCCAAACACTACTCGGGGTTTTGAAAACCCTGTATTATAATCAGGTAAGATACCACTTATATTCTTCCAAAGCAATAACCACTCGAAGAAAATCCAACGATGATAGTAAATCCTTAAAATGGAACACGATCCAAGTGATTCGCATACATAATTAAAGTTTCGAACTGCAAAATCCCAACTCATAACAAAATATTGTCTTGCTCAAAATACCAATAAAATAAAACCAAGACCTAAGATGGAAAGGACCAAAATCAACGGTAGCGACGAAGGGAGAGGGTGTTGTTTCTCTTCCAGGTTGCCCTGCGAGAAGGACGATTCTTGTGGTAATTGTGGCCCTTTCCACGCAGTCCCCTGTATTTCTTCCCAGCAGATGTGAGACCACGAAGCTCTCTGTGCTTGTGAACAGGATTGACGATCCAGTTGATTCTTGGGTCTTTCTTGATAACTGTGTGAGCAACATCAACGAGAATAACCTCAAAGTACTTGTAGGTAGAATCCTGCATCCAGGTTGGTACAATTGTAAGCAGCATTATATGAAAAAACATCAACACCACCTCAACCAAAAATACAAAAATAAAAAACAGAATAGATTTGATTCTGCAACAAACCTCATTGATCCAGTAGGAATTGAGAACCCTAAGGCCACCCAACTTACGCCCAGCACGCTCCTCAGCAACAGACCTCTTGCTGCGTTGGAACTTTAGTTGAGTAACTCCCTGGTTGGTGGGCTTACCATACACGATACCCTTGGCAACTGGCCTCTTGCGACCACCACGCCTCACACGGACACGGTAGATAACATATCCCTGGAACAAAGTTTTACAAGAACAGTCAAGCAGATGAACATCAACTAGATGCCTATCAAAATGACCAAGTAACAATAGGAACAACAGAAACTGGAAAAACATAACAAGATCACAGGTAAAAGCAGAAATATAAGACTGTATCGGATCGGGACAGAGGCGAGAACCAGGGAAAGGAAACCCGCTTGGTACATGATCGACTGCTTGGTTTAGTGTAGCTGGTCTCAGTAAGCATTCAATCACTGAACACAAGCACCCCTGACAGGATGCTTAATCATCAGAATGCTGCTTAACCAGCATATGCACTGGATAACAGAAACAATGCAGGCCTACCAAATCAAGTGTATCAGACCGGGACAGAGGCAAGAACTAGATACAGTACTCGCTCGGTAAGATGATCAACATTTAGCTTTACCCTAAACCCTCATGCATCCGAATGCCGCTTTCCCAACACATGCACTACTAAATAATAACAAAAGGCCACCACACTTTCGACAATGAGAATCAATGAAAGCGCATGTTCATCTAGACCGATATCAACCACATCATGTTCGAGATATGCAAACAAACAAATCAATTCACAGTATTTATCTCTACTTCACAACTCGAATAACATGATTTGGGCAAAACAATTGTGTACGGGATTATAAAAAAGAAATCGTTGTAAACCTGCTTGGCCTTGTAGCCGAGACGGCGAGCCTTGTCAGGGCGGGTAGGCCTTGTGACTCGGACAATCGAAGGATGCTGACGGTAGTCCCAGCAGCGAACCCTCTGGACGAACCCCATCACATCAGATTGCTTCTTCCGCCATAGCTCCGACACATACTTGTAAGCTCCTAAAAAAAAGCAAACAAATTTCACGAGTTATAAGAGAGTATAAGCAGAATAGCCATTAAGCATGCCGGTAGGTCCAAACCCAATGATTTAGAAGGTTTTGATTCGAAGGAAAACACAGTGAAGAAGAAATCAAATGCATTCCAACAAAAAAAAAGATTTTGCAGAAAGCAATGAAATTGTGAGATTGGAGAACTGAATCTAAGGGGAGAGAAGAGGGAGGGAGAGAGAGGTACCCATGGTTGCAGAAATGAGGTGCGGCGCACAAGCTACAGCAGCGGGGCTGAGGTTTTCGACTAACACTTAGGGTTTGTGAAGAAACTCGAGTTTTATAAGGTGAGAATTCACTCTGGGCCGTCTGTTTTTCTTAGAAACCCTAGTCCTAATCTGACGCTACACGTGTCTTCTTGGGTCAGTGAGGCTTTAGAGTTTTAGGTGTTCTTTTTATTTTTGGGCCAGTGAGGTTTTCCATTTATTCTTTTTTTGCGGTGAAAAAAAGGAATTTCTGATACAAATTTTTATCAAGACCGGTGGATCTTCAAGTCGATACAAATTTTACAAGGATTTTTGTCTTTTTAATAAAAGGCCGATGCGGTTGCTCTTAAGCCCATACAAATTTTACATGAATTTTTTTTTTTCCAAAGGACTAGTGCGGCTCATCTCAAACATTGATTAATGAAACTGCTGAATACAAGATGAGACATTGAGCTTAAACCACTAATTATAATAAGTATCTAGAGAACATCCTGAAATGATTTTAGCAGTCTCTACCAAATAACTACATTCAACTAATGCTTAGTTAACAAAGAGTGATCTACTGGCTACTGTTTTTGCTTTGACATAGCGGTAATATAAAGAAAGTTAACTCGATTACAGCAAAGCATAATTATCAAAAGCACAATTTCCCAACTATGCTGCCATTGAGGAATAAATCGAACGATACTTAGTTTCACTCTGCCACTAAGAGGTAGCAACAATTTGACGAAGTAAGGAACTCGTCGCCTTTTCAGAGCAGACAAGACACTTTAAGTGCACATAGAGGCAAAAAACCCAACTAGCCCTACATCACAGATGTAGGGACTTATTACTCACAAAAAGCACAACAAACTAACCAACATGCAACCAGCCAATCCCAACCCAATTTTACCATATCTCCTGCCTCGGGTCGTCACCACCTGCAAATGCAACCACATGTACCGGAGCCCCACCTGCATCGGATCTTCACAGCTTGCCTCATATTACCCCTAATTGCATCGAACCTCCACCTGCATACGGTCAACACTATTAGCACTCCTCCAACCCAATTGTAGCAAGGCCAAGCTTTATCGGCCACTCTATTCAAACTGGATGCTGGAACTATACCACCAGCACCAATCCAAAATAGAGTAACCGACGCAAACCATCAAGGACTAAAAATTTGAAATTTTCGGCAATATTTCGCCGAAATTTTCTTTTTTTCACTTGTCGAAATTTCCGTAACCTTCCGTATAGATTTCGACCGATATTTTGGAAATTTCCCGAAATTTCCGGAAATATCGCGATTTTAGCGATATTTTGCGAAAGTTTGGGTATTTTTTTGAAACCTTAGACTGATATTTTGGAAATTTCCCGATATTTTGCGAAATTTTGGTTTTTTTTTTTGAACCTACATAGTTAGCCTAAACTTCAAATCAAAAAATCAACAAGGTCGCCAAGGCTTGAACCGTGGTCACTCCACTGCCCTTTGAGAGCTTTGGCCAACTCTGCTGCACATACACTCATGTTATCTTTGCACCATTCTAATATATATTCATTTAGTCTATGAATCTGAAAACTTAGGTACATGTCCAATCAATAACTAACATAGAACAATTTATTACATTTTGAATTTTATTTACCAAATTTTCAAAAAATTCATAACAACATTTCAATTTTGAACTTCTATAAATAAGGTTTAGGGTTCCACTCATTCCTTGCACCCAAAGAACAAAGTTTCTTTCTTCTTTCTTCTTTCTTTTACTACTTCTTCACTCTATAATTATGGTAAGTAATAAGTTAATATTATTAACCATTTAGTTCTTATTGTTTATTCAACATTTACCGTTTTATCTTAAATTATTACAAATTACTATATAACAATGTTTATTCAAGGTTTTCTTTTCATCTATAGTAGGCAACTGATAAAACAAACATATCCAAAAGTTTCACTTAAAATTTTCATATTTTTCTTCAAATTTTCATCATTTTTATTTATTTTTTATCGAAATCGATATATCCTCGATATTTCCGTCAAAATTTCCGTTTTCGGGACCATCGATATTTCGCTGGCTCCAGTAGAAAATAACTTGTAGCCAAGGTATGAAACTTAGTCTAATCATAGATCCTTATATGCTGGTATAATTTCTTTTAATTTAAAAAGGGTTTTGGAGAATTGATGTCTTTGGATTAAATTCTTTAATCCACCCTAAATTTGGATTATTTCTTTTATTAATCTGGGTTGGGATGTTCCATCTACTTTAATTTCCTCTAATAGCTCAATTTATAATTAAGCTAGGCTTATACTATATCAGCTCTTATATATTTTTTTTCTTCAATATGACCATGAAGTACATGAAATTCATCATTTTTACCCAATATAAGGACTCTTACCATCATTACAAATATGTGAACAGCTTTTCAATATACATTGCATGCTTTCGAGATATGTCATGCCAACATTGTGAAAGTACTGCGACTCATTTTATTTGGGAGTTTTTATTCATACCTCTATAATTGATATTTGGACCTCTCTACTTAATAAATCTCCAACTTACTTTTATAAATATTCAATAAGCTATTTACATGTCCATGACTTTCCCACAATGCACATCCTCCAATAAAATCAATAAAAGCCTTTTTGTTCTTTTTTGAAGGAGGTTAGCCTCGAATTCCATGGCCTTCGGAGGTCATCTTAAGAAATCCACTTCGGCAGGGTGCTGATGATCATGAACTAGAGGAAATAATTGGTTCAGCAGTGAAGAGGAAGAAAGCTTCGCATGCTGAAATATTAAAAATTGCAAACTGCAAAGACACCAAGGAGGCCCATGATACATATTGGTGGCTAATGTGCAACTTCTGCAAAACCAGAATTTATTATAAACACTATAAATCTACTCCCCACCATTGAATCAAATTCGAACTAATAGCAGGTATACCAAGTGGATTGATCGGAACTTATCAAAATTGGTGTGAGGCCATGTCTACTTTCCCAAGAACCTATGACTTCATCCACTTTGATTCAATTTTCACTCTTTATACGGACAGATGCGAAATGGAAGACATTCTTTTGGAAATGAATAGGATTTTAAGGCCACAAGGCAGTATAATTTTCAGGGATGATGTGGATATGGTTGTGAAGGCCAAGGGGCTCCTATATGCAATACAATATGATGCCAGAATTGTAGACCATGAAGAGGGTCCTCATCAAATATAGATAAAAGATATTGTTGGCGGCTAAGCAGTACTAGACAACACCATTACCAAACTAAAAAGGAGGAGACAGAAGTAAAGAATCATAGGGCTTTTCTTCTTCCTTACGTTGATTGTTACATTTTTCTGTTCATAATTTGCCTATCAAGTAAATCTTTTCCGGCACCCATTTCTATGGTGCGGTAAATATTTGGGAGTTGGGATCGAAATCTGCATACCAATGAAAAGTAAAGGTTTTCGACAAAAAAAAAAGTAGATTTTTTTTTTCATCTTTTGTGTCTTTATTGGTAATTTGAAATGAGTTGACAAAGTCAACTATAACTTGGAAAAAGAGAGAGGTCCAAGTGTCAATCATAGAGGTATGAATAGAAGCTCTCTTTTGTTCGTTTATTCTTATTTTCCAGTTTCTATATAATAGATTTAATCTTATAAATAAAAAATAATAAAATTAAAATTAGCCCAATCTGAGCCCAACGTCTTAGTTCAGGTCCACAGTCTAACCAAAAGAGTAGAGAGGGAGAAGCCCACCGACCCAACCTATATCGCCACCGTCGCCACCTTAAACCACAACCATTGTTCGACATCCGTCTCCAGCGCCCCACCACGGGCATGTCTCACCTAACCAAATATGGAGCGTCCCACTCCCACCAGAGCCACGGACAATTAAGGCGGAAATCAGAATAGCCATAGCCACTGCGTCCCCAACCATAAACCATAACGAATCGGAACTTCGATCTTCCTCCATTGCATCCCACTCCTACCAAAGCCATCGATCCAGACCTTCACCTTGTCCCCAGGCCCAGACCAGATCAAATTGAAAAACGGATCCAAACGATCACCACGCCCCCAATCTCACAACTGCAGTGCTGACAAAGTAACAACGATCCGTTTGAAGGAGTTTGTTGCTTGGAGTCCAGGTTTTTAGTTAGAGTTGACGTAGTCTGATGTTTGTTTGAATAAGCCCTAGTCTTTAGGGATGTTGATTCATTTGAATTATTCAAGGTTCTGTTATTCACGTAGCTAAGATAATGCTATAGTGAGCTGCATTTACGCTTTCAGTTAGAGTTGTAGTACGGCTATAAAGCCGAGTTTGTATTTCAATAAAATGTCAAGTCATTCATTCCAGTTGAGAGAGCAGTTGCATAGTTTCATTCAATTGTTCGTAACAAAGTGGTATCAGAGCCCCACTGGGCCTAAGAGAGAAGAAAGCCGCAGTCTTTCTTTTGACTTGCAAAACAGGAGAGTGTTGAGAGAGATGTCAAGTGAAGGTTCTTTCGTCTAACCAGCCATTCCACGCTTCGATGGTCACTACGACCATTGGAGCATGCTCATGGAGAACTTCCTAAGGTCCAAGGAGTTATGGAGTTTGGTCGAGACAGGGTTTGAGGAGCCGGCAGTGGGAGCAGCTGCGACGGAGATGCAGCAAAAGAAGCTTGAGGAGCTGAAACTTAAAGATCTTAAGGTAAAGAACTATCTTTTCCAATCAATTGACAGAACGTACTATTCTGGAAACCATATTGGACAAGGGTACTGCTAAGAAGATCTGGGACTCGATGAAGAAGAAATTCGAGGGGAGTGCTAGGGTGAAGCGCTCGGTTCTTCAAGCTTTGAGGAGAGAGTTTGAAACTCTGGAGATGAAGATAAGGGAGAGTATTACTGAATACTTTGCTCGTGTTATGACAGTAGCTAACAAGATGATGGTGAATGGAGAACAAATGAAAGATGTCACCATTGTGGAGAAGATTCTTAGAACTTTGACAGACAAATTCAACTATGTAGTTGTCTCGATCGAAGAATCTAAGGATATTGATGCACTCACTATTGATGAACTGCAAAGTTCACTCATTGTGCATGAACAAAAGTTCAACAGGGGCAATGGAGAAGAACAGGCTTTGAAAGTGACTATGGATGAGAGAAATGGAGGAAGAGGGCGTGGCAGAAGCAGCTTCAGAGGAAGAGGTCGAGGAAGAGGGTATCAAGTGTTCAACAAAGCCACCGTCGAATGTTATCGTTGTCACAAGCTTGGCCATTTCGGAATGAGTGTCCTACATGGGACAAGGAGGCCAATTATGCCGAGATGGATGAGCAGGAGGAGATGTTGTTAATGGCCTACGTTGAAGAGTATGAGGCCAAGCGTGAGGAGGTATGGTTTTTAGACTCGGGTTGCTCTAATCACATGTGTGGAGATGCAATGATGTTCAATGAGTTAGATGAGAATTTTAGGCATCAAGTAAAGCTCGGGAATAATACCAGAATGATAGTAAAAGGGAGAAGAGATGTCAGATTGCATGTGAATGGTCTCATTCATGTCATCACAGGAGTTTTCTATGTACCGGAGTTGAAAAACAACCTCCTAAGTATAGGACAATTACAAGAAAAGGGGCTTGCAATTCTCATTCATGCAGGAATGTGTAAGATATATCATCCAGACAATGGCTTGATTATCCAAACAGCTATGTCAGCAAATCGGATGTTCATCTTGCTTGCTAATACACAAGAAAAGAAGGCAGCCTGTTTTCACACGAGTGCACAAGATCTTTCTCATTTATGGCATCGAAGATATGGTCATTTAAGCCATAAAGGTCTAACAACCTTGCAAACCAAGAATATGGTACGCGGTCTACCCCATCTTGCTCCTACCACAGTGGTGTGTACTGATTGCTTGAGAGGGAAGCAACACCGAGAGTTCATCCCTAAGGAAAGTGCATGGAGAGCAACTCAGAAGCTGCAACTCATACATGCAGACATATGTGGCCCAATAACTCATACGTCAAATAGCAAGAAGAGGTATGCCTTATGCTTTATTGATGATTTTAGTAGAAAAGCATGGGTTTACTTTCTAGTAGAAAAGTCAGAAGCTTTAAATTCATTTAAATGCTTTAAGAAACTGGTTGAGAAGGAGACAGGCATGTATATTAAGTGCTTACGCACTGATAGAGGGGGTGAATTCAACTCAGACGAGTTCAATGAGTTTTGTAAGCATTATGGCATCAAAAGGCAGCTTACCATTCCTTACACTCCACAACAAAATGGAGTGGCCGAGAGAAAGAATCGGACAGTAATGAACTTGGTTCGTTCAATGCTCTCAGAAAAGAAGATTCCAAAAACCTTCTGGCCTGAGGCAGTGAATTGGACCATGTATGTTTTAAACAGAAGTCCCACAGTAGCTGTCAAGAATGTCACTCCTGAAGAGGCATGGTCTGGTGTGAAGCCTTCAGTAGAACATTTCCGAGTCTTTGGGTGTGTGGCACATGTTCATGTGCCAGATGCTAGGAGGACTAAGCTTGAAAACAAGAGTTTTGGATGTGTGCTTCTAGGAGTTAGTGAGGAGTCAAAGGCCTACAGGTTGTATGATCCGATATCTAAAAGAGTGGTGACTAGTAGAGATGTAGTTTTTGAGGAGGATAGAGAATGGGAGTGGGACGCAAGCTATGAAGAGCAGGTGTTGTTAGATCTTGAATGGGGTGATGATGAGAATAACACAGAAGAAGAACATGAGGCAGAAACGGATGAAAATGATGAAGCATCTAATGAAGACAATGGAGAAGCTGAGGTCAGTGAAGAAGATCAAGCAGCAGGAGATGATACATTTAGTTCTGTGAATGAAGAAGAGTCTAGTGCAAGAGAAGGAAGGGACAGACGGATTCCCATCTGGATGGAGGACTATGTTAGTGGTGAGGGTCTATCAGAGGAAGAAAACGAGCTCAACATGGCCTTGATTGCACCTGAAGATCCCATAAGTTATGAAGACGCTGTAAAGAGCTCGAAGTGGAGATTGGCAATGGATTCGGAGATTAAGTCTATTGAGAAGAATCATACTTGGAGGCTTACTGATTTGCCGGCTGGAACTAAAACCATTGGAGTCAAATGGATTTATAAAACAAAGTTAAACGAGCATGGAGAAGTTGACAAGTATAAGGCTCGGTTGGTGGCCAAAGGGTATTCTCAACAGCAAGGAGTAGATTTCACTGAAGTATTTGCTCCGATAGCTCGAATGGACACAGTGAGGATGATAGTGGCACTTGCAGCACAAAGAAGCTGGAAGATCTATCAGCTGGATGTCAAATCAGTGTTTCTTCATGGTGAACTTAGTGAGGATGTGTATGTGGAACAGCCAAAGGGTTATGAAAAGAAGGGAAGTGAGCATAAGGTGTATAAGCTGCACAAGGCTTTATACGGACTAAAACAAGCTCCACGAGCTTGGTTTAGCCGTATTGAGGCTTATTTCATTAATGAAGGGTTTCAGAAATGTCCAAATGAGCAGACTCTATTCACCAAAAGGAGCAGCGGAGGTAAAGTGTTGATAGTAAGTATTTATGTGGATGATTTAATTTACACTGGTGATGATGAAGAGATGATGGTTGATTTTAAGAGCTCTATGATGAAAGTCTTTGACATGACCGATTTGGGAAGGATGAGGTTCTTCCTTGGCATTGAGGTGTTACAGAAATCCGATGGCATTTTTATTTGTCAAAGGAAATATGCCTCTGAAGTGTTAAGACGTTTTGGGATGCTTGAGAGTAATTCAGTAAGTAGCCCGATTGTGCCAGGTTTCAAGATAAGTAGAGATGATTATGGGGTCACAGTTGATGAGACTTATTTCAAGCAGTTGGTGGGAAGTTTAATGTATCTTACTGCAACTCGTCCAGACATAATGTTCAGTGTTAGTCTAATCAGCAGGTACATGGCTAAACCTACTGAACTTCACTTACAAGCTGCCAAAAGGATACTAAGGTACTTGAAGGGCACTGCCAACTATGGGATTCTCTATAAGAAGGGAGAGAGAGATGAAGAGCTGCTTGCTTTTACAGATAGTGATTATGCGGGAGATGTAGAGGATCGTAAAAGCACGTCCGGGTATGTGTTTCTTTTGAGCTCAGGAGCAGTTTCATGGTCATCCAAAAAACAGCCCATAGTCACTCTGTCTACCACCGAGGCTGAATTTGTGGCAGCTGCTGCTTGTGCTTGTCAAGCTGTATGGATGAGAAGGGTGTTGAAGAGGCTAAGTCATGCACAGGAAGGTTGCACTACCATTATGTGTGACAATAGTTCAACAATTAAGCTCTCGCGGAATCCGGTCATGCATGGGAGGAGTAAGCACATTGATGTGCGATTTCATTTCTTAAGAGACCTTACAAAGGAGGGTGAAGTTGAATTAGTTCATTGTGGAATGCAAGAGCAGGTGGCTGACTTGATGACAAAGCCATTGAAGTTAGAAGCATTTCAGAAACTCAGAGAGATGATGGGAATGTGTAAAGCTACAGATGTAAACTAATTGCATTCTGCAGTTAGTTTAAGGGAGGGAATGAAGGAGTTTGTTGCTTGGAGTCCAGGTTTTTAGTTAGAGTTGACGTAGTCTGATGTTTGTTTGAATAAGCCCTAGTCTTTAGGGATGTTGATTCATTTGAATTATTCCAGGTTTTGTTATTCACGTAGCTAAGATAATGCTATAGTGAAGCTGCATTTACGCTTTCAGTTAGAGTTGTAGTACGGCTATAAAGCCGAGTTTGTATTTCAATAAAATGTCAAGTCATTCATTCCAGTTGAGAGAGCAGTTGCATAGTTTTATTCAATTGTTCGTAACATCGTTCGGGCAACCACCAGTTGCCACTGCAACCCTCAAACCCATGCTTAGAACCCTGGAACTATCAACCAGACCCCGATCACCACACCAGCCTAAGCTAGAAGCGAATTGACAACACCCCGTTCTGCTTATAGTGCTGGCTTGAGACATATCCCATTCCCACTTCTAAATGGTAATTCATTTGGCATCTTCGGGTTCCTCCAAAAGATGAAGATTTTTTGTTGTTGTTTTCTCAATGTAAATTTTTTACCGATGAGCAAAGGAAAAGAAGAAATTTAACTAATAATTATTCGTGCCCTTTTGGCATCGATCCTCTGGAGTCTTCACTTCACACCCTCTACAGTTGCCCTTAAGCAACGTTGACATAGAGCAGCATTCTCTCCCCCCCCCCCCCCCCCCCCCCTCGATTGCTCGCCATTCTTTTTCTTTCAACTTTGAGGATTCGTTATTTACAAATATGAGTTTGAAACCTGCATTCCAACTCTAATCAGTGGAAGGGCATATTTACTTATGCTTGTTGCATGCTTAAATGGAGATGTAGCTCTATTTTTGATGCTCAATTCAAAACTCCTTTCAATACAAAAAAATTTTGCAGGTTAGTTTTCGTGCCAATTAGTAGACATCCACGAGATCAAGTTCTTATGGCATGGCCTCCCCCTTGTGTTAGAGTCGCCAAAATTAATGTTGATGGTTTTAGATTAGCTTCTTTTGGTGGAATTGAAGTTGGGGGATTACTCCAAAATAGTCATGGCATGGGGATTGGATATTAGGTTTCTCTGGGCCGAGGTACATGAAAATTTTGGCAATGGAGCTATGGGCATTGCATTTTGGTTTAAGATCTCCGGGTTTAATTTTAATTGATGCATTGTGAATCTAATGCTTCTCTTAGGACGAATTTGATGAAAATGCAGTGAGATGAGACTCATCCTCCTCATAGCTTATTATTGATTTACAAGACTTTTATTCAAGAAACCTAAAATTCAAATAAAACATGTATGCACGGAATGTAATATGGATTTCTATGCACATATGTTTCGTTAATCACTAAGTCAGCAGTGTCTAAAATTTACATTGGACCTGAACTAATTCCATCATGGTCAAAATTGTCAGCTCTAAACCTGTTATACCTTTCAATTCCACTGATAAGTGGAAGTTAAAGAAGAATTTCATCATAGAAGACATTAAAGTTGTGTTTGTTACGTGGGACTATTATCCCCCACCTTATTTCCTATAATAGTCTAGGACTCTTCTATCCTGGGATATGTTATGTTAATACCTGACCCATGTTTGGTACTGCTTAGGACTAAAGTGCAGAATAGTCAAAATAGTCCTATCTCATGTTTGTTTGTGCATTGGACTAAAAGTTGGTAATTTGTAGAAACATTCACAAGTCCACCTATTAATACAACACATGCTAATAAAGTTCCATGCTTGTAGTTAATTTTTACACATTCACAAGTCCCTACTACACAGATTTAACATTCACAAGTTCCATTTATCAATTACAAAAATGAATGTTGATCTAGCAAAAGAAGGAGCTTGTCCAACATAAGCTACTGCAGCAACTCTTGCAGTTTTCCAAACAAAAAAAAAAGAACATATCCTCATGCAGCAGTTAGGTAGATCCTCTAGCAGTGCCCGCAAGCAAGTTATCCACATACACTTTTCTCACTTCATCATCTAAGGACATGAACACAGAGATATTTTGGGGACTTATCCAAAATGATTTTCAATGCCTCAATTTGGTCTATAACAGAAAGTCCCATTTTCTTAAGTTCCTTGGCAATATCAGATCGATCTTCATTACCTTTCACTATAGCATCAGTCACTGCTTGCATTCTTTTTCCAGATTCTTCAAACAATTTATCCAATGCAATCATAATTTTATCTTCATCATTTCTTTTCCTCTTTTTCTGACTAACCTGAGATTGTCCTGTGCTCATTGACATGGGGCTTGTGTCATTCTCAACTTCAATGCCATCTTCATTGTTGCTCTGCTCCTCCATCATATCAGCAGGGACCTCAGCTCGAATTCCAGTCGCACGGTCACTCCCAAAGATGGTAGCTAGTCTATCAAATAATGGATACTTCTTGTTTCTCCATCCCTTTGCCTTTTCGTTATGCTATGACAGAAAATGCATAGGAATCACCATCACAATGCAACAATGAAACCAGTTAGATTAAAAATGAAACTTAATGAAACTTCCTCATTACCTGCAAATATGTATCCCATACTTCATTACTATCAACTTCAATGCACTTTTTGATATCATTCCATGCAAATCCACTCTTGTTCATCATGTCATAGATTATGCTATAATCTTTCTTCAATTTCTTCAACTTTGACTCAATATGTGGACTTGCCTTCAGATTGGAATTGGGACATAAAAGATTTAAAGCATTCTCGATTTTCAGTAAAGTACCAGATTTGAAACTTCCAGTGTCGCAGCGTTGTCCTCCAGCAATGATTCCGTCAAGAACATTCAACAAAGATTCTTCTTCAAAGCTGGTCCATACACGCCTTGACTTCCCTTGCTCTGTATTTTCATCACCACTTTCCATGTTCTGCAAAAAAAAATCAACATCTCATGGTTAAAGAAGCATAAATATGATCAAACTGCAACAATTTTCTAGTTCCAGTTTAGTTTCCACTCACTATCAACTTTTCTGCTTTCCAAAACTAATCCTAATCTCTTCAGAGTATTTTACTAATTTTCTTTGGCAAACTGCACATTTTCTCAGCCAATCTGCAATGTTCCCAGTTTAACAAACTGTTGCCAATACTTGATCAATTTTAAATATGTGCTATGTGACTATGTCCATGTTCAGTGTGAGCTTTCAACTGCAACAATAATTTGCAATGCAATGCCAAAGCAAATAGAAGAAACAATGCAAATAAACTAAGCTAACTACCCACAAAAGAGAAAACTCGTAAACTAATGCAACCAAAACTGTAATGCAACCAAAATTGAAGACTGTAATGCAACCAAAACTGTAACCAAAACTGTAATGCAACCAAAATTGAAGACTGTAATGCAACCAAAACTGTAACCAAAACTGTAATGCAACCAAAACTGTAATGCAACCAAAATCCAAGAGAAAACTCGTAAATTAATCATCCAATGCAAGAAAACAAAACTGAAAAACCCACACTTTCTCACCCTCCAACTTGATTCTCATAACAAAAGAACACAAATTCACAAATCATGAAACCATAAAATCAAAAGGCCAAATATATCCTAAAACCATAAGAAGGTACTGATAAGTCTGGAAGTCCTTCATAGTTAGTTTTATAGATTGTCACTCAAGCAAAGCACCACGGTCAGTCAACTTGCCAACCGGGGTTGAAGCTACAAGGAAATTCACATTGAATCAGAAAGGCAAAAACATATCACTTTAATATAAGGGCAACCACAGCTCCAAACAAAAATGAAAAATAAAGCTCGAGAACTTTTTCATGGCAATCAACTTCGTTTCAAAGCTCACTTCATCCAGTCAACCTCGCACCATTTCCTTCTCATTCTATCATGCTTAGAATTTTTTTGTTTTAAGGATTCCTAAATATTTTTTGTCTACTCTAGAGTTCAATGACAGTACTGTAAGTCCGATCCAGTGAAGGGATCTTACCACTTGAAAAACATAAACATCAGCTAAAAGAGCATCTGAGGGAAACAAGAGGGCCACTTAGAGAGCAAGACACATTCGATCAACATGATGAATAGTGAATCTCAGAGTCATAGACAATAAAAAAGGGTCAAGACGACATTTTAAGAGCCCTGTAGGTAATGTCATGATAGTCACATTATATAATAAAGGTTGATAAACAATAATAAGGTTTCAATAAGTCTGGAAGTCTAGACTGCTAGTTGCCAACTGGGTTCATGCTGCAAGGAAATTCACAAAAAATCTAAAAGAATGGCAAAAACAAATTACTAGATTTTAAGGGAAACATATATACGCACATACACAATCCCTACCTCGTTGAATCCAACATCAAAAGGGGGGAAAAGAAGGCATTTTAATCTAATCTCATTAAAATGCATTCTCAACTTCTTTTAAAATAAAATACAAGACCATTCTCAAATCATATACAGTTTCTTTCAGCTAGTATTTCAGAGCAGAGCACCAACAAAAAAGAAATTTAAAAAGAAACTACCATACATGAAAAATCTTAAATCAGTTCAATTCCCAAATGATCAAGGGAACCCATGGTTTGAACATATTAAATGGCTGAAACCAAAGGAACAGATCACAAGAACCAAGCAAAAAAAAGACGAATGACTCTTCTAAAGTTAAAATGCATTCCCATTGTCATCCAAGCCAGCCAAGATGTCAGAGCAATATATCAATAAACACTATAGAATCAATTCATAATGATCAAGTGTGAAACATAATCGAGTCGTTTCTACACAAATTAAGACTAGGTCTTTACTCCTAAGCATTAAAATGCATTAATGTATTCATACAACAAATCAAAAGCTACATAAATAATGATCCTTAGTACTAAAAGGCTTATAAAGCAGAAACTGCATCATTTATTCTCTTGAAGCTGGAGCAGCCCTTGCAGCTCTTCCATCCCCTGCAGCTCTTGCATTCCTTGCAGCTCTTGCAGCCCTTGCAGCAGCACCTGAAACCCCTGTATCTCCGGTAGCCCTTACAGCCCTTCTTCCCGTCCATTCATTATGCATTTGTAAAGCTAATTCATTCCTCCAAGTAGTCCATTGATCAGATGCTTCAACCGTGCCAACTACATCAGCTTCTTCCCCATTTTGTGCATCTAATTCACATACTGCATACTCCATCGGATCAATGGACATCTCTCTCCTAATAAAATTATGCAAAAGACAACAAACCGTAATTATGCGGCATTGTGTCTTTATTGGATAAAATGATGGACTCCTTAGTATTCCCCACCTTCCTTTTAGCATTCCAAAACACCGTTCTATCACATTTCTTGCCTTGGAATGCTTCATGTTAAAATATTCCACATGATCAGTAGGCATATTTCTTTCATCCCATTCCGACAAATGATACCTTGTTCCTCTATATGGTGCAAGAAATCCCTCACCATTTGTGTAACCACCATCTACAAGGTAATAATAACCTAATAGCCAAAATATAAATTCCTATTAGTGTGTGAAATGAACCAAAACTGCAGTAATTGAATGTGCAGTGTTTATCCAATAGCCTCACCAGTGGGAGCTCTTAACCCATTCGGCCTAGTCACTGCATCGTGAAGAACTCTAGAGTCCGATGCAGATCCCTCCCAACCCAGTAAGACAAATATGAACTGCATATCACGAGAACAAGCAGCTAACACATTTGTAGCGACTTCACCCTTTCTTGTGCGGTATCTTGACTTGTCAATTGTAGGTACACGCACTCTAATGTAAGTTCCATCTAGTGCCCCCAAGCAATTCTATTAAAAAAATATGTATATTCATGAAGTTTATAAACTGCACATATAGATGAACATGCTAACAATCTGAAACAATGCAAATAAACTGCAGTCTCTACAAAAAACTAACCTTAAAGCACTTCCATCTACGATCTGTGCAGTCAGCAAGTACCGGATCAGGTACCCTCAACAAACTACCTTGCAATCGTAAAATACCTTGTAATATAGAATGGAAATACCTACTAATAGTCTCTCCGGATCGAAAAAATCTACCTCTAATAGTACGATTCTTCACATGATGTGAAAGTATATGTAAAAACATACATACTTGCTCTTCCACAGACACCAAACCATCACTCTTTATATTTCCATTTGAGCGAAGCAGTTCACACAAAAGGCCAAAAGTCCTTCTATCCATTCTTAATTCGTGTACTCATTCGGTGTCACTATTGCCTATAATACTATCTAGATAACTCAAACGAGTCTCACGTCTAACGAATGAACGATTATTTAGAGCATGTCTTTCTGCACGTCTTCGTCTCAAATTAAACATCAGTAGCACAAGCATAGTACACGCACACATTGTCTCTAGGTGCCACAACTCCACCAATAAGAGCAACATAATTTGCCTTCGATCCATATCTAAGATTTCACAGTAACATCCAAAATCAATGAAAACAACCAACCAAAGAAGAAGATAAAAACACAGACGTTGTTCAAAGAAAAAAATCCAGAATTGATCAACTTCCAAAATCAAAGAACACAACCAACCAAAGAATGCGATAAAAACACAGACATTGTTCAAAGAAAAAAAAAACCTAGAATTGATTAATATCCAAAATCAATGAAAACAACCAACCAAAGAAGAAGAAAGCAAATACAGACGTTGTTAAACGAAAAAAAGAAAAAACCCAGTCTTGAAATTTATCAATTCTTAGCAAATCCAAGCTACCCAGGCACCAATTGTTACAACTCATAAACAATTGTTAATAGAAAATCAATCCATAGTCTTTAATTTAACAAATCACATTAGATACAGGAGAAGAAGAAGCTAGAGGGGTCGAAGGGAAGAGGGAATCAGAATCAAAGAAAAAGGAGCATGAGAAAGAAACGAAATTGAACCTGGAAGTTAAAGGAGGATGAAGCGCGATCGATAGTGGAGACACGAGGTTGAAGCGCGAACGAGAGGGAGAGACGAGGCTGAAGCGCGCGAAATAGATCGAGAGACCCACGAGCGTTGTTGAAGCCCTTGCTTCCACAGTCCGATGAGTTTTGGGGGGTTTATGTAAGAAGGTCGGGAGCCTGACGCGGGGACTCTCTTATCTCATTTAATTGAGTCTCGTGTGTGCCAAATGTGGGATACAACTAATTTTCTTATATAAGCTACTCCAAGCCAATCCAGTCCCATGAAACAAACACGGCCTAAGGCTCTTATGTTCACCATGGACTCCTAATCATCCTAAAAGTATAACTATGTAGCTCATTACCACGGACGTTCTAATCCTAAAAGTGTAACTCATTGTATTGCTAAGTTCGCTCTGAATGAGCACTTCTATTGAATTTGTGTCAATGGATAAAACAATGGAAAAAAAGAGAAGAAAAAAAAGAATTCACATAGGTCGCCGTTTAGATAGCGTACGACTTGTCAACTTGTACCGAGCAAAAGCCAACCTAACCACTTCCGTCCAAACGACAAGTATTTTACAGAAGCTCACCCAGTGAGTCAGTACCCCTCATTCCACTTCCTCCAGCCGCCTCCATTTCCTCATACTGAAAATTCCCGATGGCCACCACCTCCCTCTCCATCTCTCCAAACCCTAGCTTCACCACCACCACCTCTCACAAACCCTCTCCCTCTCTCTCAACCCCAACCCACCTCAAATTCCCAACCACCACCTCCTCTCCCATCCCCGCCAAATCCCTATCCACCCTTCACCTCTCCCAAACCCCAACCCCACGCGCCACCTTCTCCACACGCGCCGCCGCAGCCTCCACCACTCCCTCCACCACCTTCCACGGCCTCTGCTACGTCGTCGGCGACAACATCGACACCGACCAGATCATCCCCGCCGAGTACCTCACCCTCGTCCCCTCCAACCCCTCCGAGTACGAGAAGCTCGGCTCCTACGCCCTCTGCGGCCTCCCGGCGTCCTACTCCACGCGCTTCGTCGACCCCAACGAGACCAAGTCCAAGTACTCCATCGTCATCGGCGGCGCCAACTTCGGCTGCGGCTCGTCCCGCGAGCACGCGCCGGTGGCTCTCGGCGCGGCGGGAGTGGCGGCGGTGGTGGCGGAGTCGTACGCGCGCATCTTCTTCAGGAACTCGGTGGCCACCGGCGAGGTGTACCCGCTGGAATCGGAGACGAGGATTTGCGAGGAGTGCAGGACCGGTGATGTGGTGAGCATTGAGCTGAGCGAGAGCCGTCTGATCAATCACACGACTGGGAAAGAGTATGTGTTGAAGCCGATCGGGGATGCCGGTCCGGTTATCAGAGCCGGTGGGATATTTGCTTATGCCAGAGAGGCTGGGATGATTCCAACTTTGTCTGGTTAGATTTTTAACAATTTCGGTTATGTAATGATTCTCCTATGAATATTGATAGAATGCAATTCTCTTTGTGTTTAGGCTGCTTTTGTTTGCTCTTATCACTTCTATGGTTTGTATCCCGGTGACTGTTGTATTATGCTACTTAAGAAATAAAAGGCAATATTTTTTGGCTTTTTGCAAATGCTTTTGATCGTTTTATTGCAAATTTTGGTATCATGGTTGCAATGGTAATCGTTTCGGGTTGCGAGGTTTAAGTTTTCAATGTTTGAACTCATTATGCGATTGGAATTTGGAAATGGATGGTGAAAATATGTGAGTAAAAAATCAGAAGATCACAACTGGGAATGTCTGCAAAAGTGGTATTTAGAGAGGAGAAAGCATTAGTTATGGAAGCTTGTATAGTATTTAGAGAGGAGAGAGCATTAGTTATGGAAGCTTGTATAATTTTGTATTATGAGCTCTGGCTCTTATTCTTTTTGTTGCCGGTGCATGTTTTGGCATGATCTTATGTGATTATAGGCTATGGCAGTATATCTTCTATACCAATTATGGGGGAGCAGATGAGATATACAGGCAAAAATGCAAAATGCCACCTGAGTCTGCTACCAGTTCGGATGTATGTAATTAAGATGAAAGTGACTTTGTTATATTGAAACCATTTGTTATTCGGATTTGTACAACAGTGAATCCGAAGGCTGAAAGTCGTCCCTAGATTGTAGTTCTAGAAGTTTTGATGTTCACGGTTGTTGAAAGGCAGACTTGGACGGAATGATCCTATAGTTGGATATAGATAGATGTTAACAATGCCACTGTTCTTGGAAGTGTCACTAGTATGCCTCGCTGCTATTGTCTTGTTGAAATTGTGATTCACTACTGGCTTATCAAATGCATATCGGCATTGCATAGATAAAATAGTTTATCTCCCTTCTTAGCAAGTATTCCCAAGTCTATCCTTTAAACTTCAACTATGTAGTAGTCTTGTGTCTAGCTAGAGATTTGATGTGAAAAGAAAGTGAAGGCAAATGGAACTTTGAAAGAGAGATTGCGATTGACTATTAGCTGATCATCTGAATTGACTGTTATGGAACTTTGAACCTATTTTCATTTATGACTGTTTTGCTTGTTGCATTAAAGTAAATGAGGTAGTTTATGGCATCACATTAGCCGGCCATCAATTTGAGGTCGATTACTTTAATTCAGAGTCTTTTACTGACTGTCTAACTTACAATATAACTGACTCAGTGACTGAATCCAACACCCTGTTGATGTGCAATGTCTTATCTCCTTTTTCTTAACTAATTAAGCTGAGGGCTCAGACTTCTCTTCTGCACATTGTACTTGCCAAGGAGTATATCATGTTATCATGGTAGCTGGATAGAAGTCTTTGGTTTGGCAATCGTGGGTTTCATTACTTTTCTTCAACTCCATCCTCCCAGAAGATTATGAGTCACCAGCTTAACTCCCAAAGGACGAATATTGTGGTGTTCTAACAGCGACAGGCGCATAATCTGATAAAGAGTTGAAGCCGGCGGAGCTATCTTCACATCCTCCTCTTGTTTATAAATAATCCATGACTTTACTTTACAAACTAATTCCTTGAAAGATACAAGAAACTTAATTAGTAGCAGCATAAGTGTTGAGACTGTAAATCAAATGGTGGTGCGGTGGTGATATTAGTTTCTACAGTGTTTGCATTTTTCTTTTTGTTCTGTTTTATTTTTCTTTTTCCTGAGGGTATCATTGGAATTTTGGGTGACAAAATTTACATGTAGGGTGAACTAAGCATATAATATGGTGGCAATAGCTGCACCTTTTTTCTAATTTGATCAAAGTGGAAGAATGGAACTAACAAACGGATCAAGTACCATGCACTATTTTTGCTTGTGCAGAGAGGGCTTGTGGATGCTACCCACAAAGATCTTCTAATTAAACAAGGAAATTGCAGAAAAGCTTGACGTACAAGAAATCTCGTTGTCTTCCAACAGCACCTTTCACATTGCAGATTTAAGTGGCTCTACCCAGGGGTGGATCTAGAATTTCAAGTTCGGGTGGGTTAGAATGCTAAAAACTCATAAATTATAAAATGATTAGAGTTTATTTTTAATACTTATGTGATACATATTTTATAAATTAACATTAAGTTGTATCAATTATAATAAATGAATGAATTATTAAATAAACCCTAAGTGGCCTCTTCTTTGCCGCACCAAACCCTAAGCAAACGCCGACCTTCATTGTCGACGTTCTTCACCATTTTGCAATCCCTTCATCACCACATCCAGATCTCTCCATGTCAAGTATTGATTCTGTCACCAAAAGCTTCGCTACCTCACTGGCTATCGCTACCAATGAGGTGGTCGACATCTCCTCCATGGAAAATGGAGGGGCGTAGCGCAATGCCCAGTCATACCTCTGGCAAGGCCTCTGGCTCCAAAGCCAACAAATGCTGCTGATCTGCGTAGGCATTTTCGTCGAATTTGGGTGCTAAACAAGGGTTTTAGCGTTCAGCAGAAAGCTCCGAATCGATTTCTTTTCTCCTTTGATCTTCGGGGAGATAGAAATAAGGTATTGATGGGTGGACTGTGGAGTTTCAATCGTGCTTTGGTTGTTATTCAGCCATATGATGAAGTGGCGTCTCTGCAATCTGTAGAGATGGAAGATCTTTTCTTTTGGGTTCGCATCACCGACATGCCGCCAGCATATGAACAGAGGAACACTATTGCCAACGTTGCCTCTGTTGCGGGTAATTTTCTTCATCTGGATCAAAAGCTGTTTGATGCAACTCGTGAAATTAGGGTTAGGGTTTCTCATGCAATTTCGAAACCTTCATGAAAAAAACCCTAAAATTTGGCAAAGGGGTAGAGCAAGAGGTTCACTTCTTCTTTGAGAATCTCGTGGGCAAATGCAACATATGCCATTATGTGTATCATAAGGGGGACGCATGCAAGGTTGAAGCCACCGCGCCGGCAGTCATGGCTGCTCCTACATCGGCGGCAAGAAAATTAGAGATAAATGGTCCCATTTTAGGGGGTCAAGACAGTCAGTTCAAGAATGGATTGTTTCACTTCCAAGGTCTTACCACCCCCATTCTTCCACCTGTGGGAAGGTCTCTTTTTGGACGTGCTGAGACTAGTAAGGTAAGCAAACCTATTGTTCTTCGTACTGCAGAAAAAAAACAAGCTAATGAAGAAAATGAATTGGCCTTGGTACCAGTTGACACCGACCAGCCTGCTAAGCGAGATCGACCCTTCCCCTCTCCAAAAAAGCTGCAATTTATGATGGCTGATCTACTGGAGGGAAAAACAAGCCCTATTGCTCCCTCCAAGAAGGTAAAAATGCCTGAATTTCCTACTAAGTTTAATGCAAAATCTCTGGGATTAGTGGAGACACCAGGTGGTATGCTAGTGCCTGCAGAGGTCATGATGCCTAAACCTGTACAAGTTGAGCTTCCTGGTGGAAAGAAGAAGAGAGGTAGGTTGTTGGGAGCCAAGAACAAAAATCCTCCCAAAGCAAAAAAGGTTCCTACTGAAGATGTTCTGAGTGTTCTGTATTCAGGTAAGCCTCCAAGCCCTAGCTTCAAGGGCAAAGAGAAGATATAGGGTTTTTTCTTTTATATTTCGCCTATAGACTATGTAATTGTCTGGCATAGTTATAGGCTCACTTTAATAAGTGAGCGATAAGTTCGAATAGAGTAGGTCTATCCTATGTATCAATGTGACTCCTCCACGAATTCTTGTCTGGCCATTGTTATGTGTCACCGGATGGGTATGTAATGACTTTCTTGAATTGGCATGAGTTTTATATCAATGAAATTTCATTAGTTAAAAAAAAAAATTATAATGAATGAATTTAGAGAAATGCAAAAACTCATTTATTATACTCAATCATATTAGAGTTTTTGTCACCACTAGGGTCAAAACTTTCTTGCACCGGACAAAATGATACCCAACTTTCAAAAGTGATTAAAATGATACCTAAATTTTTAAAAACAAATCAACTTGATACCTAACTTTCAAAAGTGATCAAAATGATACCTAAAGTTTTAAAAACAAATCAACTTGATATCTCGGTTTATTTTTTGTAACTTCTTTGTTAAATCAAATGCAAAATCAAGCCCAAAAATTGAAGTGATTTGTGGTCAGAGGGCCATCAACCATCTATAACCCAATCATCTTCTTCTATAGAATTTAAAAAAATCTTCCATTCAATTTCAATTCTACCATCGATCGTAGAAACAAATAAAGTTGGGATGTTTCCCAACTTCTAAAGAAACAAAAAAAAATGGGAAGAGAGAGAGAGAGGTAGAGATAGAAGAAGAAGAGAATTAACAAAGTAAAATAAAAAATAATTGAAAAACAGTTTTTGTGTAAAATATTATTAGGACTAAATACTGTTTAGTCATTGAGCTTTTGACCATAAAACACTTCAGTCCCTGACTTTCTAATTTCACACGTTTAGTCCCTGTACTTCAAAATTTCAGACCAATAGGTCCTTGCCTTCTAAAAGTCGCGGCGAAATGTCTATTATGCCCTCAGTTCTTTTTTTTTTAATAATAAATTTATTCAAGGGTTAATGCTCATACACCCCGATTCTACCAAAATACTTCCCAAAAACCCCAGCTAATTATTTCCTTTCCCTTTCACACAAGCATCTGTCTCTTTCTTTCTCACTCGCACAAACTCTCACTTTTTCTTCCATCTGTACCCTTGTGATGTTTATATATATATTAGTTTAATATTTCTGTTACGATTGTGAAACGTGGTGGGCCCATTCTCAAAATTATTTAAACAGAAGTCTGATAGAATTTTCATCTTCTATTCAAGGATAAACAGTACGATTTACTATTCATAATTTCGATCGTTGACAGACTCGAATTAGTAGCTATCTGCAAAAAGAAAAAGAAAAGTTGAGAAAGTTGAAGGCCTATAGAGACAATCTTGATAGAGACTCCCCCAACTATTGGGATATCATTTATAGACTTCAAAATAGAATTTATAAAATCAAAGAAGAGATAGAAAATCTCTTATATGTTCTGAAAGAGGAACAAAAACCTCTGGATTATTTGAGCATTGGTTAGATCCGCACTTCACTGGTATCAGAGCTTGTAAAACAGCTCAAGGAGAACCCCTCCTTAATGGGGACAATGTCAGAATTATTATTAGAGAAAATAAATTCTCTACTAAAATCTTCTGATGAGAAATATCAGAAGCTGTTACTAGAAATATCTAGATGTCAGTCGACTCTAGAAAAATTTCCTGCTATAATCCACCAATTGGAAAGATTGGAAAACAAACTGGATTATATCAAAAATCTTCCAAAAACGGAAGAAGAAAAACTAACGAGTGTTAGTAGAAAAATCAAAGAACAGCAAAAAACGCTGGATTCTATACTGAAGGAAAAGAAATTGCCTACAGTAAAAAAGAAGACTAATGGATTTAAACCATTAGAAAAACCAGATACAAATCGTGTTCCTAACATGATTTTTCTGGAACCATCTACTAGTCAGACTAGTATCCGGTATGAAAACCCGGAAAAAAGAGAAATGAAGATGTTAAGCATCTTTGGAAAAAAGAAAGGAGTTCAACTCCTAAATGCTGAAGAATTTGAGTTCAATGAGATTGAACAAGAAGTAAAAAATTCTTCAATCCCAAAGTTAGACTTCAAACAGATCTACAAAAGAGGAAAGTTTGATTTAATGGACAGCTATTATTTTAAACTACTGGAGATTACAACCCCAGCAACTACAGGTGGAGAGACTGATCTTCTACTGATCACTCCAGCAGAAGTTGCCAGAGCACAAGCGAAAAAATACCAATTTATGCATATTGGAGCAGTCCAAGTAGGCATAAATCTGCTTGCTCGAGAAGGTATAAACTGTTCAGTCCTATGTGTGCTACAGGACAACAGGTTAACAGACTTCCAAGCTAGTCTGTTGGGAACGCTTGAAGCATCCTTATGCGACCAGGTGGCGTATTTCAACTGCTTCCCCCACTTCACCACCAGCTTGAAAGATGCAGCTCACTGTCTCCGACTGAGAGTCAAGACAGACGGCATATCCATGAAAGAAGATATGCAAGAACTTGCAATAGTATATAGAATATACTATAAATTGATGAGTACTACAGTGGCCCCTAAGACAAGGATAACAAATATCCCAGGTCTTACTACTGGATTCCTCACCAATCAGAAGAACCATTCACAGCAGATCCACAAAGTTACTTGGAATGAAGTGACATTTCCTCTTGAATGGAAACTATCCGGTCCAAAAAAGCAACCGGAAAAAGCAAAAGCAAAGATCTACGAGAGTAGAAGAACTGGAGAAATCAGCCTAAACTTCGACAATCACAGAAAAAGTGATGTCTGTCCTGAGAACCTCAGGATAAACAGCAATCTTCTGAGAAGAAGCTACAGCACCAGAGAAGCTAGTGTCAGTGGCACAAAACCCACTATTGAAGAGCCAATATCAGAAGAAGATTTGGAAGCTGATCTAAACAGACCAGTCCATATGCTCAGAGCCAAGAGACTCTATGATCTTTATGAAGAAGCTGAGAATTGTGAAAATCCTGAACGATTAGAAAAACTAATCGAAGAAATAAAAGAATTCAAATTCAGAAAGACAAGAAAAGTCTTTCCTTATCAAGATATTGAAATGGAAGATGGAGAAAGCTCCAGAACTTTCATCAAAAAAGAAACAAGGGAAACAAAACTCCCATTTCAAAAAGCCCCCACGGGTAAAAAAGGAGAAAGAAATTCTCAAAGATTTGTCCCAGAGGACAATCTGCCCAGAGTTCCTATCACCAACTACGGAATCTGGTTGAATCTAGACAAGAGTCTAGACAAAAGAAAAACTATTGACCAATGGGTAGACAGCCTGATGATGGCTTCTGCACTTACCCTTGGCAAATTTGAAGCACCAGATTTGCAAGTGTACTATGAAACTACACTTACTGGAGTGGCAAAAAAGTACTACCTATCTTTCAAAGAAACTGCCAGAGGAAGAGACTGGCTTGAAGAGATAAAAAATTCAAAATCTCCGTATGATTTTGCAGTACCCCTGTACGATCAATTCTGTGGAGATCTCTCAAATCTGAGTGATAAAGCTAAAGAAACGGCAAAATCAAATATCTATGCTCTCAAAATCTATGACATGAGATATTTTGAAGAATACCTGAATGAGTTTCAGGAATATTACTGTACCATTGGTGAACTAGAGAATACTGATCTAGTCAACCTGTTGCACAGAAAGCTCCCTAAACCATGGAGAACAGCTGTGAGAGAAAGCATAGCTGAAAAACCAATTGAAAGATTTTCAGTTGGAGGAATTGCCGACAGAATCAGGCAACTACTGAAGGAGCAATGCAAAGCCAATCTTAGAGCTAAGATGGCCAAGAAGCAACTCAAAGGAGTTGAAAATTTCTGCTATGGAATACTAGATATGCCCACAAACTGGGGATGTCACGAATCCAAATTCCACAGAAAAAAGGAAAAAGAAAAATATTACTCTAAAAAATTCAAAAAGAGTAATCAGAAGAAGAATTGGAAGTTCAAGAGAAGTTCCAATTACCAGAAGCAACAAAAAGAAGGTCCAGAAAAGAAATTCTTCAAGAAAAAGAAGAATACTTCTCAGCATAAACAACCTAGCAAGAAAGCTTGCAGATGTTGGTTGTGTAAGGCTGAAGGACACTATGCCAATGAATGCCCAGAAAAGGGTAAAAGATCTACTAAAGCTCTCTTTGAAGAATATGAGCAAATAGTAGAGGTAGCAAATATGAAAGGCTACGAAATAGCCTATTCTGATGACGAAGAAGACAACAGGTCAGTTTACTCTGCCTGGTCTGAAGAGTCTGAAGAAGAAGGTTCATCAGAAGAGTCTGATTCTGAAGTAGAGTACTTAGAATCCAGACAAATGAATGTTTTAAAAATCAAAAACTGGGAAGAAAGCAAGACAGAATCCTTCATGTCTTCCTATCAGGTGAACCCTGGTTCATTCGTTTGTGACTACTGCTTCTGTCACGAAAAGAATGGTCTTCCTATGTTCTGTGAAGGGTCTAAGAAGACTTATCATAAAGAATGCTTCATAGCTGAAGCAAGACGAAAAACCAAGAATGGTCTTGTCAGCCAGCTGGTTGAACAAGAATATGAAGAATATTTTGCCGAACAAAAGGCAAAAGAAGTAGAAACTCTGTTCCGGGAAACCATGGAACAACCATCTTCCTCGAAAAAGGAAGAAATCATCGATGAAGAAAAAATCGATGAGGATATTGAACTGGTTGAAATACCAGAAAATGTTGAACTGGTAAAACCACTAGAAACTGTTCATCTCTTGGAAAGACAAGAGACTACGGACACATGGGATCTACTTGGCCAACCATCGGGCAAGTTTGATTATAAAGTCAGATATGATCCTCCGTGCTGGTTCAAAGATCCAGACAACAAAGAAATAATTCCTACAGATTGGGATGATATTGATAAGTCATCCACTCAGGAAGAATTTCCAGAAGAAGAATGCAAACCATTCATTCCAACAGAACAAGCTCAAGAAAGTGAGCTTCATCAGTCGAAAGTCGTCTCTACAAGTAAATACAGCAACTACATAGAGATTGGACTAAAATTCCCTGATCATAAAAAATATCATCTACATGCCTTTGTAGATAATGGATCGGGATTTACTGTTGCAAAGAGATTTGCAATTCCAGATGAACTCTGGAAAGAAGATAAGAAAAAATCAACTACTGGTGTTACATTTGATGGAAGCCATCTCACCATGAAGAAAGTAGCAAAAAATGTTCATATCACCATTGGTGGAGGAACATTTATCATCCAGAATGTTTGGCAATCTGAAGGCCAAGGATCCGATTTCTTGTTGGGAAATGATTTTATTCTCCAACAACGATTCATTCAGGATGAAGAAGCGATCGGCTTCAGAAAAGGAGAACGGGTGTTCTGGGCAGACCGACTCACACATGCATTCAGTGTGGTAGGTCCCGGTTTTACTATTCACTATCAGAGATCGCAACAGAATAGTGGTGATCTTACCCCATACAAACCCAAATTTGAGCCCATACTCCAAATCAAACAACAAGAAGAATTGCTTGTTGAAGAATCTTCAGAAGAAGAAGAAGAAACTAGTGAAGATGAAGAAGCTAGTTTCATCTATGAACATAACCTCAAGCACTTTCAGAACAAGCTTGAGTCTCAGCAAATTCCCACTCTTGAAAAAATCAAGAAACTACTAGAGCAGAATGTGGATACAAATCCTCAAAAGTTTTGGGAAAAAGACCCAGTGGTCTGTGAATTAAGATTGCATGACATGAACGCTATCTGCCATGTCAAAGCCATTCCTCAGTATAAAGAGGAAGATAAAAAAGAATTCAGAAGTGATATTGAAGATCTCCTGAAAAAGAGATTAATTCAACATTCCACTAGCCCTCATCATGCTCCAGCATTCTATGTGAGAAATCATGCAGAGAATCTACGAGGAAAAGCTAGAATGGTTATTGACTACAGAGATGTCAATAAGAAGACTGTCAAAGACGGATATCAGATCGCTCAAGTCAGAGTTCTGATCAACCAGCTCAGAGGAGCTAAAGTCTTTTCGAAATTCGATGCAAAGTCGGGTTTCTGGCAGGTCAAGATGCATCCAGAGAGTATCCCTCTCACTGCATTTGAAACACCACAAGGTCATTACGAGTGGCTGGTAATGCCTTTTGGTCTAAAGCAAGCTCCCTCAATCTTCCAAAGAAAGATGGACAACATCTTCAAACATGTGGCAGAGTTCTGCGTTGTCTACATAGATGACATCCTGGTCTTCTCCAAAAATAGAGAAGAACACATGAAACACCTCCATGAGGTAGCACAGCTGATAGTTCAGCATGGAATTATCCTAGGAGAAAAGAAAATCTTCTTTATCCTTGATGAAGTTGATTTCCTAGGGATAAACATCAAGAATGGAGAAATAAAACTCCAACCCCATATTCTTGAAAAGATCTGGAAGTTCCCAGACAGAATTCCTGATGCTAAGAGTCTAGAGAGATTCCTTGGTGTCATAAATTATGGGAGAGATTTCATCCCTAAAATCTCAGGATTAACAGCAATGTTATCCCCCAAGACTAGTTCCAAAAGAAAATGGAACTTTACAGAAGATGATGAAAATATCGTGAAGCAGATAAAAAATCTCTGCAAAAACCTCCCTCCTCTTCAACAACCAGAAGAGAATGATGAGATTATCCTCCAGACTGATGCGAGTGATAATTACTGGTCCGGTGTTGTTTTGGCGAAAGCGCCTGGAACCAACATTGAAAAAATTTGCAAATTTTGTAGTGGCAAGTTCAGCCCTGCAGAACTGAATTATCCCACAGGGGAAAAAGAAATTTTGGCTGTCAAGAAAACAATTTTGAATTCTCCAGCTTTTCTTGGAAAACCCTTTATTGTGCGCACCAATTGTGCCAGAGTAAAGAATTTCAAAAATTTTAAACTTGATAAAGCTGCTGACAGAGGAAGATTAGCAAACTGGCAATTGTTTCTTAACCAATATGATTATACCGTTGAATTAATTGCAGGAAACAAGAACTATCTTCCAGACGCATTGACTAGAGAATTGGCAATGTTCAGCCAAAGAGAAGACAATGAAGGTCGTAATCCCAGAAGTAAAAGGCCTGGGAAAGAGCAAGAACCTGAAGAAGATCCAAAAGAAACCAAGGAAAAAATCCTTAAAAGGTTTCTGCTAAGCTCAAAAGGCTTGGCCTCAACTGATCAATCCCAGGGTAAAGGATTGGCTAGCCCGTCTCAAACGGCAGACGGTAAAGGCTCATCAAGACCGTTGATGGCTGCTGCTTTGCCAAAAAGCAGACCAACTCCTAGTGGAGTTATAAATGTTTTTAATTATGAATTGAGAACTTTTGATACTCCTGTGTTCAGAACTGGCAGGAGACTAGCTTATCACCAGAAGGCAATCTTGGATAATCTTTTATTTGCCTTTCAAGAAAGAAGCAGTGGTCTAATGTTTCCGGCACTCTTTGCTCTAGCAGAAGAACTCTATGAAAATGCCAGACCACAAACTGAAGAAATCCATACACAGCAGAGTGCTGTAAGAAAAGAAAAAATTTTCTTCCTCGAAAGTCCAGAAAGTGCTAAAGTCCCTATCATGGCACTCAATGAATCAGATTGGCATGAATTCCACAATCTGATAGGAAGACACAATTCAGAAGACCTAGTTCCTCCTACCCTCTTCATTGTTGCAGGTCCATATGTTGGAAGATACCTGGTAAATGTTCAGAGTGAACATCCCCAAGAACACAAGCTTTGGCTTGTTGAGAATAGTTTTGTCCATAATCTGTGGACTAAAACTAATGATGGTCTCAAAGGTTTGCCACCCATTATTGTCAACACAGTCAAAAACATCAGGAGAAATGACTGTACACTTCATCTGAAGTTCAGATCTACTCCCCCAGAATGGAGTCAGAAGGCAAACGGAGAAGTTGAATATATTCCTCCATATCATTATGTTAGGATCATTCAAAGGAAATATCTTCAACCAGCCTGTGTAGCATACAATGGTCAACCAAATTCAAGCATTCCTTGGATGAAGGCTATGGCTCTGGAATATATGAAGAAGATCATCTCTGAAGACATCAGTAACACCTTCCTGGCAGCAGGAGAAAAAATAATTATCACTGCATACGATCATCCTGACGTAGTCAGCAGTGACCTATTCCTATCTCTCACCAGAAAAGAGATAGATTCAACTATGGCATGCATGCGATGGGTGGAAAAGCTTGAAACTGACAACCACTATAAAATGTATGTCGATACTGATGTAGAAGACAATGCTACTACTGTTAGAATGGCCCAAGCAGACAACAGCTCCTTTGTTTTTGGCTACCATTCAGAAACAGACGAGAACATGTAGCATCACGGGTGAAAAACAGGTGAATCGTCCAAAAAACAGAATACTGTAGACCTTTTGACTTTGAGAAAAGTTAATGCTACTTTTCAAAAAGAAATGACGGAAAGCAATTCATCTACCCACTTTCACCTATGCTTTTGTTTTTCTCTTCCCGACCTCCACCAGCAGGAGCACTCAGAAAAGCAAAAGTTGTTCACGGAGCTGTCCTGTATATTTTTAGACTTTGAATTCTAGTTTGAGTTCCGCTCTCTATATAAAGAGCTTTAAGTTTCATTTGTAAGGCATCGGAAAATTGAAGAGAAGAGTCTTCTCTCAAGAAGTAAGAAAGCCATAGTAGCAGTGTGTTTCTGTGCAGTAGTGTGCTTTCATTACAAGTAAGTACCTGTTTTTCATTCTTATGGATAACTAAACAGCCTTGTGCTGTTTATCTAAGAATGAAGCTCTGAATTTCTAGCATGTATTTCTGTTGAATAAATAAGGGAATACCCACCCATGTTTGTCAAAAGTAGCAGAATTAATTAATTTTATCTATCACTATCTAGTTTGCATTATATCTGTCATTATCTCTTAACCTTGTCGTCCTTCCATCACCATCCACTTCCTATATGAATCTAGATTTTGAAAAGTCTTTTTCACCAGAAAAAACTCAGTTTTAAAACCAAGATTGAGACAAGCAGCAGTGATTCCACCTGTTGAAGTATCCGCTAGGCAGGGAGCCGTTAGGAGAAAAACTTGGGTATGTTGAAGGCTAGTCTTGTTTTCAAACTTTGCTTTAAAATAAAAGTTTCTAAGGTGAACAAAAACTCTAAAACTCAGGATAACACATAGGAACAACCCTTTTTTGGTCTTTTCCTAAGCAAATAGTAAAATACGAAAAGGTTGGTGCATTTGGGAACAATACATAGGATTTTTGGGCAAAAGGGAATTACCCCTTTATTCAATTCTCTTTTTATTTATTTATTCTTATTTATTTATTTTCAAACCGAAAGAAAGAAAGGGAAAAAAGCAAAAGAAAGAAAGAAAGGGAAGAAAAAAAAATTCCTTTAAAAAAAAAAAAAAAATAATTAATTTAAAAAAAAAAAAACTGAGGGCATAATAGACATTTTGCAGCGACTTTTAGACAGCAAGGACCTATTGGTCTGAAATTTTGAAGTACAGGGACGAAACGTGTGAAATTAGAAGGTCAGGGACTGAAGTGTTTTATGGTCAAAAGTCCATATTATTATAACCCCACAAAACACCGAACCACACGTGATCAATTTTAACAAAGAAGTTACAAAAAATAAACCGAGGTATCAAGTTGATTTGTTTTTTTTTTAACTTTAGGTATCATTTTGATCACTTTTGAAAATTGGGTACGTATCAAGTTGATTTGTTTTTAAAAATTTAGGTATCATTTTTGATCAATTTTGAAAGTTGTGTATCATTTTGTCCGGTGCAAGAAAGTTTTGACCCTAATGATAAAAACTCATCATATTATGTAAGCGAAGTCCCTTTTCTTTTGGAGTTACGGTTTTGAGTGAACCTAGGGTTTCAACGAATACTGCTCGTAGCGTGCAGCCGACGTAATCCTCCTTGCATGTGGTGTCTTTCGTGGCTGCTGGTGTGGACATGGTCGGTTTCTGTGAGCCTGTTAACACAGATGGAGGAGGTCATGGGTGATTTCTCAAGGCGACTTGCTATCCGTGAAGGCAATGACTTCGAGGTGATCACGGTTGACAACCCCCAATCGCTAATCTCTAGACGATTCTGGCTTATTGGCAAGGTCCTCTCTAACCGGAAGGTGAATAAGGAGTCGTTCAAGGCTATACTTAGAAAAATTTTGTTGATGAAGGAAGAGTTTTGTATTCTGGATTGGGAGAGTTTAGAGGATTTGTATTCTCATTCAAGTTGGAAGGTGATCGACAACGAGTTCTAAATGGGAGTCTGTGGTCATTTGACAATGCTCTGTTGATGTTGGCCCCTTCTAATGGCCTCGTCAACCCTGAAGATGTTTCTTTAATAGAGCAGAATTTCTGGATCAGAGCAAAAGTGCTTCCTCCATCTTTCCTTACTGAAGAGATTGGTAGGAAAATTGGGAGGAGCATTGGTGAGTATGTGTGCACTGACCCGAAAGTGTTTGCAAATGGTACTGGCAGTTTTCTAAGAATTCGTGTGGGACTGAAGATTTTGGAAGCCATGTGTATGGGCATTCGAATGCAGCTTGATCGTGTGTAAGATGGTCTTTGCGTATGAGCACTTGCCACACTTTTTCATGTTATGTGGTCTTCTTGATCATGTTGGCTCTTGTTGTCCTGCTAGGTTGGAAGGTAGAATTACGGAAGAAAAGTTTGGAAGATGGAAGACACTCTCAAAGGACGTTTATTCAATTGATCTTAACAGTCAGTTACAAGGCCGGTCATTTGGTCACTTTTCAGGAAGAAGGTGTGGTCAATGAAAGTCCATGATGTTCCAGCATGCGGTGTTATTCAGAATAAAGAAGAGGAAATTAGTTCGGAGGAATTTATCTGAGGAATGAGGGCAGGATTCTAGTTGGCACTGAACAGATTGGTGTAGATACCTCTCACTATGCATGGATAGTTTGCTACCTCACCAAGCATAAACAACACCCTCATGGGATCCAACCGCTACTTGCATCTTGTAGCCCTATGTTCAAGCTACGCTACTGTATTCGGAAGCGGCAAATACGTCGCCGGGAAGCCACCTTCCCGGCCTTGCCAACATGCCCTCACAACTAGGCTTTTTAGACTAGAAATGGTGGTTGCTTGTCCCACATCGAAAACCATGTAAAGGAGATGGCTTCCTTCACCTATAAAAGAAATGTCTCCTCCCACAACTCAAGACACTCCATTACACACTTTGTAATCCCAAACACACATACTACAACATTCAAGTGGACGTAGTTTCCCGCTAAGGCGGGAAACGAACCACTATACTTCGCTTGTGTCGTTCTCTCTCTCTCTCTAAAGCTAACTAAAGATCCCACGGATCACTAACGTTAACATTGGCGCCATCTGTGGGAAGCCAACAAAAGGCTTCGTCACGTACCATGAACTTTGGTAAACATCAAATTAGGGCTTGGTCAACGCCTATCGGGGCCGGTCAACGCCGGTCAAGGCTGATTGGGAGTGGTCAATGCTCGAACAGGGATGGTCAACGCCCATGGTCAGAAAGTCAACGCTGGCCTTACTAACCCAAAAGTGGTCAACGCCCACTCAAAAAAAAAAAAAAAAAAATTCCATTGCTCTGGACTCCCAGAGAGAGCTCATATTCCTTCTCAAAGCATCTCTCTGTCAACGCCAAATCTCCAGCGTCAAAGCCAATCAGGTAGCCTTCCTCTTGGCTCGTTACTCCATCACGAGAATCAGCCAAGCAAAATACCGCCAGCAAGCTCGACTGCTACCGCCAGCAGGCCTACCGCCGAGCGAGCTCCGCCAGCCAAGGCTTCACCACTCCGCTAGGCACCGCCAGCAAGACTCGACTGCTACCGCCAGTAGGCCATCCTCCGCCGGAAAAGGATCGCTAGCCAACCTCCGACGGAAAATCTTCCCCCAACACTTTACACCGCTACTTTCAACTGCTAGCATGCCAAGCCTCCGCTAGGCAACTTCAGCTGCACGCAACCCGCTGAACAACTCCTCCGCCAAGCTTCGTCAGCGGCAACCATCGAGAACCTCCGCTCAGTGGCACTTTTTCCGCTCATCTCCGTCAGCGGAAAGGCTAGGCTTCTGAGCTTCTGTCAGCGGCACCGCCGCACTCGGCCAGTAGCAGCACCAAACTCTCACCGTTTGTCAGCGGCACCGCCGAGATTGGTCAGCGGCAGCACTGGACTTCTGTCCTCCAAGCACGACAGTGCGTCGACACCGCCAAGCTCCATCCTCATAGGCGTCGAAATCTGGACAGGCGGAGCTCCAATCCCAGCGACCAGCGGAGCTTTAATCCTCCCAGACCTTCGATCTCTGGCAGAGTTTCAAGTTTCTGGGCGGCCATTGAATCTCCCGACCACCCATAAAACTACTTTGGCCACCCATTTAATCTTGCAGTCCCTCCTTGCTACTGGGTTTTTACTGGCGGCCTCATGATTTCGATTTCTTGGTGCAGCTCATCACCTCAACATCGATCAATGCCTTAGATGAAGCTCAAAGTCTTCTATTCTGCAAAAAAACTGGAAAGCAGATAAGTTCTCTTTCGATGCATAGCAAAAGCATATACATATGCCTATTATAATAGTCTAAAGCATATATATAATATATTCTCATTGCTTGCTACACGTCCTTCACCAAGCATATATATTATATTATCATTTCTTGCAAAATTGGTGACTTACTATGTGCAACACATGTGAACGTTTCTTGCGTGCACATGCCATGCATTTAAAATCTGCAGCTTTATGATATACATGCATACAGTCCGGCTACACTAAGGATGTCCTTAGTTTTTCTTAGGTACGAATTTCCGGTTTTCACCCACTTTCCGATCAAATTTTCACATCTTAACCGTTCAGTTTTTAGGTCCTAATGTATAGATCACCTCTGCAAAATTTCAGCCAAATTGGTGATCATTAAGGTATCCAAAACTGCAAATTACAACAATGTAAACGAACGGTTCCGGTTTGACAGATTCGGTTCGTTCGTGTAAATTGCAGTTTTGGACGCCTTAACGATCACCAAATTGGCTGAAATTTTGCAGAGGTGATCCATACATTAGGACCTAAAAACTGAACGGTTAAGATGTGAAAATGTGATCGGAAAGTGGGTGAAAACAGTAAATCCGTTCCATAAGAAAAACTAAGGACATCCTTACCTGAGAAAAATCCTACATGCATATGCATATATATATATATATATATATATATATATGTACACATATTATAAGCCCATCTGACATGCTAGTACTCTGATAAATCCACGTCTCCATGAGACCATGACTAATACATGTCCAATTATATTCACAGTATGCAGCTATGCTTATAAGCCTATTGCTTATAATATTGCCATACATTGGTACATGCTATCCTGTTGGGCACATATCAGACACACCTTGGCAATTGTCATAAGCACAATCATTAAACATTTCCACTATGTCATACATGTGCAACGCACACAACCACATAACTATATAAACAAAACGTGCCATCTGCACATTCAGTTTTTGGTAATTAAAAGGGAAAACATCACCAATGGTCACTGAGTTATGACTTATTCGACACTTAACTCACTGTATTCTCAACAATATCACTTAACTCACTAAGTTTTACATCCGTCTTTCACTTAACTCACTGTCGTTAATTCTGCCGTTAAAAGTTATTAAAATTGAGGGTATATTTGTCTAAACACTAAAAAAAATGCATTTCTAACTTAAAAAAAAAGACAATTTTTTTTTTCAAATTATATTTAAGTTAAAAAATCATTTTTTATTAGAAATCTCATAAATTTAAAAAATTGAAAAAAGTCTAATAAATATAAATTGAGGGTATATTTGTCTAAACACTAAAAAAAAATGCATTTCTAACTTTAAAAAAAAAAAAAGACAATTTTTTTTTTCAAATTATATTTAAGTTAAAAAAATTTATTTTTTATTAGAAATTTCAGAAATTGAAAAAAATTGAAAAAAAATCTAATAAATGTAGTTTTTTAAAGTTAAAAATGATTTTTAAGTGTTTTGACTAATATACCCTCAATTTTAACAGCTTCTAACGGTAGAATTAACGGCAGTGAGTTAAGTGAAAGACGGATGTAAAACTGAGTGAGTTAAGTGATATTGTTGAAAATACAGTGAGTTAAGTGTCGAATAAGTCATAACTGAGTGACTAGGGCTGGGCACGGGCCGGGTCCAACAAAAATTTCACTGGGCCCGGACCCGGCCCGTTTTTTACGGTTCGGGCCTAAAGCCCGTTTTGGCACCTACAGGGACCGGCCCGTTTTTGTTCGGGCCGGGTTTCCGGGCTTTCGGGCCCAAATACTAGTTTTATACTTTCATTCTTTGCTACCTGCTCACACATATATAATGCAAATTCCATTCATTTCAACATGTTGAAGTTCAAAACACTATCCAATATCCATATCCAAAGTTCACCCTGCACATTCAAATATCCAAATATGTAGAGTTCAAGATCCAAATTCAAATAGAAGTCAAGAACAATCTGACATGCAATTCAGCACAAAGTCCCAATTCAAATACAAAGACACAAAGCTGCAATTCAATTACAAAGTCCCAATTCAAGTACAAAGCTAAAATTGAAATAAAAAGTCGAAATTGGAAGGAGCAATTCAGCAGTTTTTCTTTCCAGTCTTCTAAGCAATTCAGTAAAGCCAGCCATCAATTGGCAATGACGATTTTCGCTACAGCAGCCAATATACAAAAATTATCAACAAGTGATTCAATAGAGTGAAAATAGATCAAAACTGACATCAGTTTATGATAATATTGCAGAAAACATAATAATCAGTTTGTAAGCTTATTGATTTGATTATCTTGCAAGCTTATTGATGGCTGATAGCATGAATAGCTTATTGCATATCAAAACCAATACACAGCAGCTAGCCTGAATTCTCAGCCAGCTTCGATTTTTTTGCCTTACAAGCAGCCCTTTTTGCTGATTGTTCACCGGATTTCTCCTTCGCATAATCTATCATTTCATTAAAAAACATTAAAATAACATTGATTCACATCAAAAACTGAAAAACAATATCATTCCCATCAGGTGTTGCAGGGTTTGGTTCCACTGGAGCTGTAGGCTTAACCGGAGCATCAGGTGTTGCAGGGTTTGGTTCCACTGGAGCTGCCGGCGATGGTACAATATCATTCCCATCAGTAGCCATGCTATAACCAAAATAGGAAGATGAATTAGAATATTAGATTAGTCACAATATGAACAGCTTCGAGCAAAGGATGAATTCTAAAATAAAGATCAAAGTGCAATTTTTGTTATCACTGTAAAAGAATGAATCTTTTGCACAGAACAAGCAACAATAACACTCTAAATTAGTGCAGTGAGCCCAAGAACTTAGGCTTACAGAGTTACAGATTTACAGAGTTATAGTTATTGTACATTGAGTTACAGAGTTACAGAAACAATTGTAATTAATTACTTTAAACGAATGAATCTTTTTGCACATAAAACTCAACCCAATACTTCCCAGAAGCCACAACAAGTTTGTATCTTTGAGAGAAAGGAAGAGAAGAAGGGAGATGAATTTTTTACTCACTTAAGCAATCAAATTATCAATTCGAAGAAGAACACCTTCACCACACCTTCACACCTTCACAGCTCCACTTTCAGATACTTGCAGATGCATTATCCGTAGACAGACCCTAAACCTCCAAAATCAAACAAGAATACACTGTAACAGAATATCACAACATATGAACGGAGATACAAAGAGAAAGAGAAAAAATCAAACAAACTGAACAAGGAGAAAGAAACTCACAGCTTGATGTGAAAAGAGAGAGGACCATATCAGTTTGGGAAGGCAGAGGCGGAGGCGAAGGCGCTGGCTCAGATCGGGTTTGGGAAGGACTGTGACTGAAGGAGGCGGAGGCGCTGGCACTGGGTTCAGATCGGGTTTGGGAACGACTGTGACTGAAGGAGGCGAAGGCGCTGGCACTGGGTTCAGATCGGGAATGGGAACGACTGTGACTGAAGGAGGCGGCCTCTCTACTCTCTAGGTTCAGATTGGGTTTATAGGTGAAGTGGAGAGAGAGAGAGAGAGAGTCTCGGTGTTGGTGGATATGGCAGAGGCGGAGGCGGAGGCGCTGGCAGCTGGGTTCAGATCGGGTTTGGGAAGGACTGTGACTGAAGGTGAAGGAGGCGGCCTCTACTCTCTAGGTTCAGTCGTTCAGATCGGGTTTGAAGAAATGGCTGAGATTGATTAGGTTAGTTGTATTAGACTTTAGGTATTTGAGTGAGGGGTAATTTGGTGTATTTGATCCTATAGTAGAAATTTTGAGCCTTATATTACGTCCAATAATATATGGACATCTGTATCCTTTAAATTAAAACGGGCCTAAACGGGCTTTTCTAACTTTGAATGGCAGGGCCCGGCCCGAACCGTGTCTTTGAAAGTGCAAGCCCGGCCCGAACCGTTTTGGTGACAAAAAAAATAGGGCCCGGCCCGAACGGGTCGGGCTTTGACAGGCCGGTCCGGGTTTGCGGGGTTTCGGGCTTAAACGCCCAGCCCTATGAGTGACCATTGGTGATATTTCCCCAAATTAAAAAGCCATCAAAAGCTTTTGTGGGTAGGAACTTGTACACACATATATATAGGCTATTGCATGCGTATACCAAGGTGATTCTTGTCACTTGGGCCATATACGTTTAATGTAAACGCTACCATCACGGCCATGTTTCATTTGCTTATACACTTTGCTCACAATTTTATCAAAGTACACATGCAAATTATTGGTGTCGATTTTATAAATCCACATATTAATCACTTATTTTGTCTCAAGGAAATCCAATTATTTCTATTGAGCATTCAACCTCAACTATGAGTTTACGGACATTATCGGAGTACTTTATCCGCCACAAGCAATGGACCATCATGCTTGACCAACTCCGCTAACCTCCAAATCGGCATAAGATAAGTCACTATATCTTATCTCTTACGCTCTTGCAATTAGAGCCTTTGCCATGACTATACATGTCTCTATGACCCTTAAGCATGCCTACAAATGTTATTAGCAACTTTACTACAAGTACATGCTACACACATACATGCTTAAATTCACTTTCATGTGACATTCATCTAGAATCTTGTGACACTTACGACTTAATTAAACATGCTCGGATAAACGACTTGCTCGGGTTACGACTCGCTTGGGTATCGAGTATTGCCACGACTTGCGCTTGGGCCACGCCCCGCATGCTCGCACAGCGCCTACACACTCAACTAAACCTAACTTGCTCAACTATACCCAACTTGCTCGATCATGTCCAACATGCTTTACTTAAGCCCCAAGTTCACAAACGCTTCATACTATGTCACCGGGACTACTCCGACAATTTTCTTTGGACACCCATTACACTTGCCACTATCTATTGTGCGTATTATATGGCCATAAGATTCACATATACAACTACCAATATTTTACATATTCATACACATTAATGGAATATTGAATTCTTCTACCATTTGTCGCTTGCAACAAGTCGAATTCTTTTCGCATTCCATTAATACGAGCGGTAACCAATACAACAAAGTATTCTACATATGCACGTTTTTCATCTCATTGTGCAGGTTAGACGAGTCCCTTCTTACTTAAGGAGTTCGGGGACTTGTAGGGGCTAGGCTCCTCTCAAACATTGTTAATGCTTGATGACTTCATGATTATAACTCCCCAACCAATAAGCTCCGCTTACTCGGGGACTTGTAGATATCTCTCACTATGCATAGATAGTTTGCTACCTCACCAAGCATAAACAACACCCTTATGGGATCCAACCGCTACTTGCATCTTGTAGCCCTATGTTCAAGTTATGCTACGGTATCCGGAAGCGGTAAATACGTCGCCGGGAAGCCACCTTCCGGGCCTTGCCAACATGCCCTCACAACTAGGCTTTTTAGACTAGAAATGGTGGTTGCTTGTCCCACATCGAAAACCATGTAAAGGAGATGGCTTCCTTCACCTATAAAAGGAATGCCTCCTCCCACAACTCAAGACACTCCATTACACACTTTGTAATCCCAAACACACATACTACAACATTCAAGTGGATGTAGTTTCCCGCCTTAGTGGGAAACGAACCACTATATTTCGCTTGTGTCGTTCTCTGTGGTGACCCGAGAGGGGGGTCCCACAGCGCCGCGACCCCGAGCCAATGAGAAACCGACATGTCATGAATGACATCCCGAAAACTCATCAACCCGAAATCGCAAGGCCTTTTTTGGGTTCAAACTGTTGGTTTACAAAACACTTTCTTGGACAAGTCGTTCTAGCAACCAAACAACTCATTTTCAAAAGCGGAATTTGAAATGGTCTAAGAGTTTTGGGCTTGCAATTGGAGCCCAATTTGGAAAATAAAACAAATCACTAAGTAACTACAAGCTTGGGAGACGCGCCCCAGGGTTACGGGTCTCCAGGAATTTTTGTAAGCGAGTAAGAAATAAATAAATCAATAAATAAACAAATAAATAAATAAATAAATAAATAAATAAATAAATTAGTAAGAAAGTAAATAAATAAGTTACTTCGAAATCCGATAATGGACCCAAAACCGTACTTTAGTAAAGACAAAGAGGAATACGCCAAGCCGGGCCATGTGCCTCTCCTATACTCTTCCCGACCACATGCTCAAAACCTGCACACTGTTGTAGGGGTGAGCTTTCGTCCTCGCATGCCCAGTAGGGGCTGACCCAACCATGTTAGGTTTGAAAGATAATATTCTTGAAAATATTTACTACATAATATTGTGCACATTTATCGAAAATACATTTAAAAAGAGGCAATCACAAACATTTATCTCTTTTATAAAACATATGCCGCATGTTTCACACACTTGGAGCTCCTAGATACTTACCTGCAGGCTAAACTCAAACAAATCGGTGACCGACCTGGTTCGTCATCCTTCGAGAGCCGGCCAACTACTCTGTAGTCCTTGTGACTACCACTAGCAAAAGTGTCCATTTCCTGGCCCTGAGTCTCATATGACTGGTTCACTGTCTGTACTCACTCTTCCTCGACAAACATAGGAGCACGGCCCCCTCCGGAGGTTCACGGTTATCGACACCGTGGGATCCCTAGGAATCTACGCGTCTAGGTCCCATTCACTTTCAGTTCACAAGTACAAACATACAATAGGGTACAGTATCTCAACATATAAGTCTAGCCTCGGTTTTCGTAATCAGCAAATATCAGTTATTGAAACACAGATATCACGAGGCTTCGACTAATGAACAACCAAAAACGTATTTACAGGCAACATACTATCTTAGAATAGCATTCCACATATACCGAAAAGCCTCTAACAAGGAAGGGATAGCTCACCCTACCTGGAATTGGAGTGCTCATCCATATTCGGGTTCGTTCCCGACTTTCGATCATTTGTCCAAATCCAAGTGCACACGCTCGAGTCCTTTAACAAAAACTAAATCCGATAAGTACTCAATTCATAACTCATTTCTTAATTTCTTTATGAGTTACCAATTTAACTTGAATCGATAATTAATGGTAACCATTCCCGAACAATTCACTTAACGTAGTAAGCTCATTCGAGAGATGGTGATCACACTTCTTCCCATATTAAAATTTCGGTCAACCAATTTGACCTCAATTTATTTAGCTTCTAAAACTTAAGCAATTAAATAATAATTACAATTCCCGAATAATTTCGCCTTTCAAACTCCTTTCGGGATATGGTGATTATACTTATTTTCTTAATGTATTCCAAGTCAACCGGTTAGAACCTTTTTACTCAATCGTTAAATAATAGCAAATAAATAGTGATTACCATTCCCGAATTATCACATTCTCACAATAACCCCGGGATATGGTAACACTAGAATACTCCGATTTTTTTAACATTATTTCATGAATGTTAATCCAATATCCTAATTTAGCTCAATCAAATAAAATCCACCATTTTCATTACCCATTTCCACTCAACATTGATAATTACTCAAGCTCCTTATTTTCTTTCACAACAACCGTTTACTTTACAATATGACAAACTCAAACTCCGTCATCATTTTAACTAATAACACTAATCTTCTCCACACACATTTAGCCATTTCATGCTTGTCCACATTTAGGTTAAATTCACAACAATCGATCACTTAAAGGAGCATTAACCATTCAAGCAGCATACCAACTTTTCATTCCATTCGATAACAACCTCTAGAATTTTACAAGCACCATACCAAAACCCACAGTTTGGCAGGGACCAACACTCACCATTTCTTCTTTTCCAAACGGAGACTTGAGTCACCATAGCTGCATTCCCACCATCTTCATCCATTCTTATCCCTAATAGGCACAACACAATTAACAATCCATCTATTGATCAATTTCTGCATTCCAAAACAGAATCTGAACATAATCCTTACCATTTCCCACTTTAATCGAAACAGACTCAAGAGCTTCTCCTTTCCCGAAATCCCAAATTCGCAGACTCCACAAAACCTCATACAATCCCAATTAAATGACAGAGTTAGGGATTTGAAGATCAATGTCCATAACTTTTCCAACAGAACTTGACCAATATGGGGAAAAAGGTTTCGACTTGAGCTTACCCAAAACGAGCCAAGCAAGTTGGCAGTTTGCACAGTGGCGATAAGGTGGTTCACGGTGGCAATGGATGACCCACGTGCCAGCTGTGGCTCTGGCCTGAATTGGGGGGTCGAAGTTAGAAGGCTATGGAAAATTGTGATACCCTGAACTCATTTATAGTCGTGGTGTGGCCTGAACTTGCCGGAAGTCGAGGAACAGAGACAAGCAGAGCCATGACTCCGGCGATGTGCATGCGGAGTCGTCCATCCTCGGTGGGTGGCAGAACTTCTGTGTTTTTGCTCCTCGTTGCTTGCTGAGTTTGGCAGTGGCGTCAGTGTGGCGAGGTGATGGTCGGAAATCGACAAAGGAGGAAGGGCAGTGGTGTCGTAGCTTTCCGGGCATGCATGTGGTGGTTAGGAGCTTTCGATCGATGGCGAAATGGCTGGGCTTTGATCGGATTTGGATGCTAGTTCGAAGGGTGGAGACTGTGTGGTGAGATGATGACCGGAACTAGGGTCTCCGGTGGTGGCAGAGAGAAGGAGAGCAGAAGAGAGAGGTTGGGGTCGATGCCTGGCTTCGAGGGGTTTTGGTCAGATTTGGATTGTGGTTCCGTTGGTGGTAGCAGTGATGAGAGGTGATGGCCGGACTCTGTGATTCCGGCGAAGGCAGAGATGGGGGACGAGAGAGTGAGGTCGGGGGAGAAAGAGAGAGATGCGGTCGAGAGAGGAGAGAGGGAGAGAATGAGATTTTAGGGTTTTCTATTCCTATTTATACTAGCGCGTGAGAAATGTCAAATTTGCCCTCACGTCAAATTATGTAATACTCCCTACTGATCGCTTTCGGGTTTTCGGGCTCATAACTTTTATTCGTTTTTCACCAACGATTTCTCTAACAGACTCAATATTCAAATTCACTACAACCCAATTCGTATCCTATTCCAATTTACTTCGACAATTTGTCTCGATAAATTCTAGTAATAATTTAGGCCCAAATAAAAGAACATTGGCCCAAACTTAAATCACATGGCCCGAATTAAAGAATCTCGTCACCAAAGAAATCTTCGAACTCAACTCCTTCACTTGAGTGACCTTGCGAAAAAAAAAAAATCTTAATGGCGAAAAATTTACCTTCAAAAAATTAAACAAAATTTTCGGGGGCTCACATTCTCTCTCTCTCTCTCTCTCTCTCTCTCTCTAAAGCTAACTAGAGATCCCACGGATCACTAACGTTAACAATTGGTGATTTGAAAAGAAGAAGATCGTTGTGGGATGTTACGGGCCCACTGCAACCCAATACTGCTACTTTAGAAGTGCTAATAACTGACACCATGCACACTAAAAACATGTCTAGAAAGGATAATAGGGCTGGTGCTGTCGAGGGCATGAATTTAGAGTCAGATGATTCTACTTTGGCTCAGTTGTTTAAAGTACTAGTGAATGGGAATGAAGGAAAAGGGAAAGAAGTTGCTAGCAGGGTTCCAGGAGGAAAGAATAAGGGAAGTGGGAAGGGGAAGAAACCTGTGAGTAGTGATCAAGCTATTAATGAGCAGAAACATAATAAGCTTTCTTCTTCGAGCAAAAAGGTGAAAGGAAGAGGTTTTGTGTTGTCTTGCTCACTGAGTAAGAGGGCGATGTTTGGCTCACCGTCAAAGAATCAGAAGAAGGGTATAGTGAAGGGAAGTTTCAGTTCCAATGTCAAAGGGACTAAAGTGGTAGGACCCGAGTTCCAGGCCTACCACGAACAATGATTATATTAAGCTGGAATGTATGCGGGATTGGGAACCCGTCCACATTTAATCCCCTTGTTTGAGCCCAAAAGTAATTTTGGCGAAATCCTTTAGTGGGTTTGAGCTAGTGGGCCGATACCTGCGGCCCAAAAATGGGACTATACGGATTTGGGTTGTGGTGTTGCTCATCCCGTGTTTCATAAGAAGATATCGTCCTTAATTGGGCGCTCGTGGGGACGTAAAGATATATTTGCAATTAATACGTGAGTATCCTACTGCTTGCATCCAGCGATCATATCTAGGATTTTCACAGAGGCAATTAATCCTTGCCTATATTCTAGCGACGATAGAAGAGGATAGTTATCACCCATAATAATATCAATGCTATCAAGAGTTTTGATTTGATTCAAGGCCAATAACTGTGGCCCAAGATATAGTATTTCATTCCTATTAGGGGAGTGAATCTACAATGAGCCTATATATAGAGGCTAAACACGATACGAAAAGGACCCTTTTCTTTTGACCTTTAATCTCTCTGAGTAATCAATCCCAGCGATTGCAAAGCCTCTCCGGAGCAAACCCTCAACCTCGTTGAAACCCGGTGATCGCCCACCAGTCCTAGTCTCCTCGCGAGCCGACTGTCAGCCTCACTAGATCAACCCGGCGACTGTACTTCCAGTCCCAGTCTCCCCAGGAGCCGACTGCGAGCACAACCGCCATTGTTACTTCCAGCGAAGCTAGAGTCACGCTTTAGCAAACCTGTGTTACTCTCCAACTTCCCAGTGATTGCTCTGCTCGGCTTTCAAGTTGAGTATCGATTTGGTGGACGCAAAGAGACCACAACCAAAGCCCTTACCCGCGTAAGGCAAAGAAGTCCTTTTCCGAAAGGCAAGAAAAGAACCATGTGACGAGGTTGGTGCTCTCCTCGTCCACAGTGCTTGAAGAAGAAGTCAGGTCACGGGACTACCCCAACGACTGCACCTCGCGGTGCTGGCACGCCTGCGCAACCACTCGCCCAAAAGAGACTGTTTGCACACCAGCTGGTTTTGGAGCCAAACATTTTGGCACGCCCAGTGGGACCAACAAACTAGGGTTTCTTTCTAAACGCAACCATTGGGAAGCCCAGCGTTAACCCTTACCAAAAAGGTTACGCTAGCTGCCCAAAGCATAAGACCTCCAGCTACAGATCGCATTCTCGTGCGGACTGTCGTGGTCTCTCTGAGGAACAAGTGACGCAACGATTCTCTCTGCAAACTCAATCACTCAATATGTCAACTTCACAAGGTGAGAATCGCTCGACCGCGACTGAGGGTCAGAGCGTCAGTACTAATCAGGCCAGCGAGCCTGTTGATTCCGCCACTGTCAACACTGTAGTGGACGGTGATGAGGAAGAGGCTTTTGTTTCGAAGCCTATCCCGGAAGGAGCAACCTTTGACGAGACAATTGCGATCCTTATGGAGAATGTCGAGAATCATCGCAAGAAGATGGACGCAGATCTCGCACGGGAAACCGCGAAGTCAGAAAGGCTCCTCCGCGAGTTCGAGCAGCGTATGACTCTCTATGCAGAAAATACCAGGCAGCAGGTCACACAGACAGAGAGCGCCTTGAAGGCGCAAGCTATAACCATCGCTGCCGCACAAAATGAGCGTCATACGACAATCCTGAATGCCATAGCGGATCATTCCAAGCAAACCGCATCAAACATAGCAGATCTCTGCAAGGATGGGGCCAACTTGGCAACTGAAGTGGCTATGCAGAGAGCCGAATTGAACCATGCGAAGGAGGTGATGCACTCGGCCTTAGGCGATCCTAATACTATCCTTGGTTCTCTTGCCCAGCCGTCCAGTTCGGGCAAGTATGTGCCCCCAAATCAGCGCGAAAAGGCCAACCAAAACATTGGTTCTTCGTCAGCTACTGCGGCTGCTACTCCATCAAAGAACAAGGAGCAGGCCTTGGTCATTCCTGGCAGTAAGGAGAATACTGCTTCATCGAGTGGACAGACCGCCAAGAAACACCAGGTCGCGAGGGGTGCAGGGACTGTGTCAGAGCCTGTGACTTTTGTCCAGTACGACAGCGACGGAGCAGAGGTGGTGTATCAAGAGTTACCGGGAAGCTATTATGCACTCGACCAAACTGGTATCCCGATCAAGATAACCGCTCTGTCGAAGGAAGAGATTGCCCCTGCGGTGACCCTCCAGCAGCAAACTACCACCCGCATTGTGCATGCCGGGGAGAGATCAACAATGGTAAATCAAGCAGCCCCTGGGCAGGTTGCTCACCGAGCTGCGGTGATGCCTCCTCCGCCTCCAGGCCCAGAGTACGTGAGACGTGATGAGGTGGAGGAGATGATCAGATTGGCAAACCCTAGGGCCCAGCCAGATGGAGTGTACGAGGGACCTTTCCCGCCAAACATCATGCTCGCACCTTTCCCTCGAGGTTATAAAAACATTATTTTTTCTACTTTTTCAGGGGAAGACACGGAAGATGCGGCCACTCATCTGGCCAGATTTAGGGTGCAATGCGGCCAATATCAGAATGATGACGTCCTCAAGTGCAGGATCTTTGGCACCTCACTATCCGGCGCTGCCTTCAGATGGTTTTCGAAACTTAGGCCAGGGACGGTGGCGGATTGGCCAGCGATGGAACTACTTTTCCCCGAGACATTTGGAAACATAGAACCTGAAGTAGATCTGGCCTCTCTCACTCAGATGGCCCAATAGCCCACGGAGTCGGCAGTCGCTTATCTTCAGCGCTTCCAAATCCAGAAGGCCAAACTGAATGTCATTCTGCCCGAGAAGGAGTTGGTCAAGTTGGCGGTTAAAGGCCTGGAGCCCCGGCAAAGAAAGAAGCAGCATGGCAGCATGATACAGTCGATGGGAGAACTCATCACGGAAGTAGGCAGTTTTGAGCATCCCCTTCGAGAGACAGATGCAAGGAAAAATGCTTCCAAAGGAACGTACGTGCCCGGTAAACACCGTATGGTAGCGGCCCTGAGCTACCAGCCAACCACTTACGACCCTTACTATCATCACGGTACTGGGGAGGTGAGCCAGGACGATGAAGAGGACGAAGATAATGATATAGCAGCTTATGAACTGACCGGGAAGAAAAACCTGTCTTTAAAACAGTTGAAGATCTCCAAGGAGCCTGTTAAGCTCAAGTCGATGGCCTTCACCAAACTAGAGTTCGCGGCATATACCTATGATGCTAACAAAGCTCACGAGATCCTCGACGAAATGATTGCTGCAAAGATGGTGAAGACTGATTTCGGGCCTTTTCCGAGACCAGAGCAGTTGAAAGGAAAGAAATACTGCAAGTTCCATAACCTGTGGAACCACAATACTGCAGACTGTGTAAAGCTCAAGGACCAAATACAGGTTTGGCTTAATAACGGCAGCTTGCAGGTAGAAGTTCCAGTCACCGCCGCAGCACTGGTTGATGTGGACCCTTTCCCTGACACCGGGGTCAATATGGTCAATGTAGATTGGGACAAAAAGCTGCAAAGGAAACCAACGCTGGATCTGGCCACGAGCAAACAGGGTCTAAGGTCCACCACAGATGAGTTGTCAGTTAAGTATAGAATGGAGACGACCAAACAGGCCTCGTCCGTGATTCTGTGTTCGCGATGTAAAGAGGAGTGTGGTATCCAAATACCGCACGAGGAAGGCGAACAGACATTTCATTTCGGTTCCCTGCCGCCAGTCAAGTGGACATCCCCGTCGCGGAACTATCAGCCTGCCAGCCCGAGAGAGCGGGAGAAAGTGACATCACCATCATCCCCCAGAGACTCTAATTTGTTCATGAAATTGAAAGCAACCACCAACGAACCGAAACAGGAAAAGATCAGAAGCGGTTGCAAAGATGTTCTGACCAAGCGCTATATACCACCTGCATCAGCTAATCCTATCAAAGAAGGCAGATGGTACACAAGGGAGAAGGGGAAGGCAGTGGAGATTAGTCCGTCCCGGAAGAGAAAGCTACAGCGCAGGTTCGGCGAAGCCAAGCGTGCTCTAGAGGCTTTAGATCAGGGCCTGATAAAACCGTCCCAATTGGTCAAGTCACCTGAAAAATACCAGGAAGAGATGGAGGCGCTGGCCGCCAAACCATTGAGACCTCCCCGTGGTCTTAACAAACGGACAGATTCACTAATCGGGGCTTCAAAACCCAGTGTGTTTTGCAGAATTACTAAAGAGCGCTCGCCGCCGCCTACCCAAAGGAACAGCTCGCCTACTCAACGACCGCATGTCAGGCGCAGGCTCTCCCATGAAGCACCAGCCGTACAGGCTTCAGTCTTCGACAGGTTGGGGGGCAAGGACAGAGTAGTTAGCACCTTGCAATGGCGACCTAAGAAGGTCCAAAGTGTGGTCATTGCCGCCCCAAAAGAGCGTACGGAACCAGAAAACCCAAAGCCTTCGGTAAGTGAGCAAGAACTCGAGTCACAGGGGCTTGAACACTGCCAGGTAAAAGGCCTTACAGAAGAGTCGTTAGTAGATCGTTTGGCTCGACAGTTCCAGACTGATATCCCGTTGGAAGAACCCAAGATTGATCTGGCTGTCAATATAGAGGGGACTGAGTCAGATGAGGTTTCTTGCAACATGGTTTACGTGCTCCCCGCAAAATATGCTTTGCCGGTCGCTACTCAGGAATGCGTGGAGATCGAAGAAGAGGGTACACAACCATTGCAGGTCACTTCAGCAACTACAACACTTGTAGAGGACGGGGCCTTACCTGAACCAACAGAGGTCCCAGACAAGGGGGCACTCATGCACTTCTCTACGCCAACGCCAGCCATGGTCCAGCACATGCGACCGCTATACATTACAGCAGATATCAGCGGTATCAAGGTCAGCAAAATCATGATTGACACTGGGGCGGCCGTTAATGTGGTCACCACTCGGACCATGCACTTGCTCGGAATCAAGCGGGAGAAAATCCAATCCACCTCTCTTGCGCTCAAAAATTTCGCAGGAACTGTAACCAAAACCCTAGGGTTATTGTTCTTGCGCATTAAAGTCAGACCAGCAGAGGGAGTGTATGCTTTCTTTGTGACGGATAGTTATGCGGCCTACAGCGCCATTTTGGGCAGGGATTGGATCCATCGGAGTTATTGTGTACCGTCAACACTTCACCAAGAGTTGGTTATGTGGAATAGCGAAACAGACACGGCAGAGGTGGTCCCAGCAGATCCCCGTCCGTTTTCGGTCTCCGCGAATTATGTAGATGCCAGATACTATTTGGAACCTATCACTCCATTGCAAGTTAGTGGCATCGATGATAAGGGCCGCCCCACAGGGGTGACGGCCTCTGAACTAGCACAGTGGGGTCTCACGCTCGCAAAAGAGGGCTTGGAGCGGCCCGGCCACGCTGTGCCCAAACCGTTAACCGATTAATGGATTACGACCTCACTGAAGAAGGAATGGAAGCCTTCCACTCGATACACGAACGGTTGTCATCATACATGGTGGAAAAAGAGGCTTACGATCGCATTGCGACCTTGGAGGTCGTCAATGAAGAACTTGCTGATCCGGAGGATGAAGAGGAAGTCCATATTCAGCTCGCTCCGGCGGCGCTGGACGATACACCTCCCAAGGTTAAAGACCCTACCGAGAAGGTCAACTTGGGTACTGTAAGTAAGCCTATGGAGGTCTCTATCAGTGCTTACCTAGAGCCTAACGAGAAACAGAGGCTCATCGACCTATTGTTAGAATTCAAGGATTGCTTCGCGGAAAAGTATGAAGACATGCCCGGCCTGTCACCGGATTTGGTTTGTCATCAGTTACCAACTCTTGCCGACAAGAGGCCCGTCAAGCAGGAACCTCGACGAATGAACGCGGAGACCCAGATTCTGGTAAAGGAAGAGGTAGAGAAAATGCATAAGTCAGGCATTATAAGGGTTGCCAAGTATAATCAGTGGCTATCGAATATAGTGCCTGTCCGGAAGAAAAATGGCAAGATAAGAGTCTGCGTTGATTATAGAGACTTGAACCTTGCTACACCTAAAGACGTTTACCCCATGCCGGTCGCGGATATGTTGGTAGATGCGGTGGCAGGCCATGAATTGCTATCCTTCATGGACGGTACTGCAGGTTATCACCAGATTCCGGTCGCTGAAGAAGACAGACACAAGACTGCTTTCCGCTGCCCTGGTTTTGCGGGGGTTTTTGAATATGTGGTCATGCCGTTTGGCCTGAAGAACGCCGGTGCAACGTATCAGCGAGCCATGAATCTGATCTTCCACGACATACTTGGGAAAGTTTTAGAGATATACATCGACGACGTGGTCGTCAAGTCTCAGCAGAAAAGGGATCACATCGCGGATCTCAGGAAAGTGTTTGAGCGCATGCGCCGACATAAACTCAAGATGAACCCGGCCAAATGTGTGTTTGGGGTTCAAGCAGGGGACTTTCTGGGGTTTATAGTCCACCAGCGAGGAATCGAGGTCCCCGAGGACAAGGCCAGCGCAGTCATTAATGCATCTCCCCCACGGACGAAGAAGGAATTACAGCGTCTTTTGGGTAAGATTAATTTTCTAAGGCGTTTCATCTCTAATTCTGCAGGCAAAATCCAGCCATTCTCACCGTTGCTGAGATTACAAGGGCAGAGTGAGTTTGTGTGGGAAGCCAAACATCAAGAGGCTTTTGACAGTATCAAAGCCTATTTGGCAAACCCACCAGTCTTGGTTCCACCCAGAAATGGGATCCCGTTAAAGCTATATATTTCAGCAGCCGACGCATCCATTGGCAGCTTGCTCGCTCAAGATGATGCGGAGGGGGTCGAGCATGCTGTATTTTACCTCAGCCGTACCCTGACAGACTGCGAGACAAGGTACACCCCTATGGAAAAGCTGTGTCTAACCCTGTATTTTTCAGGGTGTAAATTGCGACACTACATGTTATCCTTTACTACTTGCATCATCGCTCAGACCGATCTGGTCAAATATATGTTGTCCCGGCCTATCTTGCGAGGCCGCATTGGCAAATGGGTATTGGCTCTTTCAGAGTTCTCGCTCCAGTATGTACCCCAGAAGGCGATCAAAGGGCAAGCTATCGCAGATTTTCTAGCGCATCATCCCCCGCTAGAGCTACCCGTGCTGAAAGAGTTGGAAATTGCTTGCAACACCGCGATTCTTCCAGATAAAGCATGCATCCCGGAATACGCGGTCTGGTATCAGGCTACAATCTCTTTACAGCCTTGGGTGTTATTCTTTGATGGCTCAAGAACGGACGCTATGGCTGGCGCGGGGATTGTTTTGGAAAATCCGGCAGGTGATCGGTTCTCTTATTCTTTCCAGCTCACTTTCCAATGTACTAATAATCAGGCTGAGTATGAAGCTCTTATCATTGGACTCGAAGTCTTGCTGGAAATGGGCGTCCGGGACGTTCAGATTCGCGGCGACTCTCAGCTCGTTATCAATCAACTCCTGGAGAAATATCGCTGTACGAGTTGGCTGCTCATTCCATACTTGAATCGCGCCATTGAGCTTTTGGACCAGTTTACAGACGTCGACATGGAACACATACCACGTGAGCGTAACTTTGCTGCTAATGAGCTAGCTCAATTGGCTACAGGCATTACCTTGAAGTATGGAGTGCGCGAGGGCATTCTGAAAGTTGAGCGTCGCACACTACCTTCGTGGCTTGCTCGACCTGATCCCCCAGATAACCCCATGGTCGCGGTACTGGAGCCCATTGATGTTGATTGGCGGATCCCTCTGATTGAATACCTCAAACGACCAGACTCCAGCGCTGATAGGAAGATTCGTTTCCTCGCATTGAATTACTTCCTAAGAGGTGACGAGCTGCGCAGGCGTGGAGAAGATGGTATAGACTTTCGATGTGTCTACGGTCGCGAAGCTAAGAGATTGATGCGCGAGGTGCACACGGGAATATGCGGATCTCATCAGGCTGGACCTAAGATGCGTTGGCTCATCCGACGTCATGGTTATTACTGGCCCAGTATTTTGAAGGATTGTATTGCATTCGCCAAAGGCTGTGCGGACTGTCAAGCACACGGTCCTGTCCAGCATGTTCCTAACATCCCTATGCAACCCATTATTAAACCTTGGCCTGCGCGAGGCTGGGCACTGGACTTGATTGGGATGATCCATCCTCATTCTTCCCTACAGCACAAGTTTATCATCGTCGCCACTGATTATTTCACGAAGTAGGTTGAAGCGGAGCCTCTGAAGGAGGCCTCCGGTGCTACCATTCGCCAGTTTATTTTCCGTAATATTCTTTGCAGGTTTGGTATCCCTGAAGTGCTGGTGTCGGACCGGGGGGCAGCGTTCATGGGAGGCCCCGTTGAGGAGCTGGTGAATGATTTCGGTATTCAATTCATACATAGTACCCCGTACTATCCTCAATCTAATGGTCAGGCGGAGGCGAGCAACAAGACCATCATCACCTTACTGAAGAAGATGTTGTTGGAGAATCCTCGACAGTGGCATGATACTTTGTACGAAACACTTTGGGCTTATCGTACTTCTAAACGTAACCCCACCGCCACGACGCCATACGCGCTTATGTTTGGACATGACGCTGTCTTACCATTAGAGATTAATGTTCATTCCCTACGAGTCCAAGAACAGCATCATTTGATTGGCGAGGATTATGTTCAGGCAATGTGGCAGGAGCACGAAGATTTAAACGAGCAGCGCTTGGCCGCTTTGGACAATTTGGTGATGGAAAAACAGCGTATCGCCCGCGCCTATGATAGGAGGACGCGGGGTCGCAGTTTCAAAGAGGGTGACCTTGTTTGGAAGGCCATTTTACCCTTAGGTGAGAAGGTAACCGGTCGTGGAAAGTGGACGCCGCGATGGGAGGGGCCTTTTGTTATCCACAGCATACTGGAGCGCGGTGCTTTTCACCTCAAAGACGTCGACGGTGATATCCATCGCAACCCCATTAACGGTCGTTTTCTGAAGAAATACTATCCAAGTGTCTGGGAGTTCGATGATCCTCCAGACCCTGTTCTTGCTCCGGCTGGGGGGCAACCTTAATCTTCATCGGCTCGCAGCATTATGGTTATTCGGCCTTTTCTCTGTGGCCTTTTGTTTGTGTATCTGCTCCCCGCTAAACATTGGGGGGCACCTCAATAGCTATTAGGGCCTATACAAGAGGCTTTGTTTTAAACTATTTCTGTAAGAACCTATACAAGAGGTTTTTATTCATAGTCCATGTTATCAGTTACTTGGTTTTCATTCATTGTCTTGACAAAACGTGTTAAGAATAAGTACAAGGGCTTGTACAAGAGGCTTTATTTTGAATTATTTTTGCTTTTTGTTTGTGCAGTTTTTGAGTAAACCAAGCCTTTTTATTCATAAAGTGGCTTTGCGGCCAGAAGCATACAACAGAATAGAGCAATACAGTTTCACATGCGATTACAAGAGCTGGCTACAGACATAAAAGTTTAAAGTGGTCGTCGTGGCCGCATGGAGAAGGATCTGGGCGCTACAACCTCAGAGCATTCTTCCCCCTACGACAGATCCTCCTCCCATCTAAGTCGCCGCTGCTCGAAGAAGAGGGGAAAAAGAAAGCCTTCATTCCCCTTCCTGGGGCCTCTCCTCCAAACTGAAATTGGGCTCCGGAGCAGGCGCGACTCACAACCACATCTACCTCCTGGGGTAAATTAGAAAGTGCGTGCCCATCCCCCAGAGGTAGACCGCGGAGGCAGAAAGGTAAGCCTCAAAGTGGCCTTCCTCCCTTCCTCCGTTTGCTCCGCGCGGGCAGTCTGAAAAGTTGGACTCCTCAGAATGTGGTTCTGCCGCGTTAGGAGCGCGGCATGTTCTTCGGTTTAACTGAGACTGGCAAGTTCATCCAGGATCTCAGTAACCAAAGACATGCCGTTGGACCTGAGATTAGGCCATGAAGCCTACCCAGGTCTTGAGATTAAGCCATGAAGCCTAAGAATCTGTGGCTAAGGGTGAGATCACGGTAGGAAGATTTTAGAAACTGGAGAAAAAGCAACAAGGCTTGCGAGTCTATCTTGGGAAGAAACATGGTGGGTTGGTTATCGCTCTTCTTTGGATGCTGGTATTTATAGGGTTGATCTCGCAACGTACGATAGGCAGTTGAGACGCTTTCAACGCCACCATTAAGAGAATCAATGCAGTTAAATGCGATTATCTCGGAAAAGGAAGATATTGAAGACGCGTGGGAAGCAGGACTGTCTCCGAGGAAGCAACCGCCCAAAATGGGATTCTCTTTTCAACGGTCTTGTTTTTCATTAATTAGTAAGCCTTAAATGATATTTGGGCCGAGCAAAGCGGGCTAAATATTGTATGTATTAAAAATATCCTTATACAAATTAAAATGGGCCTAAAACAAGAGGCCTAAAGCTTTCGACCTGCATGAGTCAAGCGAAGCAGGTGCTCATCCAGACGAAAGCTAGCGTCGGCAGCAGCGCGCTCGGCCTGGCGAACTGCTTCGCGCGCTTGAGCCAGATTCTGAGACATCGCTTCTAGCGCCGTTAAGGGCTGTTCTATCTGAGGCTCCTCTTGCGCCAGTTGGGCCGTGACCGTCACTAATTGGGCCTTGGCTTCGACTAGTTGGGCCTGGAGGTCCTGAATGTGGGTCCGAAGGTGGTTTTGTGAGATCCTTAGATCCCTGACGCGAAGCGCTTGGTCACCTAGGGAGTCGCGAGATACCTCTGCTTGTTGTGCAAGGCCGCGATAGTGAGCCTGAACCTGCCTGACCTGTGCAGCCGCGGTCGTCCTTTCATTGATCCGCGCAGGAAGGTTTTGCAAGAGCTCATAAGTTTCAACAAATTCATCTTCAGTAATGGTACGTTCACGACGAAGTACCATCAGATATTCTTGAGCTCTGGCAGCTGCGCCCGGCAGTAAAATGTCAGGACCCAAGAGTCGCTGCAAATTGTCCCTCGCTTCATCTGTGACCCCTGGAGGAGCCACTTCTAGTGCGCGAACAAGTCTTTCCAGCCTATTAGGAGGCGTAGGAGGAGGAACTTCAGCGATGATTTCAGCATCAGCGGCAGCAGGGCCTACTGGAGGCTCGACGATCGGGGCCGCAACTTGTTCCGGTACTGCATTTATATCAGCGCCTATTTCTGGAACCTGGGGGGCAGGTTCTTGATCCGCCATGCCTTCATCAGCGGGCTCAGCAGGGCCAGCGATGGCGACCTCCTCAGCAGGGACGTCACTCTGCAACGAGGGAAGACGGTCAAATAAATAGTGAAGAACAAGAACTAAGGCACCAGTTTTTCAGCTAAAAATACCTCTGCGACAGGGCCCTCGTCTGAGACATTTGCGGGCGCGGGTTCTTGAATTTCCTCATCAGGATTGCGAGCAAGTGACGCGAGAGCTGGTGGTTGGGTAGCGATCGGATCCTCATGTGGGGCGTCCGGAAGGGGAGCATTCTCTTCCGTTTCATCGGAACTATCCTCTATGATCTGCACAGGAATAGAGGCTGAGCCACCATCAGTGCTGACAGGAGGTGGAAGATTTTCAGGTCCCACAGGTGTTGGCGCTCGTGAGGCAGTTCCTTGAGTGGCAGCTGAAGAGCCTTCCCCAGCAAATGTAGATGACCTGCGACGAACCTGTAAAGGAGAAGGGTGTGAAACATTTTGGGCAGAAACAGGGATAATTTCCAACAGAGGCTCTTGATCTCTTACCAGTCGGTCAGCCATTGGTTCATCTCCTTCCCAGGGATCAGCGTGAGTATCTGAGCGACTGCGCTTGCGGGCTATAGCGGCCATAACTTGTGAAAAACCAAGAGGTCAGCAGTTAACTCACAAAATTAGTCCTGAAAAACAAGGAATTCTTACGGTTTGTGGATCGTCGTCATCAGAAGAGGAAGAAGAGTCCTCAGCTGTAGCTTCAGCAAGTACTGCCTTTTGTTTCCCAGTTTGTCCAGCGGCCGGTGAAGCGCTGTTTGTGCGGCGGCCAGGGCGCGGCGCACTCCCCTAATACAAACAAGTATGAGTAAAGGAGGAAACAATGAAGGATATTGCAGGGATTAGAGTTGCAATACTTACTTCTTGAGGTGGTTCACGAATTACGATGCCAGCCTGGGCCGGGCGAGGGGCTCGCGTAGGTCTGACCACTTGGAGGGGTCGAGGCCTGTTGGCGTCTTCAGAAAAGCGAGCGAGCACCTCAATATCAGAGGGGTATGGCTTCCTGAGCTCGCCAAAGAGAGTAGCGAAGAGTTCGTCATCTGTTTGGGTCCAGCAGTTGACAGAGACTTCTCTCCACCAAATCTCATACCCTTCTTCGGTCCCGTCTACAGCATCAAGGTTTTGGGCCCAATCGGGAAGGTCGACCAATGCGAGCATACTTTGTGCCGGTGGGGGCCCAGAAGGTGCACCGAATCTTCGCCAGGAAGTGTTATAATTCCAGGCATCATACAGAGGGATTGGTACCAGTTGGACAAGGCCAAATTGGCGGGCGAAATGATTAGGAGCATAGAGCTCATAGCTGAGTTCCTCGGCGGCAATCCGGATGTCTGAACAGGAGATGGCGCGGCGGAACGCCAGGCGAGCGCGGTCAGGATAACGAGGATCGTCAGGAAGGAAGCCATATTGTAGCACAGAAGGGAATCTTCTTCCCAAAATCAAATCACAGTATGGCATGTCATCTAACAGGTACAGATAAGAAAAGCATTCAGAGTAAGGGGGAGATGAATACTTGTCCTCACGGCAAAACCATCGACCTAACAATTGATCGACCGGCGGAGACTGCGAGATATCTTCACGGCGGAAAAATGGGAAGTAGGTCTGGATCCAGAAGTCCAAAATCCAGAAGGGTCCGGAAATGTTAATCTCAAAGGGGTGCATCGTCGCTTGGTACATCATGCGATAGATGGCACCCAAGACCGGTTGTCCGAGCCCGATGTTGCGGCCGTTGTAGAGGGCCGTTGCTAAATAGGTCCAGGTGCCAGTAGGCTTGCAGGAGGAGGTGCAGAATATGAATTTACAGAGCCAATATTCAAGGAAAGCGATCCCTCCGGTCGCATTATGTTCCCGGCTGTAATATGCTAGCCATCTTGGGTATGAGCCGCTATGAGCGCTGCGACCTTGCTGGGCCATGGTCAAAGTGAAATCAATAGAGTCAAATTGACCATGCACATATGGCTCGCCATCGATGGGGAGGCCAGTGATAGCGAGGATGTCCAACAGAGTAATGCTCATTTGACCAAATCTGAAGTCAAAGGTGTTGGTGGCGGTGTTCCAGAAACAAAAGAAAGCAGCGAGTGGCGAGCGATTACCACCGCGAGGGAGATGGAAACACAGATCGATGGTATGGGTGATACCTGCAGCATTCCAGCGACCTAGATCTCGCGCCCGCGCCTCTCGATACCAAGAAATCTCCTGTGCACTAATGGAGGATGGCCAGTTCCCTATTTTGGCTCGATGGTTTTGGACACCCCAGCCGCTAAAGTCTCCGGGAGTCCTTCGGAGGACTGGAATGGGCCGTCGGACAGGAAGACCATACATGGCAATGGCATCATCTGGGATAACACCTTGCGGTGCTGGGCCTAATCCGGTATGGTGGTCGGAAAAACGAAGGAGTAGGGGTCGGTGAATGTTGGTCTCCAGATGAATGCGAGCGCCAATACTAGTGCCCCAGGTCCGGGCAGCCACTTCGTTCAACTCTTCTTCCTGATCGATGATGATTTTCTTAGGGGGAGCCATTTCTGGATTGTTGGCAAGGAAGATGGAACAGAAATGGGTCTTTCTGGGTTTAGAGTTTGAAGGAGTATCTGAGGTGACAGGATTGCGGCTGTGCTTTTAAATAAAGATTTTTTTGTGAGGGAAACGATGCGACAGAAACGTTTCAAAAATGAAGGGACGTGACCCTCATTAATGGCATCGTTTCAAGCGACCAACACGTTTTTCTAAGTCCCCTTCAATCAGTTGCATTGTAGCAGGCCTGATTTCGGGGCCTGGGGGGCAATGTTTGAGCCCAAAAGTAATTTTGGCGAAATCCTTTAGTGGGTTTGAGCTAGTGGGCCGATACCTGCGGCCCAAAAATGGGACTATACGGATTTGGGTTGTGGTGTTGCTCATCCCGTGTTTCATAAGAAGATATCGTCCTTAATTGGGCGCTCGTGGGGACGTAAAGATATATTTGCAATTAATACGTGAGTATCCTACTGCTTGCATCCAGCAATCGTATCTAGGATTTTCACAGAGGCAATTAATCCTTGCCTATATTCTAGCGACGATAGAAGAGGATAGTTATCACCCATAATAATATCAATGCCATCAAGAGTTTTGATTTGATTCAAGGCCAATAACTGTGGCCCAAGATATAGTATTTCATTCCTATTAGGGGAGTGAATCTACAATGAGCCTATATATAGAGGCTAAACACGATACGAAAAGGACCCTTTTCTTTTGACCTTTAATCTCTCTGAGTAATCAATCCCAGCGATTGCAAAGCCTCTCCGGAGCAAACCCTCAACCTCGTTGAAACCCGGTGATCGCCCGCCAGTCCTAGTCTCCTCGCGAGCCGACTGTCAGCCTCACCAGATCAACCCGGCGACTGTACTTCCAGTCCCAGTCTCCCCAGGAGCCGACTGCGAGCACAACCGCCATTGTTACTTCCAGCGAAGCTAGAGTCACGCTTTAGCAAACCTGTGTTACTCTCCAACTTCCCAGTGATTACTCTGCTCAGCTTTCAAGTTGAGTATCGATTTGGTGGACGCAAAGAGACCACAACCAAAGCCCTTACCCGCGTAAGGCAAAGAAGTCCTTTTCCGAAAGGCAAGAAAAGAACCCTGTGACGAGGTTGGTGCTCTCCTCGTCCACAGCGCTTGAAGAAGAAGTCAGGTCACGGGACTACCCCAACGACTGCACCCCGCGGTGCTGGCACGCCTGCGCAACCACTCGCCCAAAAGAGACTGTAGCTGGTTTTGGAGCCAAACACCCCTGAAGAAGCTGCTCAAGGCTCGAGATTCCGACTTAGTTTTCTTAATGGAGACTAAGAAGAATAAAGATGCGATAAAGAATTTTGTTGGTCGCCCGACTATAATGCAGAGTTGTGGACCGAACAGGGAAATACGAAGGTGGTTTGGCACTTTTATGGAAGGACAGTCTTCAAGTTACTGTGGTGGATGCTACCCTAGGCTTTATTGATGGCATTATGATGATTAATGGGAAAAGATTAAGGTTACAGGCTTTTATGGTAACCCCACTACTGGCTGGTGAGAGGCATCATTCTTAGGAAGCTCTTCGTCGCCTGTCCCATCTATTACCTAGTGAGAGTTGGATTATTTTTGGTGACTTTAATGAGAGCCTTAGGGATGATGAGAAGAGCGAAGAGAGGTTAAGGCCCGCTTGTCAGATGGAGAGATTTGGTAGGGTAGTGGATGAATGTTTACTTCAAGAAATTGGGTTTACAGGACCTAAACTTACTTGGACTAATGGAAAGGTTTCAGAGAGGTTGGATAGGAATTTTGTTAATCCAAGTGTGGCGGTCTATTTTCCTAATGTGCATGTCTTTCATTTGGATGTGGGAGTGAGTGATCATATCCCTCTCATTTTTGACGTTCTAGGGGTCGGTCTGCCTAAGCAACAGAGAAGCAAAAGAAGGTTTTTATTTGAGAGTTTCTGGGTTAAAGAAGCATAGTGTGAAGACATGGTTAAAAAATGTGTGGGCTGAAGAGGAATCTGGTGATCTCAGTTGTAGGTTGAGGTGTTTGTTGGACCATAATTCATATACAGATTTGTGCCCTAAAACATGGAAATTACTTGTTCTAAAGTCCAATTTAATGTTGACTAATCCAATTCCATTATTTCCCTAATCTTGTACTTTTACTTAACCTTTGTGTTTATTTATATATATTTATATTGTTTTCCTTATCATGCTAGGAAATGATGGAGAAGCATGAAAATGCACTAAAAAGTCAACATTAGCACATTTTCTTACTTTGGCTTGGAGAAAGCGAGCTAGATAATGAAGGAGGGGCGGCATCTTGATCAAACAAACTCCAAATGAGTTGAAACTTTCCAGATACATTCTAGGCATTCTAAGGATCATTTCTTATGAAGAGTGAAAGAGCTAGTTCGAAGTGTAAGGCCTTCAAAAGATCGGTCCAGGTTTCTGACTAAAAGAAGAAAACGGCAAAGCCGGACCTATACTGATTCCGGAAGAATTTCCAGCCAAACCACTGTGAATTAAGCTCTGAAATTTTACCAGAATGATCTACACTTATCAAGGAACATTTGGTATGAAGAAGTCGAAGGCCAATTCCGAAGTCTTGGTGGAGATTCAATTGAAGAAAGCTTCAGAAGCATAAAACAAAGTCAAAACATGGCAGTTTGGCCTAGAACCTTCTTTGGACGGATTTCTTGTGCATTTTCGGAAGGTCTATGTCTCTATGATGCTGAATTTAAAAGAGAGCCCTATAAGAATCCTACAAGATTATGACAAGATTAGTCCATCATATTATCCTTTGGATAATAGGCATCCCTATGCACCTTCTCTCATTTGGTTGTCACATTGACTTTGGTGACCCAAAACCACCCCAACACTCTTCATTTTCTTGTTTCCCATGCACAATAAAAAAAGCAGCTGCTCTCCTCTTCTCCTAAGTCATCTTTTCTACTCTACACTGTAATAACTCATCATTACTTCATTCTTTTTACTCCATCTCTTCCATACCATTTTCCCTTGTTTTTAGGATATGTTACCACTCTCATACTCCATCTCCGCTTGAGCTGCTCCTTTTGCTTCCATTCATCATTTTAGTCCTCTCTTCTCTATATAAGCATCCCTTCATCACACTCTTAAGACATCACTCATTCCACCCCATTACATCTTCTTTCTCTCTTCATCTCCTTCATAAAACCTCCATATTCACCTCCCAAAATCTAAACCCACAATACCCAATCTACTCCATCTCCTCCATCATCACCACCACAACTACCATCTTCCACCATCATAAACTCCATCACCACCACTACTACTCCATCACTACCACTCAAAGCTAGCCAAAGGAACATCATATCTTCATCACCATTCCATTCATCATCACCCTCAAGAAGTTCATCATCCATCCATTCCACCATCAAGGAGGATTCAAGGAGCATTGAAGGAGGAAAATGAAGGAGAAGCTACCCATTGATTTGTCAAGCTTCAACTAGTTCTTTCTTCCCTTAGCTCTTTAATTTACCTTGATTTACTTAATAGATTTGATGACAATTTGTATGACTGTGAGTGAGTAGTAGTTACTTTGTTGGAGCTAAGGTTGAAAGCCCTAGCCAAACTTGTATGAATTGCTGTTTTAATTTACATTTGATGTTATTTGTGATTTTCATCTTCATATGCTAATTCAAGAAGTGAATGTATTCATTCAAACTTAACTACTTTGAATGTGTTGTGTTTGTCATCTCATGAAAAAATGTTTAGTGTGAGCCCCGGGAAAATGTATCGAGCTTAATAGAGATCGTACGCGAAATTATTCAACGATCTCGATAAATGTCCGGGTGCTCGAGAATATTTTCAGAAATTTTCATAAGTGAAATCCTCAATTTAGTAGTTGGATAATAAAGTACACGTCACGACGAGTTCTTGGAATTTTTTGGGGAATTTTCCGGATACCCGAGCTATTTATAGCTATTTTCCGAAGTTGTGGAATTTTAGAAAATAAATTAAAGAAATAGGATTTTCTGCGGTGCAATCCTGGCCGTTGATCTATCCACCGCTTCATCCTGGCCCTTGATTACAAATTAGGTTGAGGTATATAAAGCCCTTGATCAGATCAAGGACAGAGATTGAAGCAGAAAACATGAGAGAGAGAGAGTTGGGAGCTCTGACCAGGACTCCACCGACCTGAGAAGGAAACCCGGCCGTTGCGCCACTGTCCGGCCATCCCACGACGGTGCACAGGCCCAATCTCCTTCGTCTCTGCATCGCCTACATCCCAGTAGCCTCGGATCATCCATGCACTGAGCTAGGACAGAGAATCGACGACGAGAAGCCCGAGCTCTTTTCGGTAACTTCTGCAATTTCCGGTGACTCCGGCCACCGATTGGCTTATATGTGGTATGGAAATTCATCCCCTCGTCATGCTCTACGAGCCTGTGTATTTAGTTTTTTTGTTTCGATCGGATTTTGATGATTCTCAATTTTGGTAGTTTCGGCCTTGTTGTGTTCTTCGATGCCAGTAGCTTTTCCGGCTATCCTGGGCTGGGCTTCCACCTCGATTTCACCTATAGACGAGGAATTGAGAAGCTTTCTGGATTGTAGATCGAGAACCTGATGTTCATCACCATTCCAGTTTCCACAGTGAGCTCGAGAAGCTGAGTTTGGGTGATTGAAGTGGAATTCTGATTTTCCGAGGTTAAATCCCTACCTTGACTCAAAGTTTGGTACTTGGTGATAATCAGATGTTAATCCCTGAAAGTTGAGGATTTGGGTTGGCTGTGCGGTTTGGTTTGCTTGTGCAGAATGGGTTGTTGTCTAAGAAGCACCGAAACGGGTACGAGTTTCCGGATACGATACTCGGAAACGTGGAAACGGCAAATCTTAAATGTAATAGGAAACGGGTACGTGAAGGAAACGCCAATTAAATATATATATATATATATAATTAGAAGAAAAAAAAAACATAAACAAGGTACTAGTTTATCACAATCAAACATTATCAATCCAAAGGTTCAAATAAAAGGTTAACACAACTAATAACAAGTTAACAGCCATCAACTTCATTCAACTTGGACAACATCCTCAAGGTCTTCATCTTCATGATCAACATTAAATAAAACCCCCTCTAATTGTGGTTCATCAAGTGAAAGGTTAGCAATCTCAAGCCTTCCAACATTAGTCTCTTCCAAAGAATCAAAGTCATCACATTCAACATCCCTCATTTGAGTTGCTCTCTCATTGTAACTTGGGCTTCTTCTAGCTAAAAGGCGAAGATTGGTATGCACAAATACCAAATCTTCCTCTCTTTGTGGTGTTATCTTGTTCCTCCTCACAGAATGAATGAAATTGTAAGTACTCCAATTTCTTTCACAACATGAAGAAGAACAAGGTTGACCTAGAACCTTGAAGTCTATGGCTTGGAGAGATGGTGCCGAAGCTCCATGGACAGCCCACCATGTTATAGGCTGCATAATAAACTTATCCTTCATAGCATCTCCACTTCCAAACTCTTGCATGCACATAGAAAAATTGGCAAATTCTATGTTAACTTTCCTTCGATCATCTTCATTGGCAAAGTATCTAAGGATACAATTTTTCCTCTCCCTTGTAATCTCTAAATCTTTGTGAGGAGCAACCCGATTAGTATCTTCACTAAGCCATTCCGAACTATAATACCTAGATATAAAATAAGAATAAGTTTAATTCACAATATAATTTATGAAAGATTAAACAAACAAGCAAAAGAGAAACAAATGTTATACTTACTTAGGATTCAATGAATGTGCCAAGCAATTGAGAGAAGTATTGCTCTTGGACCAACAAGCCATTAGAACCTTATACACCGCATCCCAAAATGGAGACTCTTGATGAGGTTGCTTCCTTTCTTTCCTATAGATAGCTTTCTTCACTTGCTCAATCATACTATCCCACCATTCATACACCAAATGAAGAGAAGGCCTATCAGTGTCTGCTCTCCTGATCATCTCATAGATAGGCTCAGTAAAAGAATGATATAATCAATGTCATCCCACAGCAACTCATCTAATAGTTTCTCTTTCACAGAAGCTGCCTTCCTAACATCATCTTCTTTGTAAGCATCCCACTTTGGACTGATGACCATCTGTTGCAAACCATTTTTGATTTGCCTAAACCTCTTTAGCGTGATTAACGTAGATGCAAACCTTGTGGGAGCAACCGAAAGCAACTTCAAATTGCAATGGTCATTAAACATCACTACTCTCATTCCATGATTCATAATGAAGTTCTTGATAAACATAACATCCTCAGAAACTGGCTATATCCAACAACATGCATCAAACACATCCGCATTGCTTGCAACTAATGAAGGTGTGCAAATATTCCTGACATCAAGATTCAAAGTATGCACTACACATGGTGTCCAAAAAATAGTAGGATACTTACTTGCTATCAAGACACTGGCCTTGGAACAAACAGGAGCATTGTCGGTAATCACTTGCACAACATTTTCCCAACCCACTTCCTTAATGGAATCTATAATCAAGTCTGCAATCAATACATAATCCTTGAATTCCCACTCACAGTTTATAGCCCTCAACATCATCGGACCACTCTCACAAGTGGCTACCACATTAATCAATAGTCTTCTTTGTGCATCAGACCAACCATCACTACAAAGACTCACACCTTTGTCTTTCCATGTAATCTTGATTGGTTCTAAATGATGCTCAATATTTTTTCTTTCTTTTGCAAGAAGTGTGGTCCTTAGAGCATTGTAGCCAGGTGGAATGTAGCCTGGAAGGGTAGAAGCACGAATGTAGGAGTTCCGATAGTGTGGATTTCTAGCTAGGTTGAAAGATAAGCCACCGGTGTAGTACATGCTTGCAACCTCACTATCGCATTGCTCCCTAACTAAGTTTTGGAAGGCCTTTTCAACTGAACCAGCAGCTGTTTTCCTCTTCTTTCCACCATAACTTGCTATTTGTGCTTATGTATAGGCATGGTAACTCATCCCATAGCTACTTGTGGCGGAACTCCCCCTTGTTGTCCTGATGATGGTAGAGGAACTTGTCTAGGAGCTGCATTCATTAGTCTCTCCTTGCATTCTCTCACCAACTTGGACATTTGAGTAAATGCATGAGGAGTAACCTTGTTGCAAACTGCCACCCCCGCTCCTTCTTTCAACAAATGACCACGAACTCTAGTATAAGACCCATTGTAGTGCAATTTGCAAAAACTGCACTGCCACCTCCAATGTCCTCCACCTGCCATTTTTTCAATCTTCTTCACAAATTTCCACAATGGTGCTTTATCATCAATGGTCTCATTTTCAGGATCAGCAGATCCACTACTAGTATCGGCGTTAACAGACCCGGCACTAGAACTAATAGGAGGTGTTCCTCCGCTGCTCATGGTTCCTGAAAAATACACAATTAAATTGACAAATTCACAAATTACACATCACTGACATCAGTGAATTCACAAATTCACAATACACGGTTATCACAATCCACGTGTCAATAATGTCAAGTTGTCAACCAACAATTATACTGATCATCTGAGATACCCATAGTTGCTGCTATACACACATCGCATAACAATATCAGAACAAGCTCTAAATTGAAAAACAAATATGAGAAGAAGAGCAGAACAAACGTACTAGAAGCGGCTAGAAGAGGAGAAGTCTTGAGCAGAAAAGATTCCGAGCATAAGAGGAACGACCGAATTGGGTCTCGTCCGAGAAGAGGAACGACCAAACTGGAGAAGAGGAAAGACCAAATTGGAGAAGAGGAATGATCAGACTGGAGAAGAGGAACGACCGAACTGGAGAAGAGGAACAACAGGAACTGGGTCTCGTCCGAGCAGAAAAGAAACGATCTCGATCTGGGTCTCGTTTTTGTAGAAGAGAAACGAGGGTCTCGTTTGTGTCTGAGGTCTCATCGTTTGCAATTGTCTGAGGTCGCGTCTCTGGTTTCTCTCTCGATCTGGTCGCGTCTCTCTCTCGATCTGGTCTTTTGTTTGTTTTTGTTTTTGTTTTTTTTTTTTTCAATTTTTGCAGAGTAAAAAGTCAGTATTATCCCCACGTTTCCTATTTATTTACATTCTGGCATTTCCACATTGGATACTTACGTATCCAAACCGTTTCCAAATCTGGATAAGCGTTTCCGAGGCGTTTCCAACCTGTTTCCCATTTCGATACTGGAAACGCCGGCATTTTCGCGTTTCCGTGCATCATAGGTTGTTATGTAAGGTAATAGTTGGTTGTGTTGTTATGTTTGATTGTGGCTATTGTTAGTTACAAGATAGAGGTACAAAAATTAAAGGATTAATTTCAATTTACCTACTTGAACTTTAGGGCAATCTTCATGTTAGTCCCTATTCTTTTAATTTCATCAAGATTACCCATGTACTCTCAATTTTAATCAGCCGTATCCAATCCATCACAATCTTCCGTCAAGTGATGACGTGGCAGAAGACAGAGTTGTGAAATGCCTATAGTGCCCCTCGTCAAACTTAATTTAAAAAAAAAATCCTTATTTTCTCAGTTCTTCTACGACTCTCTTGTTCTTCATTTCTTCAGTTTTTGACCCGGTCTTATAGAGTCAATCCCAGTCTGTTTACAAGGCTGGGTTTCCGTTCTTTCTATTTCGGCCATTGAAAATGGAATTGAGAAGCTGCGAGTTTTCTACCCATCAAGATTGGTTGCTTCACCTTCTTCAAGTCGCTGTAAATCTTCAACTCCTTGGGTTTCGTCTTCATGAACCTGTTTTCTTGCATTGGCTTCCGATGGGTTTTGGGTCAAGTCGATAAGACACTGGTCCGATGGGTTTGGGCCTCGGTATGCTGTAGCACGAAGACGACGACCTCGATCTCGAACCCGTACATGAAGTTTGACTCCGATGAAGAAAACCCATTTCCGCAACTCAAGTCCGAAGAGCTGGAGCTCGAATTCAAGAACCTTCTGTCGAAATCAATCGATGAATTTCTTCAAACCACGAATTTCTCTGCAGACGCAGCTTTCTTCTCCATCCATCTCTATCAAGCAGGCTCGCCGGAGACTCATGATTTCCTTCTCTGCTTTGACAGGCATTAATAGAAACAATACTGCATTGTTTTGAGGGTTTGTTGTATAAGGAAACGTCTTCCTTTGCTTCTTCATCTACAATTTATTTCTGTGATTCAAATCACATTGCTCCTGGCTATGGGGGTTCACAAGTTAGGTAAATCCTCCTGGGTTTTGTTCACTTTCAATTTTGTTTGTTTTCTTATTCTCAAGTTTCATGCTTTGTGGGTTTGAATCTGAGATTTTGGACATTAGGTTTTGTATGTTCAATCTATATGGGTTCAATGAAGCTTTTGATATTTGATAATTGAGAGTTGGTTAGATTCATTATATTCTTGCTTTGTCTAAGTCAATTGGCCGGGTTTCGTGTTCCTGTTAGTTTCTACAAAAAGTTAGGATTTTGGGTTGATTGGTAATTGGGTATTGGGGAATAGGGACTAAGTTTTGTTAAAGTGAAATGGAGGGATTACCTCTGATCTTGTATATATTGTTATGACTTATGGCTGTTTCTGAAGATCCTCAAAAAGGTAATATATGCAAATTGAAGAACTGAGAAAATAAGAGTTTTTTTTTTTTTTTTTTTTAAGTTTGACGAGGGGCACTATAGGCATTTCACAACTCTGTCTTCTGCCACATCATCACTTGACGGAAGATTGTGATGGATTGGACACGGCTGATTAAAATTAAGAGTACAGGGGTAATCTTGATGAAATTAAAAGAATAGGGACTAACATGAAGATTGCCCTAAAGTTCAAGTAGGTAAACTGAAATTAATCCAAAATTAAATTATGAATGGTTGTGTTGATGAGAATTCGATGATTATGAAAGGTTTTGGAGGGATCAAGTTTTAATTATGGGTGTTCAGAGTAAATTAGGTCTACCCATATTGAGTCAAAAAAATATGTTGGAAAAATATTGGGTGTCCGTCGAATTACTATGCGACACAATCATTAAGTAAAGTGAACTTATTTGTTGGCGGAATTGAGAATTGAACGTAGCTTTCGTTGCTTGAGTGCTATGTGAAGTGATGATAAGTAAAGAAAAGGGATTATTATATGTTGGGTGGCCTTAGTAATTGGGTGCACTTAATATATATTTCCGTAAACTCCAAGTAAATGTTCGGTAATTTGAGTTAATTATTGAACTTGTCAATATTGGTCAAATTAAGAAATGTCGGTCAAACAATGGTCAAAGAGGCCAATCCTGGTCAAACCAGGAAAGGGTAGTCAACCTTGGTTAACTCCTGGTCAAACTGGGAAAAGTTGGTTGGACGATTTATTAATCGTCGAGAATTCATAAAATTGTTCAGTGGATGATTAACGGCTGAAATGTCGGAACTCAGGACTACAGTTACCCGAGGAACAGAAGGTTCTCGACTCACGGAGTACGTGAGAGAAAACATCGAAATCTAGGTAGGGATTCGGAACTCTCCTCGATGCGTGTTTTTACTTAGTTGTTTTCAATATGATGCATGTTACATAGTGTGGCTTGGTTAAGTTAAAATGAGATGCATACGGACCAAACCGTATGAGAACTGTGATGGCTTGAGAGCGAAAGGGGCACTGACTTCCTTGGGTTCGATTCCCTAAACCTCCGGAGGGTTAGCTACACTGGTCGGACGGTGAGCGATAGCAATGACGACCGATCCGTGTGTGTAGCTAGGTAGCGGACGCTCTCGCTACGCTTACCTGGTGATAACTTAAATTGAGGTAAGGTCGTGTAGTGGGTCTATAGGACCGGCCAACAGGTAAAACTTAGATTTGGCGCCGTATTTATTTAAGCATCATGCATCATTTTTCAAGTTGAAAAACATTAAAGTTTGTCGTTCCTTTTAAATATTTGGTTTAAGCATGTTTTCATACTAGAGCTCCAAAATCTATTTATCGGTTTCAAACCTAGTCGAGTTAGAGTTCCTATTGAGCAGCGAGGGCGAAAGCTCACCCCTACAACAGTATGAATGCAGGTACTGTGCACTGGTGAAATTCATACTTCGTGTGATCCTTATCCAAGTTTTGGACGAACGAAATAGATTTTAGTAACTCAGGTTTTCACCTCAAAAATATTTGTAGCTCCCGCTGTGTTTAGACAGGAAGTTTTCAAACAAAATGCCTAGCGATTTTCTAGGATGTAAATTGATCGTTCGATTTATGTTTTAGAGACTCACGGCACTGTAACGAGCTTAAGCTAGTGAGGTGCAGCTTGGGGCGTTACATTTAGGGAGTAGTTAACCTTGAGCATTGATAGCATGATAGCATCCTCTATGTGCATATGAAGGTTGTGAGTTAAAATCACCTAGATCTAGGATTGGTTTGCTTGCATGATTATCTGAACTCAAAGCTTTATGCATCTAGGAACAATGAATTGAGACTTAACCGGTAATAGGATTTGTTCTTAGGTAGTTAATTCTAGACTTATTCGGTTGGAATTGATAACATTAAAAGAGTTTAAGCCTTTGTAGTCTTATCCGGATGCAAAGAGGGTAATTGGGAAATTAGAATAGCATCACTTGTATTTGAACTTCAATACTTGCAAGGGAGGTTAGTGGTAGACAATCCAACCCCTAACTTCATCCATTATATTAATAGTTTAGTTTACATTTGAGCATTTATTTTAATTTGGTTCACCACTCTATCCAACAAACAATTTAACTATCACCACAATGCACATACTCACCATAAGTCTAGATTTCCTTGTGAATTTAGATTTGTTATTGTACATTTGCATATTCTAGCTCTGCTTAGGTTAACACCCTAGCTAGTGAAATGAATCCAATCCTTGTGGGCTCGACAACATTTCTTAAATCCCTATACTATTACTTGTACCCCTTATACTTTAGAGTGACTATTTGGCTAACAGTGTTGTGTTGACAGACTACAAGATTGGAATAAAATGTAGTGGGTCATGTTCCAAAGAAGATTGCGGAGTTGAAAAGTACTTTAAACTGTTTCCAATTGATGTTACAACTGATGAAGAAAGGAGGCAACGTGCAACTATTAAATCTGGTTTGGAGAAGTACAGGGGCGGATCCAGGATTGAAACTTTGGACGGGCTGGGATTTCTTCAACAAAAAAATATATATATATATATATATATTATAGAGAATCTCGACGGTGCGAGAGAATTTTATTAATTTAAGAAAAATATACACCTAGTCAAGGGGAGACGTAGTGAGCCTTACCCTTCAAATGCATATCTATACAAAACTAAAAAACAAAATCAATAACAAAATAAACGTGCAATGCAATACAAGAACCTAAACTAACTAAACCTAAACTAACCACATTTGAACTTGAAGACTCAACATTTGTTCTTTTAAACCACGAGTCAATGAATTTTGATCGCTTCGGTTTTGGCTCATGATTTGACATGTTACTCTAACACCTATAAATTAAGAAATTAACTTTGAATCAACTACTTTCATAATAACTAATTTAAGAAAAATAAAAAACCACAATACAAGTCACAATTATATGCACTGATGCACTGATGCACAATGAAACTATGAAAGGAAAAGAAAAAAACAACTCAGATTCTCGTGAAACCGCTTGACAGTTAATCAATTAATCAACTTAATCAAACATTCAAACCCAATTCATCAACACATTATCTCCAGTCCGATCATCCACTTAATCTCCAGTCAGATCATCCACTTAATCAATTAATCAAACATTCAAACCCACTTACCCACATCACATTTAACCCACAGTCCACAACAATTAAACAATAAAATGTTAAATTGCAGATTTGCATACCAGACGATGAGACGATGAGACGAAGATGAGTTCAATCCATGAAATCTTCATTCTTCAATGAGTTCAATCCATGAAATCTTCACCTGAATACAACCCAGGAACATGAATTTCACATCAATCCTTAAACCCTATAAATTACCCCAAATTGGATTGATTCAATTAATTAAACAAAATCTTACATTGAATCATTGCCTCAAATTGATGTTGATGTCTTGGAGAAGCCGAGAATTCCAGAGCCCAGAGGCCAGAGCTGCAGATTTGCAGAAGTTTAGAAGAGGAGGAGGACTGGAATCGAAGTGATGAGGAGCTGCAATCGAAGTGATGAGGATTGAGGAGCCGAAGTGCAGTCGAAGAATCGAACTCCCAAAGGCCAGAGCTGCAATCGAAGTGATGAGGAGCCGAGGAGGAGGAGGAGGCTGGGAGCCTGGGAGCGTAATCGAAGTGAGATGAGGAGGAGAGGGACTGACGAAGACACGAAGTGATGAAGGGCGAGTTAGTCGAATACTCGAACGGGCTGGAATTATAGACAATACACTTATACCCAACTAAAATATATATATATACATCTAGGTTATTTTTTTTGTCCAAAATCTTCGGACGGGCTATAGCCCGCCCCACTTACATACTAGATCCGCCCCTGGAGAAGTATGCCGGGTATGAGGAATCACTTTGGAGGCAGAGATCCTGTATTGACTGGTTGTAGGAAGCAGGGGACAAAAATACGAAGTTCTTCCATGCTTTTGCTAAGAGTCATGGTAAACAATTTAAAGTTATTGATATGTTTGATGAGGGGGGCGTGTGGTGTTAAAAGATGGAGGACGTCCAAGCTGCCTCTGTCTCTTATTTTTCTAATTTATATACTTCTGAGGATTGTGATAATGTGGACTTGCTCCTTGAGAAGATTCCTAGGAAGGTCACTGATGTGATGAACAGTAAACTTTTGCTGAAATTCGAGAGATGGGAGATTGAGATGGCTCTGAAGCATATGGGTGCAACGAAGTCGCCAGGTTTGAATGGTATGTCAGCTCTATTTTATTGATGCAGAGAGGATGGCGGCTCAATTTGAACAACAGTTAGACCATGCTTTCGGGATCGTTTAGGGCCTCAAAACGGCATTTTTCTATTTTACCCGTTTTTGGTTTTCTTAGTTATTTTTGGATTGTTTTCGTTTTTATCCATGGGCCTTAAGGTTTCGTTGTTAGGTACTTTTCTCTTATTTATGCAGCATCAAGCGGCTGCAGAACGCATCTTTCAACTTTTAATCAATATAATAGAGATTTTCTTTTTATCTCTGGTGAACTCCAGAATCTTTTGCTTAGGTTTATTGCTGGTAAACCTATTTATCAATCCGACTGCGTCATTTATAAATCTTATTGGTCTATGGTGGGAGACGATGTATGTAACTTCTGCCTAGGTGTGTTAAATGAAGGAAAAGAGCTGGGTGATTTTAATCATTCACTTAATTCCCTCATTCCTAAGATTGCAAGTCTGAAACATGTGACAGAATTTCGAGCCATCAGTTTATGCTCCATTGCGTACAAGTTGATCTCTAAAACATTGGCTAATAGACTCAAGAAGTATCTTCCTGATATCATGCCTGTACCCAGAGTGCATTTATGCCAGGAAAAAATATTCAGGATAATGTCATTGCGGCTTTTTAGACAGTTCATACTTCATACTATTCGTACTCAGAAGATGACTAATGATCTAAAGATGGTGCTTAACCTCGACATCAGTAAGGCATATGACCGGGTGGAATGGATTTTCTTGAAAAAGGTAATGAAGAAGTTGGGATTTGCAGATGAGTGGGTGAACCTGGTAATGAAATGTGTGCAATCGGTGTCCTTCTCTATTCTCTGGAGGGGATAACCTATTGGGATGGTTAAGCACTTAAGCCTACTAGAAGGATTTGACAAGGTGACCCTGATCTCCATATTTGTTTCTTCTTATTTCTAAAGGGTTATCTGGGCTGCTGCAGTATGCAGATGAGATGGGCATGATTCAGAAAGTACGGGTAGCACCTCCTGCTCCATTGATTTCCCATCTTTTGCTTGCTGATGATAGCTTGCTGTTTGTTAATGCCACGGTCCATGATTGCATTTCCCAGAAGCAGCGTCTGTTGTTATATGAGTCAAGTGTGCTACGGGTCAATGCTTCCAGAAATCTGCTCTGTCTTTTGGCCCTAATGTTGTTGATTAGCTGAAGAGATTGAGGGAATTCTTAATGTGGCTATTGTGGAGTTTCATGAAAAGTACTTGGGTCTGCCTACTACAATTGGTAGAAACAAGAAAGAAGTGTTCTGAAAGATGAATGAAAAGATTGGATTTCCATCTTCAAGGTTGGCAGGAGAAGTCCCCCTCTAAAGTGGGTAAGCTTGTTTTAATTAAAGCAGTTGCACAGGCTATTCCCAGTTATTCTATGAGTGTATTCCAATTACCAATTGGTGTTTACAAAAAGTTCCAGCCAAAGGTTAGTCAGTTTTGGTGGGGGAAGGGGGTGGTGCTAGAGGCATTCATTGGTGTTGCTGTGTGAGACTATGTAGGAGGAAGGAGGATGGAGGTTTGGGATTTCGGGCCCTACGAGCGTTTAATCAGTCTGTTTGCGAAGACGGTTTGGAGAATATTTTGGGGTAAGCCTTCTTTGGTGAGTGAATTATTGCAAGCAAAGTATTTTCTAAAAACATGTTTTCTAAATGCTTATTTGGGGACTACTCCTTCGGCGGTATGGAGAGGCTTATTGTAGGGTAAACAGGTTACTGATGGTGGCACTAGATGGCGCATTGGTAATGGTAGAAGAGTCAGTATTAAAGGTGATGGTGGATGCCATGTCCAACGAGCTTCAAAGTTGTTTCTCCCTTGAATGTTCCTATGGATTGAAAGGTCAAAAACTTGTTCACGGATTCAAGAGCTTTGAATGTTCCTTCGATTAGGTCTTTATTTCTTTCACACGAAGCGGAGATGATTCTTAGCATGCCAATGGGGTTGCGTACTGTCTCGGACAAGCTGGTATGGCATTTTACAAAAAAAAAAAAACGGAATGTTTACGGTCAAGACAGGCTACTAGGTAGCACGTGAACTACAAGCAAAGAAATGTCCCTCTGTGGCCAGCAGTAGTTCTTCCACTTCTTCTGATCTTTGGAGGAAAATATGGACTTTAAATGTCCCACAAAAGATCAGGCTTCTACTTTGGAGGTCTACCCACAATTTCCTTCCTTGTGCACAAACTTTAGTCAAAAGGAAGATTGCCTCTGGTTGGCAATGTGGAGCTCCTATTGAATCAGTGATTCATGTCTTCTGGGACTGTCCCAATGCAAAAAGTGTTTGGAAGCTCTCTTTTTTGAGTGAAGTTTATAAATCATGGAAAAAGCCTTCTTTGCTTGATTTATTTTCTCATGTCAATAGCATAACAATTGGAAGTGAGCTAGAAACATTTGGCTTTCTATTGTGGTGGCTTTGGAGGAATTGTAATTTACACAGACATGGTGAGAGAATATTGGGACCGGATGAGCTTATTCATGCAGCAGGGGAATGGCATCTACATTATTCTTCATGTGGGGCTACTAACAGACCATCTACGTAGTCTACATCTACTGGATAAGACACTAGGACTGCATGGCAGCCACCAAATGTGGACTGCCTAAAATTAAACTTCGATGGTGCTACAAACATAAAGAATGGGGTTAATGGCTTGGGAGCTGTGTTCAGAGATCATCCGGGTAAGTTGAGGGGTGCGTTAGCTGTTCCTCAAGTGGGAAACCTTCCTCCAAGAGCAGTGGAAATACGGGCTTTGCTGCACAGTATCAGGTTTGCTTTACATGTTGGTTTTAATAAGGTGGAAGTGGAGGGGGATGCTTTGACAGTTGTAAACACTTTGCAGGATGACAGTGAAGATCTTAGTTAGGAGGGCCATCTCTTAGATGAAGTAAACATGTAGTTAAGTCTTTTACATTTTATAGTTGGCGATTTGTGAAGCGGGATTGCAATAAGGTTGCACATCGCTTAGCAAAGGAAGCCTTGAAGTTAAGTCAACCTCTTCTTCGTTTGGAGTCGGGGCCAAGTTGGCTCCATCAATGTGTCAGTATGGACTTTGAGTGTGAAGTCTATGTGGGCAGGGTTTTCTTCCTGACTTTGTCGAGGGTTGTTGAAGACTCTTGTAACTATTCTCATTGTAATCTTCGTCTATTAATAATGAAGTTTATTTTGATAAAAAAAAAAATCATATTATATAAGCATAGAACATTATTAATATCTTGACGTTTTTGGAAAAAAATTGGGTTGGGCTACGGCCCAGGTAGCTTTGTACATCGATCTGCCGCTGCTCTACCATCTATAGTGAGTATTAACATTCAAAAGAGCTGAATATTTGCATAAATCTTTGCAAAAGCACACAAATTAATAAAGAGCGACCCTACGAAAATGGTGGATAGTCATTTCACATATACATGTAATCGGTATTGTCTGATTACAGACAAAAAAAGAAAAGAAAAAGAAGGCGTGTTAACAATTTGTAAGATGTGCCTGAGTGTGCAATTTTAAAGGTGCAAGTTACCTGAGGAGAGTGGAATTTTTTTTTTCCTATCTTTTTAAAATTTAATTTCATTGTTTATCTTCTTATCTCTAAAATAAAATATAACTAATTTAAAATTAGTACGGCGTAAGTATTGATATGTCTTGTCACGTCCAATACTGATAATAATAAATAAATTACAAGTGTTGCAAGAGAGTTTCTCAAACCGGAAAAAGTAACTCGATCCGGAATTGCATCTAGCACCGCCGCAAATCCCGCTTATCAATTACCCCCTAGTGTTGCAGTAGTGCATTACAATAAGAAAAATCCATGGTCGCAGGCAGCAGAGACATTAGATTAGACACACTATCAGTATCACTAAGCATATAGTTGGACGCTGACCAAAGGTTGTTGCTCTTGATAAATTGTTTTCTATATTATTTAATTGTAATAAAAATGAAAAAAAAAAAGAAGTTTAAAGGTGTGCTTTAAATCTCTTCATTTATTTGGAACACGTATTGAGATGTATCAAGGAACTTAGCAATGATCAAGTACATAACAACATCCAATTCATCAAGTACAAATAAAGTCATCCAATTTAGAACTTGACCATAAGTTCTTATGTTTCATTGATTACATCTCATAAAAGCTTCCTCAAACTGTTATAATCAAATCTAGACTCGACATTACATAGCATAAGTAGTGTATTCAAACTTTGTTCTTCGACGTAAGGCTAAATGCTCTCACAACTTTTCCTTTCATCCTTGCATAGAACATCTTCAATCTGTGCCTCCGGGAAAGGCTACGTCTCTTGCCAAATATTCCAGGTCCATAAGTTGAAACACAAATCTCTTTAAGTAAAGGGAATTGCATCCATACAAATGAGGTGATTGGAATGCAAGCAAGCGAAATGATTGGAACAACAATCCATGAATATTTGTCGTGGAGCATAATGATTAGAGTAGTCGAAAACGCAACCATCATGGTGGCAATAGATAAAAACAGAGTCAAAAGGCCTACCATCATCTTTGTAGGCAAAGATGTAAGGAAATCGTTTTCTGCATAGCGTGACGTCAAGATACCCAAAAAGATCATTACTGAAGTTGTGGAAGCAAAGAGCGATAGAGCATCTGAGACTATAAACACCATAAACAATCTGTCATCTAAAAACATTGGAAGGCCTGTATTTTGGTTATTGCCGCCGGCAACTGTAAATGCTGCAGCAAACATTATGGTAATAATGAGAGCACCCACAACTGTACAAGAACTTGCTGTCTCTTTCATCGATTTTTCTCCCTCCTTTACCATTTCCTTGTGATTCTTGGTAAATAATTCACGTCCTGTCATGTTGTCTGCTAAGTTTACAAGCTCATGTAGACCGGGAGATACCAAATTCTCCACCTCCTGTATTTATATTCCTTGTTAGTGAAAGTATTGTAACTGAATTTTCTATGTTAGTTATATCACTTTAATTTTTCTTTTTCAGGTAAAATTAGAAATTATATACTTTTATACTTTCTTTTTCTTAATTAGTTCTATAACAATTGAGAATATACAAAAATTAGCCATTTGTGAAAATATATATGAGCGACCTGTAATTTCAAAACTCACATATATTATTTTATTAATATATATATATATATATATTATTAATGTATTAATATTTACACAAAAAACACGACCAATATTAGCAAAAAAGAAGGAAAAAAAATAAAGAACATAACGGAGGATAATACTTGGTATAAAAATTCTAACCTTGAACCATTGTAATTCTCTTTGCATTTGTAGAGCTGCATCTCGAATATGATTAAACTGTGTTGAAGATGATAAAGTCCCTGCTATATGTAGCATAGAGTTCATAAAGTGATCTACCGTGGTTGTGGTGGAATTTATAAATGATTCATCCGCCAAATCATATATAAGGTTATAAACCTTTTCTTGACGACATTCAATGGCAAATGTAAAGAAGTTCCTGCCTCTTTTATCACATATGGGCATAACATATGGATTTTGCGTAAATAGAACAGTAACAAACTCAACGTGGCCATACTGTATGGCCCGGAAGATTGCTCTTAGCACCACACTATCATGCAACTGTCCAATATCATCACATCTTGTCACTTCAGACATGCATTTTAGAAGTTGAAGAACCCGAACATGGACCAATTTCATTTCATATATGTGATCGAATATTCCTGGGCAGACATTGATGAAACAATTGTAACTACATCTTAAAAGCATTGATGATAACTGAAACAAATATGAAAAATGAAGAAGAATGGATTTAATTTGCATACCCAATAGTTTAAGGAGAGTCACAAGAAGTTCTTGGAAAAAACTCCTAACTACATTGCAATGGGTCCGAATATGTTGCCACAAGGGCAACTTCACGTGCCTTCCCATTGCTGGTCCAAGGCAGGTATCAAAACGAGACAAATATGAAGGTTCAGTTCATATAATAGCCACATTACACCTCTAATTAAGCTAGAAATTTACACAACACAAGATATATATCAATCAATAAAAACAAATAAACACACAACATATATAAAATGCAAGTGACAGTGATACAGATTACCCCAGAGTCCTGGATTAAAAATTGTTAGAAACATGTTCTATTCGTTTGGCTGTTATGAAACTATCCGTCTATTAATTTTTTTTTTCCGTCGTGGCTAGAATAATGTGTTGATTTTATAAAAAAAAAAACTAGAAATTTCCTACCTACACCCGATGAGTATGGGAGTAGTGGGTAGTTATGTTTATATGAGTGGGTAGTATTAGGACATTTTTTTAGGGCTAAATACTGTTTAATTAGTACCCTGTAGTATGGGTCAAACATCGATTCAGTCTCCTAAGTTTCAATTTCATCAAAAACAGCCACACAATATCATTTTCTCGTCCAATAGGTCCCTCCAACTCAATTCCGTCAATTTCAGACGTTAAATGCTGACATGACATTTCCAACTCATCAAAAGTGAGGCCCACAAAGAAGTGAAATTCCCAAACTAACCCTGGCCAACTGAATATGAAAAAAATCCAAGATAAATTTCAAACTATGAGGTTAGGGAGACTCAAACCCACCCCAACACATATGCAAATGAAAACCGCACCCACCAGACCACTTGCATGGTATTAGTACTATTACAAACAAAAATAACATATGTATTTTGTCATCGTCCTTCTCCACCCACCTTTCTCCTCCTCTCCTCTTCTTCTTCCTCTTCTACCATGAAAGACCCAGACCCCATCTTTCTGGTCTGGGTTTTTATGAACAAGGGTCTTAGTGGGAATCATAATTGGAACTCAGTAGAATGATATTCAATCAATTGCAAGAGAGAAATTTAGTAAAAGCAAAGGTCATGCACTTCTTGTTGTTGTTGTTTTTGTGATTCTATCTTAGTGGCATGTCAATAAACAACAGCCACCAAATGTGGTGGCAAGTTTCCATTAACATAATCGTTTTGCAGAGATTCCAAGTTTCAATTTCGATGAAAAAAAATTTCCAACTTTAAACCCATTTGCTCGATCTCTGCAAAACCCAAGCAACACAAAATCAAAGCCAATGGCTTTATCCATGTGGGTCTCTTTAAAACGTTCATTTCTTCAAAACCCAAATCCTCGTTTGGCCCAAATCTCACGCCAAACTCTTCATTCCCAATTTTTACGAACCCTAGCAATCCGATTGATTCCATTAAGAGCACCCAGAAAATCACAGAGGCCATGAAGCTTGTAGCCGTTGCCAGGGTTCAAAGAGCTCAAGACGCAGTCACCAATGGCCGACCCTTCTCTGAGACCCTTGTAGAGGTTCTATACAACATCAATGAGCAGCTTCAAGGTGAAGACATTGATATCCCTCTGACTAATGTTAGACCTGTCAAGAAAGTAGCCTTTGTTGTCATTACTAGTGATAGAGGTCTGTGTGGTGGTTTCAACAATGCATTGACTAAGAAAGCCCAGACCTGAACTGTGGAGTTGAGGAAATTAATTTGGATTGGAGGTGGTTCTGATCAGTGTTGTGAAGAAGGGTAACTCTTATTTTATGCGTAGGCCGGAGATTAAGGTGGATAGGTTGATGGAGGACTAAGGAGTGATTCACGAACCGACGAAGAAGAAGAAGAACAAGTCAGGTCCGAAACGTCTGACTGGAGGGGAGAAAGAACGCTCAAGTGACGAGTGACGACGGAGAGGAGACCGATCCCTAATTCTGGGTTTGGGGTCTGGGTCTTTCATGGCAGAAGAGGAAAAAGAAGATGAGAGGAGGAGAGAGGTGGGTGGAGAAGGACGATCAGTGTTATTTTTGTTTGTAATATACTAATACCATACAAGTGGTCTGGTGGTTGCGGCTTTATGTGTTGGGGTGGGTTCGAGTCTCCCCAACCTCAAAGTCTGGAATTATTTTGGGATTTTTCTATATTCGGTTGGCCAGGGTCAGTTTGGGAATTTCACTTCAGTGTGGGCCCCACTTTTGATTAGTTGGAAATGTCATATCAGCACTTAACGTCTGAAATTGACTGAATTGAGTCGGAGGGACCTATTGGATGAGAATATGATATTGTGGGGGTGTTTTTGATGAAATTGAAAGTCGAGAGACTGAATCGATGTTTGGCCCATATCACAGGGTACTAAACAGTATTTAGCCCCTTTTTTTAGGGGAAATTCTCATACACCCCAAATCCACCAATATACTTCCCAGACACCCCACCAACTTATTTTTATTCCCACTCACACAAAACTTTCCACTTTTTCTCCCTACTTTTCAAAATCACTCACTATTCATCCCATTAATACCTCTCTTCATCCTTTTCTTTATCTTATATACTTAATTTTGATAAAGCGTGGTGGGCCCATTATGAAATTATTTGTCTAGACTATAATTGCATATCAAAAGATTCATCCTCTATATTCAAAGGTAAGCAGTTAAATTTTACTATTCATAATTCCGATCGTAGACAGACTTGAATTAATTGCTATCTGCAATATTACTAGCAAATAATTGAAAAAAAAAAAAAAAAGTTGAAAAAATTGAAAGACTATAGAGAAAGTCTTAAACAAGAGATTCCCGATTACTGAGATATCATCTATAGAATCCAAACAAGAATCTATAGAATTGAGCAGAATATTGAAGATCTCTTATATACTCTTAAAGAGGAACAAAATCCTCTTGATTATTTGAGCATTGGTTAGATCCGCAAATCACTGGTATCAGAGCTTGCAAAGAGCTCAGCAGGGGAATCCCCAATGGGGACAATGTCTGATTTAATATTAGAGAAGTTGAATTCTCTACTAAAATCCTCTGATGAGAAACATCAGAACCTGCAAAAAGAATTATCTAGATGTCAACATCATCTAGAAAAACTACCTGATATACTCTACCAATTAGAAAAATTGGAAAACAAAATAGATTACATCAAGGAACTTCCAAAAACGGAAGATGAAAATGTAACATCCCAAACCAGAATTTACTGATTTACTAATCATTAGGACAGTAAACGACATTTACTTTCACTTTTACTGTCGTTTCAGTACTTTTAGGGGGCCCTAAAATATGACTTTTTGTTTGGGTCAAAATTTGAGAAAATTTCCTTCATGGAAGTTGTAGAGGACGTTAAACCGAGCGCGTGCATATATTGTACGTAAAAATCGGAGTTCGTATGTGAAAGTTATAAGCGAAAGATTAAAGTTGCTGTTTACTGTTACTGTTCATGATAACTTTCTATAAATAGCCAAGTTACTGTGGTAAGTTTCTATTTTTGGAAACCTACCTGGCTTTTCTCTCTCCTCTCCCCCAACCCTTTCTTCCTCTTCGGCCGATTTCTTCTTCCTCCGAATTCTTCCTTCTCTGGCAGACCCACGACTGAATCCGGGCACCGGCAGACTCACCCCCTCTTACTTGTCACGCCTGGGGTGGTGTTTTGCGGTGGTTCGGCTGGAGGAGCTCGGAATTGAGCCACGAAGTTTACTGTAGCCGAATGGAGGTTTCATCGATTTCCGGCGATTCCGGCGGTCCCCGGCCACCAAACTGGTGTCGAAGGTTTGGTTTTTAACATGGATCATTTTTCCCCTAGCCTTGAGCCACGATTTGCAGTGTGGAGGTCGAATCGACGATTTCAAATTCTAGGGTTCTTGGGTTTTTCTGGAAAAAATTCAACGGCCAATTTCGATCATTTACAGGTAAAATTGGAACTTGTTGTAGTTGTGAAAAATGCTTGGACTATGGAGTAGGTGGTGTTGCCAAAATTTGGTGACCATCGGAAGTGGTGGCCGCCGGCGCGTGGGGCCCACGCGCTGCCACTGTTGGTGGCGAGTGGAGGAGTGTAGGGCAGTGTTCTAATTTCAGTTTTTAGCCCATTAAATTGTAGAAATATTGTAGAGCTTGTATGTGAAGTTTAGTGAATTTTGGAGGAGTTTGGAATTGTTTGTGAATTTTTGAAGTTCGGAGTTTGTGATTGAATTGTGGGAAATCCGGCCCTCGTTTTCGTTGTGGAATATGTTAATTGGGGAATTGGTGTTGTGGGAGAGATTTGGGTTGAATTTGAGAAGTAATGGAGATAGAGATTTTCAGGTTTCGTTTAGGTTCGTAATTATTTTATCGGATTGCCGTTTACGGAAATATAATTGTGTACAGGGCAATGCCGCGAGCTACGGTTAAATGAAGGAACTCGTTTGCGTGGTCGCCCAATAGTACTGTGAGTGGACCTTTGCTTTTAAATATGGATGCATGCAATTGCTTATTTGTCTTGATTTGATTTGGGAAATGAATTAGTGACTTAAATCATTATTTTAATTTATCGAGCATATTGAACGGATTTAAATATTTTATTACTATGTCAATTAGATTTTTGAATTAAGCTGTTATGCTCGATTTTGAAATTGTCATTTATGTTAAATTTCGTTGAAGTAATTTTCCGAGGTGATTTCCGGAATTAAGTCTATTGCTATTCGTTGATTTGAGATTTTTGGAAAGATTTTCGAAATGGGATTTCGATGAAGTTATTTCCTATTTGTTTATTGACTTTCGGTTTTGGCATTGGGAATGCCTTACTGATAATCTAATTATTCTTTTAGCGTGTGGGACACGCTGTTGACTTATGTGACTTTGTACGAGAATTTCCGGGTACTGTTGGGAATCGTACCCGTATTTTCTTTATTCGCGGGACTTATGGGGAAGCCTTTTAGATTTACTGGATTTTAATGGTTTTTACCCACCATACCTGGGTCGCTATATTTTATTGCTAGCTAGCCTATTAGTACTCTTCCCTGCTTACTATGTGTTCGTGGGTGAGTAAGAGCAGAGCATGGGATGCTCCAGAGTGTGGGATACATCGACCCGAGCTTGGGAGGCTCCCTTCTTTCGTATGGTGATACATCTTCCTCATATCTTATCGTTGCTAGTCTGATTTTCACTGTAGCCAGCGGAGCTGGTCTTATTTTCTTGAGAAATGAGATTTCGGTTTTTACAATATATTTTTCGAATGTTGTGACTAGCGAGGCTAGTCAGTTTATCGTTTTGAAATTTTTGGATTTAAAGCTAAATGTGTTTTTTTAATTGTTGCATGCATCGGTTTTAATGAAATAAATGTGGGAAAGTATGAAATCCTTCTTCTTTTAAATTGTTTATTTTTGTCCACTCACGCTAACGTTTTTCGTCTACTTTCCCCTGAGCCTTTCGGTTTCTAATGCCCAGTTTGCAGGCGTTATTAGTTGAGGTCGGGCGTACGTGTTTCAAGGCATAGCTGACGAATAGTTTCCGCACTTCTTCATTTGGCTCTGATATATTGTGAGTTAATAGTTTTGGGTAGTTCACTTTAGGGGTGACTCGGCCAATTCTCGGTAGAGTTATCTCTAAGGTGGGCCCCATAGGGCCACCTCGGATTTCAGGGTGAAATCCGGGGCGGGTCCTGTCAGAAAAGCTAACAAGTGTTAGTAGAAAAATCAATGAACAGCAAAAAACGCTGGATTTTATGAAAAATATACTGAAAGACAAGAAAGTGCCAACAGTAAAACCAAAGAAGGCTAATGGATTTAAACCATTAGAAAGACGAGAAAAGAACCCTGTTCCAAACATGATTTTTCTGAAACCATCTACTAGTCAAATTAGTATTCGGTATGAAAACCCGAAAGAAACTCGAGATGTCAAAATGATGAGCATCTTCGGAAAAAAGAAAGGAGTACAACTCTCAATCCTAAAGAATTCGAATTCAACGAAATCGAACAGGAGGTAAAAAACTTCTCAATTCCAAAGTTATATTTTAAACAAATCCACAAAAGGGGAAAGTTTGACGTGCTGGATAGCCATCACTTCAAATTATTGGAATTTACAACCCCCTCTACAATGGGAGAAACAGATCTCTTGATAATCACTCCTGAAGAAGTTGCCAGACCAAGAACAAAAAATTACCAATTTATGCATATTGGAGCAGTCCAAGTAGACATAAAATTGCTCGCCCGAGAAGGCATAAATTGTTCAGTTCTATGTGTCTTACAAGACAATAGACTAACAGACTTCCAAGCTAGTCTGTTGGGAACACTTGAAGCATCCTTATGCAATCAAGTAGTTTATTTCAATTGCTTCCCAAATTTCTTAACCAGCTTGAAAGATGCAGATCACTGTCTCAGACTGAGAGTCAAGACATATGACATATCAATGAAAAAAGATATGCAAGAACTCGCAATAGTATACAGAATATACTATAAACTAATGAGTACCACAGTAAAACCAAAGACAAGGATATCAAATATCCCAGGTCTTACTACTGGATTCCTCACCAGTCAGAAAAACCATTCACAACAGATTCATTAGGTTACTTGGAAAGAAGTAACTTTTCCTATTGAATGGAAATTATCTGGTCAGAAGATACCAGCAGAAAGTGCAAAAGCCAAAATTTATGAAAGCAGAAAGACTGGAGAAATCAGTCTAAATTTTGACAATCACAGAAAAAGTGATGTCTGTCCTGAAAATATCAGGATAAACAACAATCTTCTTAGAAGAAGCTACAGCACTAGAGAAGCTAGTGTTAGTGGTACCAAATCCTCTGTAGAAGAACCTACAGAACCAATCACTGAAGAAGAATTAGAGGCTGATCTGAACAGACCAGTCAATATGCTTAGAGCAGAAAAGCTCTATGATCTCCATGATGAAGCAGAATCTTGCGAAAATCCTGAACGATTGGAAAAACTAATCGAAGAAATGAAAAAAATTCAAACCAGGAAAGGAAAGAAAACTCCTTCCCTGTCAAGATATTGAAATGGAAGAAGGAGAAATCTCCAAAACTTTCATCGTAAGAGAAAAGGGAAAAATAAAACTCCCTATACAAAAAGCCCCTACAGGAAAAAATGGAGAAAGAAATTCTCAAAGATTTGTCCCAGAGGACAATATACCCAGAATACCAATTACCTCTCATGGTATTTGGCTAAATCTAGACAAAGCTCTAGACAAGAGAAAAACTCTTGACCAATGGGTTGATAGCCTGATGATGGCTTATGCTCTAACCCTTGGAAAATTTGAAGCACCAGATCTTCAGGTGTACTATGAAACTACTTTCACCGGAGTAGCAAAAAAGTACTATTTCTCTTTCAAAAAGACTGCCAGAGGAAAAGGCTGGCTTGAAGAAATCAAAAATTCAAAGTCTCCGTATGATTTTGCAGTACCCCTGTACGATCAGTTCTGTGGAGATCTTTCAAATCTGAGTGAAAAGGCTAAAGAAACAGCCAAATCAAATATCTATGCTCTCAAAATTTGTGACATGAGATATTTTGAAGAATACTTGAATGAATTTCAAGAATATTACTGTACGATTGGTGAACTAGAGAATACTGATCTAGTCAACCTGTTGCACAGGAAATTCTTTAAACCATGGAGAACAGCTGTGAGAGAAAGCATAGCTAAAAAACCAATTGAAAGATTTTCAGTTGGAAGAATTGCCGACAGAATCTGGCAATTACTGAAAGAACAATGCAAAGCCAATCTAAGAGCAAAAATGGCTAAGAAACAACTCAAAAGAGTTGAAAATTTCTGTTACGGAATACTGGATATGCCAACCAACTGGGGATGTCATGAATCCAAGTTCCACAGAAAAAGAAAAGAAAAATTTTACCCGAAAAAATTCAGAAAGGGTAACAAGAAAAGAGACTGGAAATTCAAGAAGAGTTCTAACTTCAAAAAACAACAGGATGAAGATCCTAAAAAGAAATTCTTCAAGAAAAAGAAGAATAGCCATCAGCATAAACCACAACCAAGCAAGAAAGCTTGCAGATGTTGGTTATGTAAAGCTGAAGGGCACTAAGCCAATGAATGCCCAGAAAAGGATAAAAGATCTACTAAAGCTCTCTTCGAAGAATATAAACCTATAGTAGAAACAACAAATATGAAAGGCTACGAAATAGCCTATTCTGATGATGAAGACGACAGGTCAGTCTACTCTGCCTGGTCTGAAGAAGGAGATTCATCTGACTCGGAAACAGATTCTGAAGTAGAATACTTAGAATCTAGGCAGATGAATGTCTTAAAAGTCAAAAACTGGGAAGAAAGCAAGACAGAAGCAATAGTGTCTGCTTATCAGGTGAACCCTGGTACATTCGTTTGTGACTACTGCCTATGTCATGAAAAGAATGGACTTCCTATGTTTTGCGAAGAGTCTAAAAAGACTTATCACAAAGAATGCTTCATAGCAGAAGCAAGAAGAAAAACCGAGAATGGCTTAGTCAGCCAATTGGTTGAACAAGAATATGAAGAATATTTCTCTGACAAAAATAGAAAAAGGTTGAGGCCCTGTTCCAAGAAATCATGGAACCATCTTCCTCAGAAATAAAGGAAGAAAAAATCGATGAAAATATTGAACTGGTTGAACCACCAGAAATTGTTCCAGAATAATGCAAACCATTCATACCACAGGAACAAGCTCAAGAAAATGAGCTTCAACAATCGAAGGTCGTCTCTACTAATAGATATAGCAACTACATAGAGATTGGACTAAAATTCTCTAATCACAAGAAATATCATCTACATGCATTTGTAGATAATGGATCGGGATTCACTGTTGCAAAAAGATTTGCAATTCCAGAAGAACTATGGAAAGAAGATAAGAAAAGAACCGCTACTGGAGTCACGTTTGATGAAAGCCATCTTACTATGAATAAAGTAGCAAAAAATGTTCACATCACCATTGGTGGAGGAACATTTATCATCCACAACGTTTGGCAATCTAAAGGCCAAGGATCCGATTTCTTGTTGGAAAATGATTTTATTCTCCAACAGAGATTCATCCAGAATGAAGAAGCGATAGGCTTCAAAAAAGGAGAACGACTGTTCTGGGCAGACCGACTTACACAAGCAAAAAGTGTAGTAGGTCCAAATTTTACTTCTCAATATCAGAGATCGCAACAGAATAGTGGTGATCTTACCCCCTAGAAGCCCAAATTCGAACCCATACTCCAAATCGAACAAGAAGAAGAATTACTTGTTGGAGAATCTTTTGAAGAAGAATAAGAAACTAGTGAAGATGAAGAATCTAGTTTCATCCATGAGCATAACCTCAAGCATTTCAAGAATAAGCTTGAATCTCAGAAAATTCCCACTCTTGATAAAATCAAGAATCTACTCGAACAAAACATCGATGTAGACCCTCAAAAGTTTTGGGGAAAAGACCCAGTGATCTGTGAATTAAGATCAAAAAGTTTTTGGGAAAAGACCCAGTGGTATGTCATGTCAAAACCATTCCTTAATACAAATAGGAAGATAAAAAAGAATTCAGAAAAGATATTGAAGATCTCCTGAACAAGAGATTAATTCAACCATCCACTAGCCCTCATCATGCTCCAGCATTCTACGTGAGAAATCATGCAGAAAACCTCAGAGGGAAAGCTAGAATGGTAATTGACTACAGAGATGTCAATAAGAAGACCGTGAAAGACGGTTATCAAATTGCTCAAGTAAGAGTACTGATCAACCAGCTCAGAGGAGCTAAAGTCTTTTCAAAATTCGATGCAAAGTCGGGTTTTTGGCAAGTCAAGATGCACCCTGAGAGTGTTCCTCTCACTGCATTCGGAACACCACAAGACCATTACGAATGGTTAGTAATGCCTTTTGGTCTAAAACAAGCCCTTTCAATCTTCCAGAGAAAGATGGACAACATCTTCAAACATGTGGCTGAATTCTGCGTCGTCTACATTGATGACATCCTTGTCTTCTCCAAAAACAGAGAAGAACACATGAAACACCTCTATGAGGTTGTAAAGCTGATAGTTCAGCATGGAATTATTCTAGGAGAAAAGAAGATCTTCTTTATCCTCGATGAAGTTGATTTCCTAGGAATAAACATCAAGAATGGAGTAATAAAACTCCAACCTCACATCCTTGAGAAAATCTGGAAGTTCCCAGATAGAATTCCTGATGCTAAGAGTCTAGAGAGATTCTTAGGAGTTATCAATTATGGGAGAGATTTTATTCCCAAAATCTCAGGACCTACAACAATGTTATCTCCTAAGACAAGTTCCAAAAGAAAATGGAACTTCACTGAAGATGATGAAAAAATTGTGAAGCATATAAAAAATCTCTGCAAAAACCTCCCTCCTCTACAACAACCAGAGGAAAATGATGAGATTATCCTCCCAACAGATGCGAATGATAATTACTAGTCCAGTGTTGTTATGGCAAAAACACCTGGAACTAACACTGAAAAGATTTGCAAATTTTGTAGCGGCAAGTTCAGCCCTGCAGAACTGAATTATCCCACAGGGGAAATAGAACTTTTGGCTGTCAAGAAAACGATTTTAAATTCTCCAGCATTTCTTGGAAAACCCTTTACTGTCGGCACAGATTGTGCCAGAGTAAAGAATTTCAAAAATTTTAAACTTGATAAAGTTGTTGATAGAGGAAGACTAGCAAACTGGCAATTATTTCTTAACCAATATGATTATAATGTTGAATTAATTGCAGGTAACAAGAACTATCTTCCAGACGTCTTAACAAGGGAAATGGCCATGTTCAGCCTAAAAGATGACGACAAAGGTCGCAATTCCAGGAGCAGAAGAACTAGGAAAGAACATGAAGATACAGAGGATCCCAAAGAAAAAATCCTCAAAAGATTTACTGCTAATTCTGAAAGGACTATCCACAACTGATCAATCCCAGGGTAAAGGATTGGCTAGCCCTTCTCAAACGGCAGACGATAAAGGCTCATCAAGACAGTTGACGGCTGCTGCTTTGCCAAAAAGCAGACCTACTCCAACTGGAGTTATAAATGTTTTTAATTATGAATTAAGAGCCTTTGCTGATCCTGTGTTTAGAACTGGCAGGAGGCTAGCTTACCACCAGAGGACAATCCTTGATAATCTCCTATTTGCCTTTCAAAAAAGAAACAGTGGTATCATGTTCCCAGCTCTGTTTGCCTTAGCTGAATAACTTTATGAAAATGCTAGACCACAGCATGCAGAAGCTCATATACAGCAGAGTGCTGTTCGAAGTGAAAAAATTCACTATCTAGAAGATCCAGAAAGTGCTAGAATTCCTATCATAGCATTAAAAGAAACAGATTGGTTTGAATTCCATAATCTGATAGGAAGTCACAATTCTGAGGACCGTATTCCTCCAACCCTCTTCATTATTGCAGGACCTTATGTTGGAAGATACTTAGTCAATGTTCAGAGTGAACATCCTCAAGAACACAAGCTTTGGCTTGTTGAAAATGGTTTTGTCCATAATCTATGGACCAAAACGAATGATGATCTCAAGGGACTACCCCCTATTATTATCAACACAGTCAAAAATGTCAGAAAAAATGACTGTATACTGCGACTGAAGTTCAGGTCCACGCCACCGGAATGGATTCACAAGACAAACGGTGAAGTGGAATACATTTCTCCCAATCATTATGTGAGAATTATCCAGAGGGGATATCTTCAGCCCGCCTGTGTTGGATACAATGGCCAGCCAAACTCAAGCATTCCTTGGATGAAGGCCATGTCTCTTGAATACATCAAAAAGATCATCTCTGAAGATACAAAAAATACCTTCCTGGCAGTAGGAGAGAAAACAATTATCACTGCTTACGACCATCCTGACGTAGTCAGCAGTGACCTCTTCCTATCTCTCACAAGAAAGGAGATAGATTCGACACTGGCATGCTTACAGTGGGTTGAAAAGCTTGAAACAGACAACCACTACAAGATGTATGTTGATACAGATGTCGAAGACAATGCAACAACCGCTCGTAAGGTCCAGGCATATAACAACTCTTTTGTCCTCGGTCACAATTCAGAAACAAATGAGAACATGTGAAGCAGCAGGTGTAGAAAGCACCGAAAGTACTTTTGGACTCTTCCCAAAAGCTACTTTTGCTTTTCAGAAAAGAATGGTGAAAAATATTTCACCTCAAGGAATCTACTTTTCCCTTGTCCGACCTCCGCCAGCAGGAGCACTCAGGAAAGTAGAAAATCACGGAGTTGAACTGTACATTTTTATGTTTTGAATTCCAGTTTGAGTTCCGCTCTCTATATAAGGAGCTTCAGTTTCATTTGTAAGGCATTCGAAAATTGAGAAGAATCATATTCTCTCAAAGAAAGCCATAGTAGCAGTGTGCTCTTTCCTTCCTGTCTAGTGTGACAAAGTGTGCTTTCATTACAAGTAAGTGTCTGTAATCATTCATGGATAGCTAAACAGCTTTTTAGCTGTTTACCCAAGAATGAGGCTCTGAACTTTAGATTGTAAATTATGTTTGAATAAATAATTTCAGAATGCTCATCCACCTTGTCAATTATGTTTTAAGTTTTAGTTTGATATTTTTATATCAGTTTTGCCGTATTCATGTACTATTTTTTAGCTTAGACTTGGAAAAATTGACTCAGCTTTTGATCGAAACAAGCAGCAGTGATTCCGCCTGTTAAAGTAACCATTAGGCAGGAAGCCGCTAGGTGAAAAACGTAGGCATGTTGAAGGCTAGTTTTGTTTTTCTCAAACAGTGAAAACAAGTTTTCCTAAGAAAAAGCAAAGAAGTCAGCATATGACATATTAGGCACTAGTTTAGAAAAGACTACCCTCCTAGGTTTTTTCCCCTGAGATTTGTGTAAATATGGGCACAATTCAAACTTGTTGGTGCAAGTGGGCACAATACATGTGATTTCTGGGTAAACAGGAATTAACCCTTTTTTTTTTAATTAATTTTTTTTTTGTTCATTATGTTTTGACACTTTTATCCCTAATGAATAAAATGTTATCCATGATATTTTAATTTTTGAGGGTTGAAAAGGTAAAAAAATCAGTTTCGGCTAACAAACTCTCTTCTCTTAATAATAACTAGCATTTATCCACACATGCTCTGCATGTGCAAGTTATTATTATCTTCTTTTTTTTTCAGAAAATAAAAAAGAAAAGAGTTGGTTATTGTAGAGAAAAGAAAATGGGAGAGAGAAAAGTGGGTTGTGGGTATTTAAAAAAAAAAAAAAATTTAAGTACATTTTGTAAAGTTCTTAATTATTCTTGTGATTTAATTCATTCTCAAATTTTATTCTGTCAAAATTTTAGATTTTGGCTAATAAAGTCTCTTCTCTTAATAATAGTATAGATAAATAAGTCACAGCCCACATGAATTGTTGTATCATTAACTCTATTCGCTTATTCATTAAACATTCCACTATTAAATTTGAAGTTTCAATGGCCTAACTCGGGTGGCTCGACGCCTCGACCCATTTGAAATAGACACATTAGGGCTTTGCACTATGCTTGGGGCAGCTCATAATAAACATTATCCCTAGCCTTGCCGCCGTCTCCAACTATTTTTATTAGAGTGGCTGTTGGCGCCAGCGCAGTGCATTTTTGCCCAGCCCTACAAAATGATTGTGGTCTTGTTAATCTCACGTACCTTGCAACATTCCAGTATAAGAGCAAGTCTACTCGTTAGGTTACTCGAGCACTGTTTCACTCATTTTTTTATGGTTGCTTCTACTTGTTAGGTTAGGGTCTGGATCACAATTTATTTTTCTATATTATTTCATTATTTAATTTTTTATTGTATAAAAAAATTATTCTCACAATCGTAAATACTTATTACACACCTCAATTTTTCTACATTTAAAATTAGACTATGGGTAATGAAATTACTAAAAAAGACATATATTATAAAAGAAAATATAGTTGGAATATATAATATCTTTTAATTTTGTTATAAACACCAAATTTGAATCTTCTTCATATTTTCTTGATAATTTTGTCTCCCACAGATTTTGGGTAGTCTATTTTTAGGGATAGTTCCTCCAAATTTTCGATGCACTTATTCTTAAAATGTGCCCCACAGAACCACCTCAGATTTTAGGATGAAATTCGAGACAGATCCTGTCATTTCCTCCTAGTAGACTTGGATTTCTTTAAATTTTTCAACTTTTGGGGTCCACCCAACGTGACAACTAGGCTAAACTACCACCAATGGAATTGCTTTAAGAGTTTCTTTCAGGTAGGAAAGATGCTCCCAGAATCTCTTCTTCGACATCAAGTGGCATCAAATTCACACTCAAGCGAATTTGGTCGATACTTGGTAAGGTTGCAATCAAGGTGTATGTAGTATGGTAGTGTAGTTTTATAATCTAACCATTTTAAACCTGTGTACCCATACTCTCTCATATTCTTATATTTTCAGCTGTGTAGTTCTATAATCTAAATGTCAAAAAGTTAATTTAACTTTCAAAGATCGTCTCTGGACAAAAAATGCAAACAAAAGTCATTCCATATGCGGTTATATCAAATAAATGAACGGTTTGGGGTTTGGCTCGGGGTTTGGACTAGATGGTTTGGCGACGAGCACTGGACAACGTCTTGAGTGCAGTGGTTGTTTGTACAAGGATGGCACTCCTCGTCGAGGGACTTCTAGTACTGGCGAATCGGAGGTACTAGGCGGTGGTGCGGGGTGTTTTATGGGAGGGCATAGCTTAGTGGTGGAGCTGGTGCGTAGTAACACAGCTCGTCATGGGACGTTACGGTGTAGGGCGCGACAATGAGAGTCGCTGCTGCATGGTCGGGACCGCGTTGGGTCGCGGCGGCGGGGACCAGCGGAACTGCACCGGAACTGTACATGTGGCCATTGGGTGAGGAAGATGGAGTTTGGGTTTGGGTAAAACCAATCTTGCCGGGCCTTGAGTTTGGACCTCTTTTCTTGGGGCTGCCTTCTTGGGCTAAATGATTTGGGCTGGGGTGTTTCTACCCTAGTCCTAAAATATGTTTTTAGTTAGTCTAATTTCAATAATTTCCTTTCTATTAGGAAGCTAAGCACTTTTTGCATACTCTATGTACCTCTAGCGCCTCTAGAGTAGTACCAAATGAGGAGTTCTACTATGTCTACGTACTGAAATGTCTAATGAGAGGGTCTATTTCTATGTACTGTTGTGGGTACTACCACTATCTTCTTGTCTGTCTATAGATGACAGCGAAAGGATATGTGACGGCCAATTCTGGCTTGTGATGAATATATTGACACCCGATTTGGGTTTGATTTAAAAATAAATGAACAGTTCTAATGAAAGTTAACATTCTAATAACCAACTGATCATTGTTTGATCTCATGGTATGAATAAATGATTTCTTTTTACATTTATTTTTTTGTAAATGTGATTTATAAAGATTGAATTAACGTGTTCGGCCGCTCTACTTTTTGCTCATAGACCGCCGGTGGCTTCTTGCCTCATCGACGAGTGGTGGGTGTTGCCCAATAGATTCCTAGGGCTTTAGGATTTTTCTTTTTCTATGTTTTTAGGTGTTCTTGGCTGTGTCTACCTTTTCATCTATCTCATGCAGCAACGCGGACGTTGGTGAAGGGTTCTCGGCTATTAGCGACGGGAAGGTGGTTAGTGGCCAGATCGTGGTAGCAACAGACCATAGATTGTACAGCACTGGTCTCGTTTCTAAGGCGTGTGGCTGGATGGAGGATTGAAAGGGATTCTCGAATCAATGAGAGGTCGGATTGGTTTCATTTCAATTTGGGATGGATTTGCACAGTGGTTCAGTAATGAGTTCAGCCAAGGAGGATGGTGGTGGCCTGAGATTTCAAGCTTGTCGTGACAGAGTACATGGCTTGGGTGTCTACGGTGGGGCGCTCTCATTTGACTACACTCATGTTGGTTTGCCGACGGTTTGTTGTCAATGGTGAGGAAGATGGAAGTAGTTCATCATAGCCTGGTACTTTGTTTTATTAGGTTTTTATGTTTTGGTTTTTGGTTAGTTTTAATAAGTCCCTCATCCTTTGAGCAAGGGTTTTGGTGGTCTTCCCTATTGATTGTGTCATTGTTATGGTGTCATCTCCAGGGTCTAGCTGTTTTAATTTTGATTTTTTCTTGTTGTCAATGTAATGGGGAGATGTCCCTGCACGTATACTGACGGTATTGGTATATGGTGTGGACGGGGGTTAATCTCTTCTTAAGGTTAGTTGTAAGGATGTATCGGGAATCTTGAAAAAAGTTGATCGGTTGTAGCCCGGAAGAAAGGGCTATTCATGTGGTTAGAATTGGGCCCCTATCGGCTCATGATATCTGTAACCGCTGGTTCTATAATAAGGGTATGAGTATGTCCTCTTCTCTAGTTGAAGTAGTTGAGATTTGATGGTGTCATCCCTATTATTGTAATCTTTAGGACTTGATTTTTTTTTGTTTTATTTAGATGGAGGTTTTTTTGTGAACGAGGGAGTCAATATTATGTCAACAAATAACTTTTTCTCCTTTGTTATAGTAAAATAAAATGAAAAAAGAAAAAGAAAATACAGATCAACATAATACATATTGGCAATAAGCAGAAACATTGAGACATTTTTAAAAAAAAGTTAATTTTATCCAAAGTCACTAGAGTGGCACTTCTTGATTGCAACATACCTGACTCATTCAGATCCATTTGATTCTCTTCATCAATTTCCGGTGTTAGAACATCTATACAAGCATCAAAACTGGTAAAATCCTCTATGTGTATACCTATGAAGTGGAACAAACCGGCTAGTCAATACTTAAAGATATCTCAAAAGTTAAATTTTTGAAGATTTATGTGAATGGAAGTTCTACGGTACATTAATGTATCAATAAATCAAATAGACTTGGTTCGATATAGAGGTACAGTAGTCTTAAACTAGTCTACGAATGCATGAAGTCAGTTTACCTCTTAATCAAACTATTTACTTAATTTGTCAGCATATTAATGTACCGTAAAATAGACCCTTCTTCAAAATGCTTAAATAAAGATCATATGAAAGAAACAAAGTATTTATAAGATGCGAATGTGCAATAGTGAATTGATGTATAGGACAATACTTAAAATAGTGATCCGGAGAGAAAAAAAGGGTGCAGTACTAACAATGATATATCCATCGTTGATAGAAAGTCATCGGTGTTCCACTTAAGAATGCAGAGCGCATGCCAGCTAACAAATTTAAAGGACAATTCCCGTCGAAGTCTTTAGTGATGGCCAGCTTTGGATAACGCTGAATTAAATCCAATGCAATATCTATGTTTCTCATATAGTAGAATGAAAGCTCAGAAGAATTATATTTACAGCAGAATATTCAAAGCTTATGAGTTGATGCACTTACCAAATTTTTTCCTCTGAAGACAGCTGGTAATAATATCAGCGCCATTCGGACCGTTCTCTGGCTTCAGAGATTCCTTTGGAGTTAGACGATATAGATAGTCAGCCACCTCAAAATTGTTGTGCGATAAAGCTACGAGAGCTGGATATAAATTTTTATACGCAGAATCATCAACGCAAGTGGAGACTAATGCGTTATTCTTTCGGACCAGGCATTCAACTATTTTGATATTTCCCAATGGCAGCCTCACCGCATAATAAAAGGCCGTACGACCATTACCGTCTTTTATTTCCAAGTCTTCTTCTTCCATCAACCGCACCATCTCCTCTACCCCTTTTGCGTCCCCAGTGAAGACTGCCTTGTGAAGACCTGTGTAGCCTGTTTTTGGATCTCTTATTCTTACTGCTTCCCGATGTCGGTTGAAAAACTCCATTACTTCATCCCAATCAACATGAAGAGCGACATTGGCGGCGTTGTTCTCATGTCCTCCTGCCAGGTTCATTAATTAATTAGCTTCACCCGGACAAAACAAAATTACATTTATAGATGGAAATATATATATATATATATATATACAGCGCTTCTCCGGTGCGGACGTCCGCACTTTTTGCTTAGGTGCGGATTTCCGGTTTTGACTCACTTTCCGATCACATTTTCACATCTTAACCGTTCATTTTTTAGGTCATAATATATAGATCACCTCTACAAAATTTCAGCCAATTTGGTGATCGTTAAGGCATCCAAAACTGCAATTTACCATTATAAATACGAACGGTTCCGGTTCGACAGATTCTGTCCGTTCGTGTAAATTGCCACTTTGGATGCCTTAACGATCATCAAATTGGCTGAAATTTTGTAGCGATGATCTATACATTAGGATCTAAAAAATGAACGGCTAAGATGTAAAAATGTGATCGAAAAGTGGATAAAAACTGGAAATCCGTACCTTTTTCTTCGGTGCGGATATCCACACCTGAGCAAACTTATATATATATATATATATATATATATATATATATATAGACATAGTGGGTGTTATTAAGAAAAGAGAGTATGTGCGTGTGAAACCTTACATCATATATTAATTTGAAGTTATAAATTTAATAATTAAGAAATAAAAAGGTAAATAATAAAATAAAAATTGAAATAGATAAGAAAATAATATTTCACTCATCTGCAGCTGCAAGTAACTTTCCACTTACCCACTGTGTATTTCACCAATGACAAAACTTTTCACTATCTGTAGTAACTCCAGACTTTTTTTGAAAAAAGTTTTTCGACATTTATTTAAATAATTGTTCACACCCATCGGGTGTGTTTTGTTGTAGTATATATATATAAATCAAGAGAGGGACTTCTTTAAATTTGAAAAGTGAGGATGTTTTGTTTTTATCATATATTTTAATAATCAAAACCAGTCATTCTTTAGTTACCTACACACATATAAATCTTACAAAAAATTAGCCAAATCAGAAAACGTTTAACCATTTTATTAGCACAATGTTCGTTTTACATTAATCTAACGGACTACATTTATTTATATAATTTCCAATGACCGAATGATTGTGGATTTTGTTAATTTTTTGTAGACACAATTCTTGCATAGGAATGTAAAGGATCAATGGTTGAAATCATTGACTTAGGTCATATACTAGTGTAAAATAGCAAAAAACCTCAAATTCTTAAAGTAAGGAGGTCCTTTCTTGATCCTCCCTCATATATATATATATATATATAGGAATTTTCTCAGGTGCGGACGTCCGTACCGAAAATTCGGTACGGATTTCCTGTTTTCGACCACTTTCCAGCCACATTTTTACATCTTAACCGTTCAGTTTTTAGGTCCTAGTGTATAGATCACCTCTACAAAATTTCAGCCAATTTGGTGATCGTTAAGGCATCCAAAACTGCATTTTACACGAACGGACCGAATCTGTCGAACCGGAACCGTTCGTATTTATAATGGTAAATTGCAGTTTTGGATGCCTTAACGATCACCAAATTGTCTGAAATTTTTCAGAGGTGATCTATACACTAGTACCTAAAAACTGAACGGTTAAGATGTAAAAATGTGGCCGGAAAGTGGTTGAAAACAGTAAATCAGTACAGTCCGCTCGGTACGGACGTCCGCACCTGAGACGGACTGTATATATATATATATATATATATGTATATATATTGTGTGTGTGTGTAAATACCATCAGTTGCTTCTTCTTCTTCTTCTTTTATTTCCACATTTTCATCATGCACACGCCTGCCATCATCCACTGGCGTAGGAAAGTCGGATCTCTCATCTGAAAAAGAAAGGCCAGCCTCTTCAATAATTTTTTGTTTCTTCTTCAATTGATAAGCAAATTGATTGAATAATCTATCTTGTTAATTTATTTAACAAACTCAAAATATACAACAACTGGTTGTTGATTACCATCAGTTCCTTCTACTTCTTCTTCTTTTATTTCCACGTTTTCATCATGCGTGCGCCTGGCACCATCAGTTGGGGTGGGAAACTCGGATCTCTCATCTGAAAAGAAATTTCAAGTTCATTTTATATAATTTATAAACAGCTGATTGAGCAAGAGATATTAAGGTGGTTTAAATTAGATCATTCTTATTTTTATTTTATTTTCAAATTTTGTGCATCTGAGAGAAATAAGTTAGAATATAACACTTTTCTATATTCTGATCATAAAAGTTAGGACATGAACAACAAATATTAACCGTTAATGAACAACAAATATTAACCGTTAATGTGTGTGCTCATATGTCTGGAGAACGCGCTTGCATGCGCTTGAGACAGCAGTAGAGAATTGCGTGCATTGGTTGGCTCCCTGTGGGTCTGTGTGAGGCCGGGCTCCTTGATCGACGTTCTGTTTTGATCGTGGAGATAGCGGTGGCAGTTGGTGCGGTGAAGGAGAGGGGGATTACGGCGGTTATCCGGTCTGGCTTTGCTCCTCGATGGTCTGTTAGACGGACTGGTTTGGTGTCGCAGACTCGGAGGTTGGCTGGTGGCGGCTTGCTTGTGGCGGTGCATTGTGGAACCGATCGGACAGATCCGATCTGGATTGGATCTCATGGATCCGATCTGGGATGAGCTTTGTTTGGTTGGGACAGTGTTTACCCATGGAGCGACTGGGATGGCGGTAGGTTCATGGTGGTCCGGCAATTCCAAAGGGGTGGCGTAGTGAGGGGTCTGGCGGCAGTGGCCGTGGTGGGGTTGGGCCAGATTTGGCTGGCGGCCCGTATTCTTCCTCTGTCCTGGGTCGAGGTCTGGGCCTGGCCTGGGCTAGTTGGTTATTTTATGTTTTTAGTCTTATTTTCATTAGTTGTTTAGGTATGTCTCGCTATTGGCGTGTAATAAGTCCCTACATGAATCTTGTAGGGTTAGCCGGGCTAAATGCCTGTGTGTGCACTGTAAGTGCCTTGTCTGACCTAGCGAGGCGACGATCCTTTGTTAAATGGTCGCAGCCTCCTAGTGGCAGAATGAAACTAAGTGTCGTCGGATTTATTTTCCGGCGGCAACATAGTAGGAAAGCTGTGATTTGGTATTTATGCCTTCGCTGTAATCGAGTTATCTTTCCGTTATGTCACCGCTTTGTCAAAGCAAATAGAGTAGCCAATAGTGCACTCTTTGCTAATTGGTGCTTGTTAGAATACATGTATTTTGTAGAGTTTTCTGATATTATTTCAGGACGTGCTCTAGATGCTTATTGTAATCAGGGGTTTAGACTCAATGTCCCCCCCTTGTATTCGGCAGTTTCATTAATCAAGGCTGGAGGGTAGCCGCACCAAGCCCTCATTTCAAAAAAAAAAAAAAAAAATTAACACTTTTCTATTACGAAGATGTTTATATAGTAAGTAGATACATACGGATTCAATGTTCAAATCTTGGCTTGGTCTTGATGTTGTGATCAATCAATAGTTTTCATATAAGAATTATTACTCATAGACTCGGAGTAAGTACCTAATCCTACAGCTAGCTAGGCTTACTGGTATATTGAATTTCTTTTTTTCCTTCATTTCGATCTATATTTGAATTTTTGACAAGAGGCATTAATTAGTACCTGTGGGTTTGAGACAGGCTGGTCTCAACTTTCTTGCCAACAGATCCCAGGCAACTCTGGCGCTCTCGGTGTCACTGATAAGTGGAAAAAGACCAGACCCACAAGAAATATGAATTACATGTAGAGCTTTTGCATTCTGCCTACTCCAAGCATCAAGTTTTTCTTCACCATCTTCTAGTTTAGGAGGATCACCGGGGGCTTCAACAACCTTCCAAAGACCCTCAGCTAACAAGTAGGTCTTAACCCAACGACTCCAATACTCATAGTTATCCATGTTTAGAAGTTCAAGAACAATGGCACTTGGTGCAACTATGGAACTTTCCATGCTTAATCTGTCAATATAACCGTGGTAATTAATACTTGTGTCAAGAATATGCGAAAGCGAACAAAGATTAAGAATAATGAAACAATGTAAATACTCACAGATTGAAGTTGTGGGACGGTCTTAAAAATTCTGCAGGGTATAGCTTAGCTAGCTTGCAAGTTCCATTGTGATTTATAGATCAGACAATTAATAATTTGAGGCCTAGTAGTCTACTTAAAAATTCAGCAAGCTGAGACAAAGAAAGACTTTGCAGACGACTGAGGAGAGGCCATAGACCACGCAGAGATGGCGTGATTGGCGCCCACTTCACAATTATTTGGGCTATTTAATGAGGAGGTGGCAACTGGCAAACATTTAAAACACCCCCAACGTCCGTTAGTCAGCCGTTCAAGTTGACTGGGTCAACTCATACAGGACAAAGCCGGATTTATTAGTGAATTGATTTCTTACCTTAAGGGTAATTTGGGGACAACGTGAAAAGCCTTGATAAATAGTTACTCAACTGACCCAATTCAGCGACAAAGAAAATCCAGAATCAAAACCAGCTCAAAACAATCCTCAAGCACCCAGATCTTCAGAAGCCAACAAAAGTCAACCACAACCCAAAAATCTTAAAATCCTATCTTCAACAAAAGTCAAACAAATTAACACCACCCAAAACCAAAACACCCACAGCCTTTGGATGACCTGTTTTCAATGCTCTCAAGCCTTGCTTTTCAACCTTGGGAAATATGAACTGTGGTAATTAACATTTGTGTCAAGCATATGCGAAAGCGAACACAGATTAAGAATAATGAAACAAAGTACAACTATATTCGCAGATTGAAGTTGGGGTGGACGATCATAAAAAAATCTGAAGGTAGCTTAAATAGCTTGCAAGTTCCATTGTGATTTACAGATCAGAAAATTGGAAATGTTGTTAATTTGAGGTCCTATGAAAATATCAGGAAGCTAGATGAATAAAGATAGACTTTGGCGAAAGACTTAGAGGACTAAGAAGAGACCACACCTCTTGTGTGACCTGGTTCACGCGGATAACGCAACGAGACGACTTCACTATTTGGAATATTGAAACAAATTGTGAGTCTTTGATTATTGACATCCGGCTCCTCTAAAGTGAATTTGTTGTAAACTTGCATGAAGTTCATGTAATTTCAATTTTTTATATAATCTAATAACTAAAAAGATAACCACATCACCTAAAACAGCTTAAAGATAATTTTATTTTCAAATTGTCCTTGACACCGTAGTTCCATTCATCAATAAAAAAACATGAACAATTCTTAGGTTCACTCCTAGGGTGAATGAATATATTCACCCCTATTGTCGATTAACGTATTTTTATTTAATAAATTTATAATCCAACGATCCATATCTTAAATTAGCCTTTAAAGATCATCTCTGTAAAAAATCAATCGAATCAGAAATCGTTTAATTATCTACTTGAATCAAACAAATGGATAGTTCTAACAACACTTACTACTATTATGATGAACCGTCCATGTATTTCATAGAAATGAATAACTGAAAGGTCTTCAATTTGATTAATTTTTTACAAAGCTAATCTTTGTATTACGTTATACAAAATGAATGGTTGAATTAGAAAATTATAAAGTTATTATGCGTTAATCGACAATGGGGGTGAATATGCTCATTCACCCTAGGGGTGAACTTAAGAATTGTTCAAAAAACATCATGATTCTTTCGCGAACTGATATGTGAAGAAAGAAAGAAAGAAAGAAAGAAAGACAAACAAATTGTCGATTTTGTCTTTTTCGTCCTCTGTTTGTCTCTCCCTATCGTGATCAAAGACTCAAAGAGATTTTCTTTGAAGCAGTGATTGTAATTTTGATTTCAATCTCCTCTTTTTGGTTTTCAATTTTGAATGTTAAAGCTTTGATTTCTTCTCCATGAAAGATGGTTTGGAAATCTGATGCACTACCAAAAGTTGAGATTTTCTTTGGAGAGCTTTATCCGGGGCAACGCCTACCTTACTTAACCAGTTAACCTATCTGTCCTATCTGTGGCACATGTGACGAGTGAATTGAGCATACTCTCTACTGTGTCCATGGGTAGATGTGGTCTGGTTTGGTTCTCCACTAGGATTAAGGATTGACAAACACTAGATGAGTGGCTATTAAGTTTTTACAATATAATTACAGAGGCAGCGGAGAGAAAGGAGCTTCTTACTTAATTGTTGGAAAATATGGACTACCAGATCATCGGGGTTTTGTAGTGGTAGGATCAGACTGATGCACAACTGCTATTCTTCGATCAAAATCTGTACTAGAATCATTCTACTCTCAGTTCTGACTTTCTATTTCTGTTTTGGTTTACTGGGTTCCTCTCCCTTTCACTAGGTGGAGCAGCCGGCAACTGTTTGAAATTGTATCTCTTCCACTCTTTCATTTGATTTTGGTAGTTTATAATAATAACATTTTGAGATTTTTTAAAGATTATTTAAAGAAATTTAAAATTTAGTGAAGTGTTTGACACCAAACTTTGACTTCCATATGTAAGTACTAAGTAGGTCGTAGAGATAAGCATACATTGAGTAGCTAGACTCGCCATAATTCAAATGTTTCTAAATGGCCATTTTTACCTGATTTGACTTTTTCATATAAACATGGTCCATAGAAATTTTCCAGTCAAGCCCAGATGTGGTCGACATACGTACTGTTCTCAAAGAAGAAGAGAGCAAGTCTTATTTCTGTTAGGCTGAGTTGACAACAATATGGAAAAATAAAAACGAAAAATATTTAAGTTTCATAGGGAGATGTGGTTATCTTCCTAGCCATTGGATCATATAGAGAATGATGATTACACTAACTATACAACAAACTCACCTTAAGAGGAGCCAAATCTGTGGCAATGAGTGGATGATAGAGAATTAAGTCATTAGAGCAACTCAAACAGTTTCCCTATAATTTATGTATTATAGGGAAGCAAAAGTCAAAATTTTAGCCTTTTTTTCTTCCAAACTCCAACAGATTCATTAATTTATAGCAATCTCTAAAATCTCCATAATTTTTCCTTAAAATTTTAAAGATTGCCGTAAATTTAGGAAATTTTGTTTTCTCTTTCCTCACTATCCCTAAAATGGAGATAATTATAAAGAATCTGTTAAAGTAAAACAACCTCATTTTTTCTAAAATAAAGAAAAATCAAAATATAGGGAAGCTATTGGAGAGTAAAATCATTCGCTAAATATAGTAAATAGGAAATTATCTCATCTGCATTGCAATTTTTCTTTGATTCGTTTTATCAAATTCATGAAGTCAAATATGACTTAATTGTTAGGGAAAAAGATGCAAATGTAGTCAAAAATACACTTGCGATGATGAAGTCAAAAATACATACGACTGAATAGTTTTTGCAAGATCACCGACTGAAAACTTTTTTTTTGTGATCGCTACCATTGGATTAAGAGATTAAAACACTTAAATACCATATTTTTAATCTAAAACTTTTATAATCTAATTGTGAGAGACCGCAAAATTCTTGATTATAAGTGACAATTGATGAACTTGAAAAGATTACACACATTGTCAATCGATGTTCATGAAAAGATGACTTTATTCATACCCGTAATTGTCCCATATTTTATAATCCAAAAAGATCAAATTCCAGAAATGTTCCCAAAACAAAGAACTGAACAAGGAAACATAGCCACAGCCCATGAGCCCCGTTACATATACAAACATCAATACAATCAAATAAAGCCCAACGGCCCAAACAGAGAGTATCAGGCAGCAGCAGCAGAATGCATGGACAATTAGCCCTTGGTGCTTAGAAAATTTGGATTTTAGAAAATTTGTGTACTTATTATTCATTTTGGACTTGGGTAATATAGTCTTTCAATAATTTGAATGTTAATAGGGTGAACTAAGAAATTGGTAGGGTGGAAATAGGTCAAATAGCTGCACCCAAAAACAAAAACAAAAAATCTTTGTGTTTCATAGGGATATGTGGTTATCTTCCTAGCCATTGGATCATATAGAGAATGATGATTACACGATATTCACTAACTTTACAGCAAACTCATCTTAGAGGAGCCAGATCTATGGCAGTGAGTCAATGACAAAGGATTATGTCATTAGAAATATTAAAGAGGGTTTACTTTTTTTTTTTTGCGATTGATTTATTTGGAGAGTAAAATAAATCGCCGAACATAGTAATAGGAAATAATCTTTTCTGGAATCTTGGACTCGTCATCTTAGGGCATTGCAATTTTTCTTTTGATTCATTTTATCGAATTGATAAAATCAAATATGACTTAATTATCAGGGCAAAAGATGTAAACAGTCTTCCATACTTGCGATGATAAAGTCAAAAATACATGCGACTGAATAGTGTTTGCAGGATCACCAAATGAGGACTTTTTTTTTTGCGTTCTCTACCATAAGATTTAATTATTAAAACACAATCGATGGACTTGAAAAGATGACTTTTATTCATACCCGTAATTGTCCCATATTTCATAATCCAAAAAGATCAAATTCCAGAAATGTTCCCAAAACAAAGAACAAGGAAACATTATATTTCAAAAAAAAAAAACGAACAAGGAAACATAGCTGCAGCCCGTGAGCCCAGTTACATATACACCAATACAATCAAATAAAGCCCAAAGGCCCAACAGAAAGTATCAGGCAGCAGCAGCAGAATGCATGGACAATTATGCCCTTAGTGCTTAATCTAAATATCTATCTCTGCCGCCTATGCTCCCGCTCTCGATCCCTGGAACCTCTAGAGTGCCTCGAAGGCTCCTCCTCTTGCTGCACCGCCGGTGGCGAAGCCTCTGCGTACCTTGATGACTTCTTCTTCCTCTTGAAGTGCCTGTCGTCGTCGCTTGACTCATAGTCCACAGCAGGAGAACTCACAGCACTAGTAGTCTTCCTGCTGCTACTCACAGCCGCAGCAGCAGTAGCAACCTTAGTGGACTTGCTATACTCATGGTCGTGGAAGCCATTCGCCAGCTCTTTCGAACCACCCGCCACCTCCTTCGCGGCAGGAGAGCTCTTCCTCTTCTTGTTCGCTTCCCCTTCAGGGAAGCTAATCCTCGAGAACACGCTGGCCTTGCTCTTGGCTGACGCAGTTTCAGCAGCGAGCTTTGCAGAGCTGGGCTTGGAGGGTGGTGCAGTTTCGGTCGCGGCAGGTTTCGAAGAGGAAGACTCGGAACGGTGACGTTTCTGGCGGGGCTTCTCGTCGTCGTAGTAGTCGTAGTCCTTGGCGCTTTCGCGCTGGGGCTCTCGGTCGCGGTCGCGGTCGTGGTGGTGCTCGGATTTTCTCTTAGGAGGGCGCGGTGGCGGGAGAGGCTCGACGAGGTCACGTGAGGGTCTTCGGTCTCGGTCTCTGGGTTCTGGAGAGGACCTCTCGTATCGGTGCTGGCGATGGTGATCGCGATCCCTGTAGTCTGGGCTTGGAGATCGGGCTAGAGACGACTTCTGCACACCAACCACAAATAAAGTTAAATTTCAATAAATATTAATGATGCATATTGACACATGGCAAGCAGCCCTGACACGTAGTCAAGTAGTTCCTACTCCCTATGTAAAAACTTACCACGTTTTTCTTTTTTCAACTATTGGATACAAATACAGATTTTTACTTTGGGATATTTCATTCCTTTTCTTTTCGTTGGAAAAACAAGCATGCTAAAATCAATTACAGAAAGAAATTTCTATTGTAGAAAGTACCAAATTAAGAACATCTAGGACCAGTGCAAAATTCGAACATAACCCAGAATTGAAGTGAAACATTTTTGGGAAAATAGGTTTTTTTTTTTTCTCCTTTTTTTTGGGTCAAATTTTGAGTCGTGGCAAATATTTAGTTGGAATTTGGGATTCACAACAGAACTCTAATTTGACCTCGATTTCTGGACAAGCTAGCCCAGTTTCCCTGTGCTCCAATCAGGCAATTAAATTACCGCACATTTGGACAAGACAAACTAGAACATGTTCTCTCCGCATGATCAAATGGAACATCATAGCAAAATAGAAAAATAAAAATAAAGATTGAAAGTAAAATGATAAACTGATAAGAAAAAAAATGGTTTAATAAATCCTAGACCATTTTCCCCTAACTGCAGCAACAATACAAATTTTATCTTTCTTTTTGCGCCAAGAAAAGAGAGGGGCATTATCTGGCCAAATTGGTGGTCTATTGCCAACTTGGTGTCTCCTTGCAAAATTGTTGATAAAAACCTTAACGACCTGCTGCTGCAGTATACAAATGATAAGAAGAGATGGAAATTGGCACAATAAAGACGTACTGATTTGGACTTCATTGGAGGCACATTGCCATCACCACTCACATCCCTTCCATATTCCCGATCTTTGGAGAACTCCCTGTTGAAAAATAAATCATGTAAATAAAGATATATACCAAGCTCCACAGTTCCCAAGTCCAAAACAAAATCAAATTTTTCAAACGTACCTTTGGCCCCGTCTCTCATTTTCACGCTTCCTCCTCAAATCAGCTTTCCGAGCCTCAAATTCCTCTCTGCTCATGATAGGAGGAGGTCCGACATTCATTCCATTCATTCCCATACCCATACCAAAGTCCGCAAGATCCCTGTAAAACATTAAAAGATTAGACGCACACTAGCCCGCAGGTTTGAAAGGACGCCTTGGAAAATGAAAAAGTATATAAAAAATAATAATAATAAATAAAAGGCATTTAATTGCTACTTGCAATCATACTAGCACTCTATTTTATTTGGTCAATGTAAAACGGCATTTTTAGGGCATTGGCTCCACCAATAACCCAGTGTTATACACACACCCTCCTATCTAGAAAACGTTCGAAGCACAATCTTCTAGACCAAAAGAATGCGAAAAAAAAAAAAAAAAGAAGAAAAAGAGAGAAGAGCAGACAATTGTCAACACAAACCCATGAACACCATTATCATATCCAGTGTGAAAGTGGAAGACAGAATAGACAGTTACATACCTCTGAGGTGGAACCATAGGCATCATATAACCTTGACCACCAAATGAGTCCGGTGGGAAAGGACCCCCAAATGGCATGTCCATAGGACCTAGACCATACCCCATATATGGCATAGGAGCACCATATGGTGGCATATATCCATCCATGCCCATGCCAGGTTGCATGCCATTCCAGTATGGATTATAAGCAGCAGAAGGCCCCATATGCATCATGTAGTTTTCAGCTGCAAGGTCTTGAGGTGTCTTCCATTGCATTTCTGTAATGGAAAAAGCACAAGGATGAAAATGCTTAATTCCCAATTTATACGGTAAGAGAGATTCAATAGGACACAAAACCAAGATGTTTACAAAAAAGAGAGAAGAAGTCAATACCATTTGCAGGCATGCGAACTTTCTTCTTTTTCCTTTTCTTTCCTGAAATATACAAACAAAAAACCATTAAATAACCAAAACAGCTCTCTATTTGAAAAACAATATACATCCATCCAACTCCTATAAGTCAAGCACACAGAACAGACAGGGAATTGGATACACACAAATAACACCCGACATATACATTACCTGCCTCCACAGAGGCCAGCCTCTGCTGCACTTCTTCATCAACCAGGGGAGCACTCCCTTGGGATGCAGGTTCCTTTACACTCATTGACTCATGGGTAGCTTCAGATGCATCGGCTACTTTTGTATTCCTCACATTCTCTAACATCTGCTGTGGGGCAGGAACAGGTCTTACCTCATCTACGGTCTCCTGTGTCTTCAGAGCTTCTTCATGCAAAGGTAAAGGCTTATTTTCTCCCTTTGATGCAGCAGATAAAGTAGGGGAAGGAATCTTGGGTTGTGGGCAGCGTGCAGACTCCATATCTAAATATTACAAAACAAAATTGTAACAATGACGGTATATGACTAGTTTGAATAGAAACAGAAATAAAAAGCACATCATTGAAGAACATACCTTGAACTTGGAAAGCACTCCCAGCGTTATCAGTACTACTGTTACCAGACTCCAAGATTCGATTGATGGTATCCCTGAGAGTCTTATTTGGCAGTAGATCATCTGCAAGTGTATTTGTAGCCCCACAGACACACACCGACTTTGAGGTAATGTAATTCCTGATACCTGATTATAAATGTGAGCTAGAGTAAATCCAAACGAAACTGATATGATAAATAAAGAAGCATAAAACAATTAGATGCTTTAAATGCTAGAATGAGCCAGATGAGGGTAACGACAAATTTTTTTTTTGTGAGAAAAGTTGAAGTTATTCCATTAAAAAGGGAAAACCTAACCTCAAGAGAGGCAATGAAAGTTGCACTATAACTTACACTTATCACAAAAGCTCTTAAAGCAACACTTGCTCGTTAAAACAGCATCTTTCATCACTTCCTTGCACAAGGGGCAGTGTAGCTCAGGTGGTAAATCACCAACAGAACGTGTAGATGGTAAACCTTCGATCTCTTTCTCAAAAGCAGCCCTGTGATCATATATCAATTATTATAGTAAGTTTTCATATCAGTAACTGATTACACAAGCAGTCAAGCATAAAAAGTATGAACTCTAGACCACAAAATAAGCTTACTCATTCGGCCTCAATACAGCTACTGCACCACTCGGCAGTGCATATGAGCCATCTGGGGTTGCTATCAACATGGACTTGGGAATGCCAGTGGGTGGCTTCACTCTTTTGATGTCATAGTTTGGATCACCATTTGTAGGGCAGTGCTGAATATAATGACCTGAATACAGAAGTGCCAAATATAAGCACCATCCTGAAATAACCATTGATCAACAAAACAAGCTATTCTCTTTTAAAAAGGAGGTCAGACGAACATACCAGGAACCTTACACCTGTGACATATATAGCCCTGTGGAGGTGTTTTTTTCTCAAACACTCCTGTTCGACCTCAATCAAGCATAAGAAACAAAAACAAAAATCAATTCCATCATTTAAAATTGGGAGAGCGGGAGATAGAGATTTTTATAAATGAAAGTATATATAACCATAAAAGACTCACCAAAACCACGTCCACCCATTCTTCCATTCATACCACGGCCAAAACCTCTACCAGGACCATAGCCGTCAGCGCCTTGACTGCAAATACAGCACAGAAATCATTCAATACGAGTGACAAAAACCCCCAACCACTATGATATCACACAGCACAGTAATAGGACTGAAAATGACATACTGTTGCCAGTCTAATACTGGAGTGTCGATTAAAGCCTTAAGCTTGCTATCTTCATCAGCTTTATTTGATGGTGGAATATCCGGAACCGCATAACTAGGCGGCACTGGCAAAACTTCAGGAATTTCGTACAAATCACCCCCAAGATCATCCCAGTCTGGCTCAGGCTGTAATGTCAAAATAAACAATCACTAAAATTTCCCTCTGATTGCAAAAAGCAAACTCAAAGGCTCTAATATACTAAAGCTTACATTCACAGAGGAACCAGCTCCCAGAAAGCTAGTCCTTTCGGGTTCAATGTTCTCCACCATATCTTCTACTTTATGCCTGCAATGAAATAGATATAAATGGCCAACTCAACCAACGCTAAAAATAGGTTCTAATGGTCATAAGAAACACCCAAACCCTATAAGAAGTACTACTTGGGCACACTCCAAAGGGATTACCCATAACACAGGTTTTTGAAACCCAATGACTATCCTGCCAACTTAAAAATTCAAAATGAACCTTACAGCAACATAAGTAAAGTCGAGTATTAAAAGGAATAAAAGGATCTGAGATAGTACTCTGAATCAGTAACAATGGGCATGCGAGGGCGTCCAGGTACACGGCGAATTAAAACTGAGGTATTTTTTGGAATCAACGTTGCTTCATCAAGATACTCTGAAATTCCACAACATAGAACAGGAAGTCTATAAAAACACTGCATTTACATTAATCTATGAAAACAAAAGCTACCAAAATGCGTTTCCCAAAGGCGTAATCCATTGTTCCTAGGAAGTTAAAGTCAGACTAAAAATTTCAGCATAACCCAGATTTCAATCTCACAGAACCTGTCCCTCAATGATCCAACTCATCACAAAAGTTTTGATAGCCAAATTTTGTGCATTCCGTACCAGCCAACAACACTTTGGTCATTCAATATAAATTGTAAAGACATCCATATGAAGTCAATCTAAATTCAAGGCACATGGTGGCAACTAGTGAACTAAATGTGAACTCAAGTTTAGCAATATAACATCCTTCTTGAAATCTAGATAAGTATAGCTATGCTATATACTTAAGATCACTTAAAAGTTAAGACAACCCCAAAACTAGTTTTGAAAACCCCAAAATCATACCAATCAACTCACACTCCCAGGACCCATATTTCAATTAGAAACAAAGTTAAGAAGGGAATAACTAAAACTAAATCGAACCAACCTTCATTGGTCTGGGCATTGGTGACCACAAGGTCGAAATCAGTACCCCTCCCTAAATGCTTGGATTCAAATATTTTTTCTTTGAGTATACCAACTGAGATGAAAGGACCGTCCATAGCAATAGAATCATAATCTCTTGCACTCTTAAATTTATAGTACACCGCCATGGTAAATATTCTTTTTTTTCTTTTCCTTCCAAATAAGAAATTAGGTATAACACCACAACAAGAACAAACACCCAACGATAATCAAAGGCCTTTTAAAAAATATAAAGGCCTTATATTAAACTCCAAAGGAAAAAATAATCAAACAGTACAAAAATTCAAGCTCTTATTTTCTTTTTTTTTTCCGATTACTCTACTGAGATCAAACAATTCAAACCGCCGCAGAAGGTCTCCAATCTCCCTTGAACGCCGAACCCTAACTCTTCTCCGATCACCGATTCGATACCTCGCACCAGATAAAGACTTCTGCAACCCTCCGCCGATGAATCGTCGCAATTCGAATCGAATCTGAGAAATCTCAGAGGCAATAGCAACACCCCTCTGGAATTGCAACGGAGAAAGCCTTCGATATTCTTGAAGCAATCTGAAAGAATCAGAGAACTCTAGGGTTGCGGAATCGATCCGGTGGATTCAATTGACAGCGAAACGACGTCGGATCGTGGAAGCGGAACGGCCGATCGGGTTGGGCCGCGCGGATATCTCCGGGAACAATCGCGAACTGTGTTCGTCTCCTATGACCCCAAATCGAGAGAAATCGAAACCTTCAGAGAAAACCACCGAGAAATTTGTGATCGCGGGATTGAAAATCAAGCCTTAGCCTTCGGGGGTTTATATAGGTTAAGAATCATGGCTGAACGGCCACTAGGGTTTCGTTTGGGGGAAATTTGGGGATGATAATATCCAAAAGAGAGAAGGTAAAATTATAAAAAGGGGTCGGATTTTCTCGTTTCATAGACGCGAGTGAAGCGCGTTCTCGCCACTCGCTGGCAAGCGCGTTTTGGCAACTGTCGTGGGCTTAACCGCCTATCTGGTGTTGACGCGTAGATTCGGATAATCTTCGTGGGGCCCAAGTAAACTAAGCCATTAAGACATGAAGAGTTGAAGGCAACCTGTTAGAGTTCGGGAGAAACGGCGCCGCTTTGTTGGAACCTCTCGATCTCGATCTCTCAGGTCCTCGTGAGATCAGGAAGCGTTGATTTCAAGCTTTGGGCTCACGCAAGTAAAGCAAATGACTGAAATGCCCTTGCCGAAACAAGTCCGCAGGTGATTAGGAAAAGGGAGTGATGGGAAATTATAAATAGGATCCGAGGACTCCACGAATGAATCCACTGCTCTTCTTCCCAATTTCGGTGGGAGAGTGTTAAGTGTGCGCTAGGGTTTCCAATTTTTTGGGTTTCTAATTCTTCTGAGGATGAGTAGTGGTGCGAAATCAACACTGATTTCGTAGTCCAAGACTACAATTGAGAGGTTTCCAATTCTTTGATTTGTGTCTGGGTTTTGTTCCATGGATAGATACGAGATAGTAAGGCTGGTTGGTGAGGGGAGTTTTGGGTGGGTGTATCAGGCCATCGACAACGACTCCCGTCAGTTTGTGGCAATCAAACATCTGAAGCCACACGGCGATCCGTGGGCATATGTACCGGAAGTCCGTGCTCTCACTAGGTTGGAGCACCCCAATATAGTGAGCCTCAAGGGTGTTGAATACCAAGACGACGACGTCTTCTTTATTTTTGAGTACATGGAGGGTAGCCTTGGTGATCTTATTGATGAGAGGCGGAGCAGGAGAATCCCTTTCTCGGAGGCCGAAATCCGATCATTGAGCCGTCAGGTGTTGCAAGGCCTTGAATTCATGCATCGCCAACGCGGGTTCATGCACCGGGATCTGAAGCCGGAGAATCTTTTGGTGAACAAGGGCGACATCAAGATTTCGGATCTGGGTACTGCTACGGAGATCAACTGCGGCGGCCAAGCCCATCATCATTACGTCACCACAAGGTGGTACAGAGCCCCGGAGATGCTGTTGAGGGCCTTTGTGAAAAATGAGAGCCTTCGACCTTTTGAGTACGATGAGAAGGTGGACATATGGGCGATGGGCACGATCATCGCAGAGCTATTTCTGATGCACCCTCTCTTCCAGGGTGACGATTCGCCCGATCAGCTGTGCAGGATATGCAAAGTCATCGGGGCTCGGGCTCCAAGTAGGGATTCACGGACGATGCCTAAACTTGGGCCGGAGAATGGTGTGGGTCTTCGAGCATTGATGCCATATGCCAGTGAATCGGCCATCGATCTCATAGAGTCTCTTTGTTCTTGGGACCCTTCGAAAAGGCCTAGTGCTAAGGAAGCTCTCCAGCATCCCTTCTTCAAGAGAGGGCAGAATGTTGACGCTCCTCCTGGGTTCTCATATTGCACTTATACAAGGAACAGTGTGGTTCCAAAGATGAGAGAGTTATCAACCATGCAGCCAATACTGGGAGCCTATTGAGGCAAGGAGACAAGAGTTGCAGTAGATGTCTAAGTTTCATTTAACAATTTATTTGCCAGTAATGAGGCACAAATAGATCTGATTTTGAATAGGAAGTAATGTAATTGTACAAACTTTGAACTGATCTGTTCTTTTAATGAAGATGGAGACATTCATCACCCTTATTGTTCCATCATTTCTTATGTAACTCTATTGTTAACTAGTCTGTTCTGCATTTCTTTCAAGTATTCTCTAATCTCATTTCTAGTCTGTTCTGCATTTCTTTCATGTATAATCTCGAACAAAAAAGAAACAAAAATGTTACCAAAATATCATCTTATGAGCAACGAATGAGCCAAGAAAAGGAAAAACAACCTGCATATAATTGCTCGAGTACATGTAAAACGCCCACTATCTAAATTTACAGTACATCCTTCCAAATGAAAAAAGAAATTTACAAAGCATTTCCACCGCAGAAGAGATCCCTTGTTTCTATTGATCTGGTCATATTGAAAAGAACCGCAATGATACTGCTGGTTTTCCCGTAAATTGAAGTAATTTCAAACATCGGTCAAGATTAAAGAAGATATAATCACAACATATGCCAAGAAAAAGAAAATGGCTATCTGCATGACGAACTTTGGATTTTCCCTCATGTTTGGTGATGTAACTGCCCTGTAACCAGAAAGCATACATTTGTTAAAAAGCTACAAAGCATAACTACATGAAAATAAAGAAAATACAAGAGAGATGAGGAAAAACATCCTTAAAGTTTGTGTTCCAAGAAGTTATTACCTAGCAATACGCTGAGAAAATCGATGAAAAGGTAAACTCTGAATGAAGACAATGCCTGGTCCGGTTAAAACAGCTGTTACTAGATTGTCACCCTGATATTTGTAAAACAGTTAGGAAAACTTGATTCTTGGAAACAAAAAGAAAGACAAGAGTAACGATGTAAAATTTGGGGAGCCTAAAAGCATTTAGCAGAGGGTTATCATTATCTAAAGGAGAAACATCCCAAGAACAGGGCCATTTGCATCCGAAAGAATTTATCGGCACTGTGGAGGACTTTATTTGGTCATCCACTGTATACAGGCTCAATCAAATCACCTAACAGGTGGTTCCCACTATAACCCCTCAGTCCTAGTAACCCAGCTCAGGAGTCGAGGGCATGCAACCACATTATCAATATAGAAGCAATAACACAAGGAGACTGCAAAGTTCCAGAAATTGAAGCAACTTACACCAAACACTGCTCTTCTCATGGGCCCATTGTATTTGATTTGGACGTTGACTGTTGTAGTCACAGCTGCTATACAAGAAACATCAACAGATAGTACCTCGCCCACCTCAAGATTTTTCTGTACAACTAGCAAAAATGAAGAAAGCCAGAAAAATTCTAAGATTAGTCCAAGTCCAACTAAGTGATAACTAGCTAGATTGGCCAAGAAGGAACATTATTCCAAGAGTTTTCAACAAAAGTAGCAGAACTTTGTCCCTTTTTTTAGCACTTCTTATAGAACATTTTATGAATAGCAAAGAATGACTGTGCAAAGAGCCTTTTGTATCTCCCACTTTTCTGAATGTCCTATGCATCTCCATTTTTACTATCACTGAAAAGTTCTATGGAGGAGTATTCTTGAAAAGAGAGGTTAAGATTTTGCATTTTGCTAGTTTTGTTCGAGAGACAATGTGAGAAGTTTACTTTTCATGCAACAAAAGAAACTGCAAATACTTTTGGTTTAGGATCTGAGGTAAAAATTAGACCAAAAAGGGAGAGAGGAAAGGAAGAAAACAAGAGAGGTGGTTAGATTTAGCAAATAAATAAAACCACACATTGAAATTGACATCTAACAACTAAGAACCGACTGAACAATGACATATCTATAGAATCTGTGGCAGAACCAAACTCTTAGGAGTGCCCAATCTGAAACATGTATACAAGACATAATGCCTCAAGAAATGCTTACCAGATCCACCTGCAATTATAAATGCAAGCCCTTGGCCAGATAACTTCTGTCTTAGAAAACCCTACAGTAACATAAACACTGCAATTAGATAAACAAAGAAAAAATCATGGAACATTGAAAAACAAATGAAGGAGACAAATTAAGGGGAAAAAAAAAGGAACAAAAGAAATTAATTAATCGTAGGAGCATGCTCAGAAAACAAAAATGAAAAAAAAATCTGAAACTCCCCAGTATCTTACCTCTGCACCAGGAATAATATTACGAGCCCTTTGGTCAACTGTATTACTGACTTTAACATCATTAACGGAACAAAGGAATGCATCTGGCTGCAAAATTTAACAAGTCCCATAAAAATCCAGTTGATAAAACAAGAAAGGTGTATGTCAATTGGGACAAAAGAAAGTATGGACAATCAAAATTTATTCACTACAAACAGAGAGACTAATAGAAACTGAAAACAATTAGTCAAACAATGAATAAATTAGTTGTACCTGGCACAAAATCTCTCCGCCAAACATTGCCAAATCAATCTGTCAAACAGAAAAGGAAAAAAAAAAAATAACTACAATAAGTTACAGATGGTGATTGGGAACAATATCTATACAAAAGTAACAAAATAAATTCCTAAAATTTAGCGTGCTTAAGACAACGAACCGGGAGAATTCTGGCCAGAGAAGGTGCAGCAATTCCAACAAATCCATCGCCTTGACCGTTATTGTGAAAAACTATGCTACTCACTGTCTTGCCAAAAAGCCACTGCCACACCCCTACTTCATTTTCAGGAACAAAAACATTTTCCATTTCGATCGACCCGGACATGAAACACATTGAACCTAAATTTATTCATCCATCAGTTAAAATGTGACATTGACAACAACAATTTAAATGTTCTCTACGTTGGTTGGTGGAACTATACCAAAATCAGTCAAATGAATATGACAACTATAATGCACCTTATGAATTAAAAGTCCAGGCTTGTTGGAACTTACCAGGCTTTGCTATAACCTTTTCTTCCGGCTTCAACATTATCTGACATTGAAAGGCAGGAAGAAGTTTTAACTTCCAGTTAGAAAAGTGATTGGAAGATACAGGAGAAAAAACATGCAAAAATAAAATGATATAGGTTCGGTTATTATAGAGTATACCTGCACCAATTGAGCTTCACCACCCAGAATTTGAAACGGTATCATAGCATCTTGTGGACTCTACAGGACATTACCAAACATAACTCCACATGTGAGATAACAGTACCATAGCATATATCGTCAAGTAGTTGCAAAGTCTAATGTTTATTGGCACAACCCAACTAAATATAAATATGGATGCCTTGATCAATGAGCATAAGCTAGAAATATCTACAATAACCACCATCAAGGAGAAATTTCAAGTCAAAGCATATGTTACTTTTATATGTAAAAAGTACAATGCTTGAGCAAAGAGATGGAAATAAGTAACCAAAATTCTCCAAGCCAAAAAAATAAAAAATAAAAAAACACCTTGTTTCTATTGGATAGGTATACATTCAGGATATCTCTATACACCAGATATCCAGTGGCAGCAATAGTATGAGACCTATGATAAATGCGTAAAAATCTGTACATAGTATTCAATCTATACTGTAGAGTTTATACTTCATATGATACATGCCTCTCCTAATTGATAATATATTCAAAGTTTCAAACTTCTACACAAGTTCATATACTATCAGTCACCATCAACTTTTTCCCAAATCCACTAAAGAACAGATGCATGTCTTATGGACGAGATAATGGGTAAGCATATCAGATACGCCTCACACTGTATTGTAATCTTCATCTTATACCATAAGCGACATACATAAAAGCAGTGTTTACACAGAAACTAGAGGTTTCCCAAAAAGAGAGAGGCTGGGGATTTCAATAAAAGTTATAGCAGGAGAACGTATGAACCCAAGTTTGCATATTTTCCATGAACCCAACAGCACCATACTCATCAGGCATCCTAAAAGAAATTTTGGAAACATAGGACTCCATTACATATATATGTTGACTATTAGAAGAGAGATGAGTAAAATATCGAGTATGAATACAACAAATTATATATCCCAATGCCATGGCTTTTAAGTATTGTGACAAGATTAGAAGTTCTACTGGTTTACATATGTGTAATAAAAACTGAATGTATCCATATTCACACGTAAGCATGCTAATTTATCACAAGTAGTCAGGTGTTGATATCCATGACACAAACGATAGTTTATGCCGACTGACTTATGCCAATAATCAAAGTCGTGCTAACAAGTGATTAGAGATCAAGACAGCAAGTAATTACTAGCATAGGCACTCTCTCGGAGAGACATGACATGACTATGAATGTGAAGCATGTGTCATGTTCGTACACAACTATTTTATCCAGTCCGTAATCCTTCAGAATTTCAAATCTGTGTCTGAAGTCTTGATAAAACAATTTCTGAATGGGGTGCCTCGATCATGCAGCCTGATATGATCAAGAATTATACACGCGATCCTAATGCAACACATGGACAATCTTTTTATGGACAAAGGACAGCCAGCAGGACCGATATCCAAACCAATCAGAAATATGATCTCATGCCTAAGATCAGTTTCCATCATCTTTCAACCTCACTATTCCCAAACCCGTAGAAATCAAGATTCATTAACGAGAGCCTAAGACTACACTGCACGCCTTTCCCAGACTACAGATGAGTGCAAAAAGGTCGCCCCCAAAGCCAATGCATTAGTTCCACAGAAAGAAAGCCACTAGCTGTTGAGGCTGATGATCTTGGTTTCAATGATGAATATATAGACTAGTGGTGACCCAATCATACCATGAATGCAGCACCTATCATCCCTAACTGACTTGACTTCAGACAGGCAAAGCATGCCCATGCACCAAAGCATTACCCATATTGAATTAGCGGTTAAATCACCACTGTTTTCAACCACATTCAGTGCAGTGTTAAACCTCTTAGCCACCACATTCTGGATCCCTAAAGTTGGAACTTGGAATTCAAGAATCAACCAAGTACCGTACAGCCGAAAATCAGAACTATTATGTCATCAACATTTCCATGAAACGTATGCCAATTACCAATCTACCTTATCTAGCTTTCGACTAATCGCCTACCTAATATGGTTCTCACTCGACTCCATTTTCATCTCAATTCTATCATTCCATCACTATCTAACCAAATCTTAAGCATCCAATTCTTCAATCAACATTGACACTCAAAATCCCAAGCAGATGCAAAGATCGCTACACCTTCCACATTACAGTCGACAAACACAGATCAATTTCAGCTAATCAAAACACTACTCCCACCAATCAAAAACCCCAACCGGAACCAAAATTAACAGATCAAAAACCCTAAATTTCAAAGGAAAACCCCGAACAGCGAGTACCTGGTACACGTAGGGCTGAAACGGCGTTGAGAAGAACGGTGCAGCCATGGCGAAGAACGACGATTCAGCTCAGAATTCACTAAGATCAAGCAGGAACGATGAATCAAATCTCACCAACTCCTCAGTTCTTCCGTCCCATTTTGCTTTTGCTTCGTCTTCGATTTTCTTCCCTGTTTAATTTTGTCTACCTGGGTTTTAAAGGCACAGTAAATAAGTCTGATCGCTGCAGAAGAAAAGAGAGACGACACTGTAACTCCGTAACGTAGCGCTCTGATGAGACGAGATGGAATGACTGAAATAACCTTCTTGGGAAGTGATATTCGGCTTCGAGTGGAGGAACTTAGAGGTTTGGTTTAGGGCAGTTTTGTCAGTGCCAGTGGGTTGGACGTTGTGTGCGGGGACTTATTGAAGTGGCGGGGCGTGATTGGTTTGGGTATCGAAAGTCGACGTGTTCAAATGTTGTGAGTCGTACCATATATGGAAAGCGGGTGAATTGATTCTAAGGGAAAAAATTACAAACAATACCCAATTTATGGGCCACTCCGAATTTCTATACCCAAGCTTCCGAAACTATCACAATGGTACCTCAAATATCCCACCCGACCTAACATTCGTACCTGCCGTCATAGACGGCGTTAACTATCATGCCACGTGGCATTTTCTTAGGGGTAAAACCGACCATTTGTCTTTACCTCCAGAGAAAAAAATACAAATAGTACCCAACCTATGACCGACACTGAATTTCTGTACCCAAATTTTCAAAAACTATCACAATGGTACCCAGGTTATCTAGCCCGACCCAATATATGTACCCACGTCCCACGCTTGTGCAGCCCACCCAGCGCCCCGCGCCTGCGCAACCCACCCGTGCCCAAGATGATGGGAGAGTTGGGAGGAAGAAGAAAATGAAGAGAGTTTGAGGAGGAAGAAGAAATCTGGTGAAAGGACGAGAATACCCCTCAAAGTTTGACAGTTGACTAACTCCGTAACGGCCAACAGTGTTCTAGGTACTAAAGTTGGGTCGGGGTCCGAACTTCAGGTACCAAAGTGATAGTTTTGGAAACTTGGGTACAGAAATTCGGAGTCGACCATAATTTGGGTACTGTTTGTATTTTTTACCCCTGATTCTAAAGCGGAATACACCGGACGACGTCGTTGTGGTGCGTGGGGCAGCCGAATGTGGCGGTGCGGCTGACCAATCAGTGTCCAATAGGAAGGTATTTTGGATATTGCACTTTTGAAAAGCATAAGGCAGTTTCTGAATAAGGAGAAAATTTTCTGATTTCTGATATCTGATTGGTCACACGCTGGTACGTCTAACATACGCAAAAAACTTTCTTACCATTGTCTTCCATATGAGTAATTTTCTCTCATATATATTTATATATATATATATATACACACACACGCGCGCACACACATAATGCCCCACCACTAAGAGATCCTTTTTTTGGACCATTTAAGGGATCCATTGTAGGACCCACTTTTCTATCGTATTTTGACTGTTCGACCGTTCAATTTTTTTGTTTTATGCAAATTTTCAGCTAAATTAATGACCGTTAAGGTATCAAACTAGATTAAATCATTGAATGAACTAAATCTGTCCAACTTGAACCGTTCACGTTTATAATTGTAAATCGGGTTTATAATCTGTCCAAATCTGTCGATTTTCTTCCCTGTTTAATTTTGTCTACTTGGGTTTTAAGGGCACAGTAAATAAGTCTGATCGTGGTGAGCTCAATAATTAGGAAAAGAGAAAACAAAGGAATTAAACTGATTTCATTTCCTGGATACCTCAAAGTGAGGCTGTAGCATACATATATGGGTGTGTCCATCCTGTAGCATACAACAGGATGGAAACACGTGGCACAGAACCGCCACTACATATAAGGGATAAGTATGTAGCTACGTTCTGGCAGAGGACAAGGAGCAATGTTGCAGTTGCAGCTTAGGCAGGATGAACTGGAACGATGTACTACTGTACTAGTTGATGCAGGTAGTTGTCTTGGAGTGATGATATTAGTAGGCTTGTGTAGTAATTGGGCTTAGTGTGGGCTTGGTCCCAATAAGTCCTCCCGCCTTGAGAACAAGCTTGTCCTGAAGCTTGAAAATTGGGGAATTTGCTGACAATGGAATGGGCCTCCTCCCAAGTGGCATCCTCAATGGGGAGCCCGGTCCAAGCAACCAGGCATTTCGTGATGGGCTGCTTGCGTTTGAAACTGACAGCCATATCCAATACCCTTTCTGGAATCCACTCAATCAACCCATTATTGTCGAATTGAGGAAGAGTCGCCGCCACAGCGGTGTTGTCCCTGATCCATCGTTTGAGCAAAGACATATGGAATATGGGATGAATTTTATGGTTTGCCGGAAGGTGAAGCTTGTAGGCCACTCTGCCGATGCGGGCGGTGATCTAAAAAGGACCGTAGAAGCGAGGAGCGAGTTTCTGGGAGGGACGGTGCACCAACGATTTCTGTCTGTAAGGGTGGAGTTTCAGAAAAACCCAATCCCCTTCCTAAAATTAGCACTTCGTGCGATGTTGATCGGTGTGTTGCTTCATTCGATTCTGAGCCATGAGCATGTGATGCTTGAGGGTGGCCAAAAGTGTGTCGCGATTTTGGAGAGCCAAGTCAACCGCATTGTTGGATGTCGTGTCGGGCAAGTAGTTGGAGGAGGGTAGCCTTAAACGACATGGAACGGTGTCATCTTAATTGTAGAATAGAAGGTGGAATTGTACCAGTATTCCGCCCAATGTAGCAGATTGGCCCAGGTATGTGGTTTGTCGTTGATGAAGCAACGAAGGTAGTGTTTCTAAGGTGCGGTTAAGCACCTCAGATTGGCCATCAGTTTGGAGGTGATACGCCGAGCTACGGCAAAGTTTCGTTCCGTGGAGTCGGAAAACTTCTCTAGTGAACACCTCTTCAATTTGAGCTTCCGAGTAGGGGTGGGTAACCACAATGAAGTTACCATACTTCAATAAACAGTCAACGACTACCAAGATGGAGGTCTTGCCCTCTGATGGTGGAAGGCCATCGATGAAATCCATGGCGATATAGACCCATATGTTCTCCGGTACCTGAAGCGGCTGGAGCAGACCCGGGGGGTTGATGGCTTCATAATTGTTGCGTTGGCACTGGTCACATGAGGCCACATAGCTTTTGACATCTCGTCACATTCCGGGCCACTCAAAACTGCGAGAGAGGCATTTGAATGTCCGGAGGAAACCCGAATGGCTTGCAATGACGGTGGAATGGAATTCATGGAGAAGTTTGCAGCGCCATTCGGAGTGTTGTGGAACAAAAAGGCGGTTCTTGTACAACAGCTTTCCCTCATGAAGACTAAAGCTTTTCTTAACATTATTACCCGTGTAACGCCCCAAACCGCACCTCACCATCTTGGGCACGTCACAGTGCCGCAGGGCTCTAAAATATAAACCGAAAGCTCGATTCACATTCTAGAGGACCGCTAGGCATTTTGTTAGAAAACTTTTTGCAAAACACAGCGGAAGCTACCGATATTTTTGAGGTGAAAATCCTTGAATCGTTAGGTTCAATTTGTTCGTCTAGACTTGAATTGAATGCTCACTCAAGAGGTACAAAATTTAAGGAATAAGAATTTAGCTAGATTTGACCCAAGAATAGTTTCACACAAGTTCCGGGACACAAAGTTTGAGAAATGAAAATCAGAATAAAGCCCAGAAGGTGGTTTACCAAACTTGTTCTGCACACCCAGCTCCGTCCGCCATTGTCCCGTCACCAATGCACAATACCTGCATCCATACTGTTGTAGGGGGTGAGCTTTCATCCTCGCTGCTCAACAGGAACTCTACCTCAACTAGACTCAAAACCAATAAACAAATATTTGGGCTGCCCAGTATGAAAACATATTCAAATATTTAAAAGAACGACAAACTTTAATGTTTTTCAACTTGAAAACCGATGCATGATGCTTAAATAAATACGGTGCCAAAACCAAGTATTACCTGATGGCCGGTCCCATAGACCCACTACATGACCTTACCTCAAATTAATTTATCACCAGGTAAGCGTAGCGAGAGCGTCCACTACCTAGCTACACACACGTACCGGGCCCGTTATTACGATCGGAATACCCGGACGACCTGCGTAACTAACCCTTCGGAGGTTAAGGGGATCGAACCCAAGGAAGTCAGAGCCACCCTTCGCTCTCAAGCCATCACACATTTTCTCACGGATTGGTTTATATGCATTGCATTTTACATAACCAACCCATACCACTTATCATGCATCACATTAATAAAATATAAAAGAAAATCACCAACCGAGGAGAGTCCTGAATCCCTACTTGGATTCCGATGCTTTCTCTCACGTACTCCGAGAGTCGCGAACCTTCTGCTCCTCGGGTAACTGGAGTCCTAGATTCCGACATTTCGACCGTTAAAAATCTATTGAACAATTATATGAAATATCGACGATTAATCAATCGTCTAAACCAACTTTTCCTGGTTTGACCAGGAGTTGACCAACTTTGACCATTGTTTGACCAATTGCGACAAGTTCGATAATTAAACCCCAAATTACCGAACATTTACATGAAGTTTAAAGTATCGACCAAATATGCATTGAGTGCACCCAACTACTAAGGCCACCCATTATACATATATAATAATTCCTTTCATTTACTATCAATTTAACATATACACAAGCAAAGATCATGTTTCCAATTTCGTATACGATTTATCCCAATTCACCCAATACTTGGTCTTTTATTTCTATTTCACATTTTGTCGCATAGTAAATTCCATCAAATTACTATGGACACCCACATAACTTAAATCATCCCTTAGCACCTTTTAAATTCACTCTCAAGCATTTAATATCACAACCAATTCAAAATTTTTGTGTTGTTACCTCCCAAATCACAATAGCCACAGATCAAACATAACAACACAATACCATTTATTCACTCATAACCAGTAATCCATTTCACAGAAACCTCACACACACACACTCACAATCTCCGATCAATAATACAACCAATTTCTCAATCCATAACTCAATCGATTCTCCAGCCAACAAACAGAAAAATTTCCATCTAAATCTCGATATTACCTCCGATACTACAATCTGCAAAGAAATCCTCAAACCACCAAACTACACAACTCGATCAAACTATGCATAGCACCATGATTCAACCAAATCTCCAGGACATAAATAATTCAAGAGCTCTTCAGTCCACAATTTTTGAATTCATCACAAGAGTAACCTTTGAATTCAAGGTTTGGAATTATACCTTCGAAAGTCTACGTTGATCAAGCTTGGGTTTACAGAACCCCTTGCTAGAACTGGAATGTTGATGAGTTGAGGATTTTGACGCCAATAACCCAGCAAGACTCTTGATTTCTAGTCCACAAGTGCAGCCAAGGTGAAAACCAAGCCCAGAATGATTGGGAAGGTCACCGATGTCGAAGAACACGGCAGCCCGAGACCAATCCCAGAAACGAAATCGTCAAAACCCCACCAATTTCAAAGACTAATTAATCTAGAGTGTAGAGAAAGGCGAGAGGAGGAAGTTCCATACCGAAGGCGGCCCAGACGGTGGCCGGAAACCACCACAGAATCGGTGGAGCAGACGCTGCTTCTCGTCTTCGACTCTCCGTTCACGATCGTTGCATGGACGATCCAAGGATAGGAGGCTATTGGCAATGGCGAGACGAAGAAGATGGTGGTCGTCAGTCGTCGATCTGTGGCCGGACGACACCACTTTGGTCGGGTTTCATTCTCGGGTCGGCGACTTCGTTTCGGGTCAGAAGCTTCGAGCTTCTCCCTCGATCCTTCTGGTTATCCAACCGAGACAAGGCCTCTTTATAGGCTGCTCTGACTTAATTTCGACGGCTGTGATCAGTCGGTGGGTTTACGGATGGCTAGGATCACTCCACCCATTTTCTATTTCCTTAATTAATTTCTAAAATCTCAAAACTTCGGAAAATCATAACAAATAGGTCGGGTATCCGAAAAATTCCCCGAAAAGTCCCACGAACTCGTCGTGTCGTGCACTTTATTATCCAATCCTTAAATCGAGGATTTCACTTTATGAAAATTTCTGAAAATTTTCTCGAGCATCTTGACATTTATCGAGATCGTAAATAAATAACTTGTTGAACGATCTCAATTTAAGCTCGATAAATTTTCTGGGTCCCACAACCCGCTTCTAATGCCGCAATGATATTGCTGGCTTCTATGTCGGAGCGACAGGCCGGTTGGATGGTGGTGATGCTGTCGAAAACTGGGGAAGAGAATGCTTGTATGCTGCAGAATTCATGGCGGCGAGAAAGGGTATCCGGTACTGTATTTGAATGGCCTGCTCGGTATTGTATTGTGTAATCATAGCCCAAGAGTTTTGAGACCCATTTATGTTGTGCAGGGGTGCTGACCCGTTGATTGAACATATGTTGTAGAGGTTGGTGATCACTAATAATGGTAAAGTGATGACCAAGGAGATATGGTCTCCATTTTTCTACCGCTTGCAGCACCGCCAGCATTTCCTTTTCATATGTCGACAAGGATTGGTTCTTTGGGGAGAGGTTCTTGCTGAGAAATTCGATTGGGTGTCTATCTTGTGTAAGTACCGCCCCTATACCTTGGCCACTAGCATCTGTCTCAATGTCAAATTCTTCTATGAAATTGGGCAAGGCGAGAAAAGGAGCATTGGTGATTGCGGTCTTGAGGTCAGTGAAAGCTGTTTCGGCAATGGGTGTCCAGAGGAAATTGCCTTGTTTGAGCATGTCATTGAGAGGCTTCGCAAGTAGGCCATAATTCTTCACAAAGCATCTGTAGTAGCCAGCTAGGCCAAGAAACCCGCGTAATGCTTTGATGGTCTTTGGTTTGGGCCATTGCACAATGCATTGGACTTTGGCAGGGTCCGTGGATACACCTGGGCGGAGATGATGTGGCCCAGATTGATGATGCTTGATTGGGCAAAGCTGCATTTTGAAAGCTTGACGTGTAGTCTGTGGGCGTGTAAAATATGTAGGACTTCTTGTAGGTGTAATAAATGAGAGTCGAAGTCCTTGCTATACACCAAGATATCTTCAAAAAATACTAGTACATATTAGCGAAGTAAATCACGAAAAATATGATTCATAAGTGCTTGGAATGTAGATGGAGCATTAGAGAGACAGAAAGGCATTACCACAAACTCATAGTGACCTTCATGTGTACGGAATGCGGTTTTGTGTATGTCGTCCTCGCACATGCGAATTTGATGGTAGCCCGATCGGAGGTCCAACTTGGAGTATATGGATGAGACATGGAGCTTATCAAAAAGTTCCTCGACTACGGGGATTGGGAAACGGTCTTTGATGGTTACCGCATTCAATTCCCTATAATCGACAGAAACTCTCCAAGTGCCTTCTTTTTTACTAACCAACAGGACCGGGGAGGAGAATGGGCTAGAACTGGGCCGGATGATACCTTGTGTCAACATGTCCGCCACTTGGGCCTCAAGCTCAGTTTTCTGGGAGTGGGCATATCGGTATGGTCTTACGTTAATGGGGCTTGTATTGGGTTGCAGGGGAATCCGGTGGTCAACAGCCCATGAAGGGGGGAGACCTGAAGGAGGTTCAAATAAGGGCCCAAATTGTTGGAGAAGGAGTGTGACTTGGGGGTTGTGGGTCGAGTTCTGGGTATCAGGGAGCAAAGAAGACAGAGGAGGGGAGGTGTCGAACTGCTCTGAGGGAATCAGGTTGAGGATATCAGTTTCCTCGATAGCTCTGTTGGGTTTGGAATTTATGCCTCTCAAAACATGGCGTTTGCCATTGACAACGAAGACCATGATTTTGTCAAGGAAGTGTCATCCGATGAACCCCAAGGTGTCTAGCCATTGAGCACCAAGTACGAGGTCGTAGCCGGCTACAGGAAGGAGAAGGAAAGACTCGGTGAAGTTATAATCTTGGACACACACCGTGACATTGTGGGCTATGCCGGACGGTGTGAGTATGTAGCCCGAGGCTGCCGTGAATTGGAGGGCTTCAGGTTGGGCTATGGGGAGGCCGAGCTGGGTGATGATGGCTGGATTAAGGAAATTCATAATGGCCCCGCAGTCAATGAAGATATCAATTGGTAGGCCGCCAATGGTGCCTTTGAGGCACATCATCTAGCTGAGCTTGGTGTGAGTAATTTTGTGGAGTGGGTAGATGGGTTGTTCTTTCGGTGGTGTGTCTTCGTTGTCAGAGGAAGGAAGCTCGGCCGCAGGGTTCTCCTCAATGGTGTGATGAAAGTCAAGGATGGCTAAAAATGGTTTCTTGCACACATGAGATTCAGAGTGTTGTTCATCACAGTTGAAACATAAGCCTTTGGCACGTCTCTCCCGTTGCTCTGGGACGGAGAGATGGCGGAATAGTGTGTGCCTCGGTGGTGGTGCTGGAAGGGCAGGGGCTTGGAATTGGCGGTTGGGTGGGAGGGCTAGTGGTCTGGTGGTGGTATTGTGGACGTTGGGTCGGTGGGTTGGTGTGAAATGGTGTGGGCGAGAGCGGTATGGGTGGGAGTACCTGAGCTCATTGTTGCGGGTCTCATAGCATTGAGCAAGGCTCTGAACTTCGACAAGGGTGGTGGGTTTCATGGCCTTGACATCATGCTTCAGTTCCGGCTTTAATCCGGCGATGAAAATCAAGATGAGCTCACTTTCGGGCCAATCGGGGGCTCTGCAAGAGAGTTTAGTAAAGGCTAAGATGAAGTCATCCACTGTGGTGGATTGTTGGAGATGGGCTAACATGCCTTTGAAATCTGAATTGTTGCCGGCACTGAAATGAGTGAGCAGAGCAGATACAAACTTGTTCTAAGTGAGGTTGGGGTGGCGGAGTTCGTAGGCTTTCATCCATACGGAGGCGTCGGGTCCGAAGTGCATGGCTGCTGTTTGGACCCGTTTGTGGAGAGGGACTTCATTTGCCCGAACGTAACGTTCAGCCAACCGACGATGTCTTCACCGTTGAAGTGAGGTAAGTCTAGTTTGGGAGGCCGGTAGTAGGTGTGGTCGTTGGGTACTTGTTGTTGGAAACGGTGGTTGTTTGGTGGTGTATGGTGGAAGGTGGGAAGGGGTTGTGACACAACTATGTGTTGGAGTGGGGAGGGGATAGTGGAGTATTGGGGAGGTATAGAGCTCATGTGGGGATGAGGTGTGAATAGGGTTGAGGCCGGTTGGGAAAGGGTGAGTTGTGAGGATTATGGAAGGGGTGGAAAGGACTCAAAAGACAGGTGTGTGGTGTAGGGTGTCAATGGGAACGCAGGTTCCGAGCTTGGTAGAGGGGGTGGTGAGGATGGTGTCAAGTAGCCCAGGGAGCTGGTGAGGTGTGCTGAACCTATATTGGTGGCCATGGTAGTTGTGGTTGGTGGTGGACCTTGAGCCAAAGAGGTGAGCAGGGTGTTTTAGAGGGCAGCAAATTGGTGTTGCATCAAAGTCTGGCTTCAGGCAATTTGCTAGATGGTGGTGTGGAGATCTTCCTGTTAGGATTGTAGCGTTTCATTTTGGGATTGTAGAGTTTCATTTTGGAATTGTAGCAAATCCACTGAAGCTTGGAAAGTGGTAATGTGGTATGTGGAGATGTTGGTAGTGGAGGTGGTAGAAGAGGGAGGTGGTTGGGGCAGTGGTGGAATTACTCCGCCGGTAGTGGCCGGAGAGGGTTGATGGGTTTGTGTGCCACGCATCGGTGGCTTTGATACCAGATGGTGAGCTCAATAATTAGGAAAAGGGAAAACAAAGGAATTAAACTAATTTCATTTCCTGGATACTTCAAAGTGAGGCTGTAGCATACATATATGGGTGTGTCCCTTGCAACAGGATGGAAACACGTGGCACAGGACCGCCACTACATATAAGGGATAAGTATGCAGCTACGTTCTGGCAGAGGACAAAGAGCAATGTTGCAGTTGCAGCTTAAGCCGGATGAACTGGAACGATGTACTACTGTACCAGTTGATGCAGGTAGTTGTCTTGGAGTGATGATATTAGTGGGCTTGTGTAGTGATTGGGCTTAGTGTGGGCTTGGTCCCAACAAGTCCTCTCGCCTTGAGAACAAGCTTGTCCTGAAGCTTGCAAATTGGGGAATTTGCTGACAATGGAATGGGCCTCCTCCCAAGTGGCATCCTCAATGGGGAGCCCGGTCCAAGCAACCAGCCATTTCGTGATGGGCTACTTGCGTTTGAAACTGACAGCTATATCCAATACCCTTTCTGGAATCCACTCAATCAACCCATTATTGTCGAATTGAGGAAGAGTCGCCGCCATAGGGGTGTTGTCCCCGATCCGTCGTTTGAGCAAAGACACATGGAATATAGGATGAATTTTACAATTTGCCGGAAGGTGAAGCTTGTAGGCCACTCTGCCGATGCTGGCGGTGATCTGAAAAGGACTGTAGAAGTGAGGAGCGAGTTTCTGGGAGGGACAGTGCACTAGCGATTTCTGTCTGTAAAGGTGGAGGTTCAGAAAAACCCAATCCCCTTCCTGAAATTCGCGCTCCGTGCGGTGTTGATCGGTGTGTTGCTTCATTCAATTTTGAGCCATGAGCATGTGATGCTTGAAGGTGGCCAAAAGTGTGTCGCGATTTTGGAGAGCCAAGTCAACCACATTGTTGGATGTCGTGCCGGGCAAGTAGTGGGTGATCGAGGGAGGAGGGTAGCCGTAAACGGCCTGGAACGGTGTCATCTTAATTGCAGAATGGAAGGTGGAATTGTACCAGTATTCCGCCCAATGCAGCAGATTGGCCCAGGTATGTGGTTTGTCGTTGATGAAGTAACGAAGGTAGTGTTCTAAGGTGCGGTTAAGCACCTCAGATTAGCCATCAGTTTGGGGGTGATACGCCGAGCTACGGCAGAGTTTCGTTCCTTGGAGTTTGAAGAAATGTTCCCAAAATTGGGAGATGAAGATACGATCTCGATCACTGACAATCGATTTCGGCATTCCGTGGAGTCGGAAAACTTCTCTAGTGAACACCTCTGCAATTTGAGCTGCTGAGTAGGGGTGGGTAACAGCAATGAAGTGACTATACTGTGACGTTGCTAATGGTATTATTGTCGTCGTTGATGGCAGGATTCATGGTGCGCTGTGGGACTAGCGATGGTTGGCGATGGCAAGGTTGCTAGGGCTGGTGACAGTGGTACTCGGTGTGGAGGCGGAGTATTGGCTGCTAGGTATTTAGCTAATAGTCTTGGGCTTGCAATTGTTCTTGGACTTAGGGCTTTGTCATTGATTTATTTACTCTGGGCTAATTTTCTACGATTTGCTACTAGTTTAGATTGGGGTCCCCAAGTGGATGGCATGAAAGTTGTTGCCATTGATAGTCTTGAGATAGCCCCCTTGTGTAGAGTCTTCTCTAGGTATCATGAATAAATTGGGGAAGACTCTTAACTGGGTTTAGAGGCTTCCCTAACAATGTCAGGTTACACTCTAGTTATTTTGAAATTTCATTATGAGGTTGCAATATGTAAGATTAATCTAGGGTTTTTGCTTTATGTTTTTCATTCATGACTCCTTATTGTCATAACTCGTTGATTGAGTAAGTCATCTTGTAATATTTCCTTCTTTACTATTAATGAATTGACACCTCCTATTGGGGAAAAAAAACATCCGATGTGATTTTATGAGGAAAAAAAATTACAACAACTTGGTAGATAAGTACTTAATATTGCTTAAGAGCATCTCCAACAGTTTCCCTATCTTATTTCTTAATTTCACATTTCCACCCCCTATTTTTGGATCAAAAAGAGAGAATATAAGAAATGATGATAACCATATAATTGTTATGTATAATTGGTTACATATATTGGACATAAATACTGGTAAAGTGACATATATTGCACATGTGAGATCTCATGTTAAGTAGCGTGACTCAATTTTCTGACAATTTTCCTAATAGTTCATGACAATATTAATGGGGAATCTGGTTAAGTTTTGTTTCTCTCTTCTTTTTCTTATTTTGTAATCTACACCATTAATTATCTAAGATTTGTTTACTAGCTACAAACCTAACATTTTAAACACTTTCATGAGTTTCATCCATGAACTTCTATATAAGTACAATATCATTCAAAGCTATTTGTAATTACAAGTTTTGAAGTGAAAATGGCCAAAGTTGGGATGTTAATCAGCTTTCTCATTATCCTAGTTGTTCTTGATTCAGGTAAACTCTCATTGTACTAGGTAATTGTCCACATTTATTGGTCGAAATTTTCATCTATTATTAAAGTTGGCTGATCGAATTATTAAATATGACTCAAATAATAGTTATAGTTATATTTTAACTAGATGGCCCCACACACTATGTGTGTGAAAATTGAATTGTTTTTTTTAATAGGAAGTGGAAAGTTATTTACAGGAGTGAGTAGTTTTTCATACAATGGTAGAAGTGAGTAGTTTGATTATCTGTTTCTCTCTTTGTTTTTCTTCTCTTTTTTTTTGTAATTTGACTGCCCCTATCTGTTTTATGAGTTGTATAGTTTTTAAATATTTCAGGATCATTTTGATACAATTTTTTTTGTTTTGGCTAACAAAGCCTACTCTCTTAATAATAGTATAGATATTACCACTGAATTGCATTAAGAGTCATGAAAAATTTTCCTCCACTACTGGTTGTAACTCAATTGAATGGCTGCTTGCATAACATTATTGATGTCTTATTGCCGAAGAAAATATATACTTGAACATTAGTCATTGTACCTATTTCTAGGAATTCACGTATATAATTTTCATTTTTCGATTTTGAAACATCTATATGTTGATTTGTGTAGCTAATATGGTGGCTATTGATTTGTGTAGCTAATACAGTGGCTGTGAATGCTAACGGGTGTCCCAAAGTGCTTTACGATGTATGGTGTAAAAAGGACAAGTATGACCCAGAATGTAATGCTAAATGTTTGGCTGTAGATCCTCAAAGTGTTTCACATTGCGAAAAAGCCCCATGCTTAAAGGATAAATATTTCTGTATATGTATACTTCCTTCTTGCTAGATGCTCTTCCTAGTTCTTAGTCTTGGCATTCCATGGAAATAAAGAAGGAAAAAAATAAATAAATGAATAAATGCTTTGCATAATGCAAGCAATATCTATCGATTAGTTATAGGGTGAGGCTATTTCCACCCTACCAAATATTTTGTTCACCCTACAAGTAAACTTTTATTCTGAAACTTCCAACCGGCCATTGAAAATGTAAAATTGGAAAAGAAAAAAAGAATAAGCACACCATCGTGCTGCAACCCTTTTACTCTTTTGTTTTTTTATCCTCTTCTCTATCTTCTCCCTTCATCAGCTACTGTGATGTAGAATCAAGCATGAGTAACATGAAGTAAAACAAAATAATACTAACCAACAATTCTTTTCACTTGTTGCTATAGCTTGAAAATTTTGTCTAACTAATCGTTTGGTAGACTGGCGATGAAGAAGCTAAGATGATAATTTTATTTTATTTTTTTGTATAGAAAGTTGAGATGATAATTGGGATGTCTGTTCAGTAAAGTTTTATTTATCCATACAATTCCTTAACTATAATTATTTTTTCTGTTAATAATTGTAGTTAAGGACAATTTTGGGATTTTAAAGAAAAAATTTGATTGTAGGGTGAACAAAATATTTAGTAGGGTGGAAATAGTCGCACCCTTAGTTATATTTAAATTTCGAGAAATTTTAAATACACACTCCAAACTACTTAATACACTTCCTATTATTTTATATTTCAAATCAAATTTTATTGGTAGATTAAATGACCAAAATAGATATCTATGTATTAGAAGAAAAATAATAATCATCATCATATCTTCCTTTTATTATTCTATAATTATAGACACAATGAACTTCTATAAATGGCATCCTCATTTAAAACAAGAATAAAGTTAGAAACTAATAAAGTAATTTAAATTTTCCTTAAATAAATTGTAATTAATTGGGACGAGAGAGCTTATAATTTAGAATTTCAAAATCAATGGCATTAAATGTTTTTAAAACATATCACTTTACTCCCACTTTTTAGTTCATTTTTTCTCCTAAAGGTTTAGTCAATTTATTATCTAATATAAAACATCGCAGTCATAAAACTTTGTAATTTTTAATTTGTTTGACCATCCAATGACAACTTCGTAGTTTTGCCATTGTGGAGAAACTACTGATACAATCTTGATTGAATGTTTGACTCAAAATTTTATACTTGATCAATAGGCTGTTTCTGTGTTTGGTGAATAAGAACTCAAATAATACAAAACATATTTCTAAGCATCTATTTGAAGGGAACAATAATGAATCCGTATGGATTTCCCAATAACTAACAGAAGTAATTGATATGGTCAATTATATATACTAATCAAATTAAATAGTAGCCTAAGAGGGGTGTATTCAATTCAGATTTAAAAATATTTTGTTTGAGTTTTTTTGAATAAAGGGCGGGTGCGGTTGCCCTCAAGCCTTGATTAATGAAACTGTCGAATACAAGGGGGGACATTGAGCATAAACCCCGGATTACAATAGGCACCTAGAGAACACTCTGAAATAATATCATGACTCTCTACTAAACAAATGTATTCAATTACGCACCAACTAGCAAAAAGCGCTCTACAAGCGACTCTATTTGCTTTACAGCGGTGACACAACGGAAAGATATCTCGATCTGCAACTCGATTACAGCATAGCATAATTTCCATACTCGATCTGATTGATTATAATGGATTGATTTACTAGTATTTGTTTAGATTTTACAAGTCTTTATGATGTTTTTCGTAGGTTATTTATTATTATTATTTTTTAACAAAGAGCTGGTGCGGCTATCCTCAAGCCTCGATTAATGAAACTGTCGAATATAAGGGGGGACATTAAGCCTAAACCCTTGATTACAATAAGCATCTAGAGTATGTCCTGAAATAATATCAGGAATCTCTACATAAGACGTGTATTCTAAGAAGCACCAACTAGCAAAGAGTGCACCCATTAGCTACTCCATTTGCTTTAACATAACAGTGACATAACAGAAAGATAACTCGATATATAACCCGATTACAACATAGCATAATTATCAGCTTTAGCACAGCTTTCCTCCTACGTTGCCGCCGAGAAAGAAATCCGACGACACTTAGTCTCACCCTGCTAGTAGGCGGCAGCGCCCATTTGAGGAAGCAAATAACTCGCCGCCGACTTAGAGCAGACAAGGCACGTAGAGTGCAGACAAGGCACGTAGAGTGCATACACAGGCACAAAACCCGATTAGTCTTACACAACTAATGTAGGGATTTATTGCTCGCATAAAGCGACATATAACTAACCAACATAAACAAACTAAAACATAAAATAAACTTAGACCTATGGCAGGGCCCAAAAACTGAGCCCAAGCCCAAGCCCATGCAGCTAGAAGATCAGAGCTAACATGACAAGCCCGGCCCAATACTGTTTTAGCCACCGCCTATATCCTGGCACCTCCATCGCACCTCCACCTATTTCGAGTCGCCGCCGTCATCAGCACTCCACCACCCTCCCAACCTAGACTTCTGGCTATCTTTCTACCCAAATCAGATATGGGATCACCCATAGATCCAACTCAGAGTAGGTCATCCATCATCTCTCTGCTATTGACTTTGCACGATCCCGACCTTGCTCCCAAACCAGCGACATCCGGCCAGCCCCTCGACAGCAGCTTCATCTTCCGACCCTGCCAAACAGCACCAGACCACCGCTCGCCATCAGATGCGATCTCCTCAGCCACTTCTCTCAAATCCCAGCGATCCAGATCGGATCCACTCTGATTGAGAGCTGAACAATCTCACCTCTGACCCGTCCTCAATGGACGGACAATCAGACCAGACCGGCTGCACCCACAACGCACCGACGAGGCCAATGACGAGGCCGAGGCGGAGGGCCGCCGGACAAGTGCAAAGACTGCTAGGGTTTCTTCCTGTTTTCGGTCTCAGCGCTAGGGTTTTTTTACATGGGTTAATTTGGTTTTTGTTTTTCTTTATTCTTTCTTCTTTAAAAACAATGGATATATGGATCCAACTATAATGCTATATCAATGACAAAAAAGTGTGTGTGTATATATATGAATATGGCAGTCCACCATTCTTTATGTTGTGTATTATATGAACAATAAAAGAAAACTAATCAACTAAAATGTTACACAAAAAATAAAGTAGTGAGCTAATGACATAATTTATTTCATATCTAATCTACAAAAGAGACATGTGTGTATGTAACGGCTTATTCTGGCTTTAGATGAATATATGTATATACATCAGCACTTGGCTTCAGGTTTGATTAAAAAAAAAAAGAAACATGAGTGTATGTATCATCTTAACAATACCATTGAAAGTGAGCTTATTAGCTAGAAGGATTAAGGCTTCCAGAGCTATAGTGATAAAAATAAAAAAATTATTAGATGAGAGCAAAGGCAGAGGTAGTGGCAGAGGAGGATAGTGGAAAGATAGATGTAAAACAAAATGGAAGAGTATCACCTATTGAGAGCTGCTTCTTTTATGCTTTTTTCTTTTTTTGTGAAGAGTTTCTTCATTTTTTGAGTGAGAAAGAATCCATCACAATCTCTTGGAAAGTGGGTGGATTGTTTTTGAGTTTTGATATGTATAAAAAGCACTATAAAATCCTCCAAAATTCAGTATTTAATGAAATCCTTAAAAATCTGTATACTTTTGAATATCTGTAGATTTGAATGGATAATTTTAAATCTTAATTGAATACATCAAGATTTTAAAGGATTGTTTGAAATCTTAATTGAATACCCATAGACTTTCAAAATACAAAAAAAATCTTGTAGACTCTTAAATGAATACCACCCCCCCCCCCCCCCCCCCCCCCCCCCCCCGTAGTTAAATAATAGTGTATTTTATGATTTTTTTAGTTTAAGGATATTTTAGGTAATTTAGGTTGTGTATTTAGTAAAATATTAGAGTGAAAAATTAAATGGTAGGTGTATTGAGTAAGGAATATGTATTAAGTTATTAGGGGTGTGTATTTAGACAATAAGCTAGAAAGATAAAAACAGTATGATTTTTTTTAAAATGAAGATTTCAATTCGTTAATCTCCAAAACAATAACAACATTTATATACTCAACTTGCATCCAAATCTGTAACTATATTAAAAGACGAAACAAATACGACTCATTATATTCATATGTGACTTGAACTTCATATCAATCCTATTTTTATATTGCATATACCGAGGTTCATTTGCATTTTTCCGAACAACTTAAATCGAGCTACTTAGCTACCACGTGTCATATTTCAAAGAATATTTGTACTTACAATAGACAAAAGCAAAAACCCACCAAGCCAAATTAAAACATTTCAAAGATTAAAACGGCTAATGTATCACAATCAAATATTGGATTAGAAACTACTCTTTCACAACTAAAAAAAACCTAAGCGCCGCTCCTCCTTGCGACGCCTCTAAGGCCAGTACGACATCTTCCGGCCACCATGCTGCAAGGAAATATCCTTGAATGGAACTGTAGGGGTATTGTTAACCTCGAAACTCAACGTGCGTTGATTGATTTGGTCCATGCTAAGAGACCTTACCTCATCTTCTTGGCTAAAACCCTAGCAACTCCACAACTGATCAATGAGCTCACATCCCGTCTGGGGTTTGTGGATAATATTTGTTTCCCCAAGCAGCAGGCATCTCAGGGTCTTGCATTGCTGTGGAGTTCTAAACTCCATGTGGATCTCAGATCTAGGTCTGCACACCATATTGACGCTGAAGTAAGGGAGGTGGGAAGGAATGAAGTGTGGCGTTTCACCGGTATTTATGGTTTTGCTGCTAGGGAAGAGCGCCATAAAACATGGCCCTTGATTAATACCTTAGCAGCAAAAGCTTGCACTCTCCCTTGGTTATTGGACGGGGATTTCAATGAGCTAATAACAAGGAATGATAAGTCAGGTGGCCCTCCTAGGGCATGGGAGCCAATGTCTTTGTTTAGATCCACCATGGAGGCTGCTGGTTTGTTTGATATGGGATATGTAGGTGGCTGTTTTACTTGGTTCAACAAATTCACAAAGGAGTGACTGGATTGCTGCTTCCAGTCGCTATCTTGGAAGCAAATCTTCCCCTTAATCAGAACTATCACATTGCCTCCCTCCGACTGAGATCATAATCCTCTGCTCATTGAGGCTAAGGTTGAAAGTGCAAAATTACGGAAAGGCAAAAAAAGGTTTCGTTTTGAAGAGGTTTGGCACGGCAACGAGCAGTGTACTGAAATTATTAAAAGGCATTGGGCTACTCCTTTGACTGGTAATATGCTGCAACGACTTGGCTCCAAGATACATGTAACTGGTCAACACCTTATGCAGTGGCATAGACCGGAATTTCAAAAGTAGAAGGGTGAGCTTATACAAGTCCAAGAGAAATTGCAGGTTCTTATGCGACAACCCTACTATCCCTGGCAGTATGAAAAGCAGCGTGCCTTACATATCCAACATAGTCAACTTTTAGCACTACAAGAAAAGTATTGGAGGTAAAGATCCAGGGCTATAGGGCTAAAAGATGGTGATCGAAACTCTGCATTCTTTCACGGCAAGGCATCCAATAAAAAGAGTCGAAACTCTATTCATGGTCTAACAAATGAGTTGGGAGAATAGACTGATGATCCTAGGGAAGTCAAGCGTCTCTTGCTTGATTTTTACAACATGACTTTTACTTCTGAGGGTGTAGATGATGCTACCATCTCTGAGATATTCAGAGCAGCTCCAATGAAAGTCAGGGCCTTGATGAATGATGATTTGAATTTACCCTACTCAGATGATGAAATCAAGGCAACCTTGTTTCAAATGCATCCATCTAAGAGTCCAGGACCGGATGGTATGTCTCCTTTCTTCTTTCAAAAATACTGGCATATTGTAGGTCTTGATGTGTGTACTACTATTCGTAATTCTTGGAGAAAGGTGAAATTTGGAAAGAGTCCAACTACACTTATATCTGCCTCATTCCAAAAATCAAAGCCCCTACTGTTGCCTCTCACTTTCGGCCTATAGCACTGTGCAATGTAATTTACAGAATCAGTTCCAAGGTCATTGCAAATAGGTTGAAAAAATGGCTCCCGGATATCATCTCCCCACTTCAAAGTGCGTATGTTCCTGGGAGATTGATCTCAGACAACACTTTAGTTGCTAGAGAGGCTGCACATTTTATGCATAAGGTTAAATCACAGGAAGAAGGCTTCTTTTCTCTGAAGCTTGATATTAGTAAGGCTTATGACTGGCTAGAATGGCCTTTCCTTCATTCTATGTTAGTAAAGCTTGGTTTCTCCTCCAAGTGGATTGATATGGTCATGAGTTGTGTTACTTCTATCAGTTACAACATTCTTGTGCAGGGTGAACCATCTTAGCATATCTACCCTACTAGAGGCATCAGACAGGGTGATCCCCTATCACCGCACTAATCTCACAAGCAGTTGAATCTGTGGCCATTCAGGACTTAAAAATATGTCCACACTCTCCAATTTTGCATCACTTATTTTTTGCAGATGATAGTCTCTTATTTGGAGGGGCTACCGTTGCAGAATGTATTACTTACAGACAAATCTTGAATACCTATGAAAGGGCATCTGGTCAGAAAGTGAATTTTCAAAAAAGTAGTGTGGTATTTAGTCGCAATGTTCCCTCGGAAGTTTAGCATGAATTGGCTGCAATTTTGGAGGTTGAATATGTTGAGGAGCATGACAGGTATTTGGGGCTTCCTATGCGTGTCGGAAAATCAAAAACTCAAATTTTCCAATACATAAAAGAGAAACTATCCAACAAGTTGGAAAATTGGAAAGCAAAGATCTTAAGTTGTGCAGGCAAGGAGATTTTGATCAAAGCGGTGGCTCAAACTATGCCATTGTATGCTATGAATTGTCACTTGCGACCGAAGACCTTATGTGATGATGTACATAAGCTCTGTGCCTCTTTCTTCTGGGGTGATACCAATGACAAAAAGAAGATTCATTGGAGAAGTTGGGAGAGACTGTGTCTAACAAAGCATGAATGTGGTATGGGATTTAAGAATATCTATGCATACAATCTTGCTATGTTAGCTAAGCAAGATTGGAGGATTGTTACAAACCCTACTTCTCTTATTGCTAGACTTTATAAAGCCAGGTACTTTCCACATTGTGATTTCTGGCAGGCTGAACTTGGGGATGCTCCCTCCTTTTCTTGGTGAAGCATTCTAGCTGGCCGCTTGGTTTTTAAAGCTGGTACTAAATGGAGAATTGGTGATGACCTGAAAGTAAATGTTTGGAATGATAGCTGGGTACCAAACTGTCCACAATACCTAGTTTAGAAGCCAGAAGAAACGCCAATTGAGTTTGTAACTAATCTTATTGACTCACAGGCAAGAAAGTGGCTTCCAGACATCATCCATGCTACTTTTCATCCCACTGTAGCTGTTAAAGTGCTTAGCATCCCATTTGGTAGACAACCGGGACAGGATATGCATTACTGGTACTTGGAAAGGAGGGTGGCTTTATTGTTAAGAGTGCATATTGGATTGCCCGTGATCATGTTCTCAACAATGTCCTAGTGTCCACATCCAATGGGGACCCCTTAAAGGAGCTATGGAGGAAATTATGGAAAGCTCAAGTCCCTAGGAAAGTTCAAATTTGTGTTTGGCGAGCATGCTGTAACTTACTGCCTACCAGAGAGAGACTCATAACAAAAGGTTATGCATGGGACCTTCGGTGCCTTTTGTGCAATTACAGGATTGAAGACAACGCTCATTTATTTTGTCAGTGTCCTTTAGCATGTTCTCTACTATCTCAAGCTCCATTTCACCCTCAAAGCTCATTATTGCCTCAAATCAACTTCAAAGAGTGGATGTTGGAACAAGCTATGCATCTTAAAATGGAGACTTTTGAGAAGTTACTCGTGTTGATCTGGGGCCTGTGGACCAACCAGAATACAAAGCTTTGGGAGGACACTACTAGCAGTGCAGCTGACATACTCTTCAAGTGCTTGTCTTGGCTTGCAGAATTCCAAAAGTCTAGCACTACTCTGCCTACACCGAGATCCTCTACTCTACCGACTTGGGAACCAGCTAAAACTGCAGAATTTAAACTCAATATTGATGGGGCTTTTATGCCTCATATGACTAAGCGAGGCATTAGTGGACTTCTCCGAACCTCAAGTGGAAAAGTGGCAGCTGCTTTTCACTTTGTCTCCCCGTTTATCAGTTCTGCATACCATGTTGAACTGCTGGCCATTCTGGCAAGGCTAGAGCTTATTAAGCAGCATGATTATCGATCTGTTGTTATTGAGACTGACTGTCAGGTGGCAGTTCATGATATATATTCTTGCTCCTCCATACATACTGTGTATGGATCTATCATTGATGACATTCAAGATACTTTGAAGGAGATGCATCATGTGCAGATTTGTTATGTCCCCCGTACTTGCAACAGAGCTGCTCATCGCCTGGCTAGTATAGGTTTTGAATCTGACCAAAGTATGTTTTGGTATGACTCCACTCCAGATTGTATTCAGGACTTAGTCCAACGCGAGACCCCAACTCCCACTTAATCTAATAAAGCTAAATTCTTTTGCCTTCAAAAAATCAAATATTGGATTAGATATCTACGTACTAAGAGCATCTTCCCTAGTAAGGCCAAATACCCATTTTTGGCTTACAACTCACTCCCACCATAAGCCATTACACAAAGTTCAACAACAAAATTTAGCCTAGCAAAATTTTGAAGGCCATATCTGACCTCTTTTTTAGTAAGCTAAATTAGTGGGCCCCTTTTTTTGCTTCTTTATTTATTATCTTTATACATCTCAGTAATAATAATTTTATTATATATGTGTTATTTATAATGTTAGTATTTTGTTTTTGTTAAGAAAATATAATTTTATTACTTATCCATAGTCAGAAGACACGTACATCAATTATTGTCTTATACCAATATCATATATGACACAAGCCGCCACACAAACTGACAGGTAACCCTCATTGCAAGAAAAATGAGATCACTTATTCTAAACAAACAACTAACAAGAGAATATCTTAACAAAAGAGGCTAGAGTTGCCTTGCATATATGTGTTATTCTCAAAATTAAGAATACAAACTTAGGGAGCCATTATAATGAGGACTAGCTAGGGACTTTCTAATCAACGGTTTAAGACACCCACTTTTCGATTACATTATGGTAAATCAACAGTTAGATGTTTATGTATGTACAAGTAGGTCACTTCTGAAAATTTTCCTCCAAATTGCTAATCGTTAAGGTTTCAAACTAGATCAAATTAATGGATGAACCAAATCTGTCAATTATGAACCGTTCATATTCATAATTGATAAATCACGATTATGAATTCCTTAACAATTTTCAATTTGGTTGAAAAATTTGCATAAATGATTTACACATGAATATTTAAGCATTTGACGGTTGATTTGTGGAAATATGATAGAAAAATGAGTCTAACAAAAAAGTCTTAAACTAGTCCTCATTTTAGTGATCCTTCATTAAAAGGGCTCCCACAGTCCCACGAACTTACTTCTGCATAGGTAATAAAGATTGTGGAACTTAGTACTTGCCTGGTGTAGATATAGTCAATCTCGGTATTTCCTTTGAGCTATCCCTTAGGCTGTCTTTAAGCAAAGAACAATGTATGCTTGATAATAGCTAGAGAATGGACCAAGTACTTACGTAGACAAACAAAACTAGCCACCTTCCCATAAAAGTTTACTAGTCCTAATTGCAATAGGGATATCAATCTTGATTCATATACAAAAGAATTTTCTAATGATACAAAGCATTATATAAATTTTATCCTCAATACAGGAGAAATTAAGTTAGACTAGCACAACTCTGTCCAATTACTTTTTTGATCTGCAAGTAGAGTAGCAAGTTATTACACTCCTAATCGAGATTGATAAGTCCACAAGGTATTGTAAGATTATCTAAACTATTGCAAGAATTTTGTGTTTATCTACGGCCCAACCAGCGATTCACATGGATATACCCCTCATATGGTAGCAACACTGTTTTTTATTGATAGGTCAAAAAGGTATGTTGAAAGTAATATTCTGTTTTAGTAAACTAAATCCGTAGCTAAATCTGTTTGGCTTTTGACCTATAATGGAAGATGCCCCAAATTAAGGTTTTCATTTCGTTGAACTTTAACCTCATCCATCATTCGACATCGCATCATTAGCCAGAAAAAACCATGGTTTTTAATGATGACTTTTGTTTAACCTATTCACATTATTTTGAGCAGCGTGGGAATTATAAAGCTGAGCTCCCCTTTCCCCTCATCTTACGTTAGGCTTTTCTTTTTGACCTTTTCGATATTATGTCATTACTTTGATCACTTTGGTCCAGCCTGATTTGCTTCAATAGTCAATATTCAAATAAAGCTATTCATATGCCAAAACTCCAGAAACCGTTAGCGTGTCTGTTTCTTCTTCCCTCCTTCTTCTCTCTCCTCCATTGAAGCTGCTCAGATCCCATCACTTCTTTCGATTCAAATCAGCTGCCCTTCTGCTCCACTGAATCAAGGTACAATTTTTACATCCTTCTGCTTATTGGTTATGTATCAAAATGGTGCTAATTGCTTAGTTTCCATTACTGGGTTTTGAAGTTTGATCAAGGATTGATATTTTATGATGATTTTCGCCAAAGGGCTCTGCTTTGTTCAAACCAATGTCATAATGATTGAAAAAGATGAATACTTTGTAGACTGTTATTGGTTTTTTGTGTGATGAAGATGAAGGACGATTTGGTTTGCTGTTAATGGTGGAAAATTGAATTTACCAAATTGGGTTTGGTCCAGGCTGTTGGATTTGATGGCTTGGCTTATTTGATTGTAGTGTTTTGTCTAGTTGGTTAGAAGTTAGTATGGTTAAGATTCTAAGTAGTTTTGGTCTGACAGTTTAGGATGAAATTTTGCTCCAAGCTTGAAACGTAAATGTAATGAATGAATTTTGTTATGGAGTTGCTTTTGGATAGAGCCGGATTATGTATATATTATCACAACATAAAATATTTATGTTTCTCTTTTTCTGTTTTGGTCATAAAGATTTTAGTTTCTTTGTGCTGTAATGTTCATGTGGAAGTCAGTTCCTTTTATCGCCATTTCTGTTGTCTTCGGACTTCTGATCTGTGGTTTCCCATAATTGTTTCTTTTGTTCACTGCAAAATTTTGAATGACAATCATTGTAAACTTGTAAGTTGTAACTACTCCTTTAATTTCTCTCTCACATATATTCTTTTTTATTCTGTACCAGGAAACTGCTTTTATACTACTTTTGTGGAGTTTATACCTTTCGGAGGGGTGAGGGATTTAAGGCCTGGACATTATCAAGCACCTCGAATTATCGAAATTCGGGTGGGGATGTTGTGAAGAAAGGTGGGATTTCCAAAACCAGACCCCTAGTTGAGGGTTGAGGAGAATTGTACAATATGCTCATTATATGGTTTTTGGGATCATCTCTGTTACATTGTCATGTGTTGGCCAGATTGAGACCTTGTAGTACAATGAGATGAGAGAGTTATTGCAGAGCTTTGCTGTGATCATAATGAAAGAGTTTTTCCGGCTCTGTGCTGGGTTAAAAATTGACTGGAAAAGGTTGATCTTTGCTGGGGCCTTTATGACAACAGCCGGTGTGATTCTGCAAATGTTTCTACTTAATGATCCACTTGACATGTGGTCCCTCTCTCTACCCATTGCAAATGTGTCAGACGAATCGTTGAACAGTATCAGGAGCTTTAATCAGACCTTTAGTGAGGGAAGGGTCAAAAGATTGGAACTCATTTCTGCTGATGTTCCCATTGTTCCACCAAACTCTTCTCTTAAGTTGAATCTCTCAATTCCAGTTATGCCATATATTGGCACAGTTCCTACAGGGAGATCAAGAAGGAGAAAGAAAGGTGGAAATGTAGATAACATGTCAAAGGTCATACCTCCTCCTGACCCTCCACGTATACATGTGCCTTATCGTTTGCAGGTAGTCTTATTCCTTTTCCATTGAATTACAGTACAGGAAGATGTTACTAGTTATCTTATTCTTACCACTATCACATGTATTTTAGAAATTCATTTGGTCCTTGACACCCAATGAGGCACTTGTGTATGCGAAGAAAGAGATTGATCATGCCCCTGAAGTTATTGACGATCCTGATCTATATGCCCCTTTATTTCGAAATATGTCTGTTTTCAAAAGGTAATCTCACGGTGCTGTCACTATTTTTCGTTCATCATTCTTTTTTTCTAGTCAATAGCTCATACTTTATGTCTAGTAATTTAAGGTTTGAGATGCATAGTAGTAGGGGTAGTTAGAAATAAGGCTGTTCAGAGAATTTATCTGCGTTGCATGGTCCAACAGAGATCAGAAGGAAGGTAACATGCATGCATGCCTTTAGGGTAAAATATCCGAGATTTAAATTAATGTCTTCAAACGCAAAATTTCATATTATTTATATCTTCTCTATTAATTAACACTTGATCCCCATCATTTAGTGAATATATAGAAATTAATTTGAAAGTCTTTCTGAGACACTTAAAGATGGCTTTCAGTATTAGAGTTTCTGAAAATCTTATAGGTTCTTATGTTTTTCACCCTTCACAGCAATTGAGGTGTGAAATTATCTAGATAAAGACTGGAAAGAAAAAGGGAAATCATAGAATTTCATATGCTTAGTTCCATTTTGAAATGTCATTTATGTTTTCATTAATGCCTATGATACTATGAAGCCTTAATCTAGCCTCATTTCACACTGCCATATTGGTTGTCTATCCATATTCAACTTCAATTCCTTTTTCTTTCTTTCCCAAATAATGTCTCTCAATGACTAGGTTCACTTCTGTTTTCTAGATATCTAACAATAGTTACCAGAATGTCTCAATTATTGGGTTCACCGGACTTCCTTTTCTTATGAATACTGAAGCATGCTTTGCTGACCATTAATTTTCCTAAATTTCAGGAGCTATGAGTTGATGGAATTGATACTTAAAGTTTACATTTACAGTGATGGGTCAAGGCCCATATTTCATGTACCTCATCTCAACGGAATTTATGCTTCTGAAGGATGGTTCATGAGGTTGATGGAGGGAAACAGGCAATTTGTCACAAGAGACCCAGAAAAGGCTCACTTATTTTATCTTCCTTACAGCATGCGCCAATTGGAGTTGAAGCTTTATGTACCTGGTTCACATCAAATTAAACCACTGGCAATATTCCTCAGAGACTATGTGAACATGATTGCTGGGAAGTATCCTTTCTGGAATCGCACCCATGGGACAGATCATTTTCTTGTTGCTTGCCATGACTGGGTTGGTAATCTTTGATCCTTGTTATTTCCTTGTTACTGTCCCACAAAGAGTACCAAATTCCTGATGATCTGTTGTACTGTTTTGTATGTCTTTGAATATTATGTGTGGATTGTAGTAATTGGTCTAGAAAGTTGAAATACAAAATTAGCATTTTTTTTTCCCATCTTTTATTGCATATGTTCCTGGAAATTCTCACTTTATAGTCTGATTGGAAATATCTGTTTGTAATTTGAGACTGATTTTGAAATTAAATATCATTCAGCTTATAGCTGTTTCTTATGAAGATCAACATTTACAAGGTCATGCAGCTGTTATACTTATCTAAAATATCTCCTGTTCCGACCTTTTGCAGGGGCCTTACACACTTACTCAGCACGAGGAACTGGCCAACAATACAATAAAAGCTCTATGCAACGCTGACACCTCAGAAGGAGTTTTTGTTGCTGGGAAGGATGTTTCACTGCCAGAAACTAATATTAGGAACCCCAGGGTTCCCCTTAGAAATATTGGTGGATTAAGAGTGTCACAGCGCCCACTCCTTGCCTTCTTTGCAGGACGCATGCATGGCAGAGTCCGCCCGATACTTCTCAAGTACTGGCGGGACAAACATGAGGACATGAAAATCTATGGGCCTCTGCCCTCTAGAATCTCCCGTAAGATGTCATATATCCAGCATATGAAGTCAAGTAAATTTTGTATTTGCCCAATGGGGTATGAAGTGAACAGCCCTAGGATCATTGAAGCCATATATTATGAGTGTGTCCCAGTGATAATTGCAGATAATTTCCCCCCTCCTTTGAGCGACGTGCTAGACTGGAGCAAATTTTCTGTTATTGTGGCTGAGAAGGATATCCCCAAGTTACGAGAGATTTTATTGGCTATTCCTATGAGAAGATACATGGCAATGCAAAGAAATGTGAAAATGGTGAAAAGGCATTTTCTTTGGAATCGAAGGCCAATCAGATATGATTTATTCCATATGATTCTGCATTCCATCTGGTTAAGCAGATTGAGCCAGATTCAAATCCCAGAATCCTAGTATATGTTTAACAAGTGCTCTAGAGGATGTTAACTTCTCAAAATAGGTTTAGTTTGAATGAGGAGCTGTTTAGAGCAAGACTAGTGACTAAGATGCAAGTCCAAGAAGGGAAGCGACTGCTAATATTATGAAGGACTTCAACCAGCACTGGGGGCCTGCAACAGTTGTTTCATGGTTAGTGTCCCAAGTTCTTTGAACTGAAATGGATGAATATTTTCTGGGATGACGGGGGTGGATGCCAAACTGAAAATTCTTACTGCAGGTATGCCTTTAATAATGCAAATGGATGCTTGACTCTTTGGCTTGTGACTAATAACTCTAAACTCCCAGTCTTTATTTTTTTTTGGAGACTGCAGTGCTGGTAGCATATGGGTTCTTGTCACATGCATCGTAGGGGCTTCGGCTTTGAGTCTATGTGGCCCTTTTTATATTTTTATTATTTTATTTTTTTTAAGTCAATAGGTGAGGAGAAAAAAGAGTCCTGGATTGCATTTCAGGATACAGAGAAAAGCCACCATCCCTTGATCTGCTAATCAATTAAAAAAAAAAAAAAAGCTTATTGATAGAGTATTTTCTATTGTTTGTACTCGGTGTAGTGTAGTATATTTGATGTTTAATTTCTGAAATGAGTGTGACCAACTTTTTAATACAACATTGATTTGCTCATCCATTGCAGGAAAGATGAAATGCATGAGTCTCCATAGCTTCTCAAACAAAGCTCTGATGTTCCATTACAATTTTCTGATCATTGCCCTTTATACCATATACAGATGACCCTATATGCTTCCATTATACAAGTTGAGTTTGCCTTTGTTCTAGAAGTAAGCAATAATTCTTGACGCTGAAATTGAAATCATTTAGGAACAAACATTTGGGATTCTCGCAAACAAGTTATATACATACAGGATACAGGGTTCTTATTGTGGGGTGCGATTTTGATGTTTTCTTTATGTACAGATAGTGTTTTCCTTTTGTTGGAGAATATTTTGAGTTGAAAGTCTGTAAATAGTGCTGCTGACATGTAAATCATTTTCGAACAATTTTTTTTATATAACCTGACCTGCATACCGATCATGTAGGTTCTTATATATGATTTCAAATTTTATTTTATTTTTATGCGAAAAGACTATATATCAAGAAATTCGGAGTCGGAAGCTCCGGGGGCACCAGAATCGAAGAGCAAAGCTCTAGAAGCTTCAGCTAGATATCTATCAATCCAAGTGATGCCATCATAATATGCATGATCTAAGTTTGCAAACAAGTCTGCTACAAAGTTAGCCTCTCTTAAAACATGCTTGAACGAAACAGAAGCTAAATTGGCGGTAATAGATTTAGGGAAAATACTTCAGTACATTAATGTACCGATACATCAAGTAGACTAGGTTTAATACACAAGTAGACTAGCTCGGTATAAGGGTAAACTAACTTCATGCATGTCTACTCATATATTGAGCCAGTCTACCTCTGTATTGAACTAGTCTACTTGATGTATCGGTACATTAATGTACTATAGACGATCCCTAGATTTAGGGTGTTGCTATTTGTACCCAGCAACACAATTTTTGTTCATAATTTTCCATTTTGACCCCTTATTTACATTTTTTTTTAAAGAGGAAACTTGTACCCTGCTGTCGTGACTTGCTAGCTAAGAGTAGATTCTTTCTGATCTGGATTGTCTCCATGATCAAAGAAAGAGAAAAACGAAAAAAAGAACAGAATATAGAGAGAGAAGAAGAAAAATAAGAGATGATGGAAGGCCTTTTTCTTCCTGTTGGAGTGCAGGTGCAGCCGTGCAGACGTGTAGTTATTATTGTTTGTATTTGTTTTTTTTATTTTTTATTTATTAAAAATTTTAAATAGAGGGTTCTATGGGAAATAAGGGGCAAAAATTATGTTGTTGGGTATAAGTAGATTTTTGTTGGATATATTTAGAAACACCGTAGATTTATTATCTTAGATGAGTTAGATCAACTTCAATAATCTCCAAGGTCGTTGGCAGACTCCATTAACCGTATTAATGACTAATTTGGTGTCTCCACTTCAATTCTTGTGAACCCTTTCTGATGCTTTCAAATTTTATCTACAGGATTATCTACAAATGTTAAGTGTACTTTGCTTGTCTGATGTGATTGCTCTGCTAGCTAGTGTCATGATAGGAGCTAATGCTACAAACTTTCAATTTTCAACCAACCAGCCTTTTGAAAACTCGAAAGGACACCTTTTCTAAATATTCTTTTTATGTCCGAGTCAAAAAAATGATGTGACGTCAGTACATGCTGTGTCCTCACTTGTAACAATGACACAAATAATCATCATTTTGGACCCTAATTAGAATTTGTGCTCCCGCCACATTGATGCAAGAGTCTTAAATGTTGTCATCTATCAATGTCAGATATAACGTTTCTTAGGAGTGGATTTGGATACAAATGTGAGAACTGTAACACTGTGTGAAATAGAGTAATGCTCTTACTCATACTTGTGTAGTTCTGTTAAATATTCTCATTTCGCAATCATACGAAGAAAAACTAAAAAAAAAAAAAAAACTCCGAATAGAAATGTCAAATTTTGGTTTGAATATTGTACACAGAATCGATCTCAAGAAGTTCTTCCTCTAGATCCAGTGGGCAGAACTTAAACATGTAGAGTCATAAACCTCAAGCTTTCAATTAAAATAACAAAGTTGACTCTGTAATCTTTACCAACGATGCACCAATTATAAAGCTTACTTTCTTCGCGGGAAATAAACCAGCATATGAACATGTCATGGTGATGATTGATAATGGTGGCCTTGATTGCTGCCGCGCTGCTGCTAATTCTTAAGGGCACTTGGATTTATGTTGACTCTGGCTTTCCTTGGGCAATGCCTGTATCATAAAATACTAAGTCTTTTAATTATTATAGCTTGGAGGGTTTCAACTTTGAAGAGATCGATTGGAACAGAAAATCATAATCATATAATACTACTTGAGCATATATTGTGTTCTTGAAGTAAAGTAAATTTTTTCAAAGAGGTAAGCGCATTTGAGTTTAAAGGGAAAAGGAGGAACCACAAATGACTTTTGTTTAAATTTGTTTTGACAATGACATTTTTTTTAATGAGAGCAACTTTAAGAGACTCTGATGAAATTGATTGACTGTTTAGGAATCGGCGAGTCAAGAAAAACAAAAAAAGTCAAAGAGACGGGTCAAATCAATTATAAAGCTATGTGAGATTTTTTAAGATTCAATTTCACATAAAAGATGTTCGGAATAACCCTTAATCATATATCAAACTCACAGATAATTCATAATTGACAGCTTGAATTTTTTTTTTTTTTTAAAGCACCAAATAATTGATTCAACAAGTTTATAGAGTCTGGATCCTATGCTGATGTCTTTTGGGTTCAAATTGTACTTATTTAGACACTATCATCATGATTTTTTTTTCTTTCCAAATTCAGCTACAGAAAACCTTAGATCCCAAAGCATTAAGTATGGATACATATGTATATAGAGAAAAAAAAAATGCAGGTGACACATTTGTATGAATTACAAGATATAAGATACTCTATTTTCTGTCAGATGAAATGATTTTAGATTTAATCTTGCACAATTTTAGAACAATTCTTTTTAGAGAATGAAATTCGCACTCCCTAATTTGCTATCTACACTCTCTTTTTTTTTAGTTGAAAATTTATAAATAAACAAAGTTTAAGATACTAAAAATTGAAATATGAAATCTGAATTGTCAATGAAGAGTGTGAACTTCACTCGCCCTTCTTTTTGCTGTACATGCATGTACGACATGCATAAATCACTAATTTGAGAACTAACGTTTTACACAATACACTGAGAACATAATTTTCACACAAGAACTCATTTTACCCCGACAGATCATCTTTTTGGTCAAGGCCAACTTTTTCTTAATTACTAGCTTCAACAACTGTTGAGCTAAAAGCACACTTATGTACCAAAGATTTGATGGCTCGATTTGAGTGAACTATAAATGATATGTACAAGCTTAATGGAAAGACAGATGCTGTGCTTGTTAGAATAGACATGTACACATGGCGTCTACGTACAGTTCTGTCTTGTTGCAATGGGGCGCTGTCTGTTTGGTCACAGTCAAATTTTACTCATCCCATAAACATTAATTAGCCTCTAGCTCCAGATTAGGAGACTCGTTTTTTTAAGGCCACAAAAACACATAATAAAGAACTGAGCACTTATTGTCGTTAAAATTGTACACATAAGAATCAAATCGTCTTCATTTTCCCTTCATATTAATTATAAATAATTTCCACTTTTCTATTCATTTATTTTATTTTTGTTCTTGAAATGGGAAAAGAAAACCCACACTCATTATAATTAATTACACAATGCTCACCTTATTATTTTCTCTGTAAGCAGCAGCCATGGGGTCCTCATCAAGCTCAAGAAACTTGTTCACCCACTCCAACCCATACGAGCCTTCAGTGGAGAAGTCAAAGAACTCGTTCACATCGAAGATACCATCCGAACTTGTTCCTAACTTTACTTGTTCTTCTTCGTCTTTGTCTGCTGGAACACTACTTGTCTCGTTTAATGCCTTCTGGGGAGGAGTAGTGGTCGTAGTACTAGTGGTACTAGTCTCTTGCGCTGCCGAAGCCAATGTAGCTTTCTCATTCTTCTGCTTTATTTTCTTGCTCAAATGTGAATTCCAGTAGTTCTTTATTTCATTGTCTGTTCGGCCTGGGAGTCTCCCCGCAATCAACGACCACCTACACAAGTTCGACAATTCAACTTTAGATTGACAATCTGAAAACATAATATCTCCATTGGCACATTGGGAATGCATTTGTATGATGATGATGGCCGGACTAACCAACCTGTTTCCGAGTAGCTTATGAAGACGAAGTATCAAGTCCTCTTCATCACCAGATATGTTTCCTCTCTTGATATTCGGTCTCAGGTAGTTCAACCATCTCAGTCTGCAACTCTTTCCACATCGATTCAAACCTGCAGCATTAAAAATATTAACGATTAATTAGTGAAAGACATGATGAAGCCTTTGTGGGTTTAAGTAGCTAAAACTAGGTACAGCTAGCTAGCCATCTAGGACTGAGAACTAGACCTGCTATGGAAGCCACAGTCTTCCACCTCTTGGCACCATGGATTTCAATGTACTCTGCAAGTTTTCTATCTTCTTCTGCAGTCCAGGCTCCTTTGTTCATAACCTTTTTTGTGGATCCGTCGTTCTTTGGAGCCATATCACTTGTCGCCGAGAGAAAACTTTCCAGCTACAGAGAGAGAGGTGCTTAAATTGGGTGGTGTTGGAAATATCAGCTAGATAGTGAGAGAGACACTGATGACTGTTGGTTGATCTATGACACAGATCGAAGTGAGTGCTTATATATATGCTGCAGGCTTGGCAATTATTGCTCCCAGAAAAAAAATATATATAAATATATGAAGAGTCAGCAAGTCCATCTCCGTTCTATCTACCCTTCTAGAGAGAGAGGGAGGGAGGGATGAGAGAGAAGCTCTAAGAAAAAGTCCCAACTACCAGTACAACAGATCCTGAGAGAAAGGGCAGTAGAATATAACTATTTTTTCTATTGCCTTTCTGTCCTATTAAATGCTTGTGCAATTGCGCACTGCCTTCATTTCTTGCCTCTACTTTCTCAGATCATCATCATTATCATCATGAGATGAATTATTTGTTATTTATTTTTGAATGAATGAAAATTAAAAAGAACGGATGCTTTTCCTTTGAAACTAGAAACTTTACTAGGAACCCAATTCAATTTTACATCTAATCATTAGTGCATGGGTCATTAAATAAACATGTTTTAGTAATTTCTTCTTATTTGCCAAGAAAAGAAATGTGTTCTTTTAGAAATGGGTATGTTCAAATTTGAAGCACGGTTATAACAAACTATAAGTCTAGGACTTTTTGATGATCTTACTTGAGGGGGTTGGGGGTTGAGCGGGCTGTGGGGCACATGGTGCCAAGCTTCAGTCTCTATTGGAGGTCTTTGTAGTTTATAATCAAATATTTTAACCGACACTATCCACAGATAACTATAGTTGTAGTTCACTTGTCGTTCACAAATTAAGTGATTAGGTCCATGTGTTGCACACATAATTAACTCAAAGGTGAAAGGTGGTTTTATATATGCTATATGACTTTCAGAGTCATGTGAAAGTCTGCAGACAAATTGTCAGAATATACCTAATACTATTTTTTTTTTGTTTGCTAAGATAGACTAAATTAGAAGATAGACTTGTAGACATTGGTGTAAGGCATCCTTTTTACAATTTAAAACCACAATGCCATGAAACTCGAACATCAGATTTTTTTTTTTCTTTTTCTTCTTCTTAAATATATTGATTTCATCAGAGTTTGGGCTCATATGTTAAGAATTATATTGTGGAGAAGGTACGTTCCGATTGGGAAGAAGAAGAGATATGAGGTGAGAAAATGAGGCTCTGTAGTTGACCTGGTTAGGTCATTGTTTAAAAAGGTCTGGCATCCGCAGATCCGCTTCAATTGGTATCAAAGTTAGCAACTTTGTAAAGAGTGAGAGAGAGTGGGGAAAAAATGGCAGTTAAATTCAGGATGTGATCAGGAGGTTTCTCATAAAACAAAATTATACCTTTACGTCACGTTCAAGAAAATGTGACAGAGAGAGAAAATAATTTCTACCAACATTTTTTTTTTTTTTTTTTTTAAGATGATCAAAGGGTTTCACTCATACCTCCATGGTGACTCAAACTCATGACTTCGTATATAGCTAGTGGGTGCTCTAACCACTGAGCTAACACCACTTCGTCAATTTCTACCAACATCAAAATATAATAGAGATTATGACATTGAGAAATTTTAAATACACACCCCAAACTACTTAATACACATCCTTATTATTTTATATTTCAAATCATATTTTATAGGTAGATTAAATGACCAAAATAAATATCTATATATTAGAAGAAAAATAATAGGGTAAATTCCTCCTATGGTACCTGAGGTATTGCTACTTAGACAGTTTGATACCCGATGTATTAAAGGGGACAGTTTGGTACCTGAAGTTAGACTCCGTTTGACACTTTGGTACTTCTGTTAATTTTTCTGTTAAATGTAAGGATAAAATTGATATTTAGAATATATGTATAAAAACATAATAAAAAAACATGAGTTTGTGGGTTGATTGCCGTTCTTCATAATTTTATAGGTATGAATTAATGTTTATGAGTTATGTTGAAAGTGAAATATTCGAATTTTATGTTAAAGAAATATAATAATCAGATATTTTTTTGTACTATTCTCTATGAATCCACTGATTTTTCCTCCAAAACTTGGATTTTTCCTCCTCTTCATAAACACAATGCGATGATATTATTTGGTATTATTTTAGGTCTTCATCATTTTTTGGGTCATTTAGGAGAAAATGAAAATGAATTAATGCTTTTGGATTATGTTAAAGTTGACAAAAAATTAAATTTTATGTTTAAAAAAAATTAGTTGTACAAGACTAGTTTCAATGGAGTACTCTCATGGGTGTTCACTATATGATTACTATATTTCTTAAACATAAAATTCAAATATTTCACCTTCAACATAACCCATAAGCATTAATTCATACCTATAAAATTATGAAGAAAATCAACCCACAAACTTATGTTTTTTTTATTATGTTTATACATATATTCTAAATGTCAATTTTATCCTTACATTTAACAGAAAAATTAACAGAAGTACCAAAGTGTCAAACGGAGTCTAACTTCAAGTACCAAACTATCCCCTTTAATACATCAGGTATCAAACTGTCCAAGTAGCAATACCTCAGGTACCATAGGAGGAATTTACCCAAAATAATAATAATAATCATATCTTCCTTATATGATTCTATAATTATAAACACAATAAATTTCTATATATGCATCCTCATTTAAAACAAGAATAAGGTTAGAAACCATCTAATTTAAATTTTCCTTAAATAAATTGTAATTAAATGGGATGAGAAACCATATCATTTAGAATTTCAAAATCTATGACATTAAATGTTTTTAAAACAAATCGCTTTACTCCCACTTTGAGTTTTTTTTCTTTCTAAAAGTTATGACTAGTCAATTTATTATCTAATATAAAACATCACAAGTATAAAACTTTGTAATTGTTAATTTGTTTGACCATCCAATGACAATATTTTAGTAGTTCCGCCATTGTGGAGAAACTATTGATACAATCTTGGTTGAATGTTCGACTCAAAATTTTATAGTTGATCAATATGGTGTTTGGTGGATGAGAACTTAAATAATACAAAACCTATTTCTAAGCATCTATTTGAAATCTTTTCAAATTTAGCTATTTCTCAGTTTACCGAGCAACATGCGATGCAGTCTTCTCCGAATTCTAGCAAACCTTAGCCGCCATGGCTGGGGATCTAAGCAACGTCGGTCGGCGCTGCCACCAAGCAGAATCTTCTCCGCCTCTCGATGCCTCCTTGCGGTGACTCAACATTAGTCTCTTTTGACGAGCTCCCAACCAAGTGCTGGGAAGAAGGATGGTTTTGCCACTGTCAGAATCTCATGTTGGTGAACATTGACCAGATAGGTTTTTAGTTGTGATTCTGGTCGAATCCAACCAAATAGAGCGCGACTCAAGGCCGGTGATGTGCAACCATCACTATGGAGGTCTGCTGGGCAAGGAGATCTGGCCGGAATTGTGTGGAGTGACTTGAAGGCCAAGGAGACGGTGCTTGCAATTATAAGGCCAGTGGCCACTGACCCTGTATGGTGGCTGACGGCGACAGTCCAGTTTGCTGGAGGTGTAGTGATGATGAATCGATCATGGTAATGGAGAGGTTCCCAGGCCCAAAGCATAGCAACTCTGGAGTTTTGATCTACAAAGATCGAATTCCGATCTGATGGTGGCATGACAGGTGAGGCCTCAACGGTGGTTGCAGACAGTCTGAAGGGAGCGGTGATGGTCCTAATGAAAGCTGAGAGTGCAATGGTCGAGAATGGGAGGCTTCTCTCTCATGGACGGGTGCCCAATTCGAACTGGAAGCCCAAAACTGGCTAGGTGCCCAAATTAGTCTGGCGGTCCACGTACACTATTTGGAGTGTTTTGGGTGCCCAAAATAATTGGGATGGATATGAGATTTTTTGCCCAGGTTTGGACCCAACTGATGGCCTATGGTGCTCTAGGGTTTCGTATTTGGGATCCCAGAGGATTATTCCAAATAACTACGCTTGGATGGTTTTTTAGCCTGCAGATTATGATGTTTCTTTTACATCTTGATAATTGAACCTTCTGGAGCACCGCAATTGAGCTCATTGGTAAAGGAAGTTTTCACACAAAATTATCTCTTTGTAGGAAATGTTGTAGTTTGTTAGGCTCCTTGTTTTTAAGTGAGCTTCAATGTCTTAAGCGAATGGTGCATGATTCCCATTTTTCTAGAAATTTGTAAGTGCCGTTTTGGCCTGCGATTATTAATGCAATATTCATTTACTCAAAAAAAAAAAAACATCTATTTGAAGGGAACAATAATAATTCCTTATGGATTTCTCAATAACTAACACAAGTAATTAATATGGTCAATTATAAAATACTAATATGTTAATATATACTAATCAAATTAAATAGTAGCCTTAATGTAGTTAAATAATTCTAGTTCCGTCCGGTCTGCGTCTCCGGGTTGTTGTCTGGACATTCTAGTTTCGAACTAGGGTTTTGGGTGGGCATGGAGATGACGGGCCATTCATTTTCTTTCTCTTCTGTTGGAGCGGGCCTGTGGTGATTGTTGGGGGGTGGCATAGCCCATTTTTCCTTTGCTTTGCTTTACGTTTCGTTATGACCAATCGTTTTCGGATCAAGACTGCTACGGGAGTTGGTAATTATCTGAAATAAGATTGGTGTTTCATTTTCAAGCGGCTTATGGATAAGGACTTGCTCCTATTTGTTTGCTAGGAAGTGGCTTCTCTATTGGTACAGCAATTGCGCGCCTGGCTAATGGGGATGCTAATCGATGATTTTGCCCTACAAGACACGGAGTTGTTCTTTGTTTATGAGTTCGCTTACAAAGTGGGCTCAAAATTGTCTTGTAATGAGTTTACATTGCTTAGATAGGAGTGTGGTTGTTACCCCGCCATTTTTCTGTCTTTAAGTGTATGTTCGACTCTGGCTTGTTGGCTGGTTATCTATTGATATTAACCTTTATTTCAAAAAAAAAATGTAGTTAAATAATAGTGTATTTCATGGTTTTTTAGGTTAAGGATATTTTAGGTAATTCGGGTTGTGTATTTAGTAAAATATTAGAATGAGTAATTAAATGGTAGGTGTATTGAGTAAGGAGTGTGTATTGAGTAATTAGGGTTGTGTATTTAAAACTTCTCTATGACCTTTCAAAAAAAAAAAAAAAAAGAGAGAGATTATGATAGTATGATAGATATCTCATCACCTGTTAAATTTAATTCATTTCCAAAATGAAACTAATACGTACTAAGAGAATATGCCGAGCTTTTTTGGGTTCTATGGTTATACAATTTTTTTTTTTTGAGCTTTTATTCATACCTCCAATATTGGTATTTAGACCTCCCTCTTTTTCCAAGTAATAGTTAGCTTTGTCAACTCATATCAAATTACCAACAAGGACACAAAAGATGGAAGAAAAAAAATAATAATAAGTCTTCAACTTAGAAATAATGATAAGTCTTCAACTTAGAGAAAACTTTCTCCCCCAACATAAACCCTAAAATCATTAGCAACAGTTATTCTCTATCTCCTAAACGTCAATCGTGGTGGTGAGATTCTACTCTCCACCTCAGAGGTGAGACAGAGACAGAATCTATCAAGCTTAATACCTAGTTAGAAATTTATAACTAGTTTTAGCTTCTTTTTCAGTCAGTTTTCTACTTAGAAATTTATACCAAGTTATCTAGTAGAAATTTGAGTATTTATGTTTGAACTTTGAACAATCATAAGATGATTATGCACATTCATATGTTCTACACTACCTAGCTACTTAGAAATTTATACCAAGTTATCTAGTAGAAATTTGAGTATTTATGTTTGAACTTTGAACAATCATAAGATGATTATGCACATTCATATGTTCTACACTACCTAGCTAGCTTTGATAAAACTCGTCCACGTCACATGCACAAGTTCATGGAAGAAAGACTAAAAAAATACATATGGAATGAAAGAAACAAAATAGGAGCGACATTGCGACAAAATTACGTGAGAGAGAGACTACAACCTGGAGATTTTTTTTTTTTAAAGGAAAAATATGATTGTGAATTGTTCAAAAATTGAAAGAGGTCCATTTACCGATTTCAGATGTTTGAATAGAATCTAAAAAAAAAAAAAACTTTTATTGATTTTATTGGGCAATGGGCATTTTAGGAAAATTAGGGAGGTGTAGATATATTTTGTAAAAGTAAGTTAGAGGTCTATTAAGTGAGGAGGTCTAAATATCAATTTTGGAGGTATGATTAGCATCTCCCTTTTTTTTTCCTCATGTTCAAAGAAAATGTGATAGAAAGAGAGGAAACAATTAATTTCAATATCAAAATATAATGGAGACTAAATAGTATTATGATGGATATCACATTACCTGTCAAGTTTAATTCATTCCTGAAATATAATTAATACTAAGAAACTTTAGGGTTAAACTCTTTTATTTTTTTTTTATTTTTTTTGAGTCAACAGTTTGTATTTTAGTTTTCTTATTCTTTTACGGTTCACCGTCGTAAGTCCTTATCTAAAATGGCTCCTCATGCATGTGCTAATGTGTCCAGATATACCATATTGTATCTAGGATCGATAAGACTGCTTCATTCTAAGCTAAATTCTGCGATTTAGTTGTGACTTTAAGGTTTGCTCCTCCTATATGTGGTTGCTTTAGTATTGGAATGAGTCTCTATTCTCCTAGTATTTGATGTTAGTCTCCTCCTATCTTTCAGTCTTTCACTATTAGGTTTTTTTTTTTTAAGAAATCGGTCAACCCTTTCATTAGATTCAACAAGCAGTACAAAAATGAAACACCCCTATGAAGTCGACAGAAAGCAATCGTTCCTTAGAACCTCATGACACCCTATTCTAGAAGAATAAAATCCCAAAAAATCCCGAGTATCACTCACCTTTTAAGAAGTCTACGCACCATTATTCTGACAAAAACCAGAAACCTCGAAGCAGAGGATGATATACCATCCTCCAAGCATAAATAACAACTAAGGCACTGATTTTTGCGACCCAAAAAGAAATTAAATTAAAATAGCTGTAGAAGATGGCAGACCACCTTCCACATTATCCTCTGCATCAGGAGACCCAAAATGGGCCCAAGTTGGGTAAACCGTAGAGCCCAGCAAGCCAGTTTAGGAGAAACCCTAACCTCCCCAACAATTTTGCCGTCGCCGTCATCCCAGCTGGCCCAGTAGGGCGAAATTGCTAAGGGTACCTCAAGCACTCCATCACAGCCGTGCAAGCTGCTGCCGCCACCACCGTGGGTCACAACCCCGAGGGGATCAAATTCCAACCAGAAACCGTCGCCGCCTCCAGACAAAGTACCACCTCCACCATCGAAGACCAGATACTCTGCCGTCATGAACCAGAGGCAACCCCTTGCACCACCCCCATCGTCTGAATACAACGAGAAGATGGAGCAGAGAACGAAACGATCAGCTCGCCTAGGTTCGTCATTCGGAGGCACACAACCCCGCCACCAAGCCTTACCACCTCCAACAGAAGCAATCTGGCCACCGCGTCGGTCGCTACCACCACCATCAATCGATGGAGCAAAAGCAGATCCATCATCACTATCAACAGGACTACCAAACCAGATCTGAACGATCACGATTCCAATCCCAATCCCAATCCCACCAACATCAGCTAAATCGCCTCCCCAAACCGAAGATAGAGGAAAACGAAGAGATTTATCGCCGCTGCCATAAGAAGAGAGAAGCAAGCGAGAAGGTTTGTCGCCGCCGCTTTCTGAAGAGAGGAGTCTCTCGGGAGAGAGTCAGAGCCATACCAATATGAATACTTCTCTACACTAGCATTGTCTAAGAAAAACTAAAGTTGGCAAAGCTTTAGCTTTGGGTATCTATTGACTCAACTCATTACCCTTATATTTTCTTAGTCATATAGTAGAAGTTCCGTTGTTTTTATTGTTGTCTTTCACTATTAGTTTGTGAGTTATGTTACATGTTTAAAGTGATCAAGTTTTTTCTTTGTCATATGAATGGTGAAATTGAACTAGCACGATTAATGAATTCATTTTATTTCCTTAAAAAAATAAAAGTGTTACTAAATTTTATATATTTTTTCTTTTGTTACATTATATTGTAGAGTAATCGAACTTTTTAATGAAATTTCATTGATATAGCTTAATTCTAACCCAAGGGCTAATTATTTTGTATACTTTCATCTCAGGTGAGCATAATCATTGACTATTATTATAACATAATAAAGAGATTTGATATTCACATTACGTTTAAAAAATAATAATATTAATCACACTCCGTTTTCTCTTCTTGCGACACAAATAAATAAATAAAAATAAATGCGAATATCATAAGCTAATAATAAATCAAAGCATATCACATAAGTCAGTCAACTATGCATTCCTAACCACGTGGTGTGGTGTGTTGGTCGTACGGCCTAGTCTGGAACCCCCAGGTCTGGCGTTCGAATCCCAGCTCCATCCCGTGGCCAGCAGCTTTGAGGCACCCTTTGGGTTCGTGCGTCTGCAGTGCAGTGGATTAGTCTGACTTTGTTTGGCTTTCGCCGCAATGTCGGTGCAGGTGTCCTGGCGTTGGGATACCACTGCATGGGTGTGTGAGTTACGTGCTAACCGCTAATAACTACTTGATCAAACAAAAAAAAAACTATGCATTCCTCCAAACAGAGAAACAAAATCAGCCATCAGCCCATCAGAAGAGGTCTCATCCCCATATTTGTTAATACTCCCACACATTATAATTTGGATGCATCATAATATATATCGCTAAAAGGTTGTTACAGAAATTTATTATTATTATTATTATTATTAGCATTTTTTCTGAATGCATGTACCTACTTTTTTTTATCAATAAAGTAACCATTCATTAAACTGGGGAAAAGTTACAACTAACTGAATCGATCTTAATCGATTCAATAAGCCATTCCGGCCCGTATTTAATACAATACAAATTTTCATTCTCATTCAAGATGAACTTGGCAAGACTATGAGCTACTTTGTTGCACTCCCTAGGTTGGAAAACAACCTCAGTGATGCAGCAAAGTTTCATCAGAGAATTGATCTCCTCTATCAGAAAACCTTCCTCACCCCAAGATTGATTCAAATTATTAACCAACCTAGCAACTTCAGTGCTATCCACTTCCACAACTAAAGGAAGGATTCTCATCTCAAAAGCAAACCACAAGCCAGCCTTTAGGGCCAATAACTCAGTTACCAATGGGGAGAAAGATCCAAAAATTGGTTGAGCAAAAGCTCCCATTAGTTCTCCCTGATCATTTCGCAAAACCACTCCAAGACCCCTTTTTCCTCTTTGGTTGAGCAAATGCATGTACCTACTTGTTTCTGTTTCTCTGCACGGAATTGGTGGACTAGCTTGGATATTGGGATTCTAATATCTTTAACGTCATATCCGATCTCTTGGCAATGGAGCCAATAATGCCAACAATTTTGGGTGAAGGAACTCAGGAAGGTGTGTAGTGCTTATTGACCTCATACAATAAAGGAAAACCAAAAACCATGTCTTACGTAAGTTACGTTGAAGATTGCCGGGGATCTATAGTCGGTAGGCTTGAGTATATTAATCTTTCTTTCCTTGCACAAATTCTGAGGCATTAATTTGATGATGTATTTCCGTTTATGAAAGTCATATGTGATTATTATGTTTTTTTAATTTTTTTTATTCAAGTCATATTTTTTTGAATCAATTCAAATCGGGTGACAATATATTGTAACACAATTCAGAATAGATAGTTACATATCCTTCCGCAATAGACAAGAATATAGTAATAGTACCTACAGTACGTAGTACATAGTTATAGACCCACTCATTAAACAATTAAATACATAAACATAGCAAGAATCCTCTTTTAGTACTACTCCAGAGGCCCTTAGAGGTACATAGAGTGCACAGAAATGCATAACTTCCAAATACAATGAAATTAAATATGTAGACATAGTGATAATCCTCCTTTTAATTTATCTAATTATGCAAGTCATATGTGATTATTTAGAAGTGGTTTTATTTAAGTAATTTTTGTTAGAAGCACATAAAAAAATTAATTATCAAATATTTTTTTTATCAAAGAAGTCAATGTATTATAGTAATGAAAATTCTTCAAAGCACCGACATTGCAAGTGACCTAACACATATTAAATTATCTCAACCCTTTGATACCTTCAATTAAATTTTTTTAATAACCAAAAAGTCAACTTGATGTTGCGACCATTCATTCATATTGGTGCAAGTACAAATCGGTGCTCCGAATCCTCCCTCACTCTTCAAGTAAATGAGAGATACATTACAAAATGACTCGCTCGAACACCGGACTACAATAAGTCAATAATATTGAGTCATGAAAGAAACCCCTAAAGTAAAACCCCATAAATAAATTACTATAGCTGAAAAACTACCAAATAAACTTCTATAACTCAAAAAAACACTAGTAACTGTTTTCACCAAATGGTGTAAAAATACTACAGAATTACTAAAAGTTTAAATTTTAAATTTTAGAGTGCAGAATTACTAAAAGTTTATTACTATAGATAATTAAATTTTAAATGATCCACTAAAAGTTAGTCGACAAATTAACTAGAGGGATGGTCGCATTGGATATTCAGGGTTTCAGACTAGTTAAGAGAGCGCCATTGTGAATCCGCCAACCTTAATTGGTGGCTCAACTCTAAGTAACACGTTAGAGTACGTGCAGCGTCGTCTTGGCCAAAAAAAAGTAAAAGACCAGGTGCTAAGTTCATTCAATCCATGCCTAAGCCTAATACCCAGGTCACCTTGCAATCAGCCACCTTCATCTTGGTTGCCCAATCGGCAAGGTCGTTTTGCGCGCAACCTTTAGAGAACAATGTTGGGAGGAGAAGGCACAAACCAGGAAGACGACATCCCAAAGCAATGAACATCATCCTATCACATACTACAGACACATTACGCACACCAACACTGAAAACATGTACTAACCCCTCTTAAAGCTACAAAATTAGAGGAAATAATGTTTGCTCACGAGTCATGACCGAAAATATAGTGGATATATATAAGTTTTCAAATTTTGGTTTCGGTACTTCAAATTTAAGGAAATTTCGGAGAAAATTTCAATTTCGGTTAAAAATAAAGAAATCAAATTAATTGCATTTATAAAATGATATTTTTGAATGAAACTTTTACATAGACTAAACTAACCTATAATAAACATTCTTCATCTATAAAAAAAAATTTCTTCTGAAGGAATGTGGGAAAAAAAAAAAAAAAAAAAAACTTACCAAGGGGAACGCGCTCCACACGCTAGCCCTAACCTCTACTTTGCCGCTATTGGTGTTTGTGCTCGTCCGGCTGCGCTGCAGCGGTGGGGCAGGCTTATGGCCTCGCTGGCGTGCGCCGAGTGTGGCCGGACGGGTTATTGGTGCAGATGACTGGAGATTAGGGAGGGGAGGGGTTCTTTTCCTTCGATTGCAGCTGACGACGATATATGCATAGGTATGCCATGATTCCACGATGGTGATGAGCAATAGTGTGGCTGGGATGCGAACCTGATCTGGATAGCTGGTATGGGGTTGGATCCACTCGGATCTCGTCGTATATCCAGTGCAGATCCAGTGTGGTTTGGTTTCGGATTGCGCAACAAAGGGTGGCTTTAAGAGTTTTGGTACTGGGCTTGTTCTCCGTTCTAGGCTCTTGACGATCGGGGTGGAGGTGGTGAGGGATGTGATCTGCTGGTGCATTGCCGGCGACGTCTGTTCGACGGAGATCAGTGTCCGAAGGCGGTGGCGGTGACGTGGGCTTGGTGGTGCGACAGTGGTGGCGGGCCGGTCTGTGCATCATTCATGTTGGGCTGGGTTGAATGTTTGGACCCTTCTGGCCTTAATCTGAATGTGGGTCCAGTCTGGACCTGATGGTGCTTGGGCTTGGGGTCCTACTCTTGGTCCATTAGGGTTTGTTTTTAATATTAAATTTTATAATTATTTTTATGTTTGCTTGGCAGTTGTTGAGTTAATAAATTACTACCTATATTTGGTAGGATGTAGTGGGCTTGGTCCTGGTCTATGCACCTTGTGTGCCTTGTCTGCTCTAGGTAGGCGGCGAGTTCCTTGCTTTGGCAAATGGTTACAACCTCCTAGTGGCAGTAACATGCCTGCTTTAGGTACGCGGCGAGTTCCTTGCTTGGTCAAATGGTCGCTGCCTCCTAGTGGCAGGGTGAAACTTAGTGTCATTGGATATATTTTTCAGTGGCAACATGATGGGAAAGCAGTGAGTATGAAAATTATGCCATGCTGTAATCGAGTTACAGATCGAGTTATCTTTTTCGTTGTGTCACCGCTGTAAAGCAAATAGAGTCGCTGATGCTCTTTGCTAGTTGGTGCATAATTGAATACAATTGTTTAGTAGAAAGTCATGATATTATGTCAGGATGTTCTCTAGGTGCCTATTATAATCAGGGGTTTAGGCTCAAAGTCCCCCCCCCCCCCCCCCGTGTATTCGATAGTTTCATTAATCAAGGCTTAAGGACAGCTGCACCAGCCCTTTATTCAAAAAAAAAAAAAAACTATTTACAATGTAACATCTCTAAAATTATACATTTATAATAGAATTATGATATTTTATATGGACGAGTAATTAACTAGTACTGTTGTATATTGATAATGTGTATCTATGTGTATTGATAATGTGTTGTATATTGTATATTGATAATATAAATATGACTTACTTTTTTTAATAATTAGAAAAATTACAAGGGGGTGGGGCAGGGCACTTAAAACCAAAACCCCTTAAATGAAAATGACAAGTACAACAAAAGGAATATAAAAGGTACTACGATGTGGTTCGATCTAGCTAGTTGAACTGCTTTCATTTAGTATCATACAACACTGCTCTCAAGTATGTGAATTTTGGAAATGATTTTCGTACTTCATCACATGGTTATTGTATGTGTACATGTTGTTCCCTTTCCACACGCAATCCATATATCGGATATTGTGGAATTACCTAATATGATGTTACAGTGTATGAAGCATACAATATTTGAGATGAAGCAAAAAGAAAATCATGTTAGGGCATCTCCAACAATGGAGTCAAAAGCCAAAATGACTAAGGGGTTTTTTTTCACCATCTCCAACCCAAATCAAAAGGGTGTCAAAATGGCTTTTGAGCCATATCTTGAGTCAAAATGACTAAGGAATGAAATGAAGGTAGAAAGCCAAAATGGCTTAGGGAAAGAAGATTGGGCCCAACCTTCCACTATTCAAAATGACCGGCTCTGATTCACTCCTTATGAATTCGATTCAAAATGGAAGGTCAAGATTAATTGATACCAAAAATTAAAAAAATAAATATATAATTACTTAATTTGTAATCTGACAGTCAGAAAAATGCGATGAATTAAATTCAACTGCTAATAATAGAGTAATATAGTTTTAAACGAGAAAAACTTGAAAAAATAAAATAAAAATTTCTATAAAAAATTTAAATGACTATATATTATATAAGATTATTTTGTATGTTATATAAATTCACATTGTAGTTAAATAATTATCTAAAATAATTAAAATTATGAAATGGCTATGACTTTTGACTAAAGGGGGTTGGAGATGAAAAATATGAAAGAATAGTAATGACACTAGGGGTGTCAAATTTTCCAAATGACTTTGGCTTTTGACTAAAGGGTTGGAGACGCCCTTAGAGTTGGAGCATTCAACTTTGTAGCAGATAAAAATAAAAAGGTTTTTTGTTGTATTCAACATGATTGCAAAAAAAAAAAAAAAAAAATCAAAATTTCATATTTTCTCTATAAAAGTATGAAGTAAAAATTCATTGTAGGTGACATAAAAATTTAACAGAAATTTTAGAGAAATTTCGGACAAAATTTCGGTGTGAATTTTTAAATATATATTGTGTGTGTAGATATTTCAGAAATTAAGAATTTCGTGGAAATGTATGAAAAATTTAGGAAAATTTTGGGAAACTTCTGACGGAAATTATATAGCCATATGAATTTTATTTCGGTACTTCAAAATTAAGGAAATTTCGACGGAAATTTCAGCAGTTTCGGAGAAATTTAAAACCTTGGATATATAACATGACAGAAAACACATGCAAGAAATATGCCATGTTCTCTCACAAAATAGGCATAAGGGATGATTATATTTGCTCTCTTTTTGGTCTTCAATATGAAGGTATGACTATAAAGAGAGAAAAATTATGTGGAGGCACGATACTTGCTTATTTAAGGACAACTTTTTAGAGACTGCAATGTACAAGTAAATATCACGGTAAATATTAAATATTTATCTTTAAATAGTTCTAATTTTAATATATTAATTTAATACATGTGACTGAGATTTACTTCACTCTCACAATCTCTTCTCAATTATCCCTTAATTAAATATTTGTGCCTCTTTAATACTTCAGAGTAAAGTGAAGATGTTGATGTGTAGAATGCTAAAATCACTATAATTACAGAAGGATTGATGAGAACCTGTTTGTAAAAACTAAAAAAAATAAATGAAAGAATAATTAACGGGCATGGGGAAGAATAATATTTCGAGTTCCACATTAGCTGTTGGATCACATGTCCCATATGATTCTCCCATAACACTTTTTTTTTTTTTTTTTTTGAAAAGGATATTGATTTATTAGATTCAATAGCCAAAAAAATGGACTAAAGTCTAACATGTACTTAAATAGGAAAAGAACAAGTTCCGAACTCTACCAAGTAAATATAAACTCATTATAAGACTGTTTTGAGCTCGCTATATTAGCGAGCTTATAGTACAAAGAACAACTCTATGTCGCCTAGGACGAACTCATATTCTAGCCTTCCCTTAACCAATCACGCAATTGTGGTACCAACAGAAATGCTACTTCCTGGCAAACAAATAGGAGCCAACTCCCATAATACTATACCAACAAGTATAATATCCTCTTTACTCAAAATTTTCTCATGAGATGAGAGAAATGAAAAAAATAATAGATCGATTATTATATGATGTAGGTATGTAGAGTAGGGATGAAGACGCCGCACCGTGTCTTCTAAATCAAAGTTAACTAGTAAGCTTTTAACTTTACAAGAATTTCATGAACAATCGAGAGAGTTTGATAAGAAGAGTAACACGACAAACTTTTTAACATATAGATTTTTTTTTTGGGAAGATTTTAACATATAGTTTGCATAAAGTATTTAGTAATTAAACCGGTGGTAGTAATAGTTAGGCTGAGGAAAATCAACAATCTCTAAAATATTGAAAATGAGTTTTTTTGTTTTTTGACAATTTGAGAATGGTTTTTTTGAGAAATCAATGCAGATATGAGTAACGTGGGGTGATGAGTCCAATGTATCTTAGCAAATACTTTAGTTGTGTTAAATATACAAGTTGTGTCTGGATTATATTCCCTCAATCTGATTAGTTTACAGAGATTAAAAAATAAACAAAAATTTGAAAAATGATTTCATCCCCAAGTTTCCACTATATCTACACAACTGACACACTTATCGACCCCACACGACCATTAAAATATGAAATTGAAAAACATAATGAATAGTTCTGACACTGAACAATGCCGCAGTTTTGTCTGTCCAACACCGAACCCCAGTCTTGTCTGTCCAAGATTTGGGGCGTAGGAGTCATATTAACATCGGGTCCTCCTTCTTGTTGTACAGATTTAATGAATTTGTAGAATAATATACTGAATTTGTTATGACTAATTAATATACACTATTTTTCTTAAATGAATAACCTAAACATACATAATATCCTCAATGGTGAGACATCATGTACGTGAAATTTGATTTGATTTATTATCATATTTCTATTAAAAAAAAAACTCAAATGTACATACTTGATGCAAAATCACAATATTGTATGTTGCTTTCAGATATGTGTCAGATCATGAAAACTAGTTTAACTTTTTATATATTTGGATTTATTTTAGTTTTTTGGTAATGTGTGGAGAGAGGGATGTCATAAAAGATTTCTAGAAGGAACTTGTGCTATAAAGACAACGTTAAGTGAAGAAAAACCTAACTTGGAGACTCGTGCATGCATCGATGTTTATTGCTCAACTAATATATTATTATCCCTAATAACCTAATTTAATTACAAAGGGTTCTCCTTCTAAGTTTCTTGCAAGTTGCAAGCAACGAATGGTACGTACCGATCAATAATGCATGCATGAGGGCTGCCGCTGCCGCTGCTGCTGCTGTATATACAGCTACATCATTGAAAACTGATGATAAACCCATTGAAAGTCCTACCTAGAATTATTGTGAGTAGATTCCAAGTTTCCAAAATGTAGATTTAATAATTAAAAGCCTGTGGTTTTCAACATGATTAAAGCAGTTGAAGCACCAGTTGGATTTCAATGGGAATGGCCTAGCTTGAATTATATAAAATATCTTATTTTGAAACTAGAAGAGATTGAAAAATAAAAACAATGTGCCAAGGAAGATCGAATATGGCAGGGATGTTATTACCAGCAGGAAGGGTAGCATGGCCACCCTAAGGGTTTTATTGAGAATAGTCCTCAATAAATGTTACATGATAATGTTGGATCTGGAGTACTGAAAAGTCTGAGGAGTGTGACATGTAAACGTGGTGATCTAATATCTGTAAGTTTTCCAACTCTCTGCTCATAGAAATGAAGTGTGTACTTTCTTTTCCACCATAGTCAATTAATTTTCAGCTTTTAGTATTGCATTTCGATTTTTATTTTTTGTGGTCTTTGCTAATTCGGTAATATATACTTTACTAGGGTTGATGCTAGCAGATGCTGATTTCGTTGTCATCAAGCGCTTTGCTGCATGTACGTGTATCTTCAACTCCTACATTAAATGAGTTAGATCACCTACATCAAATCTGTATGCGTAGTCCTGAATCTCCCGGTTGTGACTTGTGCGGTGAAGATCCAGTGAAGATATAAAAACTCTAACCCTAATACAAATCCATAGCAAACCTAGTCCTCTAGATTGAGGCTCCATAATTTTCTGGGTATAGATTTGTCAAGCGGTGTTGTACTTCGTCAACCATTGCCTGCGTGCATTGGATTTCGTGCAACTGGAAGATGGGAGAAACCCTGTGTGGCACACTGATTTCTCATTTTTGATTCTATAATGTAAAATACTCATGAATCGTGTTTAATGACCTTAATGCATGGTGTTCCTATTCCCATTATCACATGGATTCCAAGATTGTGGCATGAGGACGTATATCATGCCAATTGTAACTTTTTTTTTTTTTTTTTATAAAGATGATCAAAATATTTCACTCATACTCTCAACTGGAAGGATTCAAATTTGCTCACTATTTTTATTTTGTGGTGATATCACCACCCAATTAAAACTTACCACGTCATGTATAATTAATTTAATACTTAAAATTTATTTACTTAATAAAACATCATAATTAACTATAATTATGTTTTATAACACATGACAGTTTTATATTGAGTGTATCACCACCAATACTTTGGTGGTGAGCAAATTTGAATCCCAACTGGAACTTATGACCTCGATCTTAGGCAGTGGATGCATTGCAACTGAAAATGCAGAACATGTGTCTAAGTTATTGGTCGAGCACTCAAGCGCCATTAATTGGTCGAGCATTGTAACTGAAAATGCAGAACATGTGTCTAAGTTATTTCTACCTAACCCATGATCAAGCGCCATTAATTAATTGTGCCACGATACACTCAAGTTACTTAGTTGGGGCTTCTAATTTAATTAATTACTCGGCTTCGTGTTGGAGACTTCATTTGAAATCCTCGCTTCCCATGAGAATTGGAGGGGATGAGATCCAGTGCAGAGGGTCTAGGTTATTGGTCGAAAATGAATATGCATGCATGTTGCCACCAACAATACAATATGATCAATCAAGTGCAGACTATGGGTCAATAACGTTTTGCTAAAAGTCGAGAGTAACTTACAATGTGATCCATTAAGCTAGTTCGGAGGGATATAGAATCCCGGCCCCGACTTATATACTAGAGATTTTTTTTTTTCCACCTAAACCATCACTTGGTAATTGTTATATTTTCTCTTAGGTTAGCCTTGATCACAAGACCAAAATTTATCCATCCCAAACAATTAACAGCATTTCTCTTGAAATCCTATGTATGGTCAACATTTGATACTTGCAAGGACTCAAGCATGGAGAAAAATATGCACGCATACAGAAAGAATCAAACATTATAACGTATAAAAAATTCAGAATAAAAAACCGAAATGGACACGTTAAAAATAAACATTGGAATGCTACTCGATCGACTTCTCCAATGATTCTGAAATGGAGCTATATAAATCAACTATTATTTTATCTAACGCAATTTGGGGAGTCGAATTTGAGCTTATAATCAAAGTAGTAAAGTAATGTTCTTATATATGTACCTACTAAAACTACAAAGTACAAACGCTGCATATTATTATGACAAGCTGGCCAGCACAAAACGAGCCATATAGTAGGGGTGTGCAAAACACGGTACAAACCGGCCAAACCAGTTGAAACCGACCGGTAAATATGGTTTGGTTAAGGTTTTTTAGCGTTAAAATATGAAAGACGGTTCAATACCTAACCAAACCGTTTATGAATTGGCTTGGTTTGGTTTTTCTTTTACTTAAACCGTGAAACCCGAACAGACTGGTATGTATTAAATATAATAGAAAAAAATTTAAATTTATATACATAATATATATATATATATATTTATTTGTGGGTAGTCTTTTAGAAGTAAGTTCTAAATCTCCAATTATAATTTGATTCTCAAAATGATATACTATCCTATTGAATCCTAGACCCAAAGGCTTAAAACCCAAATAATTGAATCATTTTGAAACTATTTTGGATTTTGTTCTTTGAATATTAGTTTTGGATTTTGATTATTAAATTTTTATTATTGAGATTGAGTTTTAGTATTTTACTATGAATTTTTCGTAAACAAAACGTTAATGTTATATAGGTTAAAACCGTCTTACCGACCGAACCAAACCATCTTTAAATGGATTGGATTGGATCGGATTAAGCTTATTTTTTTCGATGACCGGTTGTCTAAAATGTCTAAACCGCTTACTTTGACCTAGAGACGGTTTGGAGTTAAAACCGATCCAATCCAATCCGCGTGCAGCCCTACCATATAGTACCTTTCAATTACTTTAATTGATTTGATCAGAGGAAGATGACAGGATCATAAATCTTTTTACATGGTGGCTAGGGAGTAAACTAAATCTTCTCTATTAGGGAGCTAGCTGGAACCTAATTGAAAATCGTTGAAAAAAAAACGAAGTTGGTCATCCTATATTCCAAGAACTAGGGGCCCCTAATCGAAGTTATATATTCTTCCTATCAAATCCATTCACACGTGACCAAATGATTTTTTTGTCACATTGTTACCTAACTCTCGCCTCAAGTCAATACATTCTTCTTCCCAAAGTTCATTTGCCAGGAACGTTGAAAATTTGCTGCTGAAAACCCAAACCCCAACCCAGTGGGATTGACCTTCCGATAGAAGAAAGGCCAATAAGTTGGTGTACTGAGTCGTCGAGAATTATTAGGAGACGACAATACTCTTACAGAGATAATTAAGTGTCATAAAACTACGTACGTAGCATGCACGAACTCACACAGGACAAAGCAAATTACTGTCTTCCGTCATTAATACGTTGTCGTATACTTTGGAATTATATTTTCATCTTCCCCAAGTCATTGAATTGCAGAAACATTCAAACCTTGAAATAATATTTGCTCGATGATCAAATGGTTTCTTTAATTTGCCGTGATTGTTTGTCCTTTGTATATACGTGGTCAGATATAATACATGTATGAGAAGGTCTTAGGTACGGCACCCGCACCACGTGGCAGTGGGGCGGGCCAATCATACCCCAAGCAGGGGGGTATTTTAGGTATTGCATATCAAAAATCAGGGACAGTTTCGGAAAAGAGAGAAAAATTTGAGAATTTTGATGGAGGGCCGCACTGCCCTACCACGTGGCAGCCCCTACCCAAGACTTTTTCTACATGGATAAATGGTGTTGTCAGGACATGTTCTGGGTCCTAAGTAGAATCATGCTCTTATTCCACTCTACTAGTAGGTTAGTAGTACTCTCAGGGAGTTTTGGGTCTGTCCCAGCCCTTCAATCAAAGGGTACATGCTTTATCGTTTTGGACAGAGCGGTACGTTCAATGAAAGTTAGTTGGGCCATTGGCTTCTTATGGAGTCTGGCAGAAAGTATGAGATGATTGAACTTGCTCTTTGGAGTTGAAGAGAGAAGACTTCGACTTCTCAGAATCCTTCCGAGAAAACATGTGTACACATGTTCTGGATGATATAAATGCAGGAGTGTTGAGAATATAAAAATAATGAGACATTACTTATAAGTTTATAAAGGTTTGGGTCATTGAAATTATTGTCAATTGATTGATTTTGGATGTAAACGGCAAATTACTTTATCATGGTATCAGAGCGGCTTATTCCACATGTGCATGTCTCACGGCCACGCGGGCTCCATCAGGGCCGGCCTTGCCCAAGGGCGGGCTTGGCGACGGCCCAGGGCCCAAGTGAGAGGGGGGCACAATTTTTTTTTTTTTTTAAATAAGGTTATATATATATATATATATATATAATTATATATAGTATATGTCGACGGTAAACAAAAAAAAAAATTGTTTTGTTCCCAAACGCAGTGTCTTCTCTTCTCCTCTCCTCACTTCGAAATGGTTTTCTCTTCTCCTCACTTTGAGAATTGTACACACAATTATAGCAGACAAATTTCAAGAGTCTCTTAACTCTCTCTAAAACTTTAAAAACAAACAAATTTCTCTTGAAATATTGGTTTCAATGGTTATTCAATTAAGCAATTTATTTTCATCATCTGTCACCTCCTCTCAATCTTTCTCTCCTATATTTTTCTCTTCTTCTACGGTGATCAGACACAATTTTTGGCATTCCATCGATTCAGGCTGCAATAGAGATCGATCAAAATAGGTATAGTTAAATTGGGTGTTCTTTAAATTATTATTATTATTTTGGGTTATTATCACAAATGGTACCTGAACTTATCCTCTATTTTATCGATGGTACCTGAACTTCAATTTTGATCACAACCAGTACCCGAACTTTTCGACTTCATTTTAAATGGTACCTAAGGCCACCTTTGGTCACTATTCCGGCCAAAAAAGCCAAATCTAAAAAAAAAAAAATTCAAATTCAAATTCAAGGCAAGTCTATTACCAAAAAATCATCACTATATATGATCACAATCCTTGAAATCATCAAAAATCATCACTATGATCGCCTCACATGCCGTTTTTAGTCGGAATATTGATCGCAGGTGGCTCTAGGTACAATTTAAAATGAAATCGAAAAGTTCGGGTACTGGTTGTGATCAAAATTGAAGTTCAGGTACCATCGATAAAATTGAGGTATAGTTCAGGTACCATTTGTGATAATAACCCTATTATTTTTTTATGGTGGGTGTTCTTCAATTTTTAAATTCATTGAAATTTTGGACATTATAAGTTATATTACTGGCATTTTGTGGTATTTGTTGATTATTCTAACAACTATTATAAATTTTTGTGCCTGTAATCTCAAAATCTCGACTATACTATCACCGCTGATGTTCAATTTGCAGCTTTCAACATCCTTAATCAGTTAATTACAGGTTCAATCTATACTGAACACTAGAAGATCGACTTTTTTTTCCCCTACAATGGAATTTTTTTTTTCTTTATTTATTTATTTTTTGCTCTCTTTCTCTACAAACATAGCATCTTTAGATGCATTAATCGGAAGTCAGAAGTTGCAGGTTGATATGTTGATGCATACGTCTTTACAATTGCTACATCGCAATCCTTGTTTTATTGTTCTGTGCTCGAATGTTTATCGTTTAAAGTTGTACTGTTTTACATATGAATATATATATATATATATATATATATATATGGGTAGTTAGGCACCAAATTTCTTTTTGCCCGGGGCATCAAAAACCTCAAGACCGGCCCTGGGCTCCATGTCACCCACAATTGTCCATGTATATTACTTGAAAATTTGCCACACGTGTGGGGGCTCGTTGAAAATATATAGATCCCACATGGGAAAAATGAGACATTGCCTATGAGTTTATAAGAACTTGGGTCACTCCATCTATTGCAAATTGGTTTTGAAATTTGGATGTGAACTCTAGATTACTTTATCAAGGATAACACTTACAGTTATATATGACATAAGCTTTTAGGGTTGGCATAATTGGTGAAAGAGAGTAGAGAACAGGTTTGGACTAAACTTAATTTCGATATCCTCTAATGCAAAAAGAGAGTTTTGACGTCCACTTCTACATTGCAAATACACACAAAGGGGTGTGTGTGTGTGTTATATTCCACTAATGGGTATCTTTTTCTTATCATTTTAATTTGAAAACAAAAAAAATCTGTCATTTTTCTGTACAAAAGATATTATCTTTCAAGTTAGAAATGTATATTTTAGTATTTAGATAAATATATTCTCAACTTTAATGGTTTCTAACAGGATATATAACAGCAGTGAATTAACTGTAAAATAATAATAAGGGTTATTATCACAAATGGTACCTGAACTATACCTCAATCTTATCGATGATACCTGAACTTCAATTTTGATCACAACCAGTACCCGAACTTTTCGATTTCATTTTAAATGGTACCTAGAGCCACATCTGATCACTATTCCGACTAAAAACGGCATGTGAGGCGATCATAGTGATGATTTTTGATAATTTCGAGGGTTACGATCATATATAGTGATGATTTTTTGGTAATAGACTTGCCTTGAACTTGTTTTTTTTGTTTTTTTAAGATTTGGTTTCTTTGGCCTGAATAGTGATCGAATGTGGCCTTAGGTACCATTTAAAATGAAATCGAAAAGTTCAGGTACTGGTTGTGATCAAAATTGAAGTTCAGGTACCATCGATAAAATAGATGATAAGTTCAGATACCATTTGTGATAATAAGCCTAATAATAAATATGAGTGAGTTAAGTGATATTTTTGAAAAGTCAATTAATTAAGTGTTGAATGAGTCATAACTAAGTTAATATCCAGTATACATTAAACAATTACTAGCTCCAAAATAACTCAATTATGAACCGTCAGAAGACGTGATCGATATGAGTCTTTTTTTGACCTTTTGGTTTTTGACTTTTGTTTTATTGGGGAGGAGGAATGTACGGGTTGGCAAAATGGTCAACTTGGTCAGTAACACATAATCACGTGTCCTAATAAGTTGATTAACAAAACGAATTCGAGCTAATTAACCTGATGCTGCCACAGACGTATATGGTTTCTCCACCACTTGCTCTAATTTATTTTATTTTATTTTTTTATTTTTTTGTGTGGCAAGACACTCTCTCTGAATCTATATATGATTTAGCTAAATATATATATTTTTGACTACACAACAATCGGTTCGAATCAGAATTTATCTCGAGTCGTTACATTTTACGGAGTTCTATTGTTCTATTATATATCTAGGCTACATTAACATAGGCTACGTACTTTAACAAGTACGTAATTCATTATCAACTAAAGTTTTAGATTATTGTAAATATTTAAAGATATTTTTGGTAGATAAAATGCACTCCAGCATGATATTCTATATTTATTTATTTTAAATTTCAAGTTATTCAAGAATCAATTCATGATATTGACATGAAACCCACATCCGTTTCCGTATCCAGAATAAACACATGAAAAATCATATATTAGAATGTATGACTAAATAATAGTTACTATTTGTATTTTATTCACTAAAATAGTTCAGTCTCTCACATTCTAAATTAAAAATACTCATTGTTCTTTCAATTTCTCACCAAGTAGGTCCAATATGTTTATTATATCCCTCAGGAATCAAAATCTCAACTGCTCCGGAATCGCAATCTCACAAATGTCTCTAGGATTTGATTGATCAAATTTGATCGCCTCATTAGGAATTTCTTTAGCTTCTCCAACTTTCCAAACTCCGGTGGGATTGGTGCAGCAATTAGATCACCATTGAAGGACATGTCTAAGATCTCGAGATTAGACAAGTTGCCGATCTCACTTGAAAATGTTCTGTTGAACATATTTGAATAAAGTTGCAAGTCATTCAGCTTCCTTAGGTTTCCGATAGTTGCTAGAATGTAGTCGGAGAAGTTGTTCCTGTCGAGGTCGTCTAAGTATTGTAGAGACGATGAAATCCAGTCAATATGGCCAAGAATTGAACCGATGAAGTAGTGTTGAGAGAGATCAAGGAATTGGAGCTTGGAGCAGTTATAGAGAGACGTCGGAAACTCGTCGGGAATGTAATTCCAAGCTAGATTGAGGACGGTGAGGTTCAAAAGGTCGTAATTTTCTCCATGAGGTCTTTTTCTTAAAGTAAGAGCTCGGTGACCATGTCGGGGTTGCAACTAATCTCTGGCCAATTGCACGGTGATGATGAAGAGTTCCATGTCTTGGTTGCCGAATCGAAAAAAATGGGTGCTATCATATAGCTTTGTGTCTGCTAAATTCGCGGGTTGGAGAGATGGTGGATTACCCCATTGCTGTTTGAGTTTCAGTAGGATCAACTGCTTGAATTTTGTGGATTGTGAAATAAAAAAAAAGGTAAACAGAAAAACTAGAAATAGAAAAGAGAGAAATTTTTTTTTAAAGAAAATGAGGAAGTGATGGGTATAATAGACATTTAGGACATATTTGGTGAGAAATTGAGAGAACAAGGAGTATTCTGTTTATTTATTTATTTATTTTTTGAAAGGGGTTTGGAACCCAACCTAACTGGGAGGCTTAGCCCCACGCACGGAATTATTATTCATAACTAAAAGATTCTGTTTAATTTATAAGGTGAGGGATTGAACTGTTTTGGAAGCAAAGTACAGTATTTAGTCCTAGAATCAATTATTCTATTCTCATACATATTTCAACGATGTAAACATGCCATAAATTTCTCTAGTATTATGAAATATATACAATTTATATGATACCTGATATAGTCCAATTCATGTGACACATTGATACGCACTCAGTTATGTCAATATAATTTTTTTAAATCAATCCATCAATGATTGTCAGTACTCAAATCAGAATGACCATCACATACCCCTCTGCTGCTATTAACTAGACAAATAAGAGGTTATGGGGGTGGAAGCTGAGATCTCATACTTCTTTGAGAACCTTGTTGGGAAGTGTAATCTTTGCAATCTGATTTACCATGAGGATGGTAGATGTAAAGGCTCCGAAAGCATATCTAATGAAAAAATGATGCCTAAATTTGGGGACAAGAGACTGGAGATTACCAGTCCTTCTATTAGTTTCACAGAAAACCAATTTGTCAATGAGACTTTCAAGTTTTATGGCACGTTTACTTACTTGGAATGGAAATAATCATGAATCGGAGACAACTGGAATGGGAGAAGAAAGGAATCGGTATTGATTCCGGATGAGTTGATTCCTAAACCCATCTCCCCCTTTCGGAATCAAATTCATGAGTATTCAGGAATCGATTCCTTATAAAGAGGTGGGACCTACACTCATTCCGATTCCTTCATGTGTTAGTAAACGCATGAATACTTTTACTCGGAATCATTCCAATTCCTTTATGTGTCAGTAAACGCAGGAATAAATTTACCTCGTAATCATTCCCTCCCATTCCAAGTAAGTAAACATGCACTTAAGGTCTTCAAACTCCTATTCTGCCAGCGGTAGGAAGAAGCCTATTTAGTAAGGATCGTGACAATGGATGCAAACCTCTGGTACTGCGTGGGAAAAGGAGCAATGGCAGCTCGGAGAACTCGCTTGCCATTGTACCTATTGAGCAAGCTAGCATGGAGAAGCAGGTTGAAACTAAACTGATATCGTTGGAAGATTGAAACAAGAGGAGTAGGCCAAATTCCCCATATTCCTCTCCCAAAAAGTTAAAGATTCTTCTTATTGAGCGATTCCAAAAATCAGAACATGCTGTGGCACCTGCAAAGAAGATGAAGATGCCTGAATTTACTTCAAAGTTCTTTGCTAGGTTGCTTGGAATGATTGAAGTGCCTGCTAGCATCTTGGTACCCAAAGAAAGCTTGTCTGATCAAATTGCTCCAAAGAAGAAGAAAGGAAAACCGCTGGGATCCAAGAACAAGAACCCACCAAAGTTGAAAAAGGTGACTGACGCCTAGGAACTCTATTTTTCCTATCTTACAAAACCTCCTAGCCCTAGTGTTAAGGGCAAGGAGAAAATTTAAATTTTAGTTTTGACTTAACCTATTTACCATATTTTTTTCATAGTTTATAGGTTCACTTTGAATAAGTGAGCATTGGATCGATGTTGAATGAGTGGTGCCATGTATGTGTCATTTTTTCCTATTTGCCGTATTGTGCAATTGAAAGGCAAGTACCGTTGCCACTATGGCTTGAGTTAATGGAAATTGTTGTGATTTTATTTAAAATATATATACATATCTATATATAATTTTTAGATGAAATATACATATATATATATATATATTCATATGAATATGTATTTTTAACATTATATTTTCATAATTTGTAAGAACTTAACAAACTTCAAATTCGTATACATGTGTTATGCAAATCTATTGATTCTAATTTTATTAATTGAATTACATGAAATATTTTCTATTCTTAATTGAAGAAAAAAAAATGTTGTTTAAATCTAAGCTCATGTGTATTGAAAAAACAAAAAAAGGCAAAAAAATTTTTTATTAAAGAAAGTCAAAATAATTTAGAGTCATTAAAATGATAAGTTGGTATTTTTTTTTTTTTTTCAAGTTTTACATGACATGATTTGGCAAATATGTGATGCGTGATTTAGATCAGATCAAGCAAAACTCCTCTCTGAGCTAGAGCGCAAAACCCTAGGGGTGGCGACAATCCTAGACTGAATTGATCGCTCTCGTCTGGTGGTGACCCCGACATCTTGGCTGGCCTTTGGCCTCGCTGACGTTGCGTGGTCTGCTGCCGGATGGGGATGAAAGCTATCGTTTCGAGGAGCTCCTTTTGAGGGGTCTTGCTTGAGGTTTTTTGCAGGTTGGCTCGGGCTGAAGGCTTGGCTTGAAATCTCTATATACGGTGGCTATGTAGGCGGAATCGGGACTTCGGTATGCTGCTGGATCAACGACCTTCCGGGAACTTTTTGCGGCAGCGGGGATTGCAAGAGTTTGGATCGGGGCGCGTCGTGGTAATGCTAGGTGTGGCGACGTGATTCTGAATCTGTTCGATGGCCAGGCGTGTGTGGAGATGAAGGTTGGGCCTGGGCCCGGTCAGACTTGCTGGGCTTTTTGCATGGGCGTCTTTGGATCTGCCTTGAACTGAATATGTTGGGCTAGAGTTTTTCTCTAGGCCCATCCCTATGTTAATTAGTTTATCTAGTTACAATAATTTCCTTTGTTTTAGGAACCTAAGCACTATTGTGCACCTTATGTCTCTTTAGCGTTTCTGGAGTAGTACTGAAGGAGAATATCCGCTATTTCTACGTATTTGAATGTACAATGAATAAGACTATATGTACGTACCACTTGTGGGTACTACCACTAGCTTCTTGTCTGTCTTTAAATAACAGCGGAAAGGTATGTAACGGCCTATTTTGACTTGTGATGAATATACTATTTCTCCCCCGTGGCTTTACAACTCAAAAAAAATTATAATAATATGTGATGCGTGGAGGTGATAAAATTGAGATTATAAATCTTAGACCTCATTAAAGCCACCAATCATTAGTTGTCAAAACAAAAACAAACACTTGCTTCTAGTCAATCAAGATTATTTTCTTTCTCAATCAAGATTATTTTCTTTCTCTAGCTAGACCCAAGGGCCAAGGCTTTTGCATTAATAATCATGATGTGAAAAAGTTTCTCTTGGGATATGAGTATTATGAAGGAGGGCTTGTTTATCACTTTACAATTCACATGGCGATGGTGACCTCCAGGTCTGCAACTATCACCACTCCATTATTGTTGCAAGGAAAATGATAGCAATTCGCATAAAGTTTCCTGAAGAACAATTTCACACAGGATTGAGAAAGACACCTTCAAACTTACCTCACTCCTCATTGGTTCGTACCTCACCTCCACCTTTTTTAATTGCCTGGTTGGGAAAAGATCGAAGGTGCATACGCTTCTCTTAGTCTTTATTCTTTTTGGTATCCAAGGTTGATAGAATAGTTTGAGCATCTAACCGAAAATCAATTGGTAATGTCAGAGAGGCTTAAACTTTTATGAGTTATTTTGTAATGTATTAATTTTTCAATGTAAAATAATACTTTAGGTTCTCACACTCTATCAACACGTGGATACTTCATATCGGAGAACATATTGCTAATTTGTTTTCTTAAAACTACTTTACAAGGGTGAAAATTTGCGGTTCACCCCAATGAAAAATATTGTTATTGGTTTACAAAAATCTGCTTCTTTTTATTTTTTATTAAAGTCCACCAAATTCAACGGTTTTTTAGAGTAGTGCTACATACACCAAAAAATTATACAAAAAACTAATACCAAAGGATGTGGCATACTACGTGGCATATGTCCAGTCATCACCTTCAATTAAATAATCTGCAACATATTATCTATCTTATAATATTCATTTTCAATTAACCTAAAAATAGAAAAAATAGAAAAAAAAAATTAAAATAACTTCCTTTTCTAAAAGAAAGACGTGATAATCAAACAAAGCAATCTATAACTCTGCAAATTTAACAATTCACAGATGTATAGAAAGAGGTGGATGATTATAGATACCTAGCCTTGAAAAATTAAACATTCTTTTTCTTTTTTTTTTTTAGAAGAGAAAAAAAAATTAAACATAATTGAAACAAGTCATGTAATCTAACTAAGACGTCGCTCATCTTTAGAAATTTGAAGCATCGACTTTCGAATCTTCAACTATTGATTAAGGCACTTGAGGAAGTGAGGAAGATGTCGATGCAGCAAGGATTCTTGGCTTTGGATTAGAGGCAGGAGGAATAGTAAAGTGTCTTTGCATGATTTGCCATTCTTTGACAGTTTTATCGGATTCTTGTCTATAATTTTATCCTCATCTATGATTGTATCCATGATTTCATGGTTATGGTGGGTCATCTTCACTGTGAAGGACTCTGGAGGTGTTCTATTAAAATAAAAATTTTAATTGTTGATTTTTATTTTAAATGAAAAAGAATAAAATAGGAAGACATGCAGAAAATTTTTAGGATTAAGATGATGATGTGGCACATGCCACCTCATTTGGTATAGGTTTTTTGTATAACATTTTGAGATGTTAAGCATTTTCCGTTCTAAAAAAAAAAAAAAAATTCTAGATTTTCTCTTTCTTCTCAAAAATGAGACCCACGAGCCACGAGGTCCACCATGAGCTATCTGCGTGCTATGACTCTATGAATAAAGAGTTCCACTATTGGACGAGCGCTCTATGAATAGATGACAGATGAGTGCTTTACTATGATTCAAGAAGCTCTATATATGTGCTCCACGCTCCACTGCTACATGTTACCTAGTTACTTTTCATTTCAGTGCTCCATGAAAAACAACTTGGTACTCTACAAAATGATTCACTGTTTTATGATGATTTATCTACAAATAATCATGAGACTAGGAGTGGTCAAGGGGCTACACCAAATGCGGCAATATCTAATAGTGGCATGCATATGGATTATATGAATTAATGTCCCACTTCAGTTCATATGGACTATGAGATCCAGGAGGTCAATATCAACAGACCATGGGTCCAAGATTTGAAGAGGGATCTATTCATGAGGTCCTGAACCGTCATCATGTATGTTCGAACCTGAGAATCAATGGGTGTACGAATGTGAAAATACTGTAGCTGAAGGAATACTTCTATTTCATTTCATTAATAAAAAAAACAACATATTTACAAAAAGTGAGAGACTCACGAATTGTGTTCCACACAGCCCAACTGGGTTTGGTATCTCATCTTTGGAGTCATGGCCTAACAAGGCCAATTTGGATCAAAAATATAAACTAGGCCCATTCTTGTTTTCAACATCGTTAACTACATTGATTTCAGACAAGCTTGTGCAAGATTGATAGAACTTTGAACTTTCTGCTGACATCAGTATTTACAAAAATGTGAGGGATCACAGAGCCAACCATAGAATTGGACACACCAAAAAAGATTCTCATTACAAGCACCGAGCTTCGGTTCACCTAATCATTCAAATGTTGTAACAAGGGTGGTAGACGGGATCGGAACAAACCGACCACATCACACCCGAAATGTACAACTGAAGAGAACAGGCGTGATCTACATCCTATGCATACACCAAAGATGATGAAAGGAAAACAGATAAACCCAAGTGCAGCGGTTAGCCCAACTTCAACAAGAATTGAAACAAACTTGTTTCATTCCAGTGCTCCTCCTTTTACATAACCAAAAAAGAAGTATAACGAACCAGCGACACAAGACATCTCGCGTTTTCCCGTTTCTGTACCCTTTTTTCTTCTCAGTGTTCTTGTTTACCCTACTCTACCATATGAAACAGTCCAAAAGCTCTTTAATACACTATATACAACAGACAAGATCAAGATCATTACAACCTTCTTTGAGGCCAACATCCTGAGGTTCACTCTCAGACCACGTTTTCTCACAAGCCTTACCACCCCCACACCCAACATGAGAATCCAAGAGCCAACAGCACCCAACACTGCCTTAATGCCCAAAACATCACTTGAAGGTACCTTAACGTAAGAATGTGTTGAACCCACTTGGTTGCTTTCAGTCTGATTTAGTCCGAGAATCTCATTTAGCCAGCAAGAAAACAGGACAAGCAGTTTCACAAGCCATGCAACCTCATCATCAGAGATGGGACGCTTCATCCAGTCACCCTTGTATTTGATATCAGACAAAGCATAGTTGCCAACTCTCCTGGGTTTGAAAATTTCATCACGGGGTTGAGCGGGCTGTTTTGCTTCTGGGGAAAATGATAGTTTCCTTACAGCATCACTGCCAAACAAGCAGGCCACCTGATCTTTTAAAGAGTCTATGCACTGAAGGTTTTCAGCAAGGTTATCACCAGAAATTGCTTGCAACTCGGCTTCTGCACGTAATATGAACAACTGCAATAACAATAACCATCACCATTGGATGAGACCTTGAGATGGTAGATCGATCTATACATGATTTTGCTAAACATATATAATAGAAATAAATAGCAATAATCGGTTAAGACCTGAAGCAGTTGTCGCCCACCATCTTCTCCATCACTAAACAGACGTAAATCTTTGTTCCAATTATCATGCAAGAAAGACCCATCAGCATCACTTTCACATAAGCCATCTTCCCAGTCCTGTGGTTTAGCAATAAATCATTAAATAAATAAAAGAAATGGATAGGCACTGATTCAAACAGCCGAGTAAATCAACTCCTTGTTGCTGTGCACTCTGATAAATTTCAAGGGTTGATTAGGGTCTCTTATATAGACCTTCCAGAAAGTTTAAGGACATCGTGTTCAAAACTTCCATATACTTTGATGGCCATCAATGATTTTTGTAGTAATACGAGTAAAGAAAAAAAAAATTAAGAAGGGCAAACACAGAGGCATAGGAGAGAGAAGAAAAAATCTACCTTCAACTGCTCACAAATTGGAGTCACAAATCTATATAAGCTATTAAGCCTTGATTTGCCTGATCCTGCTTGTTTGGAGTGAAAAGCAATATCCATTGTCTTTATAAGATCAAGTAGATCTTTGGATGATGTCAATATAGTTAGAACCTGAACACACAACGTGAATAGTTAAGAATAAAACAAAACAGAGACTTCATGTTCATTAAAGACAACAAGCAAAGAATGCCTGACATCAACATAGTTGACCAGGTACCTGCACAAGTTATCATTACAGGATTCCTACATATTCTCAATTATGTGATTTCCTAGCAGATGCCTCAGCCGGTTACACTTTCTACTAAGCCTTAATAGTCATTCCATCCCCTTCACTGTTTCTTTTGTTACAGTGATAAATTCTGGGGGAACAGTTGTTGTAGGGACATAGTCTATAGCTAATTCTCTCTTTTCCAGCAAACATAAGAATATTAAACTAAAGCATAGTATAATACTAATGCTGCTATCAAAAATCTTTCCCCCCCCCTCCAAATGCATCGTCACAAACCTATGTCATAAACTTTGAATAAAAAGTTCATGAAATCTTCACTCAAATTTCAAGCATTTTATTCAGGTTTCATATTTCTCTTTATATGAAGAAATCTCTCAATACTTGTAAAGACCTACAAGAGACACCAGACAAAATGAAAACTTTGTTTTATATGAGTGCTGTTATTGAATCATACAATTGAGCAAGTTAGTGCAACTCACGAAGATGTATCACTAATACAAAACTCCTTTACATTCAGCTAAAAAATGTATGGTAGCAAATATCACAATCTTCTAACTGACCTAATGGAATTCAGTCAGAGACCTTACATCCCAAATGATAAGTCTAGGAAAATGCAAGGTTGAAATCATAAAGGACAGCAAACACAAATGGGGGAAGATAATTCTATTACGATTAATGAGTTATGATTCCTAACTAAGCTAATTTTCACAACGAGATTGAAAGTGAAGGTTTCATGAACATGATTTCATGCCAAGCACACTAATCAATTTCAGGAAAATAAAACACAAGATGTAGCAATTATGTTTCAGCACAGGAAGGAAACTTATATAAGAGAGAAAAAGGCAATGCTCAAGAATCTGACCTTCGATACCATCTGGACTATTATTTCTGCATCAGTGTGAAGAAACTTGTGTGCAAACCCAATAAAATGCATAACCAAGGAACTGTAGTACAAGTAATTCGCCAACACATAAGCCTCCCAAGAAGGTGAATAACCACAGGCTTCAGACTGCGAGTGATCCTTTCTCCCATTCTTATTTGATCCATCAACAATAGTATCAAGCTCCCCAAAGTCATCCAAACTGATAGCCCAAGGTTCCAAGTAAGTGACCCAAACCGAAAAAACTTGTGAAATGTTCTTAATTGAAGCTCCCACCGGGCAGAACAAGAATGTCCTCAATATAAACCTGTACAAAGGCCTCTGTATCAGCAAGTTCCAAGACCCATTTGGAAGCACACCCGGAGACACTGCCATTACATCCATTGGCTTCCCAACATCAAATGAACCCGACATTCTCCACCTCGGACTCACACCATATTCCACATTATCCGTCCCATTCTGGTGCACCACCAAACCCAAATTCAAGTACTTGATAAGCAACTTCACCACCTCCCCTAATCCAGGCGCTGGCGGGGTCTCTCCTAAAACCGAACGCAGCGGAAACTTAACTCCAAAAGACTTACACAAATCGGCAGATAGTGGCGAAAAATCATTATCAAGTAACCAAAAATTGACCAACGCATTAACCAAAAACTCCCCCTTCACTATGGCAGAGCTATCATACCCGGCAGAGTACTGCAAAAGCGAACTCCGGTACGGCAGGTGCGAATTCAAATCAGTCACAGCGACAAATGCATTAAGATAAGCATATAAAAGCCTGATATAAAGATTACACTCGATTTTAGGCTCCGAGCCACCACGCCTAGGGCTGGAAAACCCCGAAATTGAGGAAACCCAATTCTCAAATTTGAATCTTTTGTTCCTCCTAACCGAAACAGTATCGCAATTCTCACCATTTCCGCGGCAAACAGGATAATAAGCGAACCAGAAGATGTAATATTCAAACACATTGAGCTGAACCTGATGGAAATTAGGCTGAATCGAATCTTCCTTAACCCTGTTCTTGAAAACCGGAGCTAAATCGGAGAGGGCCCGGCTATCTTTCTCCGAGGAGAGCATGAACCGCACCCATTCCGGGAGCCGTTCGATGGGGAAGACGTACTTGACGAGGGAGAGGCGATCGACGGCGGAGATTGAGGTGAAGAGGAGGCCGGTCGGGGCGAGGAGGGAGAAGAGCTTGTTGGCCGATTCGACGTCGTTTGAGGCGAGGACGGTGTCGATCCAGCCGTGGGAGGGAGATGAGGAAGAGGATGACGAAGATGACGTGGCGTCGTCGAAGCCGAAGAGCTTGCAGATGAGGGTGGGGAAGGTGAGGGAGAAGAAGTGGCGGGCGTGGTCGGGAGGGAGGGAGTGGAGGAAGGAGCGGACGGAGTCGCAGGCGGAGGAGATCTGGTGCGGCGCGGAGGAGGCGAGGATGGTGCTGGCGAGGTCTTGGGATTTGGAGAGGGAATCGACGGTGTAGGAGTGCGGGAGCATGGTAAGGGATTGTGGGGGCGGAGCGCAGGGAAAGAAAGACTGGACCTTTGGCCGCGCGAGCTAGGGTTTTTGAAGGTTCTGTTTTTTTTTTCCAGAAGAGAGAGACAGAGGGGTTTTGAAAGTTTCAAATGGGAGCAGAAAAAGGTGTGGCGCGTTTTTATGGAGGTAGGGAAGGGTGGTGCACACGTGGCGTTCCTTAGTGCCACGTTGTGAGTGTGGGGTCCAACGGAAGGTTTTTTTTGGGGATCGGAAGGGGCGGGAAGGGTCTGGAGATGTTGACGTTAGATGCCGATCGTTGGATGCGGCTAATTAAAAAATATATCTTGTTCTTTGTTTAATAAGTAACTAGTATTTTTCCACACATGCTCTGCATGTGCAAGCTATTAATTTTTTTTTTCAGAAAAAAAAAAGAAGAAAAAAGTTGGTTATTGCAGAGAAAAAAAAGTGGGAGAGAGAAAAGTGGGTTGTGGATAATTTTTTTCAAATTTTTTAAAGAAAAATACATTTTGTAAATGTCTTAATTATCCTTGTGATTTAATTAATTCTCAAAGTTTATTAATATTTTAGGGTCAATTTTGTCAAAATTTTAGATTTTGGCTAACAAACCCTCTTCTCTTAATAATAGTATAGATTAAGGACCGTAAAATTGGTTTGGATGCTCTTAATTCTATTTGGGCTAAATTTTGGTTTAATTTGAAACCAAGCCGAGCCCTATGGATTTAGAAAGGAGACTTCCGCTAGCATAAGCACGTAATTTGTTTAAACTTTTGTGTTTGTAGGAAAGTTTTTTGTTCGTCCAGAGTTGTTGAGTACAATTATGCGTTACGCAGGTGTACATTAACAAATAGAAGGGCTTATGTATTCACTAAACTTAAATCAGATACTTTTGAAATATATGGTTATCACATAAACGATCGTATATTAGAGAGTTTTGGGTCGAATATGGATCCGGATTTCAAGGGACTCAAGTCACTCATTCAAACCCTTAACACTTTTTTTTAGGCTCCTTCAAATTCAGATTTAGGTTTGAAATTCAAGCAGGTTTCAGGTAAGTATTTGGACCTCTTCATGTCTTTCAACTTTGTATCATTGAGATTTCTAACATCTCTCGTCCGAATTGATCAGAGGTTCATATAAGGACCATTTCCATAATAACACATGTAATAGATTTAGGAAAATACTTCAGTACATTAATGTATCGATACATCAAGTAGACTAGGTTCAATACAGATGTAGACTAACTCGGTATAAGGGTAGACTAACTCCATGTATGTCTACCCATGTACTGAGCTAGTCTACCTCTATATTGAACCTAGTCTACTTGATGTATCGGTACATTAATGTACTGTAGACAATCCCATAGATTTAACCAAAAATATTAATTTTTGAAAAGTGAATTCATTGAAACTTTAACGATTACAATAGTTTATAATGACATTCCAAAAAATCTTAGGAGCAAACACAAGCCATAAATGACTTGAAGCTAGAGCTAAACTAGAACAAACCAGAAGGTGTACTACACTAATAGGTTGTTCATCAACAATACAATACTGCTCTGAATCACTTATATAGAAACTAACAAACAACTTAAGGTAAATTCCCAACCTCCTCAAGATAATTACCAACAATGAGACTATTGCCATGACCTTGAGATTTGGAGACAAAATCATCTGATTCTGCGATCCGGGTATGCAAGAGATCGATAGACCAATCAAAACTATATTCGTCCCAGCACAAGTATCACTGTTCGCTAGGCACGCAATTGTGGTACTCATAATAATATTATACTGAGAATTCTTATAGAATGTAGAGATGAGCAACGTACCTGCACATAAACACGGTACACCCGAAATAATACGGACAACACAATATTACTTCTTTCAAGGTAAGTGATTATAATCATATAAATATTACAGGGTCCTTGACCCAAAACACTAAAATTGGATAAAATTATCTCACTTACTCCAGCAATAAATTTTTAATCCCATATACCCAATTTATAATAAAATGACAATTTACCCTTCATATAATTAAGAAATTGCATCCACGCCACTCTTTCCTCTCTCTCCACGCCCCCCCCCTCTCTCTCTCTCTCTCTCTCTCTCAGCTTCAACAAAAGAGAGCCATTTCGGAGAAAGAGGCTGCAGGAACTCAAACCGTAGCAAAACCTTGAGAACAAAGCCGCGACCTCTGAATCCACCATCTAAGACAGCCGTGGTGACGCGGCGGAGATTGGTGAGCTCGGCTTGCATTGCGTTATGGAAGCAAACCAGCAACAGACGGTCGCACTTGCCATCTCCACTCCAATTTTGAACCCGCCGACTCGTACTCGATTAGTCCAATGGCTCTCCAATACCCACTCGACTTCTCAATTTTTCCGGGACTACAGGATTCGGCTCAAATTTCGACACTTGGTGGCGAAGCGGTCAAGTTCTCTGTAAAGATCATCCTAAGATGAAGATTCTCTGTATAAGATTCCTGCAATTAAAGTAGAGACGATTTGGTGAAGATTTCAAAGAGTTATGGGGAATTGAGGTTGAAATTAGGTGTGCCTTTAGTTGGGTTGGATGAAGGAGATGTTGAGAGCAAGCTTGAAACTAGGATGGTCAAAAATGGGGGAGTCAATTCAGAGAGAGGTGGAGTGCTCTCTCTCATTGATTATCTGATTGCCGGTGTAGCCTAGTAGTGCAAGAAACTCGTAGAACTCGACCCCGGCTTGGTGCGTTTGCTCCAATTAGGTGCTCAGAGCATTTCTGCGTGCCCAAATCATTTTTTTTTTATTAAATTTTTTTTTTGTATACTGTGAGCAGAAGCCCAAGAAGGAAAGAAAAAAAAAAGTTTTATTATATCGTAATAAAGGTTTATTGGGGGCAATAAATATTTTGAATTGATGTAATCTCCTTGTCTTTTTCCTCAGTCAAAGTTTTATTTATCTAATTTTAGGGAGATTAGTTCCCATTAAGACAACCAAAAAGTCTATTGGGGGTAATAAAGGTTTATTGGGGGGCAGTAAACCTCTCCGGCCTCATATGAGATCTCTAACAACCTCTTTGGGGACTTCTGATGATGTTTCATAAACCTCTATTGCCCCTCCTAATAAAGGTCTATAAGGGGGCAATAGAGGTTTATTGCCCCTCTATTAGGGGGCAATAAAGGTTTATTATCGACAGAGACATGGTGGCGGAGCAGTTAAGTTCTTTGTAAAGATCATCCTAAGGTGAAAATTCAAGTTCTCTGTAAAGATCATCCTAAGGTGAAAATTCTCTGTATAAGATTCTTGCAATTAAAGTAGAGAAGATTTGGTGAAGAATTCGAAGAGTTATGGGGAATTGAGGTTGAAATTAGGGGTACCTTTAGCTGGGTTGGATGAAGGAGATGTCAAAAGCAAGCTTGAAAGTAGGGTGGTCAAAAATGGGGGAGTCGATTCAGAGAGAGGTGGAGTGCTCTCTCTCATTGATTATCAGACTGTAGGTGTAGCCTAGTAGTGCAAGAAACTCCTAGAACTCGACCCCGACTCAATTTGTTTGCTCCAATTTGGTGCCTAGAGCATTTCTCGGTGCCCAAATCAAATTTTATTTATTTATTTATTATTATTATTATTATTATTATTATTATTATTATTATTATTATTTGTATACTGTGGGCATGCAGAAGGCCGAGAAGCAAAGAAAAAAAAGAAAAAAAATGTTTTATTATCTCGTAATAAATGTTTATTGGAGGGCAATAAAGGTCTATTAGCTTGGGGGGGCAATAAATGTTTTGAATTGATACAATCACCTCGTTTTTTTCCTTAATTAACGTTTTATTTGTCTAATTTTAAGGAGATTAATTCTTATTATGACAACCAAAAGGTCTATTGGGGGGCAATAAAGGTTAACTGGGCGGGGGGGGGGGGGGGGGGGGGGGGGGGGTAGGGAATAAACCTCTCCGGCCCCATATGAGATCTCTAACAACCTCTTTGGGGACTTCCTGTTAGGTTTCATCTCCCAGAGGTCTATTGGTGGGAAATAAAGGTCTATTTGGTGGCAATAAACCTTTCCGGCGACCTATGGGATCCCCAACGGCCTCTTTGGGGATCTCCTGTGAGGTTTTCAGAAAAGTCCGGTGGGTAGCGGCCAGTGACTGGAATCCCGCTGCCGGTGACGGGACTCCAGTGAAGTCTCTGATGGCTTCTCTCTCTCTCTCTCTCTCTCTCTCTATGTAACAAGGGGGGAGGGTAAAATAGTCACACAAAAAATAAAAAATAAAATAAAAGCTTAATTGGGTATTAGGGAAGACCTTATTAGAGTTTTTATGCGTAAGGAAGAATTAAAAAAAACTTAATGGGATAAATAGGATAAATGACCTAGAGTTAGAGTAAATGGATAAAAACTCATATTACATCCAACGTATTATTGTTTGTAGTTTTATTTGTCATTTTTGGCTGAAAAAAATAGACCATTTAAGTTTTTTTTATTACATCCCACTAGCTAGAAGTAGGGATGGCAAAAATCCCCATCGGGTATTCGACCCTAACGGGGAGAAAGTCGGGGGAAATCGGGTAACGGGGATGGGGATCCCCAATATTAGAATTCTGAAATCGGGTACGGGGTGGGGATGGTATTTTGATCCCCATCCCCATACCCACCCAATAAAAATTATCTGAAATACATATATATATTCAGTAGTGTTCACCTGGTCAGTTGCTGACCAAATAATTTATGCTCAACAACCGTTAGATTTACATCTAAAGGTGGAAAACAAAATACCTCAACTTAATAATAATTCTCTCTGCCATTGGATTTACATCCAAGGGTGGTTGAGCATTATTTTCTTGATCAATAAGTGACCAGGTGAACATTTTCGTATATATATTATATATTTTTGATATTATTTATAAATAAATATTTATGTAAACTTCATCTTTTTGTCAATATTTAAATTCTATTAATAAATATGTTAAAAAAAAGGAAGATTCTTTTAATAAGAGATCTTTATCAACATGTTAATTTTCCTTAATTGAAATAAGAAATTTATTTTATTTTGATGTTTAATTTTAACTTCATATTTTATAATCCATAATTATTTATATAAATTTTTATATAATAAATTAGTAATATTGTTAACGGGGATTTGGGCGGGTACGGGGACCTAATCCCCAATGGGGATGGGGACGGGGAATCCCCAATATCTTATTACGGGGATTGGGGAGGGTACGGGGATGGAAAATGAGGTCGGGTATGGGGATGGTAATTTAATCCCCTTACCCTACCCTCCCCATTGCCATCCCTAGCTAGAAGGAGTCTGACCACTCCATGAGGGGACTTCCAAAAGAGAAGCAGCCAGTTTTCATTTATCATTCTCAGCCTTACCGATTTCTAAACAAAGGATGTTTCTTGGCTTGATCCTCGGGCGTACTCTTTTAAGTTTTAATCTGTCCTTTGCCAATTTGGTGTTTCCTAGCCTATTCCCACTCGCACTCGTCGATACTTCCTCAACGTCAATGCATGCCATCTACATCTTCTAATAGTGGATCTTCGGCCCCAACTATAGCCTCATTAAAGCTCAACACTTTCTTGAGTAGTGCGCGTTGATCTTGAAGACTGTCATAGCTCAAAGCTCCTGATCCAAGTGGAGGAAAATTAGGCAATTGCAAGATTGTAACAATCTTATAACTATAACCTTGATCGACCAAAAACTGCTGCCTTTTAGCTGCAAATTCCATCTCCCGTGTATCCGATGACACAAGGGAATAGAAGAATGCATTGTACTTCTCTTTACTTTTCTTGGCCCTTAGAATCCGACCAAGACGCTGCGCTTCTTGTCGTCTCGAACCGCCGTGCCATGAAATCTCAATGATCACATTTGCCTCGGGAATGTCCAAGGAGTTATCACCCACCTTAGACATGAATACGGTGTTTACATCCGGGTTTGTTTTGAACTCTTCTAGAACTTTTGTCGTCTCAGCCTGCGTGGTGGCACCATAAATCATAGGTTTTCTGAGCTTGGTGGCATATTCAGTGAGGGTGAAGAGGTTGTCGGAAAAGACTATGATCTTATCACCACGGCGCTGCTGCTCATGAAACTGTATAAGATACTCGCATATCCTAAACTTGTTTGGATTCATCAAATAAAGTGCTTGCTTTCTTTCGCAGGAGTTTTCTTTCTTATACTCGGCAAAGAACTCCTTTGTCATCTGACACCTTACTTCAGCACAGAGCACATTTGCAATGTATCCTCGTTTCGCCAAATCCAACCAGTTTGCTTCATATAATTTGGGTCCAATGAGGAAGTTGAGATCTGATATCTTGTCATCTTCTCTCAAGAGCGTCGCCGTGAGGCCAAGCTTGCAGTGTGATTTGGTGATTCGGATGACATTTTGAAACGATTCAGCAGGAGTTACATGAACCTCATCCATGAGAATCAACCCCCATTTTCTATTTTTTATTTCCTCAATAATGTTTTTAGACTGTTGGGACCTATTGCCACCACAGCCAAGCATGCTATATGTAGTCACAACCACCACCCCAGCAGCATTGCTTTTGCGGCGGATTAACATCTCTGCAGCTTCTTCTTTACAGTCAGATTTGAAACGACAAATCTGTTCATCTCGAATGGTTGACCACAACTTGAACTGATAGACCCACTGATCAACTGAAACACCATTCGTTGCTAAACAAAGGCAGCTCTTTCCTATTGTGGAGGCTGCAGAAACACCAACTAGGGATTTTCCTGCGCCGCAAGGTAGTACAATTATACCAGATCTCGCTCTACCATTCCCAAACATTGTGCTCAAGCTTTTAAGCTGATATGGTCGTATCGTCACGCGTGCTTGGGGCTTTAGTTCCATACCAACATTGGGGTTTACATTATCGTTTCTATAGTCGTACTCCTCCACCATGGGATAGTTCAAACCATCTTGCGAGCAACGTTTCATGATGTCTTCAACCTTGTTATGATCAATTTCGAATTCTTTGCCATTATTTGTTATACTACTAATTTTTGCTTCAGATATAAGTTTATCCTCAAGCAATGTGTTCAGTACCTCCGGCAATGTGGATTCCACAAAGTACCGATTGTTCTTGAGGACCAGCTTCGCTTTGCCGCTGTTATCAGTAGAAGACTGAATAAAATCATTGAGTTGTTTCGTGAGCTCGGTTTTCGAGAGCTTATTCAAGACAGAAATAATGGTTTCTGTTTTGACACCAGTTGAGGCAGCCGCACACAATGACTCCGGGGTCAAGTTATACTCGTGGATCAACTCTGCCCTGCGAACAGGTTCGGCAATGGCAATGAGAAAATCCTGAGCGTGTTCGTAGAAAGCCGAGTTAGTTTCCAGGAGTACTCGACCATCGGGACAAATCCACAGAGGCCGATTGGGGTGTTCAGGCTTCCATTCTAATTTGCTATAGTCTGTTGCTTTGCCATCATCGTTATTAGAGAATTTGGGCTTTTGACTCGGTCTCACATCATCACCGTGCGCCATTGATTTTGTCCTCCAGGGAGATCAAAATTCTTAGAACCGATGAGGTAGATGTTGCGTCAAACTTCTCAACTCTTGTATGATATTTATAGAGAAGCAACTAGGAAACCTAACTAGGGTCATGAAACCTAATCACATTAGCAAAAAAATCCTACGAATAAAAGCATTCAGGTCCACCGACCACCGCTTACGGAATTTAATTAGCTAGTCAATGTAATTAAATAATTAATATGTTTTAAGATAAAGACCACGTGTCAAATTTTTTTTTTTTTTTTGAGAATGACCGCATGTCAAGTTAGATAACTGAGTAGTTGCACTGGTTACAATAGACTACCCCCCTCTCTCTCTCTGTCGTTTTGAGAGTTGGCAACACCCCTCCAATCTCTCCACCCTTTTGTGGTGAGGTTTTTTGAGTTTTGGTCTCAGTTTTAAATCTTTTCATGTCTCTTTTCCATTTTATCTCTCCTTGTGCTTGCCCAATTCCTCATTGGAGTTCCAGATCTATTCTCAAACCTCCCATCCTCCTCCATCTCATACACCTCACCCTCTCATCTTCATCCGACTTTTCTCTTTTTCCTTAACCGCATCTTCACATTGAACCGTTGGAGTCTCGACATGGATCTGTTCACTTAACTTCACACCTGATGATTGCAGCAGTACTGGCAAGCCACCAAAGTTTGTGGACATCGTCGGACCAGTGGTGTTGTGATGCTTGGTGGTCTCCACCTCCATGACTACCTTTACTAAATTCTCTATTTTTCTTGTTTCTTCTTGTGCATGCAATTTTGGTGTGGAGAATGATGGTGGAAAGTTATTTGGCCTCTAGAAGTCAAGCTTCTGTCGAAGCTCATCTGGTCATGGTGGTACTCACGGTGGCCAGCTTGTGTTGCAGCGAAAACTTTCGTTTTAGGTCTAGGTTTTCTGGTATTTTGGGCCTCAGCTTGTCAATTAGATCTAGTTTAGTTATGGATTGGTCTATTGGGTCTTTGGGCCTAGAACTCCTACTTTCTCTGTATTACCTTTGTAATATGGGTTTCATCTAATGAATGAATTTATTTGACCAAAAAAAAAAAGTTAGATAACTGAGTTAGAGTCCTTCTTAGTATAAAAGAATAGTAGAATATATCTTTGCTTAGTTAGTAATTGATACATTTTTCCATTTTTTGTTTTCTTGGGTTTTTTTTTTTTGAAGAGAAAAGGAAAATTATAAAGAAAAGCCCCTCGGGTAACCAAAGCTAAACTTGTCCCAATAAAGGGCAAGGAGAGCCACAACAGGTAGACACTTCAACCAAACTCTTAGAGATGAACCTGTACCCGAAGACGTAATAGCATCAGCAAGGAAGTTCACTTCCCTAAAAACATGAGAGAATGAGATACTTGTGAAGGAATTAGCAATAGAAGCTATGTCTTTGAGGAGAGATTGAATCATCCAGGGAGCTTCACACTTGAGGTTGACAGAGTTGATAATCAGGGCCGAGTCACCATCCACCAGTAAATGGTCCAGGTTGAACCGCTTTGCAGCTAACAGACCATTTTTAAGAGTCGTACATTCAACCATAAGAACTGTGGAAGATCCAATAGACCTTGAACCAGCAACAATGGGGTAACCAAAATGGTTTCTGATAACAAAACCCGCAGCAGCCAATTTCGACGTAGAAACTGACCCATCAAAATTGAGCTTAACAAAGTTTTCGGGTGAAGGGTACCACTTAATGACTTCACTTAAGCTATTGGAAGAAGCAGCAAAATGGGGATTTTGGGTCCTGTAGGCAGCACAAAAGGAGGTTGAAGCATGCACTACAGAAGCCGGATTGAACCCCATCGCTCTAAACAGAACATCATTTCGATTTTTCCATATTTGCCAGCAAAGAAGCAAACTGCTTTCCAAATTATCAATCGGAGCATTATGAAACATGTAAACAATCCAATCATCAAAACAATTAAAGGTAGTAGGGTTCTGATTCAGATTAGACATAAACCAAACATCCCAAACTTTTGGGCACGACCGAAAAATATGATATGAGGTTTCCACACCATTGTTACACAAGCCACAAATAGGGTTGATACTAGAATTGAAACGAGAAATTCTTGCTCTTGTTTTTAGTCTATCCCTAACAAGAAGCCAAGCAAAGATTTTAGCTTTTGGAGGGATATTAAGCTTCTAGATTTTGTTCAGCAAATTAGTCTTAGGATGAACATTTTGATTGCATTGAAACCAGGTGGCTGACTTGACGGAGAATTTCCCATTAGAAGCCGGCCCCCACACAAACTCATCTTCCCTGACAAAAAAAGGAAGATTAACAAAGGAGATATCTCTAACAATCGAAGAATCTAAATGTTGAGAGAGTTTCTCAATATTCCACAAGCCATTAGCAAAATAATCCGAAACAGACTCGTCTAGATCAATAGAGGCTCTGCTAGTCTCCTCAACCAGTTGAATTAAGGGGAAATCATAGATCCAATTGAAGGTCCAAAATTTATATTACGACCATTCCCAATAATCCATCTCATTCCTTTTGGAATAATATCTCTAGAATCCAATATACCCTTCCAAGCGAAAGAGTGATGAAGTTGCTTAGGAACATAAAAAAAGGAGAACTTTTAGAGGTATTTTTCCCTAACTATCTCAACCCACCAGTTATTGTGGTATGTGATAACTTTCCAACCTAGCTTGGCCAAGGCTGGTTTATTAAAACAAGAAATCGGTCTAATACCAAGCCCTCCTTTAGACTTCGGTAAGCAAACTTGCTCCCAAGCCACCAGAGGAGAGCCAGAAGAGCTGCCCAAAAGAAATTCCTCATTTCCTTGTCCATGGAATTTGAAACAGAAGTAGGGCATTTAAAGCAAGAAAGTACATGGTTAGGAACAACAGAAACGCTCGACTTCAAAAGAGTGAGACGTCCAGCCCTAGAAAGGGTGGAACTCTTCCAACCACTAAGCTTTTTTGAAATCTTAACAAGCAACTCTTTAGCATTCAGGGGGTCTTTCCAGAAAATAATATTGTGAACACCTAGATATTTGCCTATAGTAGTTCTATGTTGAATACCCAAAATATTAGCAATCTGGAGTTTAGTTGAGGCATTTAAATTTGAGGAGAAATAGATTGAAGACTTATCTGAATTAAATCGGAGTTTTCTTGGGTTTTTAGCACCGTGCAATTACGAGAGAAATACCACTTTCTTTGTTTCCTTACCTTTTCGTGTTCAGTTTTTCACAATTATCAGAAAATCTAACAATATGTAGTTTGATTTTACTTAATTTTCAAAAAGAAAAAAGGAATTAATTCCTCATTAAGAAAAAAATGAGAGTTATGCAACACAATTGTCAACAGGAACTGCACTGGAAATCGAGAATTAATGCCATTGGACGAGTCCATCGTTGCTGTTGTTGTTGTCCAAAGACCTATTCCCGGCTGGCAAGTAGCTGGTACGATTCGCAGGAACGGCTACGACATAATCATCAAGCAAGGTTATGGAAGTCTCCACTTCGAAAATAGGAAAGCATGTTCATTATGCGAAGTGCAACTTCGTTGCAACCTATATATTCAATGGGAGGAGACTTGAAGACTGCTTCCTTTCTTCCCATTACTGTGATGTTGTTCGTCATATCACTCGCATAGACTATCAGCTTATTGACATCTAGATGGTTTTGAGACTCTTTTAAGTGAACACTGATCACTAAGAATGGATATGGTGGAGGCCGATCAAAAATCTGACCATACCCATTCTTGGACTATCATCTACAAAGCTTCCGAGTGGTTGCACCCGATAAAAAATTGGTTAGATCGATTGAAGGTATTGACCAAGAATGGATATGGCAGAGGCCGTTGGCGAATTGCAATGCTGCTAGTATGCCAAGGTTTCTTAGTGGGCTTGTGTCCTCTGAATTTGCCTTCTTGAATTGGGCTAGCGTTTGGGTCTCTACAGGCGTGAGTCTTATCCTAATTTAATTGGCTATTTTAGTTTATTTGCCTAAGGAGACTGACATACATCTAAGATTATTCAATTGTACAACAATTGAGTTCTCTAGGCTGTTGGATTTTTTTTGTGAAGTAGGTAATTAACCTTTATGTCGTGTTCTGTAGGCTCAATTAAATGGAGCGAGTGAACATATTTGAATGAGTGGTGTTTGTCATTTTGTAGTTTGCTTGACCCTCAGATATATGGGTCTGAGTTTAGGAAAATGATGTACCTATCGTTTTGGCTTTGATAATATCGATCTATTGATATTATCTATTTTATCAACCAAAAAAGAATAAAAAATTACAAAACAGAACAACATACCTCATTACCTATTTCTAATCCTCCAGTACTAAAGCATTATTTATTTATTCTTTTGGATAGTATTACTAATATAGGACACTAAATACAAAATTATTTGTCCTTACTCTACCATCTCGATCTAGCAAACAACTAGAACATATATAGTTGCTCTTGATCACTAAGAATTTTCCTTCACCTAACCCAGTTTGTATAATGTAACTCATCAATTAACTAGATATTCATTGATCCAGTTTTGTAAATCAACGTAGTCTTATATACTAAACAACAATAAACATGACCCGTAGCCCACTATTGTACCAATATTATCTCAACTTAACCACTTGTTAGGTGTTGGATTTTAACTCAAAAGGTCTTGGTACAATTGAGTATGAGCCACCCACTTATAAGTCATGTTTTCTTTTGTCACTTTTTTAATGTGGAATATTTCCTATCCAACACACCTCTCACATGCAACTTAGCTCTAGATCTACATGTACAATCAGTTAAAAAAACCAATTCCCACATTAGAAATTGGGGAACAAATCCCACATTTGAGACTTGGCAAATCAATTAACAAATCAAATTCCCACATCTGAAATTAGGACACAAGCCACACATCAGAGACTTGGTCAAAAATCCAATCTAACTATTTTAGAGGCAAATTTAAGGAATCCAAATCGGGTCTATGACAATTGGAGAGAGACCCGCTCTAATACATGTTAAACAGTGACAAACGTGACCCGTGGCCCCTATTGTATCGATATTGTCTCAATTTAACCATTTATTAAGTGTTGGGTTTTAACTCAAAAGATCTCGATACAATTTCTTTTGTCACTTTTCTACTGTAGAATCTTTCCTCCAATATATCTTATATAATTAAGCCAATTCTAAAATGAATGGTTAAATTTTTGAACTACCATATTTGTCCTCACATAATATAGATATTAATAAATAAATTATTTCTATATGAGGATAAGATAGTCAATTGACTTTGTCATATTTTAAAAATTTACAATACTTCCCATTAAAAAATGAGAAACTTTCCCAGTATCAAGAAAGATAATAAAAGTCAATTGACATGTGCGGAGCACATGTTAAAGGGCTAGTGTGTGTATGTATGTATATATATATATATATATATATATACTGGGCCCTTCCATTAAGGGATCCTTTTTTTGGCCATTTTAAAGGATCCTTTTTTGGACCCACTTTTTGAACGCATTTAGTCATCTCGACCGTTCAGTTTTTAGGTCCTATAGATCATTTATGCTAATTTTCAGCCAAATTGATGATCGTTAAGGTATCGAACTAGATTAAATCAATAGACAAACCGAACCTGTCAAACCTGAACCGTTCGTGTTCATAATTGTAAATCGCAGTTATGAATGCCTTAATAATTATTAATTTGGCTGAAAAATTTGCGGTGATGTTCTACTCACTAGAAGGGCATTGTGTGTGTGTGCACACACACGCACACAATGCCCTTCTAGTGAGGGATTCTTTTTTTTTTTTTGGCAATTTTAAGGATTGCTTATTAGAACAACTTTTCGATCATATATCGGCATCTCAACCGTTCAGCTTTTAGGTCTATATGAGTAAATCATTTATGTAAATTTTTAGTCAGGTTGATGGCTGATAAGATATTGAACTAGATCAAATCAATGGATGAACCGAATCTGTCAAATATGGACCGTTCATGTTTATAATGGTAAATCATAATTATGAATGATTTACCGTTCATCAATTTGGCTTGAAAATTTGCATAAGTGATCTACTAATAGAGACCTAAAAAATGAACGATGGAGATGCCGATATACAATCGAAAAGTGGATCTCGCATGAGATCCCTTAAATAGCCAAAAAAAGAGATCCCTCACTAAAAGGGTACATATATATATATATATATATATGGAAAACATCACCAATGGTCACTGAGTTATGACTTATTCGACACTTTTGACTCACTGTATTTTCAACAATATCACTTAACTCACTCAGTTTTACATCCGTTTTTCACTTAACTCATTGTAGTTAATTCTGCCGTTAAAAGCTATTAAAATTAAGGCCATATTTGTCTAAACACTAAAAAAATGCATTTCTAACTGTTTTTTTTCAAATTATATTTAAGTTAAAAAAGTATTTTTTATTAGAAATCTCAGAAATTTAAAAAATTGAAAAAAAATCTAATAAATGTAAATTGAGGGTATATTTGTCTAAACACTAAAAAAATGCATTTCTAACTTCTTTTTTAAAAAAAAAAAGACAATTTTTTTTTCAAATTATATTTAAGTTAAAAAAAATCATGTTTATTAGAAATTTTAGAAATTTAAAAAAATTGAAAAAAAAGTCTAATAAATATAGTTTTTTTTTAATATAGTTTTTTTTTAAGTTAAAAATGATTTTTAAGTGTTTTGACAAATATACCCTCAAATTTAAAGGCTTCTAATGGTAGAATTAACGGCAGTGAGTTAAGTGAAAGACAGATATAAAACTGAGTGAGTTAAGTGATATTGTTGAAAATACAGTGAGTTAAGTGTCGAATAAGTCATAACTCAGTGACCATTGGTGATATTTCCCCATATTATATATATATATATATATATATATATTCTATGTGTGTTATTTGGTTTCTTATTATTAATTCATAGGCATATAATTAGGTTAGAGCAAGGTATTACGAATTTGTCTATAGTTATGTTAATCGTTATTCTAGCTTTACTCCAACCAACCCTTGTCAATCACCAGTTCACCATCAGCCAACTCAACCACATGTACGTAGTTAAAGCTCAATATGTATCCGGACTTCCTCATTGAAAGTACATGCTATTAGATCATTGTAAATACATATTTTATGGTAATATGTTAATCTGATTCAAGCTAGAATGTGTTAACGAGTCAACACCATGACTCATGATTTGCTGATGAATAATATATGATGATGTGGCTTGCTTTGCTGGATCCTAGGTGGATTCACTCTATGTAAAAGTTTGTTACTTGTGGTTGTTGGTGTTTTTGCTTCAGACTACTATAAATAGGGATTGCTGTAATAACTTTGTGGCTAAGATTCATAATCGAATAGACTCAGATATTTTAGCCTCTCTCTTTCTCTCTTTCTCTCTGGTTCATCTTCATCTTCTAGCTTGAGACTTTGCCACCATGGATGGAATTTTATCATGGTATCAGAGCTATGGCTGTTGACTCTGTGCTTATACTTTACTGATCCTGTGTATCATTTACTGTTTTGCTTCCTCTTTCAGGTTTCTTCGAGCTTCGTCAACTTGAAACCCTAGATCTACTCTACAAGCTTTATCACTAAGATCTGTGGCTTTGGCTTCTATATTTAGCTTCGTCTGTGTTCGGTGACTCTTGCCTAAGCTCAAATCTTACTCAGGTTTTCATTCTTATACGTACATGATTCAAAGCATTGTTGATCACTGTAGCTGTGTTTGTTCGTGTTGACTGTTGAGGTTGAAATCTCTGATAAATGATGAGGATCCTCTAGATGTGTTGTTGATTTTGTTCATAACATAATAGATTGATAACAAAACGATTATTGATGAAGAAGTGTGAATCAGTGCTACTGTTCAACTTAGATCTGTTGCATAATAGAAGATAACCTTGTTGCACAGTTTGAGCTATAGATTTATGATGTTGTATAACCTAGATCTATTGCATACTTGAAGGAATGGATGTCACACAATCAGATATCAACTCACTTCTGAGCATGATCATTGTTCGTCTATCTGAGAGCAATTTTGTTAAGTGGAGCTTTCAATTTCAATCTGTGCTTGAAGGAAATGACTTGTTTTGCTATTTTGATGGTTCTTATCCTTGTCCTCCACGTTTTGTTCTCTCTGAGGATGGAGGTGTGACTAGTGAGATTACTGCTGCTTATAAAATGTGGAAGAAAATTGATAAGGCTCTTCTTGGCCTTCTAATGGCAACTCTTAATGATGATATAATGGATATCATTGTTGGTTGCAAATCTGCTAGAGAGGCTTGGCTTGCTTTACTTGAAAGATTCTCCACTGTGTCGAGAGCTAATATCATCAAACTCAAGACAGACCTTCAAACCATAAAAAAAGGTGCTAATAATATTGATAAATATCTCCTGCGCATTAAACGTGCTAGGGATCAACTCACATCTATGGGAGTAGCTATGTCTGATGAGGATATTGTTGTTGTCACTCTAAATGGCTTACCTGATGAATACTCAATGATCAACACTATTATCAAGGCAAGAGATACATCTATATCACTTAAAGACTTCAGGGCTCAGCTCTTGGCAGCTGAGAGAGATATTGAGAGTCAATTGGTTCCTCTAAACACTATGTCTGCTATGGCTGCAAGAGGCAATACATTTAGAGGAAATGGCAACAACAGTTCTAATCACTCTGGGAATAATGATAAGTGGTTGCCATCCTCTAACAGTTACAGTGGAGACAAAGGCAAGAATGTTTGGAATGAAAGTGGTTCTAAGGGCAACTGGTATTCCAGTCCCAAGTTCACTCAAGGTGATAACAATGGCAGGAGTTATAAAAGCTATAGTGGTGCTATAGTGGTGTTGAATGTCAAATTTGTGGAAAAAAAGGACATGTTGCTGCCAACTGTTATCAGAATGCTATTTGTCAAATTTGTGGCAAAAAAGGTCACATTGCAGCTAAATGTTTCCAGAATCCTGCAAATTCCTCCTCTACAGAGTACAAAAACAATGTTGGAACATCTCCTGAATGCCAAATTTGTAGCAAGAAAGGACATACTGCTATAAATTGCTTTTATAGAGGTGATATACCTAGTGATCATCCTTCACACTCTGAGATTGTCTGCCAAATCTGTGGCCTCAAGGGACATGCTGCTCTTGATTGCCATCACAGGAGTAACTTTGCAAATCAATGAGTTGAACCACCATCCACACTCACTACAATGACAGCTAACTCTGGAAGTCCTGGTGCAAGTTCTTCAAATTCTCAGAACACTGTTTCTGAAGTGTGGATTGGGGACACTGGTGCTACTCACCATATGACATCTGATCTTCGGAATCTCTCCATTGCCCATCCATATGAATCAGGAAACTCTATTACAATTGGTAATGGTCAAGGTTTGAGTGTTAAGCACATTGGTTCCACTAGAATTGCACCTGCTCAACATACTTTTCACTTAAAGAATGTGCTTCATGTTCCTAGTCTTGCAGTAAACCTATTGTCCTTCAATAAATTGTGCAAAGACAATCACTGTTTCATAACCATGGATGATATTGACATATGTGTGCAGGACAAGGCATCAAAGTCACTGCTATAGAAAGGAAAGAGTAACGGGGAAGGACTGTTCTTATTCAAATCACCAAGGCTTCCTCATTCTGTTCACCCTGCTCAAACTGCTTTTGTTGGAGCAGCTGTCAAGTCATATCTTTGGCATCATAGACTTGGTCATCCTACGTCAGAAATTGTGTCTAAAATGTTAGCTTTGTCTCAGGTTAAGTCTAGTAATGATAATTCATCCCATATTTGTTCCCATTGTCTTAGTGGCAAAATGCATAAGTTGCCTTTTCCTGAGTCAGTTTCGAAGTCTTTTTTACCATTTCAAATGATCCATTCTGATCTTTGGGGCCCTGCTCCTTGTCTCTCAATTGAGGGTTTCAAATACTATGTAACCTTCATTGATGATTGTACAAAGTTTGTGTGGCTTTATCCACTTATCAATAAATCATATACATTAGCTACTTTTGTCAAATTCTATGCTTTTGTCTCCACTCAATTCCATACTACCATTCAGACTCTTCAAACTAATGGAGGAGGGGAATACAATAGTGCTGCTTTTAAACTGTTCCTTGCACAAAAAGGTATCATTCACTTCATTACATGTCCCTATACCCCTCAACAAAATGGGGTTGCTGAGAGAAAGAACAGGCACATTGTTGAAACTTGCATTACTTTGATGTCTGCTGCTAAACTTCCAAAACCATTTTGGTTCCATGCTGTGTCTCATACTGCTTTCCTTATTAATCATATGCCTTGTCAGTCATTGTGTATGTCTTCTCCTTTTATCAAACTTTTTGGCCATGCCCCTGATCTTAGCACACTTCGAATTTTTGGAACTGCATGTTATCCTTATCTCAGGCCTTACTCATTGGATAAACTTGACCCCAGAACTTTTCGATGTGTCTTTCTTGGTTATGCTCTAGGTTACAAGAGAGTGTTTTGTTACTGCATTGAGAAGAGAAAATTGTATATGTGCAGACATGTTGTGTATGATGAGACCATTTTTCCATTCTCTACACCCATTCTTCCTCTCCTCCTACTGCTCCCAATATTCCTCCCCTTACTCAACAAGATATGATGCCTGTCCTCACACCTGATCAGTTACAAGTTGTGCTACCTATTGATCCTGAGTTTCAGCCATCTGTAGGTGTGTCTCCTATGGCTGATTGGGGGGGGGGGGGGTAACAATGCTGTGTCGTCGTCATCTGTTGTGTCATCATCTTCTGAAGCTTTATCATCCTCTGATGGTTCAACTGATATGCATGAATATTCTCAAGATACTCAAGATGCTTCCTCTGAGTTTAGGAATTCACAGGTTGACAATATTGTGTCTCAAGTGAATGAACTGAATGAACTTCCTTTGGAGTTAAAGTTTATTAATGATCCTGCACAGGCATATAATAACCATTGCATGTTGACTAGAGCTAAGAATGGCATTGTGAAAAAGAAATCTTGTCATGAGTATTGTGCTTATTCCTGCATTGTGCAACAAAATTTGCTTGATGAGTTTGCATTCTTCAGTGGACTGTCTACAGTTATAGATGTCCAAGATCCTATAGAGCCAAAGTTTTTTAAAGCTGCTGTTGGGATCCTCGAGTGGGATTGTGCAATGAAAGAAGAAATTGAAGCTCTATAGAAACAAGGAACTTGGATGCTTGTCCCTTTACCTCATGGTAAAAACATAGTTGGAAGCAAATGGATTTATAAAATTAAGAAAAATCCTGATGGAAGTATCTCTAGGTATAAGGCCAGGCTTGTGGCTCAAGGGTACAGTCAAGAGAAAGGTTAGGATTATGATGAAACTTTTAGTCCAGTCGTTAGGCATAGCACTGTGAGAATTATCCTTGCTCTTGCTGCAATGAATAACTGGGAGTTGAGACAATTAGATGTCAAAAATGCATTCCTTCATGGAGATCTTAAAGAAGAAGTGTTCATGCTTCAGCCACAAGGTTTTGTTGATTCTCAGTATCCTGAACATGTTTGCTTGTTCAAGAAATCACTGTATGGCTTGAAACAAGCACCTAGGGCCTGGAATGAAAAGTTCACTAATTTTCTTCCATCTTTGGGATTTCATTTCTCTCATTCTGATCCAAGTTTGTTTGTAAAATGCACTGATCAAGGTATGGTTTGTCTGTTGCTTTATGTTGATGATATTGTTATAACTGGTACTGATAGACTTGGCATATCATTTGTTATCACTGAACTCAGTGAGGTATTTGACATGAAAGATCTAGGTCCATTGTCATATTTTCTGGGAATTGAAAAAGGATTACTTCTTTCTCAAGAAAAATATGCCAGAGAATTGATCATCAAGGCTGGTCTTGAAACCTGTAGGGATTACATTACTCCTTATCTTCCTCATATGCAGATGCTTAAGAATGAAGGTACATTACTTTCCAACCCATCTCTTTATAGAAATATTGTTGGTGCTCTGCAGTACCTCACATTTACAAGGCCAGATATTGCATTTGCTGTGAACACTGTCTGTCAGTTCATGTCTGCTCTTACAGATGTTCACTATGCATCTTTGAAAAGAATTTTGAGGTATCTTCAGGGTACTTTAGCCAAGGGACTGTTCTTTAAGTTTGGAAAGACTATGCCTTACATCAATGCATATTGTGATGCTGATTGGGCTGGAGAGATCAACCAAAGGAGACCTACAACTGGTTTTATTGTCTATCTTGGTCATTGTCCTGTGTCATGGCAGTCCAAGAAACAAGGATCTGTGTCTAGAAGCTCCACTGAAGCATAATATAGAGCTTTGGCAAATACTGCTGCTGAAATCTGTAACGTCCCGAACCTAAATTCACCTATTTACTAGTCATTTGGACGGTAAACGACTTTTACTTTCACTGTCGTTTTAGTACTTTTAGTGGCCCTAAAAGTTGACTTTTTGTTCGGGTCAAAATTCGAGAAAATGTTCTTCATGAAAGTTGTAGGGGACGTTAAACCGAGAGCGTGCATATGTGGTACGTAAAAATCGGAGCTCGTATGCAAAAGTTATAAACGAAATACTAAAGTTACTGTTCATGTGGTAAGTTTCTATAAATAGCCGAGTTACTGTGGTAAGTTGCCATTTTTGGAAACTTACCCAGCTTTTCTCTCTCCTCTCCCCCGACCATTTCTCCTCTTCGGCCGATTTCTTCTCCTTCCGATTTCTTCCTCCTCCGGCCATCCCACGATGGAATCCGGGCACCTTCAAGCTCGCCTCCTCCTTCTTGTCACGCCTGTGGTGGTGTTTTGCGGTGGCTCGATCGGTAGAGCTCGGAATTGAGCCGTGAAGTTCACTGTAGCAGTTTGGGAGTTTTGTCGATTTCCGGCGATTCCGGCCGTCTCCGACCACCAAACCGGCGTCGAAGGTTCGGTTTTTGACATAGATCATTTCCCCTAAGGTTTTTCATTTCAATTTGCTGTGTAGAGGTCGAATTAACAGTTTCAATTTCTAGGGTTCTTGGAATTTATGGAAATTTTTGCACCGGCCGGTTTCGACTGTTTAAAGGTAAAATTGGGATGTGTTGTAGTTGAGAAAAATGATCAGTGTGTTGAGTAGGTGTTGCTGTCAAATTTTGGTGTCCATTGAAGTTGGTGGCAGTGGCGGCGGCTAGGGTAGCTTTTTAATTTCTATTTCTGGCTAGTTAAATTCTATAATTATCATAGAGCATATATGTGAAGTTTGGTGAATTTTGGAGGAGTTTGGAATTGTTTGTGAATTTTCGAAGTTTCGAGTTTTGTGATTGAATTGTGGGAAATCCGGCCGTCGGATTTCCCTCGTTTTCATTGTGGAATATGTAAATTAAGGAATTGGTGGAAGAGATTTGGGTGGAATTTGAGAAGTAATGGAGATAGGGATTTTCGGGTTTCGTTTAGGTTCGTATTTATTTTATCGGATTGCCGTTTACGGAAATATAATTGTGTACAGGGCAATGTTGCGAGCTACGGCTAGATGAAGGAACTCGTTTGCGTGGTCGCCCAATAGTACTGTGAGTGGACTTTTGATTTTAAGTGATGCATGCAATATTATTTCATAATTAATTATTACGTTTATTTATTTGAGAATATAAATTGATTTATCTCGGTTATAATTTGAGAATGATTTTGGCTATAAGTTTTAAAAGGATATTACGAATTTCGAAATAAAGTATGATGATTTGCTATCGGAAGTTATTTTGGATTTGTTTGGGTTTTGAGATTTATGAAATATTATAAAATAATTTCGGGAATGAATTGTTTTCGGATTTTAAATGGAATTTTTGTCGAGGAAACGATTGATTTAATTATTCTTTTAGCGTGTGGGACACGCTGTTGATTTTTGTGACTTACAACGAGAATTTCCGGGTACGGTTGAGAATCGTACTTGTGTTTTTTTTATTCGCGGGACTTATGGGGAAGCCTTATAGATTTACTGGATTTGAATGGTTTTTACCCACCATACCTAGGTCGCTATATTTTATTGCTAGCTAGCCTATTAGTACTCCTCCCTGCTTACTATGTGTTCGTGAGTGAGTAAGAGCAGAGCATGAGATGCTCTAGAGTTTGGGACACTCCGACCCGAGCCTAGGAGGCTCCCTTCTTTCGTATGGTGAAACTTCTCCCCCATATCTTATCGTTGCTTGACTAGCGGGGCTAGTCCGATTTTCACTGTAGCCAGCGGGGCTGGTCTTATTTTCTTGAGAAACAAGATTTCGGTTTTACAATATATTTTTCGAATGTTGTGACTAGCGAGGCTAGTCAGTTTATCGTTTTGAAATCCTTGGATTTAAAGCTAAATGTGTTTTACCATTTGTGCATGCATCGAGTTTTTAAAGGAATAAATGTGGGAAAGTATGAAATCCTTCTTATTTTAAATTGTTTAATTTTGTCCACTTACGCTAACGTTTTTCGTCTACTTTCCCCTGTGCCTTTCGGTTTCTAATGCACAGTTTGCAGGCGTTATTAGTTGAGGTCGGGCGTACGTGGTTCGAGGCATAGCTGATGAATAGCTTCCGCATTTCTTCTTTTGGCTCTGATATTTTGTGAGTTAATAGTTTTGGGTTGTTCACTTTAGGGGTGACTCGGCCAATTCTCGGTAGAGTTATCTCTAAGGTGGGCCCCGCAGGGCCACCTCGGATTTCAGGGTGAAATCTGGGGCGGGTCCTGTCAATTTGGTATCAGAGCATTAGGTTGTTAGTGTGATGACCTGGATTTTCATTATGTAATTTTGGTAATTAATAATGGACCAGTTGTACGAATAATTGTTAGTATGCTTTATTCGTAGGTTGTATGTGGAGTGGAATGATTTTCGTACGTATAAATATTTGAATTTCACAGTTTAGGGGGTCGTGTGAAGTTTGACTTTTTATATGTTTGGATTCTCGGAAAATTTCCTTCACGAAAGTTGTAGAGCGCGTCGATACGAGTTAGTGGACATGCGGAACGCGTAAATCAGAGTCCGTATGAGGAAGTTATGGCTATCGGAAGAAGTTTCCGTTTTTGTATATAAAGGAAAAATCAGAAAATATATTCATTTCCTCATTTTCCTTTTCCGGAAGCCACTCCCTCTCTCTCTCTTCTCTCTCGTCCGCTCCCTCAGTATCGAAAATTTCCGCCTGACCCGACCCGAACCCGGCAGATCCGACCCGACTTTTCCGGCCGACTGCGGCGGTCTCCGGCCGTGAAACTTGGCCAGCAGGGTCGCCTCCTCCGTCTGGTCGTCCCTCTGGTGTTCTCTTACGGCGATTCTCCGTCCCGGTGGCAGTTCAAGGCGGTGCAGACTGGAGAAATCGGACCCGACCGGAAAACACAGTTCCGATGTCGGAGCGGCTTCGATTTTCTTGGGTTGAGTTCAGAACAAGCTCCCTGGTCGATCCTTGGTGTTTGTTTCGACCGGTTTACGTGAAAATTCGATCAACTCGGATTGGATCACTGTTCACGGCTTGTGAGGTAGTTTTCGATCCCTTAAGCTTGTTTTCTGACTTCGATCCAGTTATGAAAGTTCACAAGCATGCTTAGATGAAGCTTTTTGATGTTGGGAGTTTTGTGAGATTTTGAGTTTTGGCCGGCAGCGGTGCGCCACCGTCTGTGGCGGCGTTCCTGCAGTGTTCCGGCCATGTAAGGGACTGTTTCTGGTATTATATGTCTTCTACTCGTCGATACGAGCGTTTCGATATATAATATGCAAATTTTGGAGTTCGTATGGATTTGTTATGATTTTTGTCGTTTCATATCGGTGAATTTATTCGATCCGTGAAGATACGAGCGTCCGATCGACTTGTGGTTTGGTCACATCGATCGTGGACGTATTCCGAAGGCTTTGGGAGGTCTCGGATGTGGTTTTGCCTCGATTGGCACCACTTTGGGGATTTTAGTTCAAAAACAGGGGTTTCGAACTTAAATCAAATGTGAATCATTACTAAGTTGGAACCATATGTGATTAGGTACTTGACGAAGTATTCAGACGAGTGGTTGGTGATAGTTTTGGTTCGGTTCTGTATTGAAGACGCAGCAGGAGTTCGAGGTGAGTAAATCTCACAAGGACCTTTATGAACAAAAGTACCATTATTGTTTTGGCGTTAATTATTTAACTGCAAACTATAGTTGGTATTAGTAGACATTCCTGAGCGAATGACTACATATATATATTTAGATGAAATATATATATCCTTGTGAATGATTGTGATGAATAATAATATACATGATGGTGTTCATATTATTATTAAATGCCACTTTTCAGGAAACGATATTATAGAAAAAGATGTTTTCTATTGTTTGAAAAGTATTGAGCTTGATGTTACATTTTGAGTCAAGCGTGACTCATTTTAGATGTATTGGCCTTTGTACCAAGGGTCACAGATGGTGAGCAAGGATTAGGAAAGCCGAAGCTAGGTGCTTGTAACGTTTTTAGGTCAGATGCGACTTACTTAACGTTGACCTTAAGACCAGATAGGGTCTAAGAAGATCTTACGTCACAGATGGTGATAGATCATAAATAGTAACAGGTTGCAGACGGTAACCTTGATGTTTGACATCATGACCAGATGGGGTCTGAAGATCATGAGTCACAGATGGTGACAGATGGTGATCAATGGTTGAGCTGAGACCAGATGGGGTCTAAAGATAGGTCACAGATGGTGATAGGTTGCAGATGGCGACCTTGATGTTGATTTCCTGACTAGACGGAGTCTGAAATCATATGTCTCAGATGGTGACAGATCACAGATGGTGATAGATCACAGATGGTGATCAAGGCAGGAAATAGGTAATCACGTCCTAGTTAGGACGAGTGATTACAATTTCAATAGAGTTCTAGTTTATCTGCCATGATAGCTTATGGGAGTAACGGTCGAGGTTGCTTGAGACTCATAGGTATGCAGCTTAAAGGAGAGTTTCGATGGCATTCTTCTTTAATTGTCTAGATGAGACTTGAATTGCTACTTGATGGTTAAGTTAGCAAATATGGCATGGTCATAGTGGTGACTCATGTTGTCCTTTCTGTGGAAAGGATATTGAATGTTAGAAGGATTCATGGCTGCATGTTTCCTTAAGTAGATTGATGTGAGTTGTTGATTGATGTTCATGAGTTACTCATACGAGCTTGAAGAAGCTTACCGGGTTTGTTGTTTGGCAACCCCGGTGCACCATTGTGAATGGTGTAGGGGCTAATCCTGCAGGTCAGGAAAATCGTGGCTGAAGCTGAAGGAGCTTGTTGGCAGCAGAACGGGTAGGAAGCAATTTTTGTTGGCTTTGCCAATATATGACTTCCGCTATGCAGTAAGCTCTGAGGAGCATTTACGTTTTATTGTGATGACAATTAAATTCGTAAATTTGTATAATATATAACTCTGTGGAGCGAGTGTATGTTATCTTGGATGATTCAGTGTATCAGTAAGTACTTGTTTTAAGGGAAAGATGTTCCAGGTATTTGTATTGATGACTGAATATTCACGCATGTATAATTATGGGATTATATATATCGATTTTTATTGTTGTAAAAATCAGGGGCGTGACAGTTAGGTTCTGTAGACTCGTTTCTATTCTGTTACCTTATATGTTTGGTGTTGTCCAGTACATCTCGAGTGATGGCCAGACTGCAGCGGTTCCCCATCGTGTACTCTTCGGTGCTGTGGTATTCATCAAGTGTGTAAGGTACAAAGCTAGCTGGTTTTCTTCTGGTGCTATGCCTCTTTTGCGCCTACCTCCTAGGGTTTTCTTTGTGTATTCGATTGGTTGACCGTCTTGCGCCTATCCCTAGTGATGGTAGAGTAAAACTACTCTACAGTTTCGAGTCGTGCTATGAAATGTGATTCGAGGAAAATGTTGTGGTTATCTTTTCCTCGATGCCAACAAGTTTGTTGGGGCAGGGATTAAGGTGCAGAAACTGGAGTTCGAGTTTGTGTTTGAGAGTCTGAGATGAGTGACAATATTTTTGGGTTGTCTCTGCGTACTATAATTGCTTCGGAAATCAGGATCGTTGGTGGGAATGGAACTAGTGGTAATAATGGTGGTTTTGACTTTGAACCAAGTTTCGAGAAATGTGTTTTGTGATGTGATCGGTTGCTAAGTAGCATTTGAAATATTATTGGGAGTTTTTGGTGATTCCTTGGGAATCTCAGTGTTGGAAACCATTTATAGAGGAAAATTGAATAAATATTCTGAATTTTTATGGCTAGATGCTGTATTTCCAAGTGACTCTGGTCACTGATAATGGCAAAGAATTCCAGTGGTGATTAATTCGAGAAATTGGATCGTTATGTGGTGGGACCACTTTCGGATCTGAGTGTTGTGGTGTTTGATACAAGATATTGGACGAGTGCCATTTGTTCTCTATCATGGATACCGTTTAAGGAAGACCTAGTGAATGGTGTTTTGTCGTCCTAGAAAACAGGTTGTTGTTTAAATTTAATACGTGTAGAGGATTGCTTTGGAGGAATAGAGTGGTCTTACTGTCTTGGTGCCATTACTGGTGGTAATAGTTAAGTTATTGAGATATTTGTTCTGACGATGAAACGAGTTTCGAAAGATGTGTTGCATGACGCGATCGGTTATGTAAGTGACATTTGGGGACGTGTATAGTTGTTTCTTGTCCGTATTAATTTCGAGGGTGAAATTTTTATATGGAGGGGAGATTGTAACGTCCCGAACTTAAATTCACCTGTTTATTAGTCATTTGGACGGTAAACGACTTTTACTTTCACTTTTACTGTCATTTTAGTACTTTTAGTGGCCCCTAAAAGTTGACTTTTTGTTCGGGTCAAAATTCGAGAAAATGTTCTTCATAAAAGTTGAAGGGGACATTAAACCGAGCGTGTGCATATGTGGTAATTAAAAATCGGAGCTCGTATGAAAAAGTTATAAGTGAAATACTAAAGTTACTGTTCATGTGGTAAGTTTCTATAAATAGCCGAGTTACTGTGGTGAGTTGCCATTTTTGGAAACTTACCCAGCTTTTCTCTCTCCTCTCCCCCGACCCTTTCTCCTCTTCGGCCCGATTTCTTCCTCCTCCGGCCACCCCACGATGGAATCCGGGCACCTTCAAGCTCGCCTCCTCCTTCTTGTCACGCCTATGGTGGTGTTTTGCGGTGGCTCGACCGGTAGAGCTCGGAATTGAGCCGTGAATTTCACTGTAGCAGTTTGGGAGTTTTGTCGATTTCCGGCGATTCAGGCAGTCTCCGGCCACCAAACCGGCGTCGAAGGTTCGGTTTTTGACATAGATCATTTCCCTAAGGTCTTTCATTTCAATTTGCTGTGTAGAGGTCGAATTAACAATTTCAATTTCTAGTGTTCTTGGAATTTAGGGAAATTTTTGCACCGGCCGGTTTCGACTGTTTAAAGGTAAAATTGGGATGTGTTGTAGTTGAGAAAAATGATCAGTGTGTTGAGTAGGTGTTGTTGTCAAATTTTGGTGTCCGTTGAAGTTGGTGGCAGTGGTGGCGGCGCCGCCACTGTGGGCGGCTGTAGCGGCGGCTAGGGTAGCTTTTTAATTTCTATTTCTGGCTAGTTAAATTCTATAATTATCATAGAGCATATATGTGAAGTTTGGTGAATTTTGGTGGAGTTTGGAATTGTTTGTGAATTTCCGAAGTTTGAAGTTTTGTGATTGAATTGTGGGAAATCCGGCCGTCGGATTTCCCTCGTTTTCATTGTGGAATATGTAAATTGAGGAATTGGTGTTGTGGAAGAGATTTGGGTGGAATTTGAGAAGTAATGGAGATAGGGATTTTCGGGTTTCATTTAGGTTTGTATTTATTTTATCGAATTGCCGTTTACGGAAATATAATTGTGTACAGGGCAATGTTGCGAGCTACGGCTAGATGAAGGAACTCGTTTGCGTGGTCACCCAATAGTACTGTGAGTGGACTTTTGATTTTAAGTGATGCATGCAATATTATTTCGTAATTAATTATTACGTTTATTTATTTGAGAATATAAATTGATTTATCTCGGTTATAATTTGAGAATGATTTTGGCTATAAGTTTTAAAAGGATATTGCGAATTTCGAAATAAAGTATGATGATTTGCTATCGGAAGTGATTTCGGATTTGTTTGGGTTTTGAGATTTATGAAATATTATAAATAAAGTAATTTCGGGAATGAATTGTTTTCGGATTTTAAATGGAATTTTTGTTGAGGAAACGATTGATTTAATTATTCTTTTAGCGTGTGGGACATGCTGCTGATTTTTGTGACTTACTACGAGAATTTCCTGGTACGGTTGGGAATCGTAACTGTGTTTTTTTTATTCGCGGGACTTATGAGGAAGCCTTATAGATTTACTAGATTTGAATGGTTTTTACCCACCATACCTAGTTCGCTATATTTTATTGCTAGCTGGCCTATTAGTACTCCTCCCTGCTTACTATGTGTTCGTGGGTGAGTAAGAGCAGAGCATGGGATGCTCTAGAGTGTGGGACACTCCGACCCGAGCCTGGGAGGCTCCCTTCTTTCGTATGGTGAAACTTCTTCCCCATATCTTATCGTTGCTTGACTAGCGGGGCTAGTCCAATTTTCACTGTAGCCAGCGGGGCTGGTCTTATTTTCTTGAGAAACGAGATTTCGGTTTTACGATATATTTTTCGAATGTTGTGACTAGCAAGGCTAGTCGGTTTATCATTTTGAAATCCTTGGATTTAAAGCTAAATGTGTTTTACCATTTGTGCATGCATCGAGTTTTTAAAGGAATAAATGTGGGAAAGTATGAAATCCTTCTTATTTTAAATTGTTTATTTTTGTCCACTCACGCTAACGTTTTTCGTCTACTTTCCCCTGGGTTTTCGATTTCTAATGCCCAGTTTGCAGGTATTATTAGTTGAGGTCGGGCGTACGTGGTTCGAGGCATAGCTGATGAATAGCTTCCGCATGCACTTCTTCTTTTGGCTCTAATATTTTGTGAGTTAATAGTTTTGGGTAGTTCACTTTAGGGGTGACTCGACCAATTCTCGGTAGAGTTATCTCTAAGGTGGGCCCCGCAGGGCCACCTCGGATTTCAGGGTGAAATCCGGAGCGGGTCCTGTCAAAATCTCTTGGATTAGACATATTCTGTGTGACCTGCACATTAGAGTTCCTACTCCACCTCTACTAAAGTGTGATAATCTCTCTGCTCTTGCTTTATGTTCCAATCTAGTATTCCACTCCAGGATTAAACACTTGGATAATGACTTTCATTTTGTCCGAGTGAGAGTTCAAAGGCAAGATTTACTTCTGCAGTATGTGCCTACAAATCAACAAACTGCTGATATTCTAACCAAGGGACTTCACAGTCTAGTCTTCAAGGAACACTGCACTAATCTCAGTGTGCTCACCCCCACTGAGATTGAGGGGAGATGTTAACGAGTCAACACCATGACTCATGATTTGCTGATGAATAATATATGATGATGTGACTTGCTTTGCTGGATCCTAGGTGGATTCACTCTATGTAAAAGTTTGTTACTTGTGGTTGTTGGTGTTTTTGCTTCAGACTACTGTAAATAGGGATTGCTGTAATAACTTTGTGGCTAAGATTCATAATCGAATAGACTCAGATATTTTAGCCTCTCTCTCTCTCTCTCTCTCTGGTTCATCTTCATCTTCTAGCTTGAGACTTTGCCACCATGGATGGAATGTTATCAGAATGCAAGGTTAATTCACTTAATTGCCTCCTAATCAATATTTTAAAGAATAAAAAATATGTACAAAGTCACTACCTATGTATAAAGTCATGGGTTCGAGTCACTATGGGGCAGGAGTGAAATCTTTTAATCCTATTTTTTCAAAGAATTAAAAAAAAAAATTTAAAAAAGTCTGGCCGTTGGCAGGCAATGGAGAGAAAACTAGTGCCTAGGTGCTTAGTAGACACCTAGACAGATTTTAATTTTATTAAGGAAAATGATTTGTGGCCTCAATGAGGCCTAAGATTTGTGGCCTCAATCTTAGGTGTCATGCCATATCATCTACACAAATCACCTATTTGTCAAATCATGCCATGTCATTATTGAGAAAAAGATCATTTTATCCTTAAAAAATCTAATGACTCTAAATTATTTTGGCTTTCTTCTAAAGAAAAAAAAAATTTGCCTTTCTTTCATTTTTTTTTTCATTACACTCATGCTTAGATTTAAACAACAATTTTTTTTTCTTCAATCAAGAGTAGAAAAAATTTCATGTAACTCAGTTAATAGATTTGCACGTACATTCGATTAATAGATTTGTATAACACATGTATATGAATTCAACCTTTGTTAGGTTCCTGCAAATTTTGAAAATATAAGGTGAAAAATACATATTCATATGATTGTATTTATTCTTTTGTTCTTTGTTTTCTCTTTATGTAACTAGGGTTTAAACGTTAAATCTGAATTTATTATTTTTTGTTTGTCTTTTCCTTATATTTAGATTGCAGATGTTAATTAATGGCTGCTAACGTGTAATTTTTTCGTACCTCTTAATTTAGACATAAGTATTTCTCAAATTCAATTAACTAATGCTATATTTTTGTGGATGAAATTAATCAATATTTTCTTGACACATAATTCAATATATTAATGCCATTTGGGAAGAAAAATTAAAGGAAATAATTTAATTAAATGAAGAAAAATATTGATCAAAGAATATGTAAACATATCTCTTAAATTAATATATAATTAATAGCTGATATTTTTTTTGTCACCTAATTAAATTCATTAATGTAATTGATTCACCCCCTAATTAACATCTAAAAGGAAATGTAAAAGGGTAAAGTTGGTGTTGAAATAGTATGATGTGGCAAGATATATTATATGGAATTGAAAATAAATTTTTATTTACTTATATGGCATGACACCTAGGATTTGAGGCCACAAATCTTAGGCCTCATTGAGGCCCTATATCATTGCCCTTTTATTAAAAACATATAAAATAAGTGTGTAATGCTAGAATCAAATAGCAACTTTTCTAGGGAGAAACTCGGCGGTGCACCGCTCTAGGGTTCGAGGGTTTCCTTAACATTTCTCAACATTTTGACCATCGACAATGGTGCACGAGGTATCCGCAAGACTGAAATCATCTCTGGCCATCTCCGAGAAGAGGAAGACTTTGTTTGGTACACTGGGTGGCTTTGTCATCTCGACCAATTTATATGTCGTTGGTCGGCTGTTGCAACCTTGCAGGGCCAAAAAAAGGCTGATCTGAAGGTGTTCAAAGGGACAATGTTGAAGGTATAGGGGCTCTAGAATCTCTTTTCGATTAAGGCTCAGGCGGATCGATTCATTTTTTGGTTTATAAGGGAGGCAAAATGGTCGAAGATAGGGTTCTAATTCGTTTTTGAAAAATCTATGTTGCCGTTGGAGGAGTTAAACGGGATCATAGAGGCGAATAGGGTTCTGATCATGGGAATTTCAGTGTGGGTGAAAGTTCTATGGTCATCGCGGGCCTTATTCACTGAGAATGCGATTTTGATGATAGGTTGAACGTTGAGGACGGTGCTGAATTTGGATAAGACAACGATCTAGTGTGGGATAATAGCGCGGGTGAGAATCCACCATTGCATCTCAGATCTAGTGAACTAGGCCTGCCCTTCGCTTCTCTTTGAGTTTGCTTCAGGGGCGGAGGCGACGATGAGATTTCGATACAGGAAGCTGATGGGGTACTGTAAATTTTGCAGGTTTTTGGAGCACCCGCCTTCTGGTTGCATGTCTAGGGCCGACAGAGGTGGAGGTTAGAAACTGAAATCCTAACCCTAATGCTGCTTCTAGGGTTTTAAGTGGACCTATGGTGGTTTTGAAAGAGGCTGGGACCAATAGGGCAGGGTAGAAGGCAAAGCAGTTGTCTGGGTTGGTGGCTAGGGCTCAGGCTTTGAATATATTTACGACGGCGCCTAAGCTGTTGATGTTCACAATCCCTGGTCTCTCGGCACATGCTCTAGTTAAACAGTTGGACCAGATTAGGGCTAAATCAGTGGTGGTGGCTGCTCCACCACCATAGGAGGAGGTAGGAATCCCTGTCAGCGGCTCCTATTACCAGGGAGCAAGAGGATCGCTTCCGTGGCTCTTGTGCCCTGCTGCAAGCGGACCAAATGCATTAATGTTGCAATAATAGTTCTGGTAGTGTTGGATTTTGAGCCAACATTGTCTCTTTCGGTAAAAGGAGGTGTTCTGAAAGTTTATCCACCAAAGAAAGCTAGAGTTCGACGTCCTTTGGACAGCAATAACAAGCCTTAAGGGGAAAAGGTTTCACGTAAAAAGAATTTGGCATCTAAGAAACCTGAGAAGAAATTTAAATAGTCTTGGGTGGAGGTGGATGTTAAGGCAGATGCTCTGATGGTGCTGAAGTCGGTAAAAGAGATGGGGATTACCCTTCTAATTAAGTTCGTTTTCTTTTATTAGTTTAGAAATAACTGAGGCTATAACTGAGGAACTTCAGGTTCCCATATAATCAGGGATCAAGCAACATGCGATTTTGATCATTGTATAATTCTAAGGAACTTCTGACCCTTGTGAAGCTTTGAGAAAATTTAATGTCACAATTTTGAATATGCAACTCTTGAGGAACTTCAGGCCCTCTATAATTGAATCAAGAGACGTCAGGTCTCAATCTACTTTGATTAGAAAATTCACAAGTAGATATAGCTGTGAGTTCACCATATAAATTTTCCAAATTGAATGAAAGAATAAGAAGGTGAATCAAATGGTCAAAATAGATAAATACATACCTGAAATTTTTTCAATTGAAAGACTGGATTTTTGGAAATTCTTATAACCTGGATTACCCAAACTTTATACTTGGTGAAAAACAATCGAAAAAATTGGCATTAACAGAGATAAGCCTAAAGTTATGGTGCAGATCCAAAAAAAATTTCACCGGCATAAGTGTGTGTACAGTCACAGATTTGAGATTAAAATAAACTGCGAAAAACAATTATGCCTAGACATGCGTGACCTTCTGGGGCTTATGATCAGAGGAAACCTAATCTCAAAACGAATTTGTAAGTTCCATGATTATGTAACTATGGTATGGTATAGCTATTAATGAAACAAACAAATAGAATAATAAATAAATAATATTTAATTAGAAATTGTATATAAATATGAATCATTCAACTTGCATGTATGATTAAACATATGCTTGGCAACGAAATCGTTGTATGAACAAGGTATATTGAACAGTAGAACAAATGGATTATAGGTGCAGCATATAAAGACATCCAAATCAATAAAAATAAATAATCAAGGTATTTGATGAAACTATAGTGGTTGTGTCATCATATAGAACCTTAAATATTTTAACCCGTAGATTATAAGTTATGGTCAAAAACAACAAAGTTGCACCAAAAAACTCATAAATCATCATAGGGTTTTGAGAAAAAAAAAATAAGAGCAAGCGTGCTGATAGCGTGTTATAAAGTAGAGAGAAGATGGAGAGAAAATAGTTGGGAGGAAGTAGAAGTGTTCTCATTCAGTCTCATTAGCCTCCTTTATATAGAGGTAGGGTTTACATTAAAGTACATAACTAATGAGTATTTACCTGGACATCCACATAGATAATAATATTTACAACAAATTGTTCGGTTTTTAGCCTTAATATTGTCCCATTCTTTGGTTCTCAGAAAGCTTATCTTATGATGATTTATGTTAGGGTCGTTTTAGTTCCTAGGCAGTAATTCAATTCTGACGTAGCCCCCCTTTGAGGTGAATTCTCATTGTATAATATTATCTACATTTGCTTATATGTTAGAGTAGTGATCTCGTTTTTCAAAAAAAAAAAAAAAAAGTGTGTACGTAGTTGAAACAAAAAAAGGAAATTTTATTCACACACCTCTAGATAGTAGATACTAAATACACATTCCTTTTTCCATACATCCAAGTGATCCAACATCAAATTTTATGGGTACATCAAATTACTAAAAGAGACATTTATATCAAAATTAAAGAAACACAGTTGGATTTTACTAGCTCGCTTTAGTGTTTTCTTCTCCACTACATGAATGAAGATGCAAACTTAGAGCCCTACTTACAAATAGTTAACAACTCATCTACAACACCATACAAACATAGTCAAATGAATTATGAGTATCAAATACTTATGCATAACATTGGGTCCTTCTCTTTCTTCACCTTCTGCTCATGGTAGAAGAATCATGAAAGTTGTAGATGTGGAGAGCTTAATTGATTTTTGTTTCCAGATTGTTTTTCCTCTTATGCCCATATGGCTATAACTATCAATCTGGGTTGTTGGAGTTTGCTTGAAATCAACACTACTTTATTTTTGATATCATAGATCAGGGGTATCAAGGATTGAAAATAGTCAAATAGAGAAGTATACATATTGCTCGTCTCATTCCATGGAAGATTGCTCATGACCGCTCACGATCCATGTTGTTTGATATTTGATAGTGGGTCATGGAGCAGATGGGACAGAGGACGACCTTGATGGCGGAAAAACATAGTTCTTTTAATTAAGAAGTTTAATTTCATAAGAAAAAGAAAACGTGTTGATAATTGATTAAGAGTGTGGGGCACAAGATTTGAACCTGTGTATTTACAAAATATGTATGGTGTATTGTGAATGAGAATAGTTTAGGAAGTTTGAGGTTGTAGTTCTAGTAAAATTTTAAAATAAAAAAGTTAATAGGTGGTGTATTAAATAGGGGATGTGTATATAATATTTAGCAATGTGTGAATAAATTTCTCCAACAAAAAATTATACTTGTATGGGAAAACATAAATATGCAAAATTAAAGGAGACAAAGTATGTGATGATTATGTAAATAATTTTCAAAAAAAATCGGCAAGCATCTAGACTCCTTCCGAACTAATCGAGACAGCTGGCCACAGTCCAGGCAGTCTAAAAGAATTTTTAGAACACTGCCTCCGGGTATTCGACCACTGTGTTGGAAAATTAATATGAGTACATAAAGGTGCAGTTAATTTGTTTTAATTTTTAAAATTAACCATGACACAGGAACATAATGATCGATCATTTGACGAAAGAAAAAAGAAAGGAAGAAACATAATGATATGTAACGCCATAAAGAAAAAGTTGGAAACGAATTAAACCCAGCCATGCATGACTTTCTTTTTGGTCAATAAAATGCATGATGAACTAGTACTCATTGAAGGTTATATAGATAACTGAGGAACATGCATTTGTGCACATTAAAATCTGTGATCTTTTAACTCTTTTGGGCTATATATGCATAAAAAGCATACAACTATCTTAATCATTGATATGAAAAGCATTCCATTCAATTGTTTCCAAGTCAAAAGAAGGAATTTGTTGACGATGTAGATTTTTTATTTTATTTTTTATAATTCAAATATTTTTTTCCTTCTCATTTGGAAATTTTTTTATTTATTTGAGTGAGACAGAGACTTTTTTTTTTTTTTTTGCTTTCTGGTTTTTAATCTTAGGAAACACGCTAAATGAGTTCGCTAGCAAGCTTGACACCACAAGAATCTTGTTGGCCAAAAACTCAGCTGGTGAAACCCTAAGGTTGGAGTTCGCAACTGTCATAGATGAGGAAGAGAAAACGAGAGCGAGAGCGCTCTTATAGGGTTTCTTCCAATTTATTCTCTTAGTTTAAGCATTATGAAGTATATAAAATTAGAAAAAGTAGAATGATTGATTAAGTTGAGAAGAATAAAAAGGGTGCAGCTATTGTCACTATACTAATTACTTTGTTTACCATATAAGTTTTTAATTTATTAAAAAACTAGCATACTTTAATATAAAATTACAATAAAGAATAATATTTATTGAAAATTACAATTTATTTTTCTTACTACATCCTACAAAACACTTACTAACTTCATTGTTTATCTCTTCATTCATCGTTAAACCATAACTGTGTGACAAAGCATTCTGAATTCATCAGCTATCCCATGTACATGTGAACTGAGAAGACCATTGAAAAAGGAGATCAGTGATGATGAAGAGGTTGAACCCAAGAAAGAAGAAGAAAGAGTTATTGAGGAAGTTGATGAGGACAACGAGAAAGAGGCAAAGAAGAAAAAGAAGATCAAGGATGTTTCTCACGAGTGAGAACTAGTTAACAAGCAAAAATCAATTTGAAGAGGCAAAGAAGAAAACAAAGATCAAGGATGTTTCTCACGAGTGAGAACTAATTAACAAGCGAAAACCAATTTGGCTCTGCAAGCCTGATGTGCTGCTCACCAAGGATGAATATGCCTCATTCTACAAGAGCTTGACCAATGATTGGAAAGAACACCTTGCTGTGAAGCATTTTTCTGTAGAAGGGCTGCTTGAATTTCAAAGTCGTCCTGTTTGTCCCAAAGTGGGCACAATTTGACTTGTTTGACACCAGAAAGAAGATGAACAACTAGGGCTGCACGCGGATTGGATTGGATCGGTTTTAACTCCAAACCGTCTCTAGGTCAAAGTAAGCGGTTTAGACATTTTAGACAACCGGTCATCGAAAAAAATAAGCTTAATCCGATCCAATCCAATCCATTTAAAGATGGTTTGGTTCGGTCGGTAAGACGGTTTTAACCTATATAACATTAACGTTTTGTTTACGAAAAATTCATAGTAAAATACTAAAACTCAATCTCAATAATAAAAATTTAATAATCAAAATCCAAAACTAATATTCAAAGAACAAAATCCAAAATAGTTTCAAAATGATTCAATTATTTGGGTTTTAAGCCTTTGGGTCTAGGATTCAATAGGATAGTATATCATTTTGAGAATCAAATTATAATTGGAGATTTAGAACTTACTTCTAAAAGACTACCCACAAATAAATATATATATATATATATTATGTATATAAATTTAAATTTTTTTCTATTATATTTAATACATACCAGTCTGTTCGGGTTTCACGGTTTAAGTAAAAGAAAAACCAAACCAAGCCAATTCATAAACGGTTTGGTTAGGTATTGAACCGTCTTTCATATTTTAACGCTAAAAAACCTTAACCAAACCATATTTACCGGTCGGTTTCAACTGGTTTGGCCGGTTTGTACCGTGTTTTGCACACCCCTATGAACAACATTAAGCTATATGTCAGGAGGGTGTTCATTATGGAGAAGTTACACAAAGGGATTGCAATTGGCTGATGCATCTTCTTACATTCAACAGAGTTCTAGCATACAAGAGAATTCAGAACAATCTCATAAGATTCTAACTTAAAAAAAATTAAAATTAAAATTAAATTTATGGTGGGATGCGGGGAACATGGTTGTAACTTGGGGGTCGTGATCAGTTACCGGTGGGATTGATTGACTAAGAATTCATGAGACTGATTGACTAAGAGACACGAGGTGGAAGCCAAAAACAACTGAGAGAGATGCGGAAGAAGCCAAATAGAAAAAAGAATTCAAGTATATTGGAGAAAATGGTATTTTTGGTTCAGCAAATGGGTGAACAAAGTAAACTTAATATTAAAAAAAAATCATATAGGGTGAACAAAATAGTTAGTAGGGTGCAATAGCCGCACCCTTAAAAAATCATCTTGTGATAAATCCTTTGGGTTATCTCAAGTGGTGAGGTCGGGAACATTACAAGGACACCAATTTTCTAGTTCACTTCGAAAAGAGCTCTAAGAAAGTCGGAGCAGCGAAAACTCTAAGCAAATTTTCTATGCCTCGTCCGGCGGCCCGTCCATGGGACGTCATCGTCGGACGGGCGATCTAGCTGTGTCAGTCCACCGGTGAGGGCCAGGAGGCTTTGGGCAGGAATAGAGGGCTGGGAGGGACTTGGTCTTGTTTGGAGAGTGAACGATAAGCAGCGGGGCTCCTCTTGTTTTCGATTATGATAGGTGCGGCGTCGGTTTTTAGAGCAAGGGTGGTGCGACAGAGGGTTCTGGTGCGCGGCAGAGGCGGGTTGTCATAGCGGTTCCCCTGGTTTGAGGTTGAAAGGATCTGACGGAGGTCGAAGGTCTGTGGTGAATAGAACCTGTTTCCGGTTTGGTATCGTGATCCACGACGATCAGGCTGACGACGTCAGTTGGTGGCGGTGCAGTGCGGCGAGGATGGTCCGTCGGAAGCAGAGGTGCTGGTCTGGCAACCCAGGCGGGTTCGCTCCGACCCACACTTCCTGGCTTGGTTTTTGGGCTTTTGGTCTTCCTTTGGCTATTGGGCTGAATCTGTGGGCTGGTCTTTTACTCTTTTTTTTTTTTTTTTTTTTCTCTAGTTTCTCTAGACCTTTTTTTTAAGCAATCTAGTGGTTTTTTTCCCTATCTAGTTATAGTATTGGGTCTTGGTCTTGTTGTCTTAATTCTCAGTATATCTAGCTGTACACTAATTGAGGTCTCTAGGCGACTAGATTTACTATTTTTCGGGTTAGGTTGGGAGGGCCGAGTCCTTCTACTTTTCTAGCGCCTCCGACGTAGTACCAAAAGGGGATCCCGCTATTTTTATGATGTATTCAATGTCAAATGAGTGACCTAGTTCCTATGTACCATTGTGGGTACTAACATATCTTCTTGCCTATCTTACATGACAGCGGAAGGGTATATAATGACCATTCTGACTTTTGATCAATATATTGGCTACTGGCTTCTTCTTCAAAAAAAAAAAAAAGCGGTGAGGTCGGGATTGAAAATTAGATTTGAACCAAACTAAGTTAAATTAGGAGTACATTCTTATTAAAAAAAAAAAAAGGAGTACAATCAATCCCTCTTCAATGTAACAAAAGAAAACAAATTTGTAATTAATAGAACCATCTATTATTTAGGTAGGCAATTCCGATTTTAAAAGTAAATTAATTCACCCTAACTAAGAACGTGAACTTTTCTTAACCTTTTGATATATGGAAAGTTCCTACTTAATTACATGCTCGTCAACATAGTTTTTTTCTTTACCCCAAGTTATGAGCAGAGCTACCGGAAACGTTGTACCTATCAGCGATCCGAGTTTCGGATCGCACGAACCCAATCGCGAGGCGTTAGCGATCTGGATCGCCAAACATAGCGGTCCCATGCCGTTAACTATTTTCAACTAGGAGGTCAGGATTGGTCCAAGCCAACGCCACTTGCAGAAGAAGCTCACCCAGATTTGAAAAAGAGTTATCAAGACTGACCGCAATTGCAGGCCGCTCACTTTCTCTGTGATTCGGCGACCACTTCTTCTTGGCGCTCTCCTCTGGCTTCCTCTAGATCTGTGGCAGCGGTGGCGGCGATTTCTTCTACTTTTTCCACTTCCCACAATACCAACAATGGTGGCAGCGACAACAATCAAGAAGGTGGATGTTCTCGAAGGGTAAAGTTTGAGTCGGCATATATTGAAGGTGGCGGTTCCTTCTACGTTCTCTAATAATGAGTTGTTCACTGCATATATTGAGATGATTATCTACAAAAAAAACAAAAAAACAAAAAAAAAATAAAAATAAAAGCAGCTTTCTTTATTATTTATTTTTCTGTTATTTGTTACATGTTTATTCTCCATAAGTAAATAAGTAATGTGGATGTCATAATATATTAATAAGGGGTATTTATGTAAAATAAAAGTCCTTAAAGATTAGGATTAGGAATCTTGAAGGTATGGTTATCTATTTATTATTTTTTCATAATTTTATTTATGGGTACCGTAAAGACTGACATACCGCGTACCAATATCGCAACGTTCTGCGTTTCAGGTAACACTGGTTACGAGTAACTAAAATATGACATAGGATGCTGCCATCATTTATCAATCGATCGTCATTTCAATTAGACATTACATTTTTCAACTATGCAATAACTGTTCTACATCTTTACCTTTATAAGTAGAAAAGAAAAGAAATATCTTTGCTTTTTAATTTGGTGTGTCTAGCGCCTGATCGTACATGCTGGAGTTCTATATCAAAACGCTAAGAGGCTAGTTAAAAAGAAAATGTGTATGTTCTCTTCATTAAATGAATCAATAATTGATGCCTTTAATTAACAAAAATGAAGAATCTGTTTCCTTTTTTCCCCTGTCGTGACAAATATGAGATTTAGACATGCATTTGTCCCCCCATATGCTTTTAATTTTATCTTTACATTGGTCATTAACTCATGATATAGAATTTGACAGCAACGTCTGTCTTACTTATTTACTCCATCAAAAAAAACGTCTGTCTTATTTAGTTGCCTTCGCAATTAAATTACTGGTCTTTCCCTCATTCTTTGCAATTTCAGCCGTGGGATCAATATATCCAACCGTCTAAGAACAATAATATTACACAGGTGAGAATATAGGGTTTGTTTCTCTTAAACATGTACTTATTGATATTTACTCCATATTTACAAAATGTTGGTGGCAATTATATTTCATAACTGAAAATAATACATGAAAATGGTGCACTAATTTCTTATTCTTTTTCTAAATAGGCATTGCATGGTTATTTTGACATTTCGATCCATACAATCTGTACAACTAAGGAATTTACTCCACAGTTCGAATTCCTTCTTCTTTGACCATCTTCGATCACTTCCTGTTTTGAGCGTGCATTGTACTCCAAAGACCAAATATTATGGAGTTCGCTAAGCCGGCGGTTGTGAGAGTCTGATATATTGCTCTTTAATCCCATAAGAAAGACTCTTCCATTCTAAGACTTGTATCAATCGGATCGGCTCCTCCGAGCTGCCAGGTCACCACCGGAAAGTAGTACTCATGATCACCGTGATACTGTCCAACATCTAACAGCAGATCAGGAAGGTCATAAAATGTATCATCGTTATGATCATCTGATATTGGTGAAGTTGATGAATCTTGAGCCGGCTGGGCTTCTTCCGCTTCATGAGCTTCATGGCTACTGCTGCAGTTAGGGTAGCTAATAGCAGCCGCTTTGGCTGCAGCAGCTTGAATGTCCTTCGGCGATGAGCTATCTGGACGAGGAAGCTCCTTAGCTAGCTCGGGAAAGTTTAAGTAGGCCGAGCGGCCTTTGATCGTCAGAGCCGCCACGTCGTGAGCTCGAGCAGCCATTTCGGGTGTCTCAAATGTTCCGAGCCATATTCTCGACTTCTTTCTTGGCTCTCTGATTTCTGATACCCATTTCCCCCATTGACGCATTCGAACTCCTCTATACATTGGATGCTGCTTACTACCTTCTTCACTCCCATCACTCTTTGCTCTTTTCTCGCTCCCGTTTTCGACTACTTGCTGCTTCTTCACTCTTTTGCTAATCTTTCCTGCTTCACATTGTGCAGAGGTGGTTGAACCAGAAGAAGAGGTGGCGGTTGTTGATTGCTCTTCTTCCATTGTGAAGGAAGAAAAAGGTGTGGTGGTGTGGAGTGTTAATTCCTTTTCACTTATATAAGAAAAGTATTTTTAAAAAATTAAAGCAATTAATGGGACCAAACCAGTGAAGAGTACAATTTTATTGGGTATTTTGCTGCCCCAATTTTGATGTTTGAATGATCTGTATTCGTGAAGAGGATTGTATGCAGCGACAGTGTAAGTACACTGACTGTTATTTTAATCTCTAAAAAAATAACAGCTACTCATTTAATCCACTCCTTTATATATTTTAATATCAAAAAAATTATATACATTCATATTGCAGGTACCCATACACTGACAGTGCATGGAATACACTCCTGTGTATTCGTCATCATCTAGCTTTTACAGGTGTTTGTATTTTGGCCTCCCCAAACGTCTCATTAAAGTATTAAACAGCTCAATACGAGAATGATTAAGGCACTTTCATGTCCTCATTATTTTAACCGGGCAAGCTCAATTGGGGATTGGGGGAATATGCAGTAATATTTAGTAATATAACTGAGGGATTGGGGGAATATGCAGTACTATTTGCCTGTTGCTTGTTGCTTGGTAAGCTACGCCAGATGTGTTTTGTTTTTTTCTTAGGCCACGATTTTCACATGGAATCTTGGATGAGGTTGTTTCTTTGGTGCCTTGTGGACTTGTGGTCTACTGGCGTTTTTCCTTATAAAGAAAAATAGATCTGAAATTCTGACCTGCCGGGTCCCTTTTTTTTCTGTTCTTCTCGGGTCGACGGAATTTGAAAAATAGACGTTTCTTTTAAAAAATCATTCATACAAGGAAAGTATTATGTGAAAATTGGGTAGTCATTCAAACAAATCTATAGATTTTTTTTTATTTATGAACGATCATATAGTTTAGTCAGTGGCGGACTCAGGATTTTAATCTTCTAGGGGCGAGACTTTTTTTATATATTTTTTTGGCTAATGAAGGATGTGAAAATACCAAGCTAAATTATGTGTATGAATACATATAGAAAAATGAGAGTTCTGTGTTCATAACAGATGTGATCGTAGTTATAATCTATAATTCATATAGAACAAGATTGTGGTTAATTATGACCAATTAATGTATCAAAGCCGGACTAATCTCTACTACTATAAAGGGAAGCCTAACTTTAGTGTTATAGGCTTCACCAAAATTTTGAAACACCTAAAATACCCTTTATTTAATAAATTATCATATTAGTATTTATTTTTTTATTTTTAAAGGTTAAAAATGTAAAAAATATTTTTATTTTTAATTGTTAGATAAACATAAAATGAAAACAAACAAAATTAAATGAACAATCACAGAATCACACGTTATTGTTTTCAATTATCCATGTAAACACGCGGGTTAAAGGCTAGTTTCTTTAAGTGGAGGCTGACCTTGATATTTTATTAAACTTTTTCATATGGCAAGTAATTATGTATGTAATTATGGGGGCAGACTAATCCTATATATGTAATTGGTATGCAAATGTTTGGTGAGTGATGGCGGCAGCCCCCATTGGGCACTACGTAGGTCCACCAGTGAGTTTTTTTTTTATATTAAAAAAAAAAGAATCAAAGAATGTCACTCCTACCCTCATGGTGACTCGAACCCAGGATCTTGATCTTAGGTAGTGGGTGCTTTAACTACTGAGCTAACACCACTTCGTCTCCGCCAGTGAGTTTAGTGACAAGTGTTTTTGAGGAATCCATCCCTAACCCTCAGGGAAGGAGCTTGCTATTATTTAAATTTTTAGTTTCTGGATTTTTCAATGTGTGGGAGCGAGTAACTTCTACGAGCTTTTTGAGATATTTCATATTTCTATTTTTCATGTATACCACAATTGAGTGTAGGCAAGTGAGGTTTAGATGATCGATTTTTTCTTAAGAGGCAAGATTATTCTTGCTTGTATTGAACTTGCATTTATGTGAGTGTTCCTTGATTGTAATGAATTGCAGTGCTTGAATACAGGGTTGTTTGTTTCCCCACCAATTTTTCTAATTCAAATGTTTGTAGACTCTGGCTTTTTAGCTGTTATTAGGCTTGCATTTTTATGAGCATCCCTTGATTGTAAGAGTTGCAGTGCTTGGATAGAGGGTTGGTTGTTCTCCTACCAATTTTTCTATTCCAAGTGATTGTAGACTCTAGCCTTTTAGTTGTTGATCTAATGTCATCAACTTCTATTTCAAAAAGAAAAAGCATTCAACATGATAATTAAACATTAGTTAATCTTTAACTTAGCTATTATTTGTATGAATAATTTCTGGTGAAATAATTGAACAATATTGTCCAAATTCTAAAATCGCATTGAGACTTATTAAGTTACATATTGAGTGTTTCTATTGGGACTTCTAAATTTGCTCACTTGACCTCATTTTATTATGAATTATTAAATGACATATATACCTCCTCTAAAATGACTATTAAGGACAATAATTATACTAAATAATATTATATTTATTTTCTCTCGACTTTCCAATTCAAAAATGTTAGATTGCATTCTTTATTATTTTTCTTATCTATTTTCATTTTCTAATTTCACTACATACTCATTAAAACATTTATATATATTTCATAAGAATTAAAACTATGCTTAAGATCATATAACATAAAAATTTCTATCATCATACATGTTGAATGCATATTGGTGAGGGAGAACAAAAGAAATCATATTATGACCTAGATCTAAGTTTATCCATTACATTTTCAAAAAAAAAAAAAAGAGCTAGAAATTAAAAAAAAAAAAACTAAAAGACTAGTGCATAATTATTCATGAGGTAAAAAAACTAGAGGAAAAAAATAAACATCAAGAAAAAATGATTACTCTTCATTATTATTTTTTTGCACATCTAAAAGAGAAAAAAAAAAATTAAAAAACAAAAAACTATTCTGTTGACTAGAAATTAATTTTTGAAACCCAATACCTTGTGTTTGATTTTTATTCATTGGATAAAAGATTTATATTGTCTGATTAAGGAATGAACATGTAATTAAGATTTATAGAGTAATTAAATCATTGTAATGACTACATTTTTTATTTTAAAGATAATAATTTGTCTGCAAATTATATGAGTAAGATTATTTGAGGAACTTGAATGAGGTTTAGTGAGTAAATTATTATAATAGGAGGTGTAAAAATCATAGGAGGTCAAGTGAGTAAATTTAGAGGTTTCAATAGAAAAACTCTTACATATTTGTCATGCTTGAAAATTTAGAGTTGGATCAAGTGCAAATTATAAGGATGTTTTTTTAACGATTCTAAACCATGGTTTTGTTAAATATTTAAATCTAAGCTTCAGCAATGAAAAAGATCAAATTATAATTTTTTGCTGTGTTATAAAAGAAAGCAAATTAATGACCAAAGACAAAAAAAATGCCTTGTCATAATCCGATAATTGTGCATGACCTGTAACTTCATGTATTAGTTCACTTGTTACTTAACAAGAGGTACCAAGACATTGTCACGTGGAAATTTTTATGAGCTGGTACGATGGTACCGTGCGGGGTGAAATAATAAATTATGAGTTTATAAATACCAGAGACAACTACATGACTAATTCAGTTATATGGAGTCCTTGTGATGATGATCATTAAAATATTCTTGAATTTTCTGTGAGACTCATTTTTCTATCATATTTTTCAAATCAACAATTAGATGTATAAATATTTATATATAGATCATTTATGTTAAAGGAAAAACACATTATGTGCCTTCGTCAAAGTGATTGACGGAGAGCGAATCAAGCAATTAGCAATTACCATCAATCAGCATGGATTACAGACCAATCAGTAGTTAATGTCATCATTGTAATTGTTCTTTCCATTGTAATTCTCTCCCTATATAAAGGGGTTATGAAATGAAATGAGTAGACCAATTCCAATCCATTTTTACTTTAACACGTTATCAGCACGCTCAGAGTCAATAGTCAAAGAAAAAAAACATAGTTTTCTAGTTTATTTCTTCTCTCCGTCCAAAACAAAAATCAAAACCCTAGAAGAAAAAAAATTTCTTATTCTGCCGCCACCCTAAACAAAAAAAAAAAAAAAAATTCCGGCTTCTTCTGCCGCCTACCCACACTGGCTTGCTGCCTGCAGACCACTTGCACACCCAAGAGCAATTTGCTCTCCGCACCCAAGCAGCCACCTCACTGACCAGATCATTCTTCCGGCCGCCTAGAGGCCTGCCTCACGCCCTACACCGCCGGAGCCCGCATAGCCCAGCAAGTACCCTGCATCCCAGCGCCTTGCAGCAGCGCAACACCGGCAGACCACCTTGCTGCTCCTTCGCACAGCCTAGCCCATCGCTGCCCAGCCGAACCGGCCTCACCCGCGCACAACCCAGCGCTTGGCCTCCACCGCCGGATCCCAGCACCTCCGAATCGCAGCACATCCAGATTGCAGCACCTCCGAATCCCAGCACCTGCGTCAGCTACTCTTTTGCAGTTCTGCAAACCAGAAGTGAAGAAGAGCAGAAAGAGGAAGAAGAGGAAGGAAAAAGAGAAAAAAAACCCGGCCCCAAGAAAAGGGACCCGGCCAAAAAAAGAAAAAAAAAAAACCTGCATGCCCAGAAAAGAAAAATTGTGCGGCCCAGAAACGAAAAAAAAAAAAAAAAGGCCCTGCAGCCCAACAAATTAGCAGGCCCAGTAGAACCCGAAAAAAAAAAAAAACATCGCTGCGCACGCCTGCATCAACACGCGCGTGTATTAGGATTGTTTTTCTCGAAACCAAGTATGTTCTCTTTTATTTTCATACTATGGTATATTTAATTATTTATAATTAGATTTTATTTTTATTTTTGAGCATGCTATTTTATTGCTTGTTACATATGTGATATATATTCGTGGAATCTAAAGCATGTGATTTTCATTTATGTCTACTATTTTTAAGTATGCTTTATACTTTATTATTTATGCAATTTTGAGCATGTTTTTATTTTATTTAAGCTTTTATAAATTATGCCTACGCATGTTTTATATTATGCTATTGTTTATATTTTATTTTACGCATGATATATTATTACTATTATTATATGCAGCATATATTTCGTTGTATGTTTGTGCAATTTGAGCATGTCATGTAATTTATTTTTATATGCTATGTTTTATTTATTGTTAAATGTGTTATAGTTATTTTTGTAATGCAACATATAAATTCCATTTTGCCATGATAATGAAAATTCATGTGCATTATACACACATTTACTGTGATAAAGTATTTTCACATAGCATCGGAAAAAAAAAATGTGACCATTACGAATCTTGGTCTTGAAATCTAAATCATACGTTTGGAAAATAATTAACGTGGATGTCTTTATGACTGCGTAATTTATTTCTTCTCTCTTGTTTATGTAGATGGCTGATCCAACTTGACCAGAATTTGACATTTTGGACTCAGAAAGACTTGAGTACCACCGTTGGGTTTCCGATGTAGAAACTGCTTTTGTGGCAAAAGAATACACTACCACAATCAAAACTCCCACTGACCCCAAAGACGATGGACCGTCTGATAAGGTGAAAGCAAATGCCTTAATGTTTTTGAGGAAACATATTGATCCTAGCCTACGCTGGGAATACCTTCAGTTGAAGACACCCAAAGAACTGTGGGATGCCCTTAAGGGACATTTGGGAAACATTCATGACACCTTGCTCTCAGAACTGACCGTTCAGTGGAATGAAATCCGCTTGCTTGACTACAAAAGGGTCAATGACTTCAACAAGGACATGTTGCACCTAAAGGCACGTCTAAATTTCTGTGGAAAGAAACTCACAGAAGATGATATGATCCAGAAAACTCTTTCCACTTTTCCTACTTCAGCAATCATACTAGCGAACTAGTATAGGCTGGAGTATGACAACAAAAGAATCACCACCTTCAATAAGCTGATCAACCTACTGCAAGTGGCTGAGAGGCATAATGAGGTTCTTTTGAACAACAATGCTAGGCCTGTTGGGACAAAGAAAATTCCCGAAGCTAATTATGGCAAAGTGAAAGGTGGAAAGAACCCCAATGCAAAGGGGGTTGGACGTGCTGATCCCTACCCACGTGGCAACAATGCACCACGTGGCAAGGGACATGGGGGTCGTGATATGGGCCGTGGAGGCCCTCCCAATGTATGGCGCAGAGATGGTGGTGCTGGCCCTAGTGGTCATGGAAACAAGGTGCAAAGGGAACCTAAGAACCCTTCAGTCAAATAGAATAGAGTTGGCAATGAACCATGCTATAGGTGTGGAGTCATTGGGCATTGGTACAAGAACTGCCAAGCAAGCAACAGAGTAGCAGCCAATTACAAGAGGTATAGGGAGTCTAATGAACAAGAGGCTCACTATATGGAAGAAGGATGCCATGACCCAGACGTCAACCTCACAAATGCAGACTTTAATGGCAACAAGGAACTTGCTCAGTCAACGGATGCCCCAGATTTTGACTGATCTGCTTTATTTACTTTATTTTCCAAAAACAGTTGTGAAGGCATAATGCCTCATTTTTAATTAGACTATTATTTGGTCTTAAAGAATGGTTTGATGAATTAGATTTCTGAACAAAGACCTTGATTTGCTTATCGTTGGCTTATTAATAAATTTTGAATTTTATTCTGAAGCACTGAATTTATTCAAATTTATTTTCTATACACATATTTACATGGTTCGAAATAGCACTATAAAGATGTAAAGCAATACATCTAGAAAAAAAAATTGTTAGAATGAAAAGAAAACCATTCTAGGCAAATAGAAATACTCTAAAGAATATGAGTTATATTTTCTAAATACCTCCCATTTATTTGTAGGAATGAATGGAGGAGAACTTGAGTGCTTAGATGATAGTGGGACTACCCACACAATATTAAGAAATAGGCAATTATTCATTGAACTAATAGCCTATAATTCCTCTGTGACTACGATGATTGGCTTATCAAAACTAATAAAATGGCGAGGAACTGCCAAATTTTTGCTGCCCAATGGCGCAACATTTCAAGTCACAGACGCTCTATATGCACCAAGAGCTAATCGAACCTTGTTAATGTTTCAAAACTATTTGTGCCAACGATTATCCAATAAAAACACACCGTGAGAATGGAACTGAATACCTTGATATTACATCTAATGACTGTGGAAGGAAACACATCTTAGAGAAACTTATGAGTCAATTTAGTGGACTGTACCTCAGTACGATTCGGATCATTGAATCCTATACTGTCACCAACAATGAAATGTGGGACACTGACTCATACAGGCTTTTGCATGACCGCCTATGGCACCGAGGTCGTGACATGATGATCCGTATTTTTAAAGAACTCACACGGACATCCCTTCTTTCGAGTGAAAAATGGGAGAAAAATCCGTCACACTGCAAGGTGTCGGTTCTAGTATTGGTCAAATGCAGTCATTGCCTTCTGAAGTACCAGAAGCACTACCTCCCTCCCATCCCTCATTGACTATTTCAAAGGAACATCACTCGTTTTGCAAAGCCCGCTCTTTAGCAAAAACAGGATCGAGACCTTCCTATGCTAAAGATACAAAACAAAACATTCCATTCTTACAAAGGATACAAAGAGTTGTCTGTGGACCTATCCATCCAGAATGTGGACCATCCAAGTACTTTATGGTCCTGGTGGATGCTTCGACAATCTGGTCACATGTCGTTTTATTGTCCACAAGAAATGCTGCAATACTCCTAGCACAGATTATACGTTTAAGGGCTCACCACCCTGATCACCCTATCAAGTCTATAAGGCTTGATAATGCTGGAGAGTTTACATCAAAAGCATTTGATGATTATTGCATATCTATTTGGATCGATGTAGAGCATCCTGTACCCCATGTGCATACACAAAATGGTCTCGCAGAAGCCACCATCAAAAGGCTACAGATAGTGGCTAGGGCATTGGTTATGAGCACTAACCTGCCTATATCTACATGGGTTATGCAATATTGCACGCAACTTTACTTATTCGTTTCAGACCCACAGCTAGCCACCCATTTTCTGCGTACCAGTTGGTAACTGGATATGAGCCTGACATTTCACACTTACGCATATTTGGTTGAGCAGTATATGTGCCTATTGCGCCCCCACAGCGCACCAAAATGGGTCCTCAGAGACGATTAAGTATTTATGTTGGATATGAATCCCCAACAATTATCCGCTATTTGGAACCCTTGACAGGCGATCTCTTTACCGCTAAATTTGCGGACTGTCACTTTGATGAGACAGTCTTTTCTTCGTTAGGGGGAGATAGGAAAAAGGATTTTCCAAGGGAACGACAGAAATTGTCGTGGTTTGTTCCCAGTCTGTCTCATTTTGATCCCCGCACTTCACAAAGTGAAAGTGAAGTGAAAAGAATAATCGATCTTCAGAACGTAGCAGATTCTATGCCTGACGCATTTACTGATATCGTAAAAGTGACGAGATCACATATACCAGCTGCAAATATGCCTGCAAGGTTAGAAGTCCCCAACAAGGGGCATGGTGCCTCAGATAGAGGCACTGCAACCGCACTTAGTGGAGGTGTGGTTAAGGCCGTGGCTCCCCAAGGAAGAGGGGGAGGTCACTTGGTTCGATTGACACTCACCCAAGGAAGAAGAGGGTGAGTAAGGCACAAACCAATCATCAATGTATAGAATCCTTCTCATGAGATTGTCTCTGATTATAGTTATGTCCATGAATCAATACTGGAGGACGCTCCGATGTTAAAAATGATTCTAGAGAACAAAGAAATCTCAGAGGATTATGAGAGTGCGTATGAGTTGATAGAAAGGTCTTCCATACACATTGATGATATATACTGTTGCTCAAGGAATCATAGAGCACGATGATATCGAACCACGCTCTGTTGCAAAATGTCAACAAAGAGCAGATTGGCCTAAATGGAAAGAAGCAATCCAGGCAGAATTAGATTCTCTGAAAAAGAGACAGGTATTTGGTCTGGTAGTGCTAACCCCACCAAGTGTAAAGCCTGTAGGACATAAATGGACTTTTGTCAGAAAGCGTAATGAGAAGAATGAAGTCCTAAGGTATAAGGCTCGCCTTGTGGCGTAAGGTTTCTCACAACGCCCTGGAATTGACTATGAGGAGACATTCTCTCCCAAAATGGACATTATAAAGTTCCGCTACTTAGTTATCTTAGTAGTTTCCAAAGGACTGGAAATGCAGCTCATAGATATGGTTACTGCATATCTCTATGGGGATCTAGATTCAGAGATATATATGAAAGTGCCTGATGGCCTTACATTACCCAAGTCAAGTGACTCTAAACCACGGAGTGCGTTTACAACTAGGTTGAAACGCTCACTTTACGGATTAAAACAATCCAGGCGGATGTGGTATACCCGTCTAAGTGACTACTTGATTGGGAAGAGATATAAGAACGATGAAGTATGCCCCTGCGTATTCATAAAGAAAACAAGTTCCAGATTTGCAATTGTAGCTGTATATGTCGATGATATGAACATAATAGGTACTCTTGACGAAATAAGAGAAACCGTGAGCTACTTGAAATCCGAATTTGAGATGAAGGATCTTGGGAAAACTCGATTCTATCTAGGCCTTGAACTAGAACACCAAGTTTGTGGAATACTAATCCACCAGTTTGCGTATGTCCAAAAGTCAGGCGATATAACATGGACAAAGCGCATCCTACTAGCACTCCCATGATCGGTTGAAGCTTGGATGCAAGGAAAGATCCATTTCGTCCAAAGGAAGATGACGAAGAGGAGTTGGGAGCTGAAATTCCCTATTTAAGTGCAATAGGCGCATTATTGTACCTAGCCTAATGTACTCGACCAGACATTTTGCATTCTCAGTGAACTTGTTAGCTAGATTTAGCTCAGCGCCAACGCAACGTCACTGGAATGTTATCAAGAACATTTTTGATACCTAAAAGAAACCATTGACTTGGGACTGTTCTTTCCCTACAGAGAGACAAGAGGGACCGCAGATGGAACTGCAATCCCTAAAGGAAATGTTGATGGCGAAAGCGCCACTCACTACACCAAAACGCCAAATAACGTTTTGGTTGGTTTTGCTGATACTGGGTACCTCTCTAACCCACATAAAGATCATTCCCAAACTGGTTATGTATTTACCATTGGGAACACATCCATATCTTGGAGATCAACCAAGCAAACCTTTGTGGCTACCTCCTCGAACCACTTAGAGATCATTGCTCCACATGGGGCAGTTCGTGAGTGTGTATGGTTAAGAGCTATCATCACACATATTCGAGGGACTAGTGGTTTGAGTTCTACCACTGAAAATCCTACTTGCATTTATGAATAAATGCAGCTTGCATCGAACAGATGAAGCTAGGATATATCAAAGGTGATAATACAAAACACATATCGCCAAAGTTTTCCTACAATCAGCAACAACAGGGTCTCCTCAAGATTCAAATGAATCAATTAAGGTCTGAGGAGAATGTGGCAGATTTGTTCACCAAATCACTGCCTAAGGACACATTTGAAAAACATGTGAAAAACATAGGAATGCGAAGACTTTCCAAGCTCCCTAGATTAATGTAAGTATCAGGGGGAGGTGTGTAAAAGGTGCGTTGTGCTCTTTTCCTTCGACCAATGTGTATTTTTTGTCCCACAGGGTTTTTATTGTTACTTGGCAAGGTTTTTAGTGAGGCAACAACTCATGCACCGTTTCATCTTTGACTTGGCACAAGGGGGAGTGTTAAAGGAAAAACACATTATTTGCCTTTGTCAAAGTGATTGACGGAGAAGGAATCAAGCAATTAGCAATTACCATCAATCAGCATGGATTACGGACCAATCAGTAGTTAATGTCATCATTGTAATTGTTCTTTCCATTGTAATTCTCTCCCTATATAAAGGGGTTATGAAATGAAATGAGTAGACCAATTCCAATCCATTTTTACTTTAACAATTTATACAATTTTTCAATCAAATTAAAAATCGTTAAGTCATTCATAATCGTGATTTGTCATTTATGGACATAAACGGTTCGTGTTTGACAGATTTGATTTATCCATTGATTTGATCTAGTTTTGTGCCTTAACGATTAGCAATTTAGAAGAAAATTTTCAGAAGTGATCTACTTATGCATACAAAAACATTTAACAGTTGATTTGATATAATGTAATTGAAAAGTGTGTCTCCCAAACCATTGACTATACACTAGTCATCATTTTAGTGGTCCTTCTTAGGAAGGTTCCCTACAATTATACCCTCTCATGTTCTTGTCTAACTTTTAATTCACTTTGGAACACAACCTCCAGTTCAAGTTCCAATCACTGATATGGATGTAGACAGGGCAGTGTCTTCTCCACCAGAAAATTACCAACCTGACCCTTAGCCCAAGTATTGTATTTTCAACCTCTACCAATTAACCAATTCTATCATACACTACCAATTATCAATTCTTGTATATCAACTTGAAAGAAGTCCCTTTCTCTTTGAGAAAACCCTAAGGAGGCGGCTTTCAAACTTCCCCAACACTCTCGTCCGGCAGCGGCCCTGGCCGAGGCCGGCCTTTTGACCATGCCGAAGCCACATAGCTTTGCTGCCGGGCGGAATTTGATTGATTGCCTGAGTAGCTCTTGGATTGGAGTGGCTGGATTATGATTTTTTTTGTAAGGTTGTTCTTGGCAGCGATTCTGGTGGTTGCCTCTATATTCCGGTAGCCCTGTTGCCCAAGATCGTAGGAACTCGTTTTGACATCGTCAGTTCGAAGGGGGCGGGGGCCATGGTGTTATTGGAACGGGCAATCTGGTTTTTGGGTGCAGGATGGGTCGTAGCGATGTGGTCTGGCCGACAAGGGTTGCGACGGCGTCAAGGCGGCATGTCGACGCATCAGAGGCTTCTGATAAGGCGATGGTTTGCTAGGGTCATGTCAAGGCTGCCTTAATGGGCCTTGGTTGGGTCACTCCTCTTTGGGCTGCCCTTTGGGCTCCTATGGTGGGCTAGGGTGTTTGCCCTAGACCCATCCCTATGTTTTAGTTTTGTCTATTTACAATAAATTCCTTGTCTTTTGGAAGATTTCGGAGGGCAAAGAGACATTTTAAGGTATTTTATTTTTAGCCTACAAAATAATGATTCTATACATCTAGGTGCAAAGTTCTTTGGTGTACCGTAATCGAGCGCATTGGCACCGGGAACCCTGTCTGCTATTATTATAGTTTAGAATTTTATTATTCTGCTAGGCTCCTGCATAAAGGAGCAGAATTGTTGTCAAGTTTAATTGCACCTATCACCCTTGGTGGGATCTATATATCGTGCCATTCTGGCTTGTGTGTTGCTATGAATGAAATTGTTTATTAAAAAAAAAAATCTATCAAACACTGAGTAGTTAAGGATTCGTATGGCAACGTGGGTTAGAATCTGAGGAAAACCTGGGCTCTCTTGGCCTCGATGCCCAGAATCACAAAAAATAAATTTTGAAATTTGAATCCCAAATCAAAACAGGTGATATTGCTAATATGGGTACCATTTTGATCTATTGTATCGATTTATATTATTCGAATTTCCATATGATCGTAAATTTTGCTTTGGTGAAACTGAACTGCAACTGTTGAATCTTTCTGCCTTGCCAAGATGAGAGAAGTCTCTTACTGCAATGAGATTCTTTAAAAAAAAAAAAAAAAATTTCATTGGATATTATAGATACAGAAAACTAGTGAACTAAAGAAACTTTCAATTATCCAACCAGACTTTTAGATTTGTTGAGGTAAATATGAGAAGAAGAAGAAAAAGAAGAGGCCTACTGACGGAAGGAAACAAGAAAAAGAACGTCGGTTTGTATTGAAAACACAACTTTAGGTAATTAAGACACAGCTGCTGACGTGGATGATTAAGCAACCCTTATATGTGAAACAAACGAATGAGATTAGAAGTCAAGGACAACTAAGGAGAGAGGCTAGCCAAGGAGAGGATCCTGACCCTTTTGAGTTATAATGTTCAGTTATTCGTATACATTTTGAATAACTAAAGGGTGCGGCTATTGCCACCCCATAATTTTCTTTGTTCACCCTATTTGCTCATTACACCCTACATTTTAATTTCAATTATTAGATATACTTATCGAACCCATTTCTCTTTCCAGGAATATCATATGACATATCAAATTAAAAAAGAAATTTTGTTTAACGAAAATTTCTCATTTAATTTATATCAATTAAAGACGTACTAAAATATATTAAAGTTTCCTAATAAAATCATAATTTGATTTACTTCCATTTTTTTTATTTTCTCCATTCAGTTTCAATGTTTGTTTATTTCAATCCATATTAAAAAATTAGTAAGTGCTACTATGAGTAATGAAGAAAAGATTGATTTTTTTTCTTCGTGTTTTAATTTTTTTACTTTCGGTGTTCATAAAGGTATTACAAAGATTTTGTTGAATTTAACACTAATGGTTTTATAAATTAAATAACGAATTAACAATGAGGACACAATAAAAATATAAAAAAAGAAAATTGTAATAAATTGAAATTTGGATGGAGAAGATGAAGATTAATGTTATCAGAAGAGAAATTAAGTAGTTTTGTATTTAATTAGTTATGTATTTAGTTTTCCTTACAGATTTGAATTTTAGAAAATTAGTGTACTTATTAGTTATTTTACATTTGGATAATATAGTGTTTCAATAATTCAAATATTCGTAGGGTGAACAAAGAAAATGGTAGGGTGGCAATAGTCACACCCATAACCAAAAAGAGGTCATTTCATCATAGTAAATATAGAGCATCATAAATGGTTAAAACATCATATCAAGTCAATGAATAGCTTGAGAAGATGATTGTTTTATCATATTAATTTTGCACAAATTTCATTTTACCTTCCTGACCTTTATATACTAAATCACTTGTGTCCTTGTACTTTTTAATTTCATCACGCGTGTCTCTGTACCTACCAATTTTAATTAATCTTGTCAAATTAATCCTTAGTTTTTTTGCCAACTATTGTGTAATATATTTTAAGATTCTCGTCACTTACGATATAATTTTACATTCCACGTTAGTGAATCATTATCCCTGCTACAAGGGAGCCCAATAGATGCATTTTTTTTATTTACAAAACAATTGACAAAAAAACTAACAATTTGACAAGATTGATTAAATTGGAGTACATAAGGATACATATGTGATGAAATTAAAAGTTCATAGGTACAACTGACTTAAGGTGTAAAAAGTTAGGAAGGTAAAATAAAATTAATCCTTAATTTTTTAAGATGATATCATAGTGGTAAAACCTAATTAATTTCACCTTTCGCTGCTTTATATATCCAGATATAATTGGACAGAGGACCTAATAATTATGAACGTTATCTAATGGGAACCATATATACAACCCTTTTCTGTTTCCTCTCAAAGAATTTCAAAATTAAACGCGCCATCTGTTAATTTGGATCCAATTACATGTTGATAAAACTAATCTAAGGGGTCCATTGCTCCAAACGACTTTACATTGAAAAGAAAGGAAAAGGGTCCATTGCTCCAAACGACTTTACATTGAAAAGAAAGGAAAAGGGTCCATTGCTCCAAACGACTTTACATTGAAAAGAAAAGGAAAACGAGTCGGACAAAAAAAATTGAGGTGCTTCCTCATTCCACGAGTGAAGGGGGAATAGTGATTTTTTGTCTCATTTTACTGTATTATGGTACCTCTCTGTACCAAGGTTTTAAATATCGGTAGCTTTGTATATATCGGTACTTTGAAAAAGGAAGATATCGGAAATATAGGGGATACAGGTAAGGATAGCAATGGGGCGGGTTGGGGATGGAGATCACAATACCATCCCCATCTCCGGAGTCATTTTCTACCCCCATCCCCTCCCCAATTCCCAATAAAATTATATTGGGGATTCCCCGTCCCCATCCCCATTGGGGACTAAACCTCCAAACCCGCCCCAAATCTCCAATAAGAATTTAATAAATAAAATAATTTTTTTCTCATATTGCCTTTTTTAAAATCAAAATCTACAACAAATAAATTTAAAATATGATTAAATTCATAAATCATAATCCAGTGAGTGCAAAAGTCAAAACACCATTAAAGTAATTATGTAGCCATTAAAGTAAAGTAGTAAATGTATATATTTGTGATTTATATTATAAAAAAAATTAAAAAAAATAAATATAAATATATATAAGTTAAATATATGTATATATTATTGGGGCGGGTTTGGGGATGGGGATCACAATACCATCTCCGCCCCATCTCCAATCTTAGATAGCGGGGATTGGGGATCCCCATCCCCATTCCCCATTTGTCCCCGAATTCTCCCCCCATTAAGGGCGGGTATCCAATGGAGCTCCGCCCCGCTGGGGATTTTTGCCATCCCTAGATACAGGGTAACAAAATGTCGTTTTTGAAAAAAGTCAATTTATTAGAAATTTAGAACTACATATAAATACATATGAATGTCAACTTCATCTACATCCAAAAAGAGACTCTAGGCGGTTGAAAAACCGCTCGCTGGTCTACCAAAATGCAATAATCAGACCAAAACATATGACCCATATAGTGCGAATTGTAGTGATGAACATGATAACTATAGATCTATTTAGAGCTGCCGACTGTTTCCCCTATAAGATGATAATAAGGATGCACCAAACTGGATGACTGATCATATACTTCTCCATATTGATTATATCCATAAGCATCATAACCTAATTGATTGCTTCATGAGATTCATTTGAGATCCCACTGCGCTCTGTGCCTAAACTGATAGAGTCAAAACTTAAGGCAATTGAAGAAACATCATATGGGGTACTTTGATCATCAGTTGCACCTCTAGTCCTCCTGGTCTTCTCTTGAGCACCATGACCAGCTGTTCTCATCCGCGGTTTTCATCTTGGGTGGTATGATCAAAATTACCTTCACAGGTAAATTAGAATCCTCCATCCACAGAAGATTATCCGTAGTCATATCTTTCACCTCCACCACCTGTTCCCCTTCCACCCTCTCCACCATCATCAGAACTATCTGGAGTTGCTGTACCACCCCACGCATCATCACTATCTGAATTATCTTCAGGGTTTTTAACAACTTCTTCATATAAGACTCTTTCTACGTTGATTCTAGCATTAGTTACAGTTTCTACAACTTGTCGAAGAGGTCTTCCAGCTTCATCATTGAGGTGTGCAAGCATAATCCAATCATGAAGTGGATCAATGCTATTATCAAGCGGCTTGCTTGCAACATGAAGTAGATCTATATAGTTGTTTTCATTGACCACATTATTCTCTGCCTGTTTATCTCGCAGCCGCAGCTTCATGTTGTAGTAGCAGTATACAAGCTTTTCTGACTTTTGATATGCCAAACGGTTCCTTTGCTTGGTATGAATAATAGCAAATGTACTCCAATTTCTCTCACACAGAGAAGAAGAAGTCGTTTGTGCCAAAATACGCATTGCAATTTTCTCCGTTCGCCTTGAGGGGATTTTCTACTCACCTAGATTCACCTTGAGGTAGGCCTCATCAAAAAGCTCGCGGATCAAGTGGGCTGATGGAGGCCCGCCGGCCCTGAGGGCTTTTAGCCTGGCCCGGCCCATCAAAAAACCAGCAAAAGCCCGCCTCGGTGGGCCGAGGGCCGACCCGCAAAAACCCGGCCCGGCCACCCAAAGACCCGCTAGGCCCGGCCCGTAAAAGCCCGCTAGGCCAGGTCCGTAAAAGCCCGTAAAATATTTTATATATATCTATATGTGTAGATATGTGTGTGTGTGTTTATAAATATATATATATATATATACACACACTCACACATAGATATATATTTGTGTGTGTGTTTATATATATATATATGTGTGTGTGTGTGTGTGTGTGTTATATATATAGAAAAGATATATATGCATTACCGCATAATAAATATATATATATATATATAGATATATATTATATGTGTGTGTGTGTTTATATATATGTATATATATATTTATATATGTGTGTGTGTGTGTTTATATATATATATATAAAATTATATATATATAGATATAAATATATATATGTGTGTGTGTGTGTGTGTGTGTGTGTTTATATATATATAGATATATATATATATATATGTGTGTGTGTGTGTGTGTTTATATATATATATATGTGTGTGTGTGTGTGTGTGTGTTTATATATATATATAGATATATATATATATATATATGTGTGTGTGTGTGTGTGTGTGTTTATATATAAACACACACACACACACACACACATATATATATATATAGATATATATATATATATATGTGTGTGTGTGTGTGTGTTTATATATATATATATATATATATGTGTGTGTGTGTGTGTGTGTGTGGAAGTTCTTATACTTCTATTATTCTATATAGAATATGTGCATATATATATATATATTCTACATATCGGTTGACCAATTCAATCGGATTCGAAAATATGGTGAAATTGGCTAAATTTTGTACCACACTCATAATTTATTGTAATAAACTCATCCAACGGTCGGTTTTTCCATTTTCTTTGAATTGATATGGGTTGCTCTTTGGAGTATATGATATATAAATATAGGTTTATAAGAGTAACTAAGTTTGATCTAGTTGATCGAATTCGAAACGATAACCAAATTGGCTGGATTTTCTACAACCACCATAAAACATTACAATCTCTCAATCGAGCGGTTGGTTTCTCTGAATCCATTTCCACTTCATGATTGCTTTAAAATGAACCTAAACAATTTAAATACAATGAATATGTCATACAACTTTAGGAGGAAAATTGGTATAGACCAATGTGTTTGTAATTAAAATTAATTTTTTTTATCTTATGTCCACGCACATCCATTGATGGAATATATACAAACGTGATGTGAAAAAATAAGCACGTTTCGAGGTTGTCACGGCATCGGTCAACCAATAAAACATATAAGTGTCCACGGTTGACTAATCCGATCGGATTCAAAAATATGGTGAAATTGGCTAAATTTTTTACCACACTCATAATTTATTGTAATAAACTCATCCAACGGTCGGTTTTTTCATTTTCTTTGAATTGATAGGGGTTGCTCTTTGAAGTGTATGATATATAAATATAAGTTTATAAGAGTAACTACGTTTGACCTAGTTGATCGAATTCGAAACGAGAACCAAAATTGGCTGGATTTTCTAAAACCACCATAAAACATTACAATCTCTTCATCGAGCGGTTGGTTTCTCCGAATTCATTTTCCACTTCATGGTTGCTTTAGAATGAACCTAAACAATTTAAATGCAATGTATAAGTCATATAACTTTAGGAATAAAATTGGTATAGTCCAATGTGTTTGTAATTAAAATTAAATTTTTTTTATCTTATGTCCACGCACATCCATCAATGGAATATATACAAACGTGATGTGAAAAAATAACCACATTTTGCGGTTACCACGCCATTGGTCAACCAATAAAACATATAAGTGACTACGGTTGACCAATCCGATAGGATTCGAAAATATGGTGAAATTGACTAAATTTTTTACCACACTCATAATTTATTGTAATAAACCCATCCAACTGTCGGTTTCTCATTTTCTTTGAATTGCTATATGTAGCTCTTTGGAGTATATGATGTGTAAATATATATTTATAAAAAATTAGTGTCTTTAAAAATTTATTTATCAATAAATTAGTATCTATATATAAATATAGATTTTTTTGGGTACAATATAGTTATATAGATATGTTATCTTTGGTTGTATTTGATCATTATCCATTGAATTTCCAAAGCTTGATTAAAAAAAAAAAACTTGTGTCTTTAAATATTTATTTATAAATAAAGCCCGCAAGGCCAGGCCCAAAAAAGCCAGCAAGGCCAAGCCCGGCCCGGCCCTAAAAAGCCCGCAAGGCCCGCTTTATATGGACGGGCTTGGATCCTTTGATTTTTAATAAAGCCCGGCCCGGCCCGGCCCGACCTGCAATTATTTAAAAATATAGCAAGGCCCGGCCCGGCCCGTTGACGACCCCTACCTTGAGGGGATTTCTCCTCACTCAGATTTGCCTTTAGGAGATCTCTCTTCACACAGATTTTCATTTAGAGAATTACTGAGTTTTTTTTTTTATTTTTACCTCAAATTTTACAGATATTTCTTCACTTTATCGGGGATATATCGCAAATATCTAATATATCGGGATATTTGACGATGTCGGAGAAATTTCACAGAAACTGTAAAAGATAAGATATTTACCCCCTATATATATCGGTCCGTTGAAAAAAGGAGATATCGGGGGAGATATCGGAAATATCGCAGATATTTAAAACCTTGCTCTGTACTGTGATGTTCTTGGGAAACTTCCACAGAGTTGATGTGTTCTGCTGGGAATAAAAGAGATGTTCATAGTGTCCGTGTTACCTATTTCACAGGAATGACAACAATGCAAAACCTAGCTAGCTATTCCATATAGTCTTCAGCATAATCGAGTACTAGAGATTTCTCCAGTTTAAGGATTGAAAAATATGCGATATTTCTGATATATCTCTTGATATCTTCTTTTTTTGACGGACTAATATATCTTAGGGGGTTAATATCTTATCTTCTACCGTTTTCTCTAAAATTTCTCCGACATCGTCAAATATCCTCGATATATTAGATATTTGCGATATATCCCCGATAAAGTGAAGAAATATCTGTAAAAATATGATAAAATAAAAAATAAAATAAAAAAACTCAGTAATTCTCTAAATGCAAATCTATGTGAAGAGAAATCTTCTCAAGAGAAATCTGGGTGACGAGAAATCCTCTCAACGCGAATCCAGGTGAGGAGAAATATCCTCAAGTGATTTTATGTGAGAAGTAATTCTCTAAATGCAAATCTGTGTGAAGAGAGATTTCCTCAAGAGAAATCTGAGTAGGAGAAATCCCCTCAAGGTGAATCCAGGTGAGGAGAAATAACCTCAAGGTGATTCTGTGTGAGAAGTGAGGAGAGATCTCCTCAAAACGAATATGGGTGAAGAGAAATCTCCTCAAAGCTAATTTGTGTGAGGAGTATTTGGCTATGACCTCAAATAAATCTCATGAAGACAACAATCAATTTGGCTATGACACTTATGGATATAATCAATATGGAGAAGTACATGATCAGTCATCTAATTTGATTCATCCTTATTATCCCCTTATAGGGGAAACAGTTCGCAGCTCTAAAGAGATTTATAACTATCATGTTCATCACTACAACTCGTACTATATGGGTCATATGTCTTGGTCTGATTATTACATTTTCGTAGACCAGCGAGCTGCTTTTCAACCACCTACCGTTCTTTTTGGATGTAAATGAGGTTGACATTCATATGTATTTATATATAATTTCAATAAATCGACTCTTTCAAAACAATATATTTTCTCCTATATCTCTGATATTTTCGATATCTCCCTTTTACAAAATTCCAATAGATATGTAGATACAGATATTTTAATCCTTGCTTCAGTTCTCCCCTTTCTCTTTCTAAAATGATCCAACTGGTATCTCAGTGCTAGCTAACTTTCTATCTCATATTCCATCCACAACAAACAGTTAAAAAGTCTGTCTTATAAAATCAACTCCTACAATTTTTCTATTTTATCTCTAAATTTAGGATACAGGGTTTTTTTTTTTTTTCCGAACGCTTTCTTAACTCTGCACCCTCACTAACTAGCCACTTTAAAGAATTGAAATCTAAAGAATCGAGGGAATGTATTTAGGGTTGAATCACTTTGCCTCTAATTAAGGTATCTAACTACAGTCTCTAGAACAAACTGATAAAGTAATAAAAGAAACATGATATATGCCCACTCTTTCCCTTTGTAGTTTTCTTTCCCCATCTCTATCAACAATTATTAGACAAGCCTAGAACTTGTCTGTATCAAATGGGATAGCTGTAGTTGTAAAAGATTAGTATGTACATGAAGTCACTCATAGGGATGGATCCACATATTGCCGGTTTGGGTTCTCCATTGATAAACTCATTAATATTCTTTTTCAATATAAAGCGTTTTTTTTTTTTTTTTTTGGTAATTGAAGAAACAAGTACAGCAGCAAAGAAGCACAATGAAAGCAAAACAGAAAGAAAGCAGCTAAATAGAGAACATCAAGGAGGAGGAGTTGCTGTATCAAACAAAAGAAAGCGTATTAAGGGGGGGGGAGGAGGGTTGGAGCACCAATCATCCGGGCACACCTTGCGCGAAGCCAAAGAAGCCACACAATCTGCAGCCGCATTAGCCAATTTACTGGCCCAGGGCCAGTTAACACGATTAAAAATAGAAGCTCGAGCTCTAAACCTTGTGACAAGAGGAGAGGCCGACCAATCAACCGTTAAGAGCAGGTTTAGAAAGGCTGAAATCAGAACCAAAGAATCCGACTCCAACTGGAAAGAAGAAAGAGATAGAGAGGAGTGAGGTCAAACTGATGCCTAGGTTTATAGCCAAAGCCTCAGCTGCCAGAGAAGAGGACGCCAAATCTGTCCTTGCAAAACCACCCAGTAAATTTAGCGCGTCACATTTAAACAATGTAAAGTGATTTTTTTTTTTCTTTTTTCTTTTCCAACTAGAGTTGCTCTAGGGTTTGAGCAGAGAAGAGTGTGGCGGAGGACCTTGCCAGATTGACAGATCTAGTGTGACGAGTTCATGTCATTGCAGGTACTGGACGAATCATAATTGGGTTTGTGTCGCTAGTTCACGTGAGCCGGGGTTTTGGTAGAGCGTGGCAGCGTGGTCTGACATCAATATGTTGAGGAGGTTGATTCCAAGCAGGCGACGACATAGAGTTGGCAGACAACAGAGAGGTGGACACATAGTTCTTGATTCTGGTTAGTATTATTGCAGGTGATCGGGTTTGTTCTTAATTCTGGGCCCCGTTGTTGGGCTTGGATTGAGATTGTTGATCCTCGCTTGCAGAGGAGAGGTAACACCACTTCTTGCAGGTTTTCAGTGTTTGATAGGGTGCTGGAAAGGCCTGCCGCGTGAAAGTTTGGCTGCTGCTGCGGTGGTGAAATCGCAGAAGCGGGTTGTTGGGCTCTCTGTTGTGGGCCAGTAGGGAGGGTACCTTGCTATCGTCATTATCACTTGGTGATGAAGGTGGGCCTGGCCTAAAAGGTGGATCTTCTTCGGTGTTTAGGCCGATCTATTGGTCTAGGACCAATTGTTTTCGGATCATGACTGCTTCGGAAGTTGGTAATTATCTATGTTAATGTCTAAGATCTGGCGGTAGCCAAATCCTATTAACCCTAGTCCTGCTTTGGACCGCTATTGGAGTGAGTGTAGCGCCAACGTGATCTGTCAAGTGAAATACAAAGGGCGTCAGAGGGGAGACCACACTTGACGGTCTTCTCTACTCTGATGCTTAAGTCAGTCAATGTATTTATGTTGACAGAGTAACTTTAAGTAAGTATTAAATGCTAATTAATGAGGAGAAAAGAGTGGATCTTTTATAGGTGAGGAGGAGACTGATCTCTTCCTTGCTTTCAATGTGGGACTGATGTGCATCAATTTGCAGCTTCTAATGCTTCAGGGAGGTGATCTTGGCGAGGCGCGTGGCATCGCGCTAGATGATCTTGGCCTGAGCCGGAGCTCAGGTGGTAACCCGTCTGACGGTGTTCCCAGGGGTAACACCCTTGAAGGTGCTGGTGCTGCTGGCAGCAGTATGGCATGGCCCAGTATAACTAATTATGCTTAGGCAAATGTTTATGTAAGTACAATAAAAAAAAAATTAGTGTTTTAAGCGGCTTGTAAGTAAAGAGTTATTCCTATTTGTTTGCTAGGAAGTGGTTTCTCTATTGGTATCACAATTGCGTAATTGGTTAATGGGAGGCTAGTTGATGATTTTACCTTAGAAGACACGGGATGTTCTTTGTACTATAAACTCTACTATAGCGATCTCAAAACAGACTTATAATGAGTTTGGATTTACTTGATAGAGTTCGGAATTCTTGTCCATTTTATTTTCAAGTGCATGTTAGACTCTAGCCCTTACTTATGGTTATTGAATCTAATAAAATAAATATCGTTTAAAAAAATGTAATGTTATATTTGATATGGTCTTTAAATATAAAAAAATGCTTAAAAAACAGAGTGTTACAAATATATAAATTGCAACATCAACCGTCTACTTATGTAATTTAAAAGTGATTCACTCAATTGCGTTTTACCTAACATTTCCGTAAATAAATAAATTAATGCTAGATTAGACCACATGTCTATTATTAGTCACAATATGGCATGTAATGACGGGGAATGCTGAATGTTCACTTGATGATGTTGCATGTATTCGTGTGAATTACTAAATATTGTCATATCAACATACAAATTATCTAATTTAAATGTGATTCAAATCATTCAATCATGGAAATATAATCCCTTTACTTTTTTTTTTTGACCTTTATTGTTTCCCTAGAAATGTCAAGTCTTCCTGCTAAATAGTCACCAAGCTTTTGCGATCCGGTCGCAAATAATAAATTGTCACAAATTTGCCTTAATAAATTGTCACTTGTCACTTGTCACTTTCTATTTCAGTAAATGTGATGACCTGAATTTTCGTTATTTAATTTTGGTAGTTAATAATGGACCAATTGTATGAATATTTGGTATTGTACTTTATTCGTAAGTTGTATGTGAGGTGGAATAGTTTTCGTACGTATAAATATTCGAATTTCACAGTTTAGGGGATCGTGTGAAGTTTGACTTTTTATACGTTGGGATTCTAGGAAAACTTCCTTCACGAAAGTTGTAGAGCATGTCGATACGAGTTCGTGGACATGCGGAACGCGTCAATCGGAGTTCATATGTGAAAGTTATGAGCATTTAAAGTTTTGGGAAAGTTTTATAAATAGGAGTTTCCATTTTCGGAAACTTACTATTTACATTTCACATTTACCATTTCCGAAAAAATCAGAAACTCTCCGTTCTCTCTCCTCGCTCGCGACTGACCCGACCCTGATTTTCTGGAGAACTGCGGCGGTCTCCGGCGACGAAACTTTCCAGATAGGATCGTCTCCTCCGTCTGGTCGTCCCTGTGGTGTCCTCTAGCGCCGATTCTCCTCCACGGAGGGGCTGCAAGGCGGTGTAGTTGAGTGTTTTCTGACCCAATCGGTTCTCCGATCTCCGACGTCGGCGGGGCTTCAAGTTGAGCTTGGGGAGCTCAGAGCAGCCTCCTTGATCGATCCTTGGTGGTTGTTTGGATCGATTCACGTAAAACTTGGTTCAACTCAGATTGGATTACTGTTCCCAGCTTGTGAGGTAGTTTTCGACCCTTTATGCTTGTTTTCTGACTTCGAGCTAGTTATGAAAGTTCACAAGAATGCTTAGATGAAGAACTTTGATATTGGGAGTTTTGTGAAATATTGAGTTTTGGCCGGCGGCGGTGCGCCACTGCCTGTGGCGGCATTCCGGTGGTGTTCCGGCCATGTATGGGGCTGTTTCTGGTATTATATGTTTTCTACTCGTCGATACGAGCGTTTTGATATATAAAACGCATATTTTGGAGTTCGTATAAAATTGTTATGATTTTTATGATTTCATACCGGTTGATTTATTCGATCCGTGAAGATTCGAGAGTCCGATTGACTTATGGTTTGGTCATATCGATCGTAGATGTATTCCGGAGACTTTGCGAGGTCTCAGATGTGGTTTTGCCTCGATTGGAGCCACTTTGGGGGATTTTAGTTCAAAATAGGGGTTTCGGGCTTAAATCGGTTGTGAATTGTTACTGAGTGGAAACCGTATGTGATTAGGTACTTGACGAAGTATTTTGGACGGTTGTTTTGGAGATTGGCTGCTTTGTTCTTGGTTGAAGACGCAGCGGGAGTTTCGAGGTGAGTAATCTCACAAGATTCATTAATGAACGGAATACCTCTATTTTGAGAGTTATTTAGTAACTGCAAACTATAGTTGGTATTAGTAGGCATTCCTGAGTGAATGACTACGTATATATATATTTACGTGAAATATGTATGTTTTGGTGGTTTGTGGATTGAGGAAAACAATATGCATGAAGTGATGCGTTTTATTGTTTTGTGGCTTCTTGGAAAACAATGATTATGGAAATGTTGATTTCGATTGTTTTCAAAAGCGTTGAGATTTGTGTATGAAAACAATATGCATGAAATGATGTGTTTTATTGTTTTGTGGCTTCTTGGAAAACAATGATTATGGAAATGTTGATTTCGATTGTTTTCAAAAGCGTTGAGATTTGTGTATGAAAACAATAGACATGAAATGATGCTTTTTATTGTTTTGTGGCTTTTCGGAAAACAATGATTATGGAAATGTTGATTTCGATTGTTTTCAAAAGCGTTGAGATTTGTTTAATGATTTTGAGTCCAGTGCGACTGCTTAATGATTTGCTCCAAGGGACTGTGCGGCCAGAGGAACGAAGGTCTATGACTTTGGGCAGAATATATATCAAGTAATCACGTCTTTGGCCGGACGAGTGGTTACGTTTCAGTTAGAGCTCTAGTCTGTCTGCCATATAGGTAATTCATGGGGTAACGGGAATTGGTTATTGATAACTCATGACATTACGTGTTTTTAGGGAACAAGATGTGAGTTGCTTCCTTATTAACGGTTTTTAAGGGGACAATGTGCAAGTTATTTTCCTTATTAACGATTTGGTACGATTGATAAAATTCAAGTGTGAGTTGCTTTCTATGGTACGATTGATAGAAATAAAAAAGTGAGTTGTTTTCTATGTTTCGATTTGAAAGAAACTAAGGTTTAAGTTGCTTTCTTTTATTTCGATTTTGAAGGAAATTAAAGTGTGAGTTGTTCTCCTTTATTTCGTGCTTTAAGAGAATAAAATGTGATTGGTTTCTCAATTGAAACGTGCGGGGTTCATCCCGTGATTTTGGTGTGAGTTGTTTTAAGTTACTCATACGGGCTTGCAAAAGCTTATCGGGGTTATTGTGTGATAACCCGGTGCACCATTCAAAAGGTGTAGGGGTTAATCCTGCAGGTTAGGATAATCGTGGCTGAAGTTGGGGTTGCATACTTGCAGCTAAACGGTAGGAAGCGAATTTTGTGACTTTACCGTTATTTGGACTTCCGTTGTAGTAAGCTCTGAGGAGCAATTACGTTTTATTTTGTTGTTGACAATTTAATTCGTAAGCTTATGTAATATATGACTCTGTGGAGCGGGTCAATATTGACATAGTGGGTAGTTTAAAAGGAAAAAGTTTTCCAGGTATTTGATATTGATGACTGAACGATCACACATGTATAATTATGAGTTTGTATATCGATTTTTATTTGTGTTAAAAATCAGGGGCGTGACAGTAAAACATAAAAGTAATTGGGCGAATGATCGATAAACATAAACCTTATAAGTAAAAATCAGCAGTATCTATTTACTGTCATTTGTTGGTGAAGTTCGCCTTAGTAAAACATAAAAGTAATTGGGCGGATGATCGATAAACATAAACCTTATAAGCAAAAATCAGCAGCATCTATTTACCGTCATTTGTTGGTGAAGTTCGTCTTAGCTCTATTATATGGCGCCACTTAAAAAGAAAAAAGAAAAAAGAAAAAGAAAAAAGGAAATTGCAAAAGGGTGAAGAAGAACGAAAATCAAAATAAGTTGATCTCAGGTACCTGATGTGTAATTGTGGTAGGTCATGAGATGCATGTCTTTGCCACAGACAGGTCTTGTGGTCTTCATCGGGCCAACGACGCCTTCTCCGTGTTCCTCGCATTAATTAATTAGCAACTTTTTTATTGAGGAGATTAATTAGCAATTTTAATTTAAACCTTTCCTTTTTCTTCTGCTTAATCATTAATTGTTGTCAATCTTTTGTACTACATATGCATCTTATGCATTGTTTACTTTGAACAGTGTGCTTAGTAATTGGCTGATTGATGATAAGAGATTGCGAACCTGTATTGGTGGCAGCCAAATCACTCTGATGTTGAAGCTAGGGTTTTGGTTAATTATTGAATCAGATTAATTATGAAATCCACTAATACGAATAAGGAATCAAAATTATTGTTCTTCCGTTTGATACTGGCCAAAAGAATAATAAATAAGGAATTAGCATTGGTATCAAAATTGAATCAAAAATAAGGACAAGGTTAAGATTACCGCGTGGTTAATCCCTTGTAAAATCTCTTTAAGACATCATCTTACCGAGCAGAGACGGACCTGATATGAGACTGGTGAGTCTACCGTCTCAGGCCTAGTGTCTTGTCAGGCTTAATTTTTTTTCCGCGGGTATTTAAAAAAATTATTAAGTAAATAAAATATATGTTTTTTTACCAAACAATAAGATCATTCCTTTATTTTATGTTACTCCTAGTCTAGGTTCGAATTTCCCTTTCAGTTGCATATTTATTTTTCTTTTCAATTTTTTTTTGTAAATATTTTTTTTTTCTTTTTTATAAAAAATGTAGGCCTATTTTTATTTTTTGCCTCAAGCCTCAAAATCTCAAGTCTGGGGCTGTTACCGAGTTGCTCCACATACTTGTCAACCCCCATCCCTATCTCCCTTGAACCCACCATGTGAGCCTCATAAATACTAGTTTACAGATCCCGTGTTTTGCTCCGGGTAGTATAAATATATTTTCTCTAAGAATTAAATTAAAAATTAACAGTTAATTAAAGAAAATAAAACCCAATTACTTGTGCTCGAAGAACTCTCTCCTCTCTTGTAAGTTGTAACAAAAAATAAAGGGTTTTTCTAAATGTACCGAGTAAATTTCTATGTAGACCCAGCGAATCAATTTTGTATGAAAAAACAGTCATATCCTCATATAAAATGACTGTAATAGTCATGATAAATAAAGATAATAACAAAAGAAACCAAAAAGTTTTTGTACCCAGTAGTTCTTTTATAGCTCTTCAATGCAAATGGATCATGAGGATCGGACCTCCAGGAAATGGACTACTTAGAAGCTCATCTGCATCTGAAAATGGTTTAGAAGCTTGTTTTTCCCACCCCATCCTCAAGTAGACCTTCATCTACTTCTGACTGAGAAGTGAGAAGGTTGAAAACAAATTTTCCTTTTTGTCTTTGAGTGGGGCAATCATGGTGTTAAGGACCTCGGGCCATACTACAAATCAATAATTATGTCTAATCATATTCAAAATCGAGAACAAATGTTGGTAAAAGTTGGCCATAAAGTGGATCTCTCCAGATTTCTTATTTAAGAAGTATTTGAGCACCAACACGGGCACTAGATAATGAAGGCATCAGATTTATGCTTCATATATACTCACCATTTGTAGCTTTAGGTATTATTATTGTTATTACCAAGGTTCTAAAAAATGCTAGGCACTAGTCGGACGGAAACCCGGGGACTAGCGCCTAGGGGCCTAGGAAGGGGGCTAGGCGGTTTTTAATTTTTAAAATTTTATTGTTATTTTTAGAACATATAATTATATAAATAAAAATTAACCATTAATTCAATAACCAATCAACCAATTCTATATATACACTTCAGTTTACCAAAACAGAGTATAATTCAAAAATGGGCATACAACCTATCAATTGATTCAACTCCCATCCAAATTACCAAAACAGATGCTATTCAATTCCCATCCAAAACTGCCAAATTTCATTATTTCAAACTAGAGACAGTAACAAAAGTCCAAAACAAACTATCAATTTATTCATACTCCCATCCAAATTACCAAAGGTCCAAAACAGATGCTATTCAATTCCAAAACTGCCAAATCTCATTATTTCGAATAAGAAGTCAAAACAGATACAAACATACAGTAACTAAACTAATATAGCAACTTTTAGTACATAGCAACTTAGTAATTCAGATTACCCATTACTCCATTAGTACACAGCAACTTCTTCTTCGTGTTCTAATGTTCGACTACCCATTACTCCATTAATACATTACAACTTAGTGATTTAGATTAGCAAACTAATATACATGCATAACAGAAACACAGTAAATTTCTAAATAGGATCAACAGGGGTGAACTGCATAATACCAATGGTGGTGAGTGGTGAGGATAAGTTTGACTTGGGCTGTTGGGCAGCGTGTTCTTGAGTTGCTTTAAGAACCTTTTTGGGTTCAACATGATCCTTTGGTGCTCTTGTCAATAATTCTGATTCACCCAAAACCCAAAAAAAAAAAACCCATCATTCCATCAGCGACTACCAGATTACCAGCAAATCAACAACTACCCATCACTCCATCAGTTAAACCCAGAAAGGTAGAATTTTGACTTACCACTTTACCAAAAAATCAGCGACAGTCAAGGGCATATGGCGTCACCAGCGACTCGGAGAGAGGCTGAGAAGAGAGGGCCTGTGTTGCCGTGCCCGAAAGAGGGAGAAAGAGGAGCGATGGGCCAAACGACAATTTTGAGTTTTAGCGTTTTAGGTTTCGTCAATTTGGTTTTAACTTTTAAGGATCGAAAGGTTGTATGTAAAAAAAATAAAAATGAAGGAAACACCTAGGCCCCGACTGCCCAGCGCCCAACCAAACCCGCCCAGGCCAACTAGGCGGCCGATTTTCAGGCCGACGCCTAGCTTGATTGACTAGGTCAAAAGCAGAACGACATGGAGGCGCCGCCTAGGCCGATTTTTAGAACCTTCGTTATTACTATAATTATTATATACATTCATGTATTATTGTATATCAACATAGGGTTTCGAGTTTCTACTCCAAATAGAGATGTGGGTTTTGCTGGGTGTGGGTTTTACTGGGTGTGAGATTTGTTGGGTGTGAGTTTTGCTGGGTGCAATCAGAAAGGGTATTATTGGAAAAGATGTTGGGTACAATTAGAAATTTTATCATTTTGTTGGGTGTAAAAAACTTGATGGGTCTATATAGATATTTGCTGGGTACATTTAGAAAGACCTAAAAAAAAAAATCTCTCTCTTCCTCCTCGTCTCTCCACTTTTACACGCCAAAACAAAAAGTAGATCTAATCTTGCATATCCCCTAGGCCAGATCCACTTTCACGATGAGGAAGAGGTAAGAAGCTTTCATGATGAAGAAGAGGTAAGAGGGGTTCAAGGTGGAGTGGTTATTATTATTATTTTTTGAGAAAATAAGGGCTAGTGCAGCTGCCCTTACGTCGTGAAATTGAAAGGATATAATTAATAGAGTAGTGGTCATCCCTGGGATTAGGTTGAGAAGTGAGTTGTAGCTCATGGGTAGTATCAATTTCACGCCGAGATTGAGAGAAAATAGTCAAAAGTGGATTAGAGAAGTGATCTAGGTAGACTCGGAGAGCCAATTGTTTCTGATTTTTTTGCGACTAAATTTCTCCAAACTTTTTTATTTGAATAAGAGGTTCCTTTCATTTGAGATTGAAACCTTTTCAAAAATTATTTTTGATGTTTGATCTGGGTTTTAATGAAGAATTGGGGTTGGCAGAATCGGATTGATCGAGTTGATGACCTTCTCCTTCTTTTTGCTTTCCCCCACCACACTTGCCCGGCTTCGACTTAGAGAAAGAGAGACAGATAAATCTTCTGACTATTTTCTTGTAGATGTCATGTCTGTAATACCAAGCTTGAGTCAGGGGCAGAACAGTCATTACACTGTTTCATTTCATTTGTCATTTTCTGAACTCAGTTTTAGTATGGTTATAAGTTATAACTAGTTTTTATTGATACATGCGATGCATGTGTCAAACATTTTTGTTTTTTTTATTTTTACTTGTTGAAGAAAAAAAAGTTGGAAGTTATACTTGTAGGATGTCAGGATGTGGGAGGTTATATCTATAGATAGTGGGATTGACAGTTTCTTTCTTTTTCTGAATTTTTATTTTCATTTATTATTTTGCTATTTACCATAATATCCTTCATATATTAAAGATTATTTTAAATTAGCCTATAGTTAAAGGATATTTATGTTATTTCACACCCACTTTGACTGACAAAGTGAGTTCTCTTAATAATAGTATAGATAATAATAATAATAATAATAATAATAATAATAATAATAAGGAGAATATCACAAATAATCACTCAACTATGGCTCATTCGACACTTTCGTCACTCAACTTTCAAATATATCACTTTGGTCACTCAACTTACACCCTATACTTCACTTTAGCCATTGCCGTTAAACATTCCGTTACAAGCTGTTAACATTAGGGGCAAAATTGTCCAAATATTTTAACAATAGTTTCTGAGACTAAATTAAAGAAAATACAATAAAATAAAACGAACTGCCAAGAAAATGGAAAAAAAAAAAAAAAAGAAGGAAAGAATTGTTGAGATTTAGATTCCCCTATCACCCTTATCTTGGTAATTATCATGTTATTTCTTTCTGGGTTGGAGCTCTCGCTGTTTCGTTTGTTAAAAGAAAAGTGAGGAACCCAAAACCCTCGATCTATCGTTGCTTTTCCATTTGCTTCAGAGCTAGGGTTTATTGAATTTCAAAGCCAAAATGCGAAGAGAGGCTCCACAGCAACGCCGCCGCATCAGCAGCAATTAAGTTTCGTTCACGGTGGAGCCATTGGTTGACGTCAATCCCTACAACATTGATATCCTCCCCGATCTCGAAAGCTATGTCAACGAGCAGGTTTCATCACAGACCTATAGGTTTTGAGCAAGCGATCCAAGCCTATGCAGTTCATTTTCTTTCCTTGACTTACCATAAGGTTCCCAGATTTGTGCTTACTGAGGCAATCAACCTTAAAGGTCTATCCTTGCTTCCTTGGACAAATTCCTTGAGCATCATTTAGCCAATAACAGGTTGGGTTCTTGAAAAAGGTCATGGCAAGAGCCCACTCATTGTTTACCTTGAAATTAATTTAATCATCCTGAGATGAAGAAGAGCAAAGACGATGGAATTCCATTATACCATGTGGCTCGAATCTTCCCCATTCTGGGTTGATCATCTTTCCTGCCTATTCCTATGCTTATGGACTTTGTTCCCATATTTCAAGCTTTTGAAAACCCAAAACTGATTGATTCACTGTGAATTTTGCAAAAGACAGGCAATTCATATATGGGTTTCTTTCCAATTGATCATTGCTCTATGAGCTGGTGAGAGTGAGAGAGAGAGAGAGTTAAGTTGGAGCAGAAAAAAATTAAAAAGAATAATTCAATTTTGTTATTGATGTGACAAAAATATCTCTGATATATGATTTTATTTACGATTATTCAAAGTTAAAGTTGACGGCAATGACTAAAGTGAAGTATAGTGTGTAAATTAAGTGACTAAAGTGATATATTTGAAAGTTGAGTGACCAAAGTGTCGAATGAGTCATAATTAAGTGACCATGTCTGATATTCTCCCTTAATAATAATTTTCATTATATTTGGTTGATTAGAATTAAAATTGATACATTATTTGAAGACAGCTTATTAAATTATGAATAATTAAATAAGACAGTGAGAATATGTTATATTCATATGTGCAAATTAGTTTAGCGGAGTTTATGATACTAACTAAGCTGAATCACTATCTTTGAGTACCAAATTAACCCTAGATCGAAAACTATGATCTCAAGAACTAAACTCTAGACACCTACTCTCCTGAGCTTAAACTCTAGATTCCCTAAAATACAATACTTCCAATTTAAATTGGATGATTTTAGTCATACTTCCAAATTTTCTATTTAGAGTACCTCTCAACTTTTTTGAAAATTTTAAAATCCTCTTTTACCCTTAATTAAAAAATTTTCAAATACATACAATCCTCACTCAACTACCCAATGAATCTACCTTGCCTTCCACCACTCCAACTCTCTCGACCTTAGCATTGGTGTCAACAACACTAATGAAAAATGTTGGATTAAATACTGTTTACTCCATATATTTATAGGGTTTCATCATTTCAGTCCCTGACCTTCGAATTTCACCTAAAGTCTCTGAACTCTCAATTTCATCCCAATTGGTCCCTATTGTCAAAATATTCTGTTAAAGTTGCTGAAAATGTCTATTATGCCCTCACTTACTTTAAAAAAAAATTATTTTCTCTCTCTCTTTTATTTCTTTTTTTCATTTCACCTCTTGAAGGTCTGTGGATTGGAACCATCTTGATGAGGAGATGAACAGAAGGAGGCGAGAGAGCCGGAAGAAGAAAAGGTAAAAAGAAAAAAAAATACTAATAAAAAAAGGGAGGAAGAGAAATATATATATATATATATATATTAAGTAAATGAGGGTATAATAGACTTTTTAGGGGAAGATAACGGAGTTTTTGACGGCAGGGACCAATTGGGAGTTCAGAGACTTTTTAGGTGAAATTCGAAAGTCAAGGACTGAAACGATGAAACCGTATAAGTATAGGGAGTAAGCAGTATTTAACCCAAAAATATTTCTCCACATTACAATCGTACTATCTTGCTCACTTTATTTTCTCTCATCTGTATCAAAAAAAAAAAAAGGCTGGTTAACAAACCAAAAATCTATTGAAACAAGAGCAACGTGCTCAGACTTTAAAACATGAGGCAAACAAGTAGTCTGCCAAAGTCATGTATAAACACTAGTAATTATTGGGAATAGTTCATAATCATATCATGAATGTCAATTGTCCTACCTACAGTACGTGAACAAGAGAAAGAAAGTTTATCAATATCAATTAAAATGGAAGGGCAAATGAATAAGAATCTCTCTCTTGCGGCAGTAATGCGAGGTTTTGAAGAACTTCATGCCTCAGAGAAAAGGAAGTGAGTAAGAAAGAGAGAAAGAGGGTAAACATGGAAATTTGATGGCAAAAGTTTTGATAGGACTCATAGGAGGTCTAAATAGCAAATTTGAATGTCTGAATATACTCACCCATTTAAATTTAGGATCTCAAAAAAAAAAAAAATGTAGGAGTTACATAAAGAAAACATATATTGATCAACTAATCATGTACCAAAAGTTTAAAAACTTGAGTTCTTTTTATTTTTGTTTCTGTTCTGTTTTGGACGTAACAATAATAACATGAACCATAAATTAATCTAACTTTGAAAATGACACAACATTCAACTTCAAGCGAAGAGGACGACCTCTGACAATGAATCAATACCCTCTCATTCCCTTTAATTTTGAAGCAGTGCACATGATCAACATTAATGTCCTTTATTTTGTTGTTGGATGATTGAGAACTACAGAATCCAAGGACTGCTGCATTTCCTCCTTGACTGTAACTACTTGGCTACTTGGCTACTTGTTGCTATATCAATGCTCCGATCATAATATCAATTCAAATAGAATCAGCTTGAGTGGCACAGTGACGTAGGATAAGAGCATCTTTAGCAATGCTAACCATTTTTGAGTTAAATTTTAGCTAAAGTAGCTAAAAAGTCATTTTAGCTAGCCATTTTAGAATTATGTCAGCATCAATGCTATCTATTTTAGCTAGTTTTTAATTTATATAATTTTTAAATGAATATTAAATAGTTTAAATATATTTATAAATTACATAAAATAATTTAAAATGAATGTTTTAAATTATAGAGAGCCTCATTCCGCTCTCTATATTTAGGAGCGAGATAGCTAAAAGTTATAATAGAGAGCCACTTAGGAGTCTGGTGCAGCTGCTAAAATATATAAAAAACTATACATGCTCTCCAAAATAGCTAATGAGTCACAATAGAGAGTGTTAAAGATGCTCTAAGGCAAACTAAACTTGGGTAGACCTTTGATTCCTTTTAGACCGCATTTGGTTTGCAGAAAGTAAGTATCAGGAAAGAAAATTTGTTTATTTCTTGCTTTTAGAATACACAAAGAAATGAAATACTTTTCTGAAGACAGAGAAAATAAGAGGAAAGTAGTTTATTCGAAACCCTATAAATGAATCACTTTCCTCCATGCTTTCCTTGTATTTATTACTGACAATACATTATTTTATTGCATTATTTACAAACTTTCTAACAACTTTCCTGATAACTTCCCTAATGTTACCAAATATTGGAATGAAAATTTCTTGGGAAATTTCATTTCCATTTCATAGAAAAGACAAAAGAATTTTTTTTTTTTCCGTGAACTAAACGAGGCCTTAAACCATACATTCAAATGTCATTCTACATAATCATCATGTATAGATGCATACATAATCATCATGTATAGATGCATATGGATCTGTCATAATAGTTAGTTTAGTGGCCGGTTGGTCTGTGAGAATGACCGAGCTCAATGAAGTTGTCCTGTTGAGATGGTCCAGACCTATATATTGATCTGAGATAATATATAGGTCAAGCTATTATCGATCACCAATATTATAGGGGGCAGGACCATATGCATTATACCTGAGACACCGGAAGGGTACATCCGCAATAATTAAACGGATTACATCAGGATGGTAACTTGGTAGTAGGAGGTGTCATGATGATCAAAAGGTCTCTATGCACTACTACAAAAAGGTCATCAGACGACGGTGAATTTCTGTTGTCTGATGACCAAGCTCACCGTGGTCTAAGTGAGTGTTGTGTGATTAAAACATCAGACAACGGTGATTTCACCGTTGTGTGATATCACTTTGCTCAACAGAATACTAGTTTCCGTTGTGTGAATTCTGCGCAGGCATGTGCCTGGCATGGCATGCGCGGGGATGCCGCGGCACAATCAGACAACAGAAAAGGGAATTTACCGTTGTCTGAGATTCATAACACACAACGGATATAACTCATTCTTTGTTGTCTGAGATTCATAACACACAACGGATATAACTCATTCTTTGTTGTCTGAGACTAATAACAGACAACGGATATAACTCATTCTTTGTTGTCTGAGACTAATAACAGACAACGGATATAACTTAATGTTTGTTGTCTGAGGTAAGTAACACACAACTGAAGTAAAATTATCTCCCTTGTCTGTTGATTACTCAGACAACAGAGATGATTTGATTTCTGTTGTGTGATATTAATCTCAGAGAACAGAATTTGTTTTCTTTGTTGTTGGTTGTTAGTTCACACAACAAATTCTTTGTATCAACCATTGTGTGAGCAATGTAAGGTTTGTTGTTTGAGCTTGGTTCTCACAACATTATTTGGAGCTGTTGTTTGTTCATTATGTAATTCATACTTGGACTCTCTTTCCAAAAATAATGCTCCATATTACCATATAAAACCACACTAATCCATATCATTCAAGTAGCATTTTTCAAACATCCAAACATTCAAGTTACTAGATAATATACCAAAAAAGAAAGCATTCCTAGCTGCTACCTACACATGAATCAAAAGCATCCCTAGCTATTTCTAGCTGTTGGCTAGACCCATGAATCAAACTTGGTAGCTCACATGCTGAAAGGAGGTAATCCACAGTACTTGCTTCTTAAGCTCTAAGATCCTACTCCAACTCATTTATGTTGCTTCTTGAGCTTTGGATTATTACAGCAGAGGAAGTATCCTTGGTTATGGTTCTGATGTCTTCCATCCTAATACTCACTCTCATATACCAGCATGGTCTTTGTGTCATATGAAAAAGGACTAGGAATAACCCTGCAAGTTGGACAACTCAAATGAGTTATCGAATCAGTATAAAAAAAAAAAAACAAATCAGAGCGAACACAATTGTCTATTCAGTTCTAGGAGTCCAAGCATACTAGGATTCACTATCCCACATCCCTTCATACCAACAAAAATAACTCAAATTGAAATACTTAATTTAATGTCATATATGAATATTCAAATGAATAACAACTTCATTACAAGTTTATGTTAGATGTCTACCATGTTAGACAAGAATTGGTTCTAACTTCTACATAAGTCCAAACTGAGAAGCTGGAAGCACTTTAGCCATAACCAGTTCAGTTAAAGCATAAGCTTACCTGAAAGCTAACCAAGTGCTGCTGATGTTCAGCTAGTGTTGCAGCTAATGACTCGGCATGACCACTTGAACTGCCTTCATGCGCACTTCTTAGAATTTCTGGACCCTCTCCCTCATTAGCTTTTGCCTACAAATTACCATTTGCACAATACAGATTCAATTACTGAGAGGTTATAGACCCAAGTCAGCATATAAGCACGACTAAAAGAATGCAATCTTTCAAATCATTTTCCCAACAAAATCAAAAACATAATTCCAAGTGCTTACCATATGAAGTGACTGTTTATGAATACGCTGTAAAGCATGTGTCCAACGCCTGATAATTTCTGCCACGTCAACAGTTAGGTGGACTCTTCCACTTCTCTCATCTGCTCGATGAAGAGTTTCATCATTTCCTTGTGAATGGGATGAATCTAGCCCAGAAAACACAAAAACAAATAAGACCATGCTGAAAAAACAATTAAAAAAAAAGACAGCATTTCCAAAGAAGCACAAAATTTCAATTTGCAAGCCATTATTAGTAAATACTGGTTTTGGATAAGCATCATGACTAGCCCAGAAAAACAGTCGTTCATTCACACCAATATTAATAAGTGCCAAGGTTTATGGAAAATGATATATGAATTTCAAAATATCGAAAAAGGTGGCCTGAATATAATTTGATTAATAAATAGTTGATGATCAACTAACAGCACCTTAAGAAGCTTGACCCAGGGTATATTAAACCATAATACCTCCTTAAAAATGTAATAATTGTCTATGTTTATCACAGGAAAAGTGAATACAATAAATTATAAATAAAAATAAAACAGAAATCAACAAACTTACCAGTTCTGATAGAAGAGCAGATCTTGAAAGCTGGCCATAAAGCACATTATCAGTTTGGGGAACAATTATAAGTCGAATCTAAAGAAGAAACTGTACAAATAAACACAAACAAACTTGCAATACCACATCTCCTCTGTCGATTTTGGGGTCAAGATTAAAGCCAATTAGATTAGCCATCCTCAAATTGCGCTCTTTCTCATTTTCAAGTTCCAAGTGAGAGGCAGCACGTGTCTGATCATAGGGGGGAACTGAAAGTGCAGCCAAGACAACAGATGATGCTATTAACTGCAAATCCTTCTGACTTAAGTTTTTGTTAAAGCTTTTCTGAAGCGAGAATAGCTTGAACCATGCATAAGCATGATTAAGGTGGCTAGCAGAAATCCAAAAAATTTCTGTGAGCTTCGCATAGTAAACCACCATCAACGATGGTTTAGGGGTTTTCTTAACCATGCACATCAATCCATGAATATCTTCAACAAGCGGAACGCTTCCTACAGATAGCATAATGGCAAAAGGATTAAGAGATAGAAATGGACATATTTTGCACTTTGTCGACAAAATGAACACATAAAAAATATACTCAAAAAGAATTCAGACACCTGCCACAGTTCAAGTTCAGTAGCTATCTTCAGCTGCTCAAATCTAGTATCAAGATACAGTTGCAAGCTCTCAGGTGCAGATAGGTCAGGTTGGTCTCTTTGATCTCTATACTTGTTCAGATTAGCCAGATGATTCCTGATGATTTCACATAACCTTCGAAACTCCGTAGTTCGTTTGTATTGCTTGCAGAACTGAAAGGCTCGATGTGCCGTCATCTATAAATGAAAGGTTTCAATTAAAACTGAATGCTTTTATGCAAATTACAATAATGAGCGGAATAATGCTATTCAACACAAACCAAATATGTACACTCTGTAATAAAAATAGACAATTTAATCGAATATAACATATGTTATGTTATACACGGCATTACTGCAGATGGTAAAAGCATAAGCAAAAATGGCAGCATGATTCAAGGTAGTGCATGAAGTGGAAGGCCATAAAAATGGCAACATTAATACTTAAAAAATTAATCTAAACAACATCAAAGCACAAGGAAAAACTAGAGCCCGTGAACAAGCCATGCAAATCCTCTCAATAGCAGTAGAACTGTAGAAGTAACAGAAACTTGGAGAACGCATAGAGATCACAAAATAATCAGAAGGCAAGGGAAGCAAAGTATAAGAACCATAGAGACCCATGAAAATAGATTTTACATACTATTTTAACTTTATGAACACAAATGGTAATGAACAATATGATCAAAACAACCAATTGGAATCTTTATCTGAACAAGAAATACAGTACCGTATTGATTTAGATGATAGCTTCCTTAAAATGCTTTTTATGGTTGAGGGTCAGAAAGGCTCTTACAGAAATGATGTGACTTTTTTGGAACAAGAACGTCAATACCCTCTATTCTTCCCCCCCCCCCCCCCCCCTAACAACCTAGCAGATAATATTAGTAGAAATGAAGGCAAATTCTCAGTAGTGGGAACAAAATTTCATAACATAACTGAAAATGGGCATCTTTTCATAAGAAACTTCACGAGGGAAGATATCAAAGTTTTGGAGCATCAACATTATAACAAAACCACCCCCTATTAGTATTAGCGCAGGAAAAGAATTCAAATATACAAAGGGATTTGTAGTCTCAAGCCTATGCAATTTTCTTGTTATGAAGAATTTCCTTTCTCAGGACCTCATCTATCTATTCTTTCTATTGTATACTGTTCTGTTGTGCAACTCACATTAGAATCTCAATTTGCACCTCTAATCCCAACAGGAACGTAGTTAATGTTGTAAGATCCGTAGACAATTTGGGAACTATGTTGGGAGAATATTGCAAGGCCTAGGAGGATGTGCTGCTAATCTTTCCTGGGGTTCATACAGGCATTCAAACTTTTACTAAATGATAAAAGAAATAGCACGTCCTAAGCTAGATATGTAAAAGATCAGTGGTGAATATATGAATCTCAACCATTTTCTCTCTTTCGTTTTTGTAGTCCCTACCCTCAGCAGGAATTATATCTTATTTGTTATGAGATCAAGTAACCAATCATTGTGAAATACCCAAATAGTATGAACTAGAAGAAGTACCTAAAATACAACACTTTGTTCAAGGTTCGTGGATCGTCCAATGTCCTGATAGTGAAGGCAGCTACATCAATTTCCTTGACAAAAACGCCTGTAAATTAAGAAATAACAACTGTAAGCAGAGCAGCAAACCACACAACTCAAAAACCAAATCCAATCTTAAGGACCTTTAGTATTTCCGTCTCCGAAAATCGTGACTTTGTCCCTTGGAGGCACTTTGAGGCCCGGCTGCACAAGTGAAGGAAGCAAATAGCTCGTATAGAAATTGCAGGAAATAAAAGTGTAGGGAATGCCTTGAGCTTCCACAAGACGCCTAATCTCGGCTTTGTTTGAATAGAAGTTGTAGTCCATCCCTGAAATTTGCGTCTTATCTGGGTCCAACCCGAATTCTGATGGAATGAATCTCTGCATCCCAGCATCAATTGGTCCACAAAAACACAGAAATTTCACATTAAAGTAATAAAATGTGACATTCATTAAAGAGTTTCAGTCATTGTTTGAAGTTCTAAATATATAGCAATTGTTAAGAGTAATGCTGCTCAAATTTCCCAAAGTCGATCATAATTTTAAGAGGGTAAAAAAGAAGGCCAGAATTATCGAAACCTTGATGGAACCAGCATTTTTGATAACTTGGATTCTGATGGAGCACCTGTTTGACCTGAACAGCACAAATCACAACATCAACTTGCTTCACTGCTCCAACAAGGTTCTCTTCGTCTTCCAGCGAACCCTGAAACAGAGACAAATAAACTGAGTTGATAAATGACTTAAACTATTCGAACATGGTTAAGAGCCACAAATGGAAACAAGGGTACGACTTGGAGGAGTGTGACGCCGGCATCGGAGAGGGCTCGAAGGTTTTGGGACTTGTGGGGGTCGGAGAAGGTGTCGGGTCGGACGAGAGCGAAAGTGGGGTGAGAGAAATGGAGGCTGGCATTGGCTAAATGGTGACCCAGATTTCCTGTTGCTCTGATTATCAGTACTCTACTCTTCTTCTTCTCCATTTCTGGTTTCACCCGACCTTATAACCCAAAATCTCCCACTCCATTTTTGATCAGACGGTACGGATTAGAACCATATCCGAAATAAAATCTAGTACGCGGCTAAAGAACAATTTTAGAGCATCAGCAGTGGGCAACCCAAATTTGGGACCAAAACCTAAATTTAGGTCCAAAATCTGAAGATGTGAACTACAATTGGTCGGAAAAATCTGGAATCAGAAACAACCAACCAAAAACCCCATGCCAGTTCATACCAATTACCCTAATCGGTGAAGAATCGGTGTTCATAAACACCATGAGCATTGGGAAACCCCAAATCTTGCAACGCCATCACGGCCGAGGCCGATCCTTCACGGACACAGAGAGCCTTATCACCGTTCAAAAGCTGCTCGCCCATTAGCTCTCTGACCACACTGACAGTCAAGTTCACATCTTGCTTGCACTGCGCCAAATCGAAAGTACCCCAAACGGAATTCAGAAACCGGGTCTGAAAGATGAACTTGCCATGGAACAACCACGAGAGACTTGTGGCCTCGTGTGGTGCCTCTCGAATCTTGGGGGCTCGATTCTTGAGCTAAGTGTAAGGGATATGCAGTCGAGCGAGAGAGCTAAGTGTCGAGAGAGAGAGAGAGAGAGAGAGAGAGAGAGAGAGAGAGCTAAGTGTCGATGTGCAGTCGAGAGAGGGCTAAGTGTCGAGAGAGCGGCCGCATGTTTTTTTTTTGTTCTTTCTTTCTTTTAGACACGATGTGGGAATCAAAACCTAGCTAGAAATTTTCTTAAGTTATTCACACAACAGAAATATATCTGACTGTTGTCTGAATGTATAAAATGTAAAATCATGGAGGGAAACATGGCGCCTTCAACATTTTTGGTTAAAATGTTACCGCCATTTGCATGTTCACACAACAGAAAACCTTAAATCTGTTGTATGATTATTGTAGCTTGCTCAATCACACAACGGCAATAATAAAACCCGTTGTCCTAGTAGCCCAAATTTCAGTTTTTCAACATCCAACCAAAACTCCGAAGTGGAGGGAAATCTGCCGCTAAATTTTTAAGGCTCAGACGACGGACCATGCTTAATTTCCGTTGTGCAATGTAGTTCCTATAAAAAAGTTATCACTTTGTTGGCATTCACACAACAGAATTCAACCAGCACCGTTGTATGATTAAACTGACTTCAACACACAACAGATGATTTGTGTTCCGTTGTGTGATTAGTGTTGTGTGATTAACTTTTTGTACTAGTGATGTGACTGGTAATCGATAGAGATCGCATTAATCATATTTAGTAGCATCTCCATCTATAGAGGTACTCGTACTCTTTGCGTTTCTCTGACTGTGTTTGATTTGGGTTCTCTGACTATATTGAGAATTACAGAGGCATTGGAGACAGAAGTGTATTACAAATTTTATAACTACGGTGATCATCGATGGAGAGAGGTGTAGTACATGTGGGTTCAACTTACCATAGATAAGCCTCTCCAATCCGGTGTGATGTGGATGCTGGCTCGTCTTGTTAGCGGTTGAGAAAAGGAAAAGCAACCCGGCCAAAGGGAAGGAAAATAACAGATTCGTTTCCCCTTTTTCGTGCGCTACAAACATGGGAAATTAATGAAAAACAAACAAACTCATTCCGAAGTACTCAATCCGTAAGCCAAACAAGGCGCAGGGAAAAAACTGGAATATTATCACTTCCTCAACCCCAAGTCTCAGAGAATTGTGATCCAACTATAGTGGTTGTAGTCGAGTCAAATAAATCCGTGTCCTATAACCAGCAAGCTCCCGACAACCAAAGCATATATATAAGGCATAAGCTCGACCCCCATTTTTGTAAGATCATGGTAGCCGATTACCTCCAGCAGTAGGTCATGACTTTCTTAACCACTGTAACTACATTTTACTTGAATCCGAAACTCTCGCCAGCAAGCTCCCGGCAACCAAAGCATATATATAAGGCATAAGCTCGACCCCCATTTTTGTAAGATCATGGTAGCCGATTACCTCCAGCAGTAGGCCATGACTTTCTTAACCACTGTAACTACATTTTACTTGAATCTGAAACTCTCGCCAGCAAGCTCCCGGCAACCAAAGCATATATACGTACAAGGCATAAGCTCGACCCCCATTTTTGTAAGATCATGGTAGCCGATTACCTCTAGCTGTAGGCCATGACTTTCTTAACTACTGTAACTACATTTTACTTGAATCCGAGTTTATAGTTTTATACCATACAAATTGAAGACTTCCAAAAATGTACAATGACTTTCTTAATCAATTGTAGTGGAAGAAGATTGTCAATAGTGTGGCAGAAGCTGTTTCATTTGTGTACAGAAGCTATTTCAATTTTACAGTAGAAGTTGATTCAATTTTTATTTTATTTTTTTATCTAGAAGGAGACTTTTTTTTTTTTTTAATAAAAGGCTAGTGCGGCTGCCCTCAATTCTTGATTAATGAAACTGTCGAATACAAAGGGGGGGGGAGGGACATTGAGCCTAAACCCCTGATTACAATAAGCGTCTAGAGTAAACTTCAATTTAGACTACAAGAATTTGGGGGTCAATTTCATCTCCAAAATGAGATCACCTTGCCACATTTTGTCAGCATCAATTTTGTACTGGAAGTTGTTACAATTAAACCAGAAAAAAAATTGTACGGTGCAAACATGCTTGCATATTGTATTTTTGAGAAAAGGTAAAACAAGCGTGCGTATAAACATGACTTAAGAGCATCTCCAATGGAGATGTCTTTTGCTACATTGAGTGTCCAACAACTAAATTTGACATATTAGCCTCCTCCAACCCTTATGTCAATTCTGACATGGTGTAGGTACAAGTTTTGATTAACTTGGTGTGTTGGCATTCCATACAAAATGGGAAAATATCTTAATTTGAGGTTTAACTTTCTTTATTTAAAGATATTTTTCTGTTTATGAAATTGTGTATTTGATTCCCTAGGGTTTTTAGGATTTTGTGGATATCTTGAAAGAAAAGCTCTTTCCTAATAGAAGTCTAATTAGGGTTGTTTCTGGTTTGTTTGAGTGGTTGCCGCTGGTTGAATATATATTGCAGGAATATACTCGGCAAAAGGGCACTTCACATACGCAAGAATTTTTGGTTTGAGTCTTGCATGTTTGTTTGAGTTTGTGTCTTCACAAAGAGCCAAAACACTTGGTCCATGTATAAGTGTTTGTGATCATAGTTTCATATGCATAATACTCTCTCGAGATCAGTAGGGTGACCGTGAAGAAAGAAGAACAAGATTTGAAGATCGTTCAAGTGAAGGAGTTCTGGAAGGAAGACAAACTTTGTATTAGATTTTGTGTGAATCTTATAGCCGAGGTAGTGCTATTCAAAGTTTGTAAAAGAACATATCCTTTTCAATATGATGATCTTTATTTTGGGTTCTCAAGAGTAAGAGCCCCGCAGTGTTTTTGATCTCATACTTGAGGTTTTCACTGCGTAACCAAAATCTGGTGTTTAGTTTGTTATTTTGGTTTCTGCTCCCCAATGAGGATTGATCAGTGCACTGCAATCCCCGTTTTCCAGAAAATCATATTTTGTCCTTGTATTTTCACTTGGTATTAGAGCAGGTTCTAAAGCTTTTTTAGTTGATCCGTGGTCAAGGATGGAACGTGAATATAACAGAGCCTCTAGTTCTATAAATTGCCCGCCTTTGTTTGATGGTGAAGACTATTCACAATGGAAGATTATGATGAGGGCTTTTCTCTACTCTCAAGATGAAAACATGTGGAATATAGTTGAGAATGGATGAGAACACCCAACCAAGGCCGAAGAATCAAAGAAAGTAGAAGGGCCCTCTGCAAGGGTTCTCAAACCTAGGAAGGAATGGACAGAAGAAGAAGTTCGTGATAGAACTTGTGACTTTAAGGCAAGGAATTCACTATTCACAGCTTTGTCCAAGAAAGAGAGGATGAGAATTAGCCACTGTGATATAGCCAAACAAGCTTGGGATCTACTTTAGGTTACTTATGAGGGAAACAAGAAGGTTAGAGGTCAGAAGCTTCAAAGACGCGTATTGGAATTTGAGAACATGACCCTGGGGGAAGATGAATCAATTGATAATTTTCATGCTCGACTTCTCAATGTGACAAACCAATGCTGTAGCCTTGATGATCCATTTGAGGAGCATCGAATAGTCAAGAAATTTCTCAGAGCTCTTCCTTCAAAATTTCAAGCCAAGCAAATTGCAATAGAGGAGACTCAAGACCTGGACACCTATTCTCTTGACGAACTTATAGGTAATCTCAAAACCATTGAGATGAGGATCAAGCCCGAGAAAAAGGTAAAAAATATTGCTTTCTCTTCTGTTAAAAAGAAAGACGTTGTTGATGATTATGTGGATTTATCGTTGTTGACCAAAGAGTTCAAAAATTTTCTGAAAAATAAAAAATCCTTTGGAAACTCTTCAAAAATTTTGCCTAACAAACCTAAATGCTTTGAGTGTGGTGGAATTGGTCACCTTGCTGCCGATTGTGGCAATGAAAGGTATAATTTGCGTGGAAACAAGGCTCTCAAATCTACTTGGAGTGATAGTGATGAAGGCTCTCAGTCAGATGGTGAAGAGGTAAATCTTGCTCTTACTTCCTCTCTTAATATTGATGTTTCTGATGATTCTGACTTAGAAGATAATACCCTTGATGAAGAAACAAATGTCAAGTGTAAGCAATTATATCATGCTTCGAAAATTGTTCTTCAAAAAAATTATACACTTGAAAAAGAAGTTGATTCTTTAAGAGAAGAAAAAGAGAAAATTGAGCTAGAATTTGAAACTTCTCTAAAAGAATGGAATGTTGAGCGTACTAACCTTGTTGATAAGATAAAAGTTTTGCAGGATGAGGTTAAGTCTGAAGTTGGGGGCAAGGAACATGGTGATCTCATTAATAAAATTAAAGTTTTGCAGGTTGAAGTCAAGGCTCAATCCACTTTAAATGTTTCACTAACCCTTGAAAATGAGAATTTGCAGGATGAGTTGCTTAAAGTCAAGGAAAGCTTCAACAAGTTCTCTATAGGGTCTGACAAGGTCTCCAAGATGATAGGATTTGGTAAAACTCACTGCAATAAAGAAGGGTTAGGGTTTGAAGGTGAGTCGTGCCAGCCTATGACCTTTGTAAAAGGTGAAAATTCGTTGAGTCAATCACATGCATCAGATGACATTGATTCTGGTCCCAAATTGCCCAAAAGACTAGAACGTAAATTGGACCTTCAAACCTATCAAAAAGTTGCTCAAGTAAGTTCTGACAGTAACACCTCTGTGCGTCAGCCCAGGTATGTTCATAACTCTAAAAGGTTCATTCCCACTTGTCATTATTGCGGAAAATTGGGACACATACGTCCTAGGTGTAATATGCTTCGCAGGGTTACTCAAAATCAGAGGAAAATGTTGAGAATTGACTCACCTGCTTCGCTGCAAGCTGAGTTGAAAGAGGGTCTGAATCTGATCGCCAGGATTGCAAAGCTGGCTTCAATCCCCGTGGATCTGGAAACAAAAACGAAGCAGAAGCAAATCTAGATTAAAAAAGGTTCAAATAATCATTTTTCTACTCATATGGATAATCTTGATAATATGCTTGAGCGTGCTTTTGTTCCTACTGATCACAAATTGGCTAATTCGTTTACTAGGCCTTTAGACATAAATCAATTTGAATCACTTAGAAGCACCGTTGGTGGATGCTCTAAGTATTGATACTCGAACTTTGCTTGATTCATTTTTCATGCATTCATGGTGTATGTCTTCATGATAGTATAGGTGCATTTTCTTTACGTTTCTGCATTGTTAGGTTCAGTTTCTGGAAATTTAGGATTGAAAAATAGCGGTTTGTATTCCCGAGTGTCTGACAGATTATTTTGAACTTAGATTGACAAGGGCCATACTCTTTTCTTTAAATGTGTGTGCAATAAGGTGCCTAGCACGTTTTGAACTTGTACTTACGTCACTTTGTAATTGTGAGCTTGAATAACATATTCTCTACAATCTTGAAACCTCACATGCACACATACTCTAAGTGGTGGTAAGTCTTAATTGATGGTTGGCTTGTTCTCATTTCTCATGTACGAAATTACTCTTGTTGTTGGTCCTTGATATAAAAAAAAAATGTAGTTGGTTAATGGAGCATGGCCAGGCTATTCCCAAAGTAAACAGGCCTCGGTTGTGACGAACGATATGAGGATTGGGAAGAAACAGGAATGGTTTGGTCACCCCGGTGAATTGTGAAACTATTGACTCAAGTAAATGTGCTCTTTGGGATGTCCTTGTTACATCTAGTACCCTAAAGTCATCTGACTTGGGAGCTGCTAGCATAATACTCGTTACATGGGTCGTAGTCTTCTTGAGCAAAAATGTTACTTTGTGTGAAAGGCAAAAAAAAAAAAAAAAAAATTGCCCACACGGTGTTATAAGGAGGAATAAAGTTTATGTGCTTAGATGTGTTTTGTATGTGAGCTTTGCTTTTCAGGTTTCCACAAATATTACACACCCCATCTTGAGATATGTTCACTCTTCATAACAAGAGGTATAGAATACTCGATCACACTCTATCTTACCTTGTGATTGTCGGAATCAATTCATTCGTGTGAACTTATTTTGTTGCACTCTTGTTTATGGTTAAGTGGTATTGCTCTTGTTGGAAAAGCTAAGCGAAGTACATCTGTTCTTAGCATTTGGATACAACCCATTCATTGTGTGTTTGCATTTCATTCATGCATCTTTCATAACATGATCACACTTAGGGGGAGTATTAATACTTGGACTATCTTCCTCTGATTGATTCGCCTTGGGCTAGTGTCTCTTGTGCACCTTCTATTTGTGATCATTCTACATCGCTTCCGCTACGTAAGTTACCTTTGTCATTCCTATTCAAAAAGGGGGAGAAAGCAGATTCATAACTGTGATAACGTTATTCTATCTTATGCATTTTAACCAATGTGTGAGCAATGTTTCAGGAATGAATGGATGAAGAGTTGTGATGTTCCTCCTATACTTGTTGAGGGGGAGAGTTTGTCCTAATTTATGTTTTGTATAGGAATGCCAAAGGGGGAGATTGTAGGTACAAGTTTTGATTAACTTGGTGTGTTGGCATTCCATACAAAATGGGAAAATATCTTTGAGGTTTAACTTTCTTTATTTAAAGATATTTTTCTGTTTATGAAATTGTGTATTTGATTCCCTAGGGTTTTTAGGATTTTGTGGATATCTTGGAATAAAAGCTCTTTCCTAATAGAAGTCTAATTAGGGTTGTTTCTGGTTTGTTTGAGTGCTTGCCGCTAGTTGAATATATATTGCAGGAATATACTCGGCAAAAGGGCACTTCACATACGCAAGAATTTTAGGTTTGAGTCTTGCATGTTTGTTTGAGTTTGTGTCTTCACAAAGAGCCAAAACACTTGGTCCATGTATAAGTGTTTGTGATCATAGTTTCATATGCATAATACTCTCTCGAGATCAGTAGGGAGATTGTGAAGAAAGAAGAACAAGATTTGAAGATCGTTCAAGTGAAGGAGTTCTGGAAGGAAGAAAAACTTTGTATTAGATTTTGTGTGAATCTTATAGCCGAGCTAGTGCTATTCAAAGTTTGTAAAAGAACATATCCTTTTCAATATGATGATCTTTATTTTGGGTTCTCAAGAGTAAGAGCCCCGCAGTGTTTTTAATCTCATACTTGAGGTTTTCACTACGTAACCAAAATTTGGTGTTTAGTTTGTTATTTTGGTTTCTGCTGCCCAGTAAGGATTGATCAGTGCACTGCAATCCCCGTTTTCCAGAAAATCATATTCTGTCCTTGTATTTTCACATGGCAAAATACATCTTCTTTCATAAGTTGAATTTGACCTTTCTCTTTCCAATTCCAATTCACTGTTCAAATTCAAATTTGTCCATTTTCTTTCATCTTCTTTTGACATATTGGTTGAAGCTAAGATTAGTTAAAATATTAACAAGTCAATTTTACCATGTCATATGTCAAATTAAAATTTGACACAAGCCAAAACAAATCTCCATTGGAGATGCTCTTATGTAAATGAAACATGTCAAATATAAATATAGACTTAATGAAGTGAAAAAGTGAAATTTTATATATACCCCACTAATTACTATTTTTTGTCTCATTAAACTTCCATATATGTGTCTCATTAAATAAAGAGTTTTTATCACCATTAGGGTCAAAACTTTCTTGTACCGGACAAAATGATTCCCAACTTTTAAGAGTGATCAAAATGATACCTAAATTTTTAAAAACAAATCAAATTGATACCCAACTTTCAAAAGTGATCAAAATGATACCTAAAGTTTTAAAAACAAATCAACTTGATACCTCGGTTTATTTTTTGTAACTTCTTTGTTAAAATTGATCACGTGTGGTGCGGTGAATAATATTCTACACAAAAACTGTTTTTTGTTATAAACTAGAGAATATGAGAGAGATAGAATATAGAAACAAAATGTAGGAGGAGGTAGAAGTGTGTATTTCATTATCATTAGACCCCTTTATATCGGAGTAATGTTTACACCATAAGGACATCACTAATGAATATTTACAGTGGACAACCACATTTATATAATATTTATAACACTCCCCCTTGGATGTCCATCACTAAATGATATGGTGTTGGACGCGGTTAATGTTGTCTCATCAAAAACCTTGCCACGTAACAAAAACCCAGTGGGATAAAAACAACCATGGTCGAAGGAGAAAAAAAAGTGCAACGCGCATATGTCCTAGGTAGCATAATTTTGAATGCTCCCCCTGATGAGAATCTCCCCCTGATTGTTTCAAGCTTTAATCATGTATGTAATAAAATACATGCACCATGTATATTAGATATGGTGTGTCGATCACATAGGTGAGACCATGTATGCTTTGCATAAAGGGGACTCATCATGAATTGCAATTCCTGCAAAAGTTAGGACATTACCAATAAAACTATGATGTCCTTAATGAATCTTACCTGACATGATAAGAGTAGAACCAATTTCATTTGCTCAAATTATAGATAAAGATATTAGTTAAAGAATAACAATATAAATGAACAACAATTGACACATTTACCTTTATCCGAGCATTGAAATTTAAGTATGACATACTTAGCTATAAATATCAATTTGTGTAATTGATAATTTCATATAGGCTCAATATGAGCTATAAATAAATTCATAACTTCGCGAAAGTTAGAATATGTTGCAACATTATGAGTATGATTCGAATTCGATTTTCTTAGTCTTGTCATAGTACTCATTGAGGCAATAAGTCACCTTGACCATAATTGAATGAGTATGTATGAGCTTTAGACTTTTGATTCCATGAGTGAGCTTTAAGCTCATTCATTCATGGACTTGCCTTTGGCAATATGAATCGGTCAAGGATTTAATTAAGCAATATGCTTATATGACACATAGGATTTGGGGATTTTCTTTTAGCAATTTTCCTTTAAGATCTTCATATTAGCCAAGAGAACATGCCATAAGTCTCTTGTCAATATAACATTGTACTTATAGAAAAGTTGTCGCTTGGAAAAGAATGATAAGCCCATGTCTCTATAAAGAGACTTGTGTCATAGTGATTTTAATTCACTGGAATGAACACCCTCTTGTATTTTAGGGGTTATAAAGTCCAAATATATCATCACATTTACAATATTCAAATTCATTGGAATTGCCTCTTTCTAATTTGGCCAATAGTATAATTTATTGACACAATGAAACGTGGTAGTATACAACCCTTGATGATATTTAGTAGCTACAACAGTTGAGATATCATCAATGATCATCAATTAGAGATCTATCACACATTCAAAATATATGCATGCATTAGCTATAATAAGCTTATTCATATCAGGTACCCATGCCTCTTTTAGCATTTGTTGTCTCTCAAGGACAAATTAATTCAAGAATGTGGATTTTTGTATAACCTCATGAAGAGTGTTATAGGGCTTGTATAATCTTCCCTTATAGGGAGCTTGAAACATTGGACTTGGTGGCTATATTTCACATAAATTCACGCCGTTACAATAGCGTTTCCTCCCCCTAATGGCGGGAAGACTATCTAGTTTGACCATTCGCAAAATATTCGTGTAAAAAATTGGATTTATGATATCCACTGGGGATAGCGAGCCCAAACCAAATTTTAGGTCAAAAAGATAACGAATTGAGATTTTTTTCTCAAAATTAAAATGAGACATGGTGGATAGATATTACACACCAATGCATGTCATTTTTCATAAACGATATTGCTCCCCCTAATGGCGGGAGGATTGTCCCATTAAAGTGACAACTCGTAAATATGCGATAAATTATAATTTCCGTGTTAGAATGGTTTGCAACTGTTGTTGCATTATACAACAATGTAGAGTATGTATATAGATGAGTCTACATGACATAGTAATGACACATTAGTCACGTCAAATCTCAAGTGGATCTTTCACCGTAAGGTAATCATCTTTTAGTATTTTATCAAGATGATAACGCAAGAAAATCATAGGCTTGGCGGGATCTTGCATAGATGACTTATTGTCAACTTTGATGGCATTTCCAAGGTTTTCAGCCATAAGGTGAATTTCAGCATCAAATAGTTCTTGCCAGAATTTTAAGAGGATCAAAGTCCAATTTTGTTAGATGCGTCATCTTTCTACAAAGAGAAAAGATGAGATATATTAGGATCCATAATTATTAGAATAGTATGTTCTATGAAAAATTCATATATGAAAAATTCATTAAAGTGACAATTCATAAATATGAACAATGGATCTCATAGGGAACACACCAGAAAAACATTCGTGTGATGTCTATAGAACCATGGGTTCTAAGACTACTCGGTCAGAGGACTCGAGTCTTGAGCAATGGAACATGTAGTTCTCATTGTCGTATATGAAATATAAATTTTCAACAATTATATCATATAAAAGATACATACAAATATATGTAAATGATCGCATAAAGAAAATTGATATTCATCTAGGAGAGAAAGAAGAAAAACTCATAGATTATTAGCCTTGGTCATAAGCAACTATGTTGCACCATAAGGCTTGCGGATCATCATGAAGTTCAAAGAAGAAAAAGAAGAAAAATAAGAGCAAATTCGTGCTGATAACGTGTTATAAACTAGAGAATATGAGAGAGATAGAATAGAGAAACAAAATGTAGGAGGAGGTAGAAGTGTGTATTTCATTCTAATTAGACCCCCTTATATAGGAGTTATGTTTACATCATAAGGACATAACTAATTAATATTTACAGTGGACAACCTCATTTATATAATATTTATACCATTTTTAAATTATTTTTTATTTTACTTTGTTGATTCTCTTCTTCTTCTTCTATCTCTCTCTCTCTCTCTCTCTCCCCCCCCCCCCCCCCCCTCCATTTTTCTTTATTTCATTAGAAGGTGGGAAACATCCCAACTTTATTTGTTTCTAAGATCGATGGTGGAATTGAAATTGAATGGAATATTTCAATTCTATAGAATAAAAAGATTGGGTCATAGATGGTTGATGGCCCTTTGACCACAAATCACTTCAATATATGGGCTTGATTTTGCATCTGTGAATCTCTATATTCAGTTTCGGATTCTAATTCTGCAAAAAAATTTGAATTTCGATTACAGAAAGCTCACATATTGCAGAAGAATAGAAAAAGAGAAAGAATTAAAGGATAATATTGTCATTTTCAACTAAAAATTGAGTGAAAGGTTATATATACTCTTAGCTTTAACGGAGATCTGACAGAAAATAGATAGAGGTATGGAGTTGATCAATTTTTATAAGTCTAGGTATCTCTTTGATCACTTTTAAAAGTTGGATATGATTCTGTCCAGTGTAAGAAATTTTTGACCCTAGTGGTGATAAAAATATGACTATGTATCATAATTAAAAATCTATTTATTACGTTCTTTCAATATAATTTTTTAAGTTATTATGAAATTACTTAGCGACGCATTAATATGCACTACAACAAAACCTGGCATTAATGACCAAAGCAGTGGTCACTAAAAATAGTCAATTTGGTCACTATATATGATTAGTGACCAAATATTGTTGGTCACTGAGTGGTCACTATAGACTCGTCATTAATTCTATTTAGTGACCAAAGTATGGTTGTTGGTCACTCAAATGAAAAGTTTTAGTGACCAAGATTATTTGGTCACAAATCATGAAAGAATTAATGACCATAAAATTCCTCATTGAATCTAACAGATCTGGTCACTAAAACACATGACCTCGTCACTAAAGCCAAAGACATGCTTATATTAGTGACCAAACCTTAAGGCCACTAAAGTTTCGTTCACTAGAAAAAAAAAATATATCTCGTAAGCTTTTTTATTTTGGTCTACTATAATATCTATCAAATAATAACTAGATGAAAATAGAACTCTAATACTAATCAAACTTCTATATAATAGAAATTGTATTAGACTAAACACATTGTTAATACAATGTATGTAAAATATTGCTACAACCTAAATTTAGGAAACAATTGAACAAATAGCGTGCTAATAAAAGAGAATTGAGTGGCAAGTTGGCTAATTAATCAGCACAAGTCTCCTACCAAGAAACACTTCAGTGGTTGACCAATAGCTTGCAATCCTTTATTGCCAAAAATTTGTTCTGCTATATGTTCATCGAAGAATGCACCCTAGTATACCAGAAGCAAAAAGCCAAACAATTGAAATCAGCAAACTAGTACGCAAATCATTGAAAGCATATCAAGACTAGCATGTTTAGGTCAGTAACAATATTCAATGTAAGGTATACACACACACATTAAAATGAACGCAGTTTCTATATGATAATAAAAGGCAAGCAAATATGCAGCATAAACTGACACTACTAACGTCATATGTTTGTGCGATACTAATGCACAACTAACAAATATGTAGCACAAACTCTGAGTCTACTTTTACTGCTCTTCCCTTCCTTTTCCATCCTTGAAACACAAATTCCACATCTTATTAATACCCAATTGAAAATAATTAAAAACAAAACAATACAAAATTTATTTCTCAAACACAAGGAAACTGAAAATTGAAATCTTCAAGCATTTATTGAGAAAATCAAACAGAAAATGACCAAATATGAACTATTTCACTCTATATTTGTGCACATACTTCACAATATGCACTACACTATAATTTTCACGACATAAAATAATTTAGTAGGTTATGTCATCCTTAACATCAATTGGTATCATACAGTTGGTATTTACCGTAATAATAACGATAGTACCAACCTGTGAATAATAAAGACGAAAGGTATACGCAATGAAAGTCTTCTACAATCATTATCATTTTACACTAAAAAGGATTCATTTTCTAATTTTCTTATTGCAACAAACCAAACCACCATAATTTTTAGTCAAGACCAGCACTTTTCTGACTTTAAAATGACAATGGTATTTTCAAGCAAAAAAAAAAAAGAAAAAAATGATGCAAACCAAATAATTTTAAGGCATGGAATGGCTTTAAAAAGCCACACGTGGGACAGGGAGATCTACATCAGTGTCTTAGAAGAGAATTCTGTCTAATAATGCCTATATTGAATAATAAGGGAAAGGTAAAAGTATACTTAAAAACTGTACATGTATCAACTCGGAGAAAGTGGCAAAAAAGGGAAACAACCAGCACTCAATAAAGCACAAAGCCCTTCAGCAGAGGAGGTCATGAAGAAGAAGAAATCTTAGACCATAGAAACAAGATTATCATAACTAATCGTGGTTAAACACTAGAGAATTAACAAATCAGCATATGCAAAGTGAAAATACCTCATCTGATTTGCTCAAAATAAATCCACCAGCTGCAGTGAAGGGGTGGACATCAACCACATTAGCATTATTCAAGTTGAGACACGAGTCAATACCAAACTCCAAGTTTTTCAAAAATTCCAAGTCATTGTAAAAAAAGACCAGCCAATGAATTGCTAATATCATAGAAAGCCTTCCTAAGTTGATCTACACCAGATTTCAATCCTGCAAATTCAGAAGATTGGTTTCTTTCCTCGGAGTGAGCAGTAGATAACTTTTCAAGACTTAAAATAGCTTCAAGCTTGCCAGCCTCTGCAAGATCCCTTTCCCTGGAGTAGAGAAATTTCATCAGCAGATTTTGCTAGCTCTTCCTGGAGACCGTTATTTCTCTCTTGAAACTCATTCAGTTCTACAAGGAGTAGCTCTACTGCTCTTTTGGATTTCCTAGTTTACGAGAACAATAACACAATAAGCAAGCTTATTTACAATTGTAGCCATATCTTGGGGTTGACTTACATCTGCTTAAGGTATATCCTCATTCCTCAACTAGCAATTACATGAGCAGAAAGAGAAAGAAATCAAGGAACAAACCTTTTACTTTGTATACAGTTCTCATGCCTACAAAATCATCAGCCTTTCCCTTAGCATCATGTACCTCTTACAAAAAACAAATGGATAATCAAATCAATAAATTTGTGGCTGTCCCAAGAACAAATGCTTCTTTAAATTCAATACTCAGTTCTTCAAATAATACATATGCCATGGTAGAATTAAATTAAACAATCTATATGTGATGACTTGGATTTTCGTTATGTAATTTTGGAAATTAATAATGGACCAGTTGTACGGATATTTGGTACTGTGCTTTATTTTTAAGTTGTATGTGAGATGGAATGATTTTCGTACGTATAATTATTCAAATTTCACAGTTTAGGGGGTCGTGTGAAGTTTGACTTTTTATATGTTGGGATTCTCGGAAAACTTCCTTCACGAAAGTTGTAGAGCGCGTCGATACGAGTTCGTGGACATGCGGAATGTGTCAATCAGAGTTCATATGTGAAAGTTATGAGCATTTGAAGTTTTGGGAAAGTTCTATAAATAGGAGTTTCCATTTTCGGAAACTAACTATTTACATTTCACATTTACCATTTCCGGAAAAATCAGAAACTTTCCGTTCTCTCTCCTCGCCCGCGACTGACCCGACCCAGATTTTCCCGCTAACTGCGGCTGTCTCCGGCGATGAAACTTTCCAGATAGGATCGTCTCCTCCGTCTGGTCGTCCCTGTGGCGTCCTCTAGCGCCGATTCTCCTCCACGGCGGCACTGCAAGGCGGCGCAGTTGAGTGTTTTGGGACCCGAACGGTTCTCCGATCTCCGACGTCGGCGGGGCTTTAAGTTGAGCTTGGGGAGCTCAGAGCAGCCTCCTTGATTGATCCTTGGTGGTTGTTTGGATCGATTCACATAAAACTTGGTTCAACTTAGTTTGGATTACTGTTCAAGGCTTGTGAGGTAGTTTTCGACCCTTTATGCTTTTTTCTGACTTCGAGCTAGTTATGAAAGTTCACAAGCATGCTTAGATGAAGAACTTTGATGTTGGGAGTTTTTTGAAATATTGAGTTTTGGCCGACGGCGGTGTGCCACTGCCTGTGACGGCGTTCCGGCGGTGTTCCGGCCATGTATGGAACTGTTTTTGGTATTATATATGTTCTACTCTTTGATACGAGCGTTTTGATATATAATATGCATATTTTGGAGTTTGTATGAAATTGTTATGATTTTTACGATTTCATACGGGTTGATTTATTCGATCCGTGAGGATTTGAGCGTCCGATCGACTTTTGGTTGGGTCATATCGATCGTGGACGTATTCCGGAGACTTTGGGAGGTCTCGGATGTGGTTTTGCCTCGATTGGGGCCACTTTGGGGGATTTTAGTTCAAAACAGGGGTTTCAGACTTAAATCGGTTGTGAATTGTTACTGAGTGGAAACCGTATGTGATTAGGTACTTGATGAAGTATTTTGGATGGTTGTTTTGGGGATTGGCTGCTTTGTTCTTGGTTGAAGACGCAGCGGGAGTTTCGAGGTGAGTAATCTCACAAGGTTTATTAATGAACGGAATACCTTTATTTTGAGAGTTATTTAGTAACTGCAAACTATAGTTGGTATTAGTAGGCATTCCTGAGCGGATGACTACGTATATATATATATATATATATTTACGTGAAATATATATGTTTTGGTGGTTCGTGGTTTGAGGAAAACAATAGGCATGAATGATGCGTTTTATTGTTTTGGATTGTGGCTTTTGGAAAACAAATGATTTGGAATTGTTGATTTGATTTGTTTTGAAAAGCGTTGAGACTTGTGTATGAAAACAATATGCAGGAAATGATGCTTTTTATTGTTTTGTGGCTTTTCGGAAAACAATGATTATGGAAATGTTGATTTCGATTGTTTTCAAAAGCGTGGAGATTTGTGTAATGATTTTTGAGCCAAGTGCGACTGCTTAATGATTTGCTCCAAGGGACTGTGCGGCCTGAGGAACGAAGGTCTATGACCTTGGGCAGAATATCAGGTAATCACGTCTTTGGCCGGACGAGTGGTTACGTTTCAGTTAGAGCTCTAGTCTGTCTGCCATATAGGTAATTCATGAGGTAACGGGAATTGGTTATTGATAACTCATGACATAACGTGTTTTTAGGGAACAGGATGTGAATTGCTTCCTTATTAACGGTTTTTAAGGGGACAAGGTGCAAGTTGTTTTCCTTATTAACGATTTGGTACGATTTAGTACTATAAGGTACGATTTGGTACGATTGATAAAATTCAAGTGTGAGTTGCTTTCTATGGTACGATTTGGTACGATTGATAGAAATAAAAAAGTGAGTTGTTTTCTATGTTTCGATTTGAAAGAAACTAAGGTTTAAGTTGCTTTCTTTTATTTCGATTTTGAAGGAAATTAAAGTGTGAGTTGTTCTCCTTTATTTCGTGCTTTAAGAGAATAAAATGTGATTGGTTTCTCAATTGAAACGTGCGGGGTTCATCCCGTGATTTTGGTGTGAGTTGTTTTGAGTTACTCATACTGGCTTGCAAAAGCCTACCGGGTTTGTTGTATGATAACCCGGTGCACCATTCAAACGGTGTAGGGGTTAATCTTGCAGGTCAGGATAATCGTGGCTGAAGTTGGGGTTGCATACTTGCAGCTAAACGGTAGGAAGCGAATTTTGTGACTTTTCCGTTATTTGGACTTCCGTTGTAGTAAGCTCTGAGGAGCAATTACGTTTTATTTTGTTGTTGACAATTTAATTCGTAAGCTGCTGTAATATATGACTCTGTGGAGCGGGTCAATATTGACATAGTGGGTTCAGTGCATCAATATGTGGGTAGTTTAAAGGGAAAAAGTTTCCAAGTATTTGATATTGATGACTGAACGATCACGCGTGTATAATTATGAGATTGTATATCGATTTTTATTTGTGTTAAAAATCAGGGGCGTGACAGATTGGTATCAGAGCGTAAGGTACATATTTGGTGACAATCAATACTCCTCTAGTGATGACCAGTCTGCAGCGGATCCCCATCTGATGCTCTTCGGTATTGATATAGTCATTGGGAAAGTTCTATAAATAGGAGTTTCCATTTTCGGAAACTTACTATTTACATTTCACATTTACCATTTCTGGAAAAATCAGAAACGCTCCGTTCTCTCTCCTCGCCCGCGACTGACCCGACCCGAACTCGGCGACAACACCTTGATTTTCCGGCTGTCTCCGGCGACGAAACTTTCCAGATAGGATCGTCTCCTCCATCTGGTCGTCCCTGTGGTGTCCTCTAGCGCCAATTCTCCTCCACGGAGGCGCTGTAAGGCGGCGCAGTTGAGTGTTTTCGGACCCGATCGGTTCTCCGATCTCTGACGTCGGCGGGGCTTTAAGTTGAGCTTGGGGAGCTCAGAGCAACCTCCTTGATCGATCCTTGGTGGTTATTTGGATCGATTCACGTAAAACTTGGTTCAACTCAGTTTGGATTACTGTTCACAGTTGTGAGGTAGTTTTCGACCCTTTATGCTTTTTTCTGACTTCGAGCTAGTTATGAAAGTTCACAAGCATGCTTAGATGAAGAACTTTGATGTTGGGAGTTTTGTGAAATGTTGAGTTTTGGCCGGCGGGGGTGAGCCACTGCCTGTGGCGGCGTTCCAGAGGTGTTCCGTCCATGTATGGAACTGTTTTTGGTATTATATATGTTCTACTCGTTGATACGAGCGTTTTGATAAATAATATGCATATTTTGGAGTTCGTATGAAATTGTTATGATTTTTACGATTCCATACGGGTTGATTTATTCGATCCGTGAGGATTCGAGCGTCCAATCGACTTGTGGTTGGGTCATATCGATCGTGGACGTATTCCGGAGACTTTGGGAGGTCTCGGATGTGGTTTTGCCTCGATTGGGGCCACTTTGGGGGATTTTAGTTCAAAACAGGGGTTTCAGACTTAAATCGGTTGTGAATTGTTACTGAGTAGAAACCGTATGTGATTAGGTACTTGACGAAGTATTTTGGACGGTTGTTTTGGGGATTGGCTGCTTTGTTCTTGGTTGAAGACGCAGCGGGAGTTTTGAGGTGAGTAATCTCACAAGGTTCATTAATGAATGGAATACCTTTATTTTGAGAGTTATTTAGTAACTGCAAACTATAGTTGGTATTAGTAGGCATTCCTGAGCGGATGACTACGTATATATATATATATATATATATTTACGTGAAATATATATGTTTTGGTGGTTCGTGGTTTGAGGAAAACAATAGGCATGAATGATGCGTTTTATTGTTTTGGATTGTGGCTTTTGGAAAACAAATGATTTGGAATTGTTGATTCTATTTTTTTTTAAAAGCGTTGAGTTCGGAAAACAATGATTATGGAAATGTTGATTTCGATTGTTTTCAAAAGCGTGGAGATTTCTGTAATGATTTTGAGTCCACTGGGACTGCTTAATGATTTGCTCCAAGGGACTGTGCGGCCCGAGGAACGAAGGTCTATGACCTTGGGCAGAATATCAGGTAATCACGTCTTTGGCCGGACGAGTGGTTACTTTTCGGTTAGAGCTCTAGTCTGTCTGCCATATAGGTAATTCATGGGGTAACGGGAATTGGTTATTGATAACTCATGACATTACGTGTTTTTAGGGAACAGGATATGAGTTGCTTCCTTATTGACGGTTTTTAAGGGGACAAGGTGCATGTTGTTTTCCTTATTAACAATTTGGTACTATAAGGTACGATTTGGTACGATTGATAGAATTCAAGTGTGAGTTGCTTTCTATGGTACGATTTGGTACGATTGATAGAAATCAAAAAGTGAGTTGTTTTCTATGTTTCGATTTGAAAGAAACTAAGGTTTAAGTTGCTTTCTTTTATTTCGATTTTGAACGAAATTAAAGTGTGAGTTGTTCTCCTTTATTTCGTGCTTTAAGAGAATAAAATGTGATTGGTTTCTCAATTGAAACGTGCGGGGTTCATCCCGTGATTTTGGTGTGAGTTGTTTTGAGTTACTCATACTGGCTTGCAAAAGCTTACCGGGTTTGTTGTATGATAACCCGGTGCACCATTCAAATGGTGTAGGGGTTAATCTTGCAGGTCAGGATAATCGTGGCTGAAGTTGGGGTTGCATACTTGCAGCTAAACGGTAGGAAGCGAATTTTGTGACTTTACCGTTATTTGGACTTCCGTTGTAGTAAGCTCTGAGGAGCAATTACGTTTTATTTTGTTGTTGACAATTTAATTCGTAAGCTTATGTAATATATGACTCTGTGGAGCGGGTCAATATTGACATAGTGGGTTCAGTGCATCAATATGTGGGTAGTTTAAAGGGAAAAAGTTTCCAGGTATTTCATATTGATGACTGAACGATCACGCATGTATAATTATGGGATTGTATATCGATTTTTATTTGTGTTAAAAATCAGGGGCGTGACACTATAGACAACATGATTCAGTCATTGGTTCCTGATAACAAACAAACTTCATTAAAAAAGAAGCATGTACAACAAAATATAAAAAACAGAGAGCAAACAAGCTGAAAAGTATTAAGAGAAAAGAAACAAAGACAAAACAATTTACTAAATTCATGACGGAGAGATATCCAATCCAAACCATATTGCAAGTTGAAATTAATTCTTTTTCAAGAAGGAAAGGCATGGCTTTTATGAAACCATGACAGAGAGATATCCAATTTAAACAATATTGCAATAGAAAACTCTAGATTAATCAATATCCAGTCAAATTGCAAAGCATTCTTATCTAATAAACCCAAATTTAACCAATTAGATGTTATGATTGAGCTAATTTATTAGCATCAAAATGCAACCAAGATAATCATTCACTCCAAGATCCAATAAAATCAAAGCTAAAAGAGAAGAAAAAAAACTCACAAACTTCAAGATCGCTACTACAGAACTAATTCTTGCAGCTAAGACAGGCAAGAAGATCTTAGTCCCACTAGTTCCGGTCCATGAAAGAAGAGAGAGCACTATGAACAGCTCAAATGAACAAAAAAAAATCCAATAAAATTACAACAAGATATAGATGAACACCCACATTCAAATGTTAGTAGATCTCACATTTTCCTTGTGTTTCCTCAAATTTCGGTCTAGAAAACCGTTTTGGTTTGTAGATCTTCTAGTGAAGTGGCCATATTTGATAGAAATACGATGAAGAAGTTCAATCTTGGCCAGCAAGGAACAGCGCTCTTACATGCCCATTCAAACCACTTTGCAATTGGAACCAAAATAAAGCAAAAGACACATTGCAGACATCAATCAAACAAAAGTAGTCACAAATCGAAAAAGAAAATGCAACCCTAGAAAACATATGAAAATGAACAAGAACAACATTATTACAGACCTGATAAGCCATTCTGTCAAGGTTTCTGGCCCCATAGAAGAGCTTCACATTGAATCCCTTATCAACATTAAACCTTGATTCAATCAGAGACCTGATCAGACTCCAGAACAGAAATTTGAAACATGTTAGCAATCGAATTCATTCTATTGCCTCGAAATTAGTGAATCCAAAATCAATTGAATGGCAACAAACCTGATTCCAGATCCTGTTATGAAAACTAGAACCTTAAGATAATTCTCTAGCGGTTCGATTAGATCAATCTCGAAGCCTTTCCCCATGACCTGGGTTAGCTCCACAACGTCCCCCTTCTTCAACCCGCACAGCAACTCAGCGATGGACCATGAAGCAAAAGGGTTCTGTTCGCGAGAAGAGGAGTGACGGAAAAGCACGATAAAGAGAAGAGGACGGTGAACTAGGGATTATATTTTTTATTTTTTGGGTATAAATTATGTGAGACTTAAAATGGCGGTTTTGAATGCCGCGCTCGTAAAAGAACTTGGTTTTTAATTTTGAAACTAACCCTCCTACTCTAAGATTTAAGAGAAAATTTCCTCCATCCAGCTGCAATGTTTTGGTCACTATTGCAAAATCATGTGTTATAAAGTCTAAGAAACATCAGTGACCCAACATAAATGGTCACTAGTACTAAAACATTTGGTCATTAAAAGTGTTAGTGACCAACTAGTAATAGTAGTCACTAATTCAATACTATTTGTGACCAACGTTGATATGGTCACTGACAATTTGGTCACTAATGCCAGAATTTGTTGTAGTGATGGTAATTTCTAATTATATCCTCTTTCCCGCATCAAGAAGGCTAACCCATTCAAAGAATGTGAACCTAGTCCAAACTCCAATATTCCATCACTTTAGGCTAGAGGAATGAAAAATATTTGATTGGTGACTTGAGTCCAACTTGATGTTTGTTCCCTATTACAGAAGTGTTCGCCCATGGATGTGAATGAATTAGGCAAAAGATTTATCTTATTCAAATTTTATATTCACTTGTTGAGCTCAATCTTCATAAATTGGTGAGTGATTTAGGGTTTAGGGAGAATCTATTTGTACGTTTTCCCCTTTGGAATGATAAATATGCGATCTAAGTGCTATAGCTGTGCTTGTTTATTGTGCAGTCAATCCTTACAAGGGTCATTATATATATCAAAATCCTTCGCAACATTTCTTTCACCTCTGTTATCATGTTGCCTTCAACCTCTTCCGTTAAGTTGCCTTCGATCAATACCTCTTTTATCAAGTCTGTCCCTCATTCTTTGCATTAATTCAGCCGTATACTGTCTAAGAATCTTACCCAAATCGGAAGGTCTAGGGTTTGTATATATAATTATATATGTAGTCAAATGCATCAATTACTCCCAGTGGATAAAAAAAAAATACACGTCCATTAGTTTATTTTGTAAGCCCATAGTGTTGATACCTTTGTAATATTTATATATATATTCTCTCTCTCTCTCTCTCTCTCAAGTAAGAGTACATGAATTCTAAAAAACAAAAGGGACAATACATGAAAAGGGGTCACTAACTTTTAGCTTCCTTTCATTATAATTATCATTTCCATATAGCTAGCTAGTACGTAAATCCAATCTGTAGAAACTCAGCATTGAGCGTTCTGCAGTGATCTTGTAGCTTCAGTAGTAAGAGAGTGTTTACCTTGAAGGCCAGAGTTCGAATTCGTCCTCCTTTCACCATCTTGTTCGATCACTCTAGCATTGTACTCCAGAGTCCAAATATGGAATCGCTGAGCTGGTGGTTCAATATATTGCTCTCTAATCCCATAAGAAAGGCTCTTCTATGCTGAGACTTGCATCCACAAGCGAAAAACACTCGTGAGTACTACGATAATTTCCAACGTCTAACAGCAGATCAGGAAGGTCAAAAAACGAGTCATCTTCATTTTTTGATGAAGACGATGAATCTTGAGCCGGTTCGGTTTTGGATTCATGACTGCTGCTGCTGCTGCAGCTAGGGTAGCTAAGAGCAGCAGCTTTAGCTGCAGCAGCTTGAATGTCTTTCGGCAATGAGCTAGCGGCACAAGGAAGTTCCTGAGCTAGCTCAGGGAAGTTGAGATAAGCCGAGCGGCCTTTGATAGTCAGAGCTGCAACGTCGTGAGCTCGAGCTGCCATTTCGGCTGTAGCAAACGTTCCGAGCCATATTCTCGACTTCTTTCTTGGCTCTCTGATTTCTGATACCCATTTTCCCCATTCACGCATTCGAACTCCTCTATACATTGGTTTCTGCTTACTGCCTTCTTCACTCCCATTGCTCACCCTTTTCCGCTCCCCCTTGTGAGTTCTTGCTGATTCCATGTCTTAAAAGAAGAGGGTGGTGATCGCTCTTCTTCCACGAAAAAAGAAGAAACTGCGGTGTAGATTTTATAAGAAAACTACATGACGAAATTAAATGGGACCAAACCATTAAAGGATACATAATGCTGTCCGATGTTGATGTGCGAAATTATAATATGGTCTCGGATTATAGTACACGTGTTAGTCCGGGTTAATGTTATTGGCTCATATGACTTGTAGTTATTTTTGATTGGTTTGTTAATTTTATTTTTCTTTTATTTTTTCACACCTTACATGGTCCCCACCAAATTCGAGTGATATTGTTAGCTTGGACCACCACATGACAGTGTCACGTGATATCCAGGACCACAAAATAATTCCTCCATTGATGTTTGAGTTTTTAGCAAAAGTAAAATATATTCAAATTTCTTAAGAGTTGGGGGAGGTAACTCCTTCTCTTTCAGCATCCTAAAGACTATTGTTAGTCTCTCACCTTTGTAGTGTTTTTGCTCCCTTTATGGTCTTCTCTGGCTTTGTTCAGATCCGGAGGACCTTGTTCCTCATATTTTATTTTCTTTCTCTCTCTCTGTCAATCAATCCCACATCTTTCCAGATCAATGTATACCCAACCCTTAAACAGTTCTTCCCTTTTCACTCCCAAACTCCATGAAAGCTATGGTGGCTGTGATAAGAAAGTGCAAGGCACTTACCAAGGTGAGTATGGGTGCTCACGCATAGGTTCATCACCCCCCATTCTCCATGGTTTTGGTTCTCAGCTCTGGTTCTCGGTCCTTCTTCGGCAGCCACAATGCTTTCTTGGTATGGGTCTCTATGGTGGAGAGTATGGTGTTGTTTTGAGGGATCTTATCCCTTGGGTTGTTGGATTTCACATGATTTGTGTTCTGGGCTTTGATTGGCATCAGATATACAGTACGGAATTACTTAGTGTTCTGCTTCCGGCGTCACATAGGTGGCTCTCTGAGGTAGGCGGCGCGAGGTGGTCTGCAGTAGCTAGGTTTTCTGTATTGGAGTGGGCTTATTCTTTGGGCCTTTGTTTCAGTTGTTTTACAATGGTTAATTTCCTTATACTGGCTCTTGTTGAGCCCAGCCGGAAATTAAGTTTCCTTTCCTTATTGGCTGTTTGGGCATGTCCATCAGACTTATTAGTAGGTACTAAGTTCAGCCTTATGGGCTAGTTTTGGGGCATCTTAATTGATCCACATTTCCAAAAAATATATATATATATATATATATATTCAAATTTGTTCATCACTTTTATTTTGTGGTGATATCACCACCCTATTAAAACTTGTCACGTCATAAAAAATTAATTTAATACTTAAAACATATTTTTTTAATAAAACATCATAATTAATTATATATATATATATATTTTGAATAACATAATTAATTATAATTATGTTTTATAACACTTGACAATTTTATATTGAGTGGTGATATCACCACTAAAATATTGGTGGTGAGCAAATTTGAATCATTGTTTAAAGGGGTTGAAGAATGTGGATGTTTCTATCACCTACTTCTTCAACTTTTTTTTTAAATATTTTATTTTACCATTTTTTTATTTTTTTTATCCTGAAGGGCATTATAGACAACTCATATTTTGCTCTTCTTCATACCGTGCGATGCACATGATGTTGGTGAATAGAGAAATAATGTAGATATTTATGGTAGCTACTTCAATTTATTTTAGTATTTTTTAATTTTATCATACTAAATATTTTAGATAGGGAGATTCTATTCATACCTCCAAAATTAACATTTGGACCTCTCTTTTTTTCCAAGTGATAATTGACTTTGTTAAATCATGTCAAATTACTTATGAAGACACAAAAGAGGGAAAAAAAAGTCTATTTTTACCTCCACGAACAATACTTCGTCTGCAATGTGAATAAAATTTTCTCCTCCAATGTAAATCCTAAGATATACATCAAAATGAAAGAAATTGAGGATTCAGTGACTGAGAAAAGCATCATTTTGGATTATTTGCACAAGGAATGGGTTTAGAAGTTTTATGTTCTTTTTTTTTTCACTGTCTTGATTACAATGAATCTGTGTATTTGAAAATCAAGATATCTCCAGCTCTGAACGTTTTGCTTTCAGGTCATTGATCATGTTAGGATATAGACCCATCCTTTTTCATCTCCTACTACATTTACTCGGTGCTACAGCTTTACTCACTGTGTTTCTGACTTCTGATTGCCTTCATACTCTCCACCGCTTCTCTTTCTTCCCTGAGAAATCTCGCGCTTCATTGACCAGTAGTTGATATTTAGATTTTCGAGAAAGTGTAAAAACCTACTCATTAATTCAATATGAATCGGCCAATAGAGGAAGATGGTTCCAATAATGAGGACGAAGAGTTCAATATTGGACCATTTTCTGTCTTGATGATGAATGTCAAAAATAACATCAGGTCCTCATCAATTGTCGTAATAATAGGAAGCTTCTTGGCTGTGTGAGGACTTTTGATAGACATTGCTCAAAAATAACATCCAGGTCCTCAACAATTGTCATAACAACAGTAAGCTTTTTGGCTGTGTGAAGATGGTCCTTGAGAATGTTGAGGAGATGTGGACTGAGGTCCCAAAAATTGCCAAGGACAAGAAGAAAGTGCAACCAGTTAACAAAGATAGATTCATCAGCAGGATGTCCTCCGTTGTGATTCTGTGATTATAATTCTTAGGAATCCTAAGTAAGATGTTCTACAACATTTGAAATTCCAAGGATTTGTAGAAATGGTTTTTGACTTTTGTATGAATGGTAGATTGTAAATCCCCTAAAAGTTTCCCAGAAGCAACTGCACCATTATCCAGTATAGGTTGAAAAAATTGCAGTACCAATTACTTATCTAGACTTTTGATTGCCTTCGTAGCATGTAGTATGAATGTCAAACATCATAGTTCAAATTACAACCTAGACTTGGTGCTAGTCTTGTTAGACTTAATTACCCAATGGAATATGTGTGTATCAATGTTGTAGACTTTAGTATCAGAAAGTTAGCATCACAACAATATAACTTCCAGGAACATATTGTGATGCTGTATTCTAAATCATAAGAAAAAGTTTTTATTATTTTTATTAAATGAGGACATTGTGGAAAAATTACAAAGCTGTAGATAACATATTGGTCATTTGTAAAATCAAGTTAGAGGTCTTTTAAATGAGGATGTCTAAATATTAATTTTGGAAGTATGAGTAGAAGCTCCCTTTTAGACGATGTTATTATGCATTCTCACAAAAAAAAATGATGATATTATTATGATTTTGTAGGTTTTAGTCTAAAAAATACTTATGGCAATTTAAAATTTGGTGAAACTTTTGACACCAAACTTCTGGACTCCCTTTATATATAAACTAGCAATGTGCTTGCACTTCTTGTGGGTGATGTTGTGATGTTAATGGAAAATAGATCGATTAAAAAGAATGGTGGTTATTTATTTTTTGGACATAAAAAATTGGTGGTTTGGCTATTTTTTTCAATTTACACTTTTATCTATTTATATTATATTTTACTAACTTAATTTGATAATTATGTTATTGAAAGGTATTACAGGCACTTTAAAATTTAGTGAAGCATTTTGACACAAAAAAATGGCCTCCATTTATAGAGGTAGTCAGGTAGAGATACCAATAGATAGATATGAAGATATCTTTAATTAATAATAACAAGGAAAAGCAAGGTCTTTACGGCAGACGCAGTGCACTGCAAATGCAATTTTATGGTGCAAAAAAAATAGCCCATCCAAAGAATTTTGCAAGTTAAGAGAATTCATGAAAGTGACTAATACGTACCAAATAAAAAGTTAACTTTAAGCCAAAATACAAAGAGCATTGTTTTACTGTAAAGACAGTTCTCATATACTGATATAGGTTTGCATGAAAGCTACTTAACAAATTATGTGTCATCACTAATTGGAAATCAAATCTCTAGGCTCTAGCTACTATATTGTCTTAGATATGTGATATCCTCAAATTGGCAATCTAATTATGTTTACATTGATCAATAATTTTGAATATATATCAATCAATCAACTTTTCTAAACTCATACATTATGAAATCTGGCGTGTATTTATATCTAAAGCTTCACCAAAGTATAAAACATCCTCCACAAATTAATGATTTCTCAAAACTAAATAATTAAAAAAAAATCATGATTTCCTCATTTTGATTTCATGAAAAACAACAGACCTATGTTACCTAGAGGGTTTGCTCTGTTAGGGTTGGGAGAGTGCCGCCTCCGGCCTCTCTGTACCTTCCTCAATCATCGATGGAGTGCTGTTCCAGTATTGCTCTCGGTGTCGGTTATATCGCGCATGGCTTCTGTCGTGCTCATTATCAGGTCGAGGTTCGCATCTCGCCCTGTGACAGTTTCTTCTTCTTAGATATTCTCTGACCGGGCCGCCGTTCAAAGGGGAGAAGCCAAGGCTGCGCTGCTTTCTCAGATCAGGTCTGCACAGAGAGTCAGGGGTCTTCGACCAACTCAGGCACGACTCAAGTCGCCAGCGTGCAGCTTTGGTTTGGTGGCGGTGTGGCTGAGTGAGGGGATCTGCCAGGTCTCGGCCCAGTTTCCTGGTGTGCTAGAGCTGCATTTGGAGCGGAGCAGAGATTGGACTCTGGGCGGGATCCGCGTTCCGGTTGGTGGTATTGGTGGCGGAGATCGGCGTCGAGTTGGTGGGGCTGGGATGCTCCTTCTCCGACAAAGGGCGGTGGAGCAGAGATCAAGGCCGTGGTCAGGGAAAGGATGGGTGCCAAGAGAGATTTTGGGTGCCCAAAGCAGGTTATGGATTTGGGCCTTTGCTCTATTGGACGACCCCGTAGGGTTTTGGGTTGGGTCTTCATTATTAGGGTTTTGCAACTGGTGTATGAGCCCATTGTTGTTTGGGTTCGCATTTGGGATTCAGGAGACTTTTTATGGACCCTAAATTGTTATGAATTTTGGATCTGCTTCTTTGGTTACTTAGTTAGGAGATTGCTCTCTATTCGGTGTATTTTTTTGCATGGAGTAGGCAAGGTCGGTCACACTACCGTCGGTTATCTTGATAGAACGTTACCCTCTATTCGACATATATCTTTGCGTGGAAGTATGCTCGGCCATACTATTGGTATCGTTTTACATAGCCCGGATTATGTCCGGTGCTTCATCAAATGCTTAATTGCATCCCTTAATACCCTTGTTAGGTTTTATTTCTGATGCATTGATGCATCTAGTATTGTTCTTGTTATTTTATATTTTGATGTAGTTTCTACATCTATAAGTTGTAATTTTTTTTATGATTATTATTAATAAAGTGGTTGACTAATCCTCTAAAAAAAATGATTTCCTCATTTTGTCGACTTTTGCTCTGCTAGGATTTTCTCTCTAGCCAAAAAACTATCGAGATTACGCAGCATTGGCGGAGGAGGGAGTGGTGGCTACTCTATCCCTGTCGGAGGAGGTTGTGGTGAGCTAGGATGGGGGCAAAGATGTGATCCATGACCCATTTTTTTTACTTGTGCTGCTAGCTGCTGTCCAAGAAATGGGTGTTCGTACTGTCATTCTCGGCGACAATCTTCTGGGTGTGGCAGCTGAAGGAGAAGGTCCTGATCCGTGAAGAGGAGGGAGAGATCTTTGTGCTCCATTTCAAGGAGCAAGAGGTGAAGTACCACATCCTCTATAGTGGACCATGGTTTTACAGCAACCCGTTGCTCCTGCTAGCGGATTAGTAGATATGTTGTTGCAGGTTCTGCTGCACTTCCTCAAAGTTTGGATTGCAGTGAAGGGCTTGCGTGTTGCCATGCGCAAAGAACGAGCTCTGAACTGTATTGAGAACGTGATTGGGAGCTTTGTTAAGGTTGATCAGCCTGCGCTGCAGAGGAAGGATTTTGCTCAACAAACCCGGCTGATCCATGATGTGCGGCAACGAATACTGGCTCAGCGGGTGTTCCGTTTCTCATAGGAACTTTTGGTGGAGTTGGATTTCCGATATGAGAAGTGCCATGGCATCTCCAGGAACTTTGGCTTCTTCTATCATGGTGGAGCGAGCTGCGACAGGGAGCTGGTGTTGGTTCTAGTTTGTAGGTGGTGGCGAACTCACTGTCGACAGAAATGGCGGCACTCGTGAATTTCGAGATGGCTAGGGCAATTTTGGGACTTCCGGGGCCGGTGACGGTGGTTGATCGTGGTCCACATTCCTTGGTGGAGGCGGAGGCGGGACTGGTTCAATCCTCTGTTTCTCTTATTTTTTCTGCAGGAATCCTAGTTTCAAACTAGGGTTGACTACTGGGTTGGGGACCTGTGGGCCACGCTGGTCTGCTGGGCAGGCTGATGGGCTCAATGATTTTGGGCTTTTTTCTGGTGGAGGGCTCCAAGCTAGGGCTTTGGGTGTGTGCAAATGATTTTGAGTAGTGTTACATTATGATTGTAATCAATTATATTGAACTTTAATCTATAAAGTTATTTCCTTGATTAAAAAAAAAAGTATAAAACATCCAAAACACAATTTTGTTTAGTAATATTCAGTCGGTCGTCCATCATATCAAACTTTAAATATATGAAGTTATGTATAATTAGGCTGAATTATACATAACTTCATATATAAGTAAAGGTTTTCCATTATCTTTGAAACGTGTTCCTTGTGGTTTGATAACACTCCAAGAATGTATTAAGGATGTGTTACATTATGATTGTAATCTATTCTATTGAATTAATTTTAATCTATTCAATTATTTCTTTGTTAAAAAAAAAAAATCTAAGACATCCGAAACACAATTTTGTTTAGTAATCAGTCGTCTGTCATATCAATCGTAAAATTTTGTACTTATAAATGAGAAACATATAACATAAGATTGACTTATATATAACATTAGATTGAATTATACATAACTTCATATATTAGTAAAGGTTTTCCATTATCTCTAGAGTTTGAGCTCTATTGTCACATACAAGTCTTGTGGTGTTCATCAGGCCAACAAAGTCTTCTCCCTCTTCCTCATATTACAAACTTGAAGTCAAATGTTTTTCATATTCTGCATGAATCATATATTCATATTAATTCTTGTCGAGCATTTAGTTTCATCAATGCTTAATAATTGGATCAGGAGACCAGCTAGATCGGCTTTGTAGTGTCGGTGCAAGTTTAAGCGCTATTGGTGTGTACAAGCCAGATCCGTCAGCTGGTACGTACTGATCCAATTGCTTGGGATTTAATTAATTTGTGAAACAATGTTATTCATATTTACGATGACAAAGATCGTTATTACATTGAAAATTGTGTTATGATATTAGATATAAACATAAACGATTTAAGATTGACCAACTTGATTCGACTATTAATTTTATTATAGTGCAGTACCTTAAAGATATCCAACATGTGATGAAACTTTGCAGAAGTTATCAACTCATGGAAAGCTGAAAACCTCACCTTCCGATTACTAAAATCTGAACCAAAAGGGGTTTCACATGCTACTTTGCGGTACATATAATGTGTAAGCGTGGTTCGAGAGAGCATGGTCGTCAGATAATAATAGTTGGACACGTTACTGTACAGAACCCATGATGTGTAGGTGTGTGGTTCGAGAAAGGATGATCGTTTGATTACCATACTTTCGCAAACTACTTTGTGGAACACATGATGTGTATGTGTTGTTCGGAAAAGAACTAATGGCCGTCAAAATCACAATATTGGCCAAAATGAAAGTTTTCAACACGTACGATCCGAACAGACGGATAGTGACCTAACCGTTGTCTTTAAGTAGTACTTTCTCTTTTCCTTTTGTTTTCTTCTTTGGACAAACGGTAATTTACAGAAACCATAAATGCCATGCAGGTGTAGAAAATGACTGAACGTTAAACAGTCAAACTTCAGAAACCAATTCTTTGACAAAAAAAAAAAAAAAAAAAAGAAAAGAAAAGACACTTCACAAACTAACTCAAACAAAGAAGGATGTAGTCTGCATCTGGACCAACAAAATGAAAAAGAAGGATTTCGACCTGTCCCTCCTTTAAATTTTTGTCTTTTGGGTAAAAAATATAAGGGGATTAAGAATTTTTAGATCATCAAACTTAAAAGACTTGCAGTGTGTGTGTGCGCGCCCAAGCAAGCCAATGACGGAACCAGAAATTAGATTTGAAGTGAGCTAAATTTACCTTGCGCTGGCAAGAAAAATTATCCTTATAAATTTAGCAAAGTCTAATTTGTTTTGATGGAATATCTCAATTGCATAACACTTGCTAAAATATCATCCACAAAATGCATTTTGTTACTCAAATCTAATAATAGAAAATTGAAACAATTGAAAGTTAAATATTCAATGTCAATACAAATTCAACTACTTAAGTTGTGCTCTTTGGTCACCTAAAGCATAAAACTCATCGATAACCGAATTTGAATCAATAATATCTCTCTCAATATGCACTGTCATTAAATCTGCAAGAAAACCATCACTCATCTTGATTCGAAGTCGTTTCTTAATGAGCTTCATAGCTGAAAATACTATCTCTGTTGTAGCCGTAGAAACAGGAAGAGTCATCACTAGATGGACTAGTCTCTCAATAAAAAAGAATGGTGTACTTGTGTTAATAAATTCTTGAAATAACTCCGAAAGGGTGCATAAATCCTGAAATTCTGAGTTCAGAGAATTGGTACTCAAAATGCTCCAGCTGGTCTCTTAGATCATTCAAATCAGGCACATCATGAGGATAGATAGAATTTCTCAGCCAAACAACATATTTTGTCAATGTCAGATGATTGAAAATCAAATCGAAGATCCAATGCAGAACTAAGAATCAAGAGTTCCCTTGTCTACTTATTGAATCTACTGTTTAGTTCCATCAATTGAAAATCAATTACGGCATTGAATATTTCAACATGATAATAATGCTCAATAGTGACACAATTTTGTTGTTGAGAAAGACGACATGTATCTTTCATATGGCGAGCACTAAAATCTAGAACATCAATTGTATGTGCGTCACAAAACGATACAACACTAGCAAAGAAATGAACCCAACCACCTTCTCTCAACCTTTTTATTTATTTATTTATTTAGGAGTGCTATAACTTGGTATATATATAATAAATTTTTTTCCCCCAAAATGTCGAGGTGGGCTCCTTGTGTCCGTGCCTAGCAAGCTAGCCAGCTCGATCTGTTTTAAACCACACACCATATTCAAACGTGTTTGTAATGGAGCAGATATTGTTGAAAGATCGATTACATTTGCCAGCAAGTTAATTAGTTCTTGCAGGTTTGCTATAACTGTGAGTTTGGCTGGTGGCAAGACGTTGGTCGACTAGCTATGACATAAAGCTAGATCAAGGAATCAAGTATAAGATAACATGCCGCCTTACATATGGGTTAAACAAAATTTGGCTGCAAGTTATTTTGTCAAACAACCATTAACTTGCAGGTGGTCCAGTGGTCCACTGTGAGATAAAGATAGAGTACGAAGAATCAGAGATGTATAAAGGTAAATTCAATATATGGAATATATGAGCTCAGCTAAGCATATGTGGTTAATGATGGGCATGTCCTGGCAAGCGAGGCTAACGGTGGGAGGGAGACAGCTGAAGAATTGGTGGTTGAGATGGTGCACTCATTTAAATAATAGAGCAAGCTAGCTGCTGCGGCATTTCGGACATTTTTGGCGCTGGTTATGGGGGACCATTTGAATTATATAGTTTAAGAGACAAATTAGACAAAGACATAAGGATCGACAGTTCGTATCAGGCTAGGGCACAGCTGATTCAATAGTTAATTTACATCATCAGGATGGTGACTTGCATGCGCAGGAGTAAGTTTCATGTATGGTTGTAGATATTTCTGGAGTTATATTCGTTGCTGGAAGTGCCAGTTGATGATTAGAGAGAGACCAATTCCCTTCAGGAAGTCGGCACAGTGTCGACATCATCAATTTGATACTCACACAAGGTATCTCAATAATCGGAATCGTTGATTTTTTAAATTTCTGTTTGATATTTAACCCTGCAAAATTCAGCAATGTTGGTGAAAGATCAACGTACGTTTCCAAGTGTTAAAATATAGTGTGATTATCAAATTGATGATGTTCACACTTTTCTAAGTGTGGAACTCTTAGCAAAGAAGCCCTATATGTAGAGACCCTAGAAAGACTTTTACTATTTTTCACTGTTATGTAACCTAATTCAACGATTCAAACCATTCATTCTCTAGATTTTTTATTCAAGAGTCGTGTCTATACAAAATCAATCAAATCCAAAATTATTAGCTAGGTCATCAAAAATGTGTAAATAAATATACTCTTGTTAGATAAAATTGGAATGAACATGATGCTAATCAAACCTAATTCAATGATCCGAACCACTCATTCTTTTATGATCTAATTAGAATAACCTGAGATTCATAATCATTTGGTCATCAAATATGGTGCTAATAAAATGGTTCGATGTTCTCCGATTTGACTAATTTTTTTAAAGAATTTATGCGTATATATAATTAGAGAATGAATTTTTTATTGACATTTCTACTAAAAAAAAATATACAAAATGAGTAGTTCAGCTTGTTGGGTAGACGCTAAAAAATACCATGGTGAGCAAATTTCTACTAATAAAACTCACATATACATGTGTATGTCTGCGTGTCTATTGGGTCCGAAAATAGCTAGGTACAAACGTCAGTATGCCATGTCATATGTATCCAAAGAAAAGAAGAGGAGGCCCAAGGGAAGAGTCGGACTCATTGCCTCGACCTCCAATCTCATTTGTACCAAAATCCCTACAGGCCCAGGATACAGTACATAGGCTTTCGCAAGTTCATGGTAACCGATTCCCTCCAACATAAACCACAGTGCCATGGCCTTCTTAACCACTGAAAGTCTGAAACTACCATTCTGTTGAATCCTAAGACTGTGACGCGTAAAATGGACCCATTCTAACTCTAACCATACTGGACAGTGAGAATTGCAGAACAGAAGGGCCACGAATAGTCCGTACTTAATTAATAGCTTTTATAAACGATCTACCATATCCTGTTTACAATATCCCAGTTCTTTTTATCATTCTAATCAAGTATATATAAGTCTCCATGACATAAATATCACAATTTCCCTTCGGGCAACAAATAGCTGCTAGCTTTATTGGCAACAATACAATCATAACCACATTTTATAATCATAGCCTTGCATTTCGGAGCTGTTGCTTCAGCAAAGGTTGGATGTACTCGCGATAGCCCTCTGGCACAACCGTGTCATTCAGAGGATCCTTCCAGGCCTCCTCATAAAGTTTCGCGTACACATTACCGTCATATCGGCCAAGAATTGAGCTAAGGTAGTGGTCAGTGTAATTAAATGCATCAACAAGGGCAATGGCATTGGGGCGGACCTAGAATAAATAATGACACAATAATCAGATGACAGCAGCCTTCAAAGAATGAACAAGTAGATCTTACAAGAATGCTGCAGAGGGTAAACCTGGGAATATAGAGATCTAAGCTGATCGTTGGCAAGTGAAGCTTGTTTGGCTGTGATACTTCCAGTGGAGAGAAAATCACCCAGATGTTTGTGAACAAGAAATAAAGCATATACGTTACAGAGGATCTGCAACTGTTCTTTCACTCCCTTCCCGGGTATGTCTTGTTGCAGTTTCTCAATGAACCTATCATGAAAGGTAAACTTTTAAACAAGATGATCAAATTGTACAATAACAGGTCTTTAAGATTTTAATTCCTCCCAGTGGTGCCCAACTCATCCAACACTTCATAACGAACACCTTTATACAGGGAGGAGGTCAAACCCAAGGAAATGTGTGAATTTCAAAACTCTATTAGAACAACATGATAGAAAGGAATGAACTTTACTTGGAAACAACAATCAATTGACAATGAGCAACTGCTGCATCCACCAAATTAGGCGATAGTTCCGCAAAGCCTGCAGTAGAGAAACATGAAAATTATCAAATACTTCATAATGTGATGGCATCAGTTCAAGAAATATGAATGACCAAGGAACTTTTTTAAAGTAATATATAGTTCTAAATACAAAGTTAAAAAGAAATAAAGAAGCACCTAACTAAAGTCGCACCAAGGGAAAAAAAAATTGAAAAGAAATGATACTACCTATGATAGTATTCTCTTTGGATACTTTGATGAAAATTCTTCTTTTACTCATTAACAATATATGTGATATTGATATAAAAACACGCACGCACACACACAACAAAGAGCCAAAAGGACACAAACCCACCCTCTTCTGGATTTGCAAACTTGCTAAGGTCTTTAGCACAGGCAACAGACATTCTCATAGCCCTTGCTTCAAATGCCTCCAGTATTACACTAGGCTTCAACCAATCCTCAGCTGCATGAAATTGAAATACAAAGTAAGCAATAAAAGCATGTAGTTGAACTCTTCAAGGTATTCAAAAGGTATAGCCAACCATTACGTATATATGCATATCAGTGTAGCAGAAATTATCCTTTGACAATGTAAAATTTAGTAACCCTGTATTTGACAAATAGAAAGAGGAAACCAGCAACTTATAGATTACATGATTTACGATACTGAACCTTTCTGAACATTAGAACGAGATTGGAGCAACTGTTCTGCACGCCCCATATAGGAAGTTGTTCCAACGGGTTTTTTACCAGACGGTAGCTGAGAAACAGTCTTCATCAGAAACCTTGCAACCTGAAGACATTTTTCAGCAATTCAGCACACATATCAAATATTAACAGAACCTGTTGGAACTGATTCAACCCAAAGCAAATTCCATGCAGTAATCCATAAGGGTCCAGTCAAAAACAAGTAAGATCTCGGATTCTCAAGCCACAGACCTGCAGAAGTAGAACAATATTGTCTCCTTCATATGTACATGCCGGGATATAAACAGCAAATAACTCGGGGAGCCCACTGCTAGAAAGATAACCATGACCACCACATAATTTCCGGCATTCTTCAATGGCATCCTGCCAAAAGAACAGGGAAAAAAATTAAATAAATAAACAAGACTTATATGCTGTCTATGGTATAGGAAGGGATATCTTTGTCGTGTAATCCTATGAGCTCAACCGACCTCCCAAAAAAAAAAAAAAGGAAAACGGAGAGGAGGCAAGGGCAGGAATAATCACATACAGCAGTTGCTGAAGTAGTCAATGACTTTAAACCCGCAGTGCATGCATGAGCCTCAGGCAATGTAGAAAAATCATTTGCTTGCAGTTTTTGTGTTACGTCCGTATATAGCCATTTCAACCACTCACCAACAAATCTGAAAGCATAGGCGGAAGCCAGCAAAGGGAATAGTCTACTTTGTTGAGTCTTGTAATCAATCACCTTAAAAACATGAACCAAAAGCACTGGATACATCATGTTCAGAACAAACAAAGAAACTGACATCTCTAAATTCACGAAGAGGATAAGTTTAGATCATACCTGTGTCTCAACACCACTGTCATTTGAACCAAATTGTCGACGAACAGCACTATACCTAGTAGCAATACATACTGCTCGTGACAATGCAGAGGAAGCATCAGCTACAATTGTTTGTCGAACAAAAACCATAGTTCCATAAAGTAGTTGCCTTGGAACGTTGGATAGAACAACTTTTCCTTCTCTTGTAACCTGTGAGACTCTGGGACATTCGCAAGAATTATCAGAATGATCGTCCTATCTACCCATGCAAGTCCCTAAGTAAATGTGCAGCTAAAAATTTTAAACATCATAACAATCATCCCATCTGTACACTCAATGAGAAGTACATACCTCATCAACATTTGATCCCTTGGGATGCGCACATGATCAAATCTTAGGACACCATTGTCCATGGAGTTGTATGCACCACTTCCAAATTTCATTCCGATATCTCCAACAGTTACTCCTGGAAGAGGCAAGTGATCATCCAAGCTCCGAAGTTGGACGATGAAACCTAAAAGTGAAGATATTTACATGGCTAAACCATTAGTCATTCACTTTATAATAGAACTTGCAAAAATGTATGCTTAGTACATGGTTAAACCATTAGCCATTCACTTTATAATAGAACTTGCAAAAAAAATGTATGCTTAGTAATTACCGTTCACTCCATGGTCTTGACCATCAGTAATAAGACGCGCAAAAACAACAGCGTGAGTCGAAACTTTTCCCAAACCACCAGGCCACCACTACTCGCAACAATGAAGGAAAAGCAATAAGAACCTTATCTAGATATTTTGACCATGGAGAATAAAAAAGAATGCCACATCATGCTTGAGATGTAGAAAAAATGCAAAAAGGATCAAAGAACAACTCGCTGCCACAAGTTTGTTACTATTGATACTAAAGCATTACTAAAAACCACAAGAAATAAAAGACTAGAAAAACAGTACTATCAAAATTGCTTACTTTGCTTGAGGTCAGTGTAGGGCTATTAATAACAAACTCGTCTGTCTTTGGATCAAAAGTTGCAGTGGTCTCAAGCCCTTGGACATTGGAGCCATGGCCAAGTTCAGTCTGTGCATAGCAACCAATTATTTGCATCTTGTATGCGATTGGCAACCACTTCTTTTGCTGCTCCTCGGTACCTGATCCTTTAATAACAGGTATAAACATTCCCTGAAGAGAAAATCAACTTCATCAGACAAACTACAATCTAAGCAACCGAATTTCTAAATTACTAAATCCTAGAAGAATATGCACAAAGCTTATCATACAAGAAAAGACACTAACTCTACAAACAAGTGATCATCTCATATAAGACATGGAAATGCAGCAAACTAGAACACGCTACGACTATAAAAAGAACTGAGGTTACCCAGTGAAGATCCATATATGAAGGTTGATCGATAAAAAACCTTAACCTGGATGCCTCTTCTTCTGCAATAACAGTAGCACACTCGAATCATTCAACCACAGACAAGTAAACAATAATCCAAATCCGTAAAATATTGCGAAACCTACCAGTAAGTTTAAGCTCGTTGATCCGCTTCCAGACATGAGCTGCCTTTCTTAGAGTGTCTTTAAACAAGTCCTTCCTACTCAGCATAGCCCTATTATCCTTCTTAAACACCTAACAACAAAACAAAAACAATTAAAATAAAAAATCCACAACTGCATTAGCCCTCTAAATTTTTCCCAATTCCAATCACCATAAGCTAAAGCACTAACTCATAACAAAGCCATGAACTTTAAACAATAGATTTACAAAAACAAAAGCTTGGGTTCGACCCATTTCAGCAAAGAACTTAAAGACTGGAACTTGCATTGAAAATTGTGAAAATTTCGATCAGATTTGGATTACCGGATCGCTGGCGACGAGGCGGCCAATTCGATCGGAGACGTCCAAGGCGTGGCGGGAGCCGGCCCAGACGACCTTCATCTGGTCCACATCGAACTGGGTCTTGCTCCTTTCGAGAGCCAAATGATCCACACCCTCCATTGTTCACCTTCGTCTCAACCAAAACAAAAAGAAAAGAAAAAAAAGAGTGTGAATTTGACAAAGGAGCAGTCTGGTTTTGTAAGAAGAGTAAGGTGGCTTTGGAGATCAGGGGGCAATAAATAGGGGTCGGTGAACGACGACTAAGAGTATTTATAATGGTTTCTAAAAGGAGGTCTACTTTGAATCATGGATAAGCTAGAACGATTTGGCTTCGTGTTTCCCAATGTTCATGTTTCAGAAGTTGAGACGTTTGGATTTTTGACTACTGTTTTTGATTATTTGTTTTTCTCCACTAATATCTTTGCACGTGGTAAATGCATCAAATATATATTTTTTTTAATATATCAAGTTCATTCGTATTTCTCAATTAAATAAATATCAAGTTCCATTCATCGTACTTGAGAAAAACAAAATGGTAGTTCTATTCAAATCTTGGCTAGCTCTACCATGGTCAAGAGATAATTCTTGTACTGTTCTCATGGCATCCGAAATTTTTTTAGTTGTCAAATTTAAGGGAATTAATTTATGGGTTGAATTATTCAATTAACATTTCGCTAATAACATCTACTATTATATTATAACTTATGACATATTTATTTACTTATAATGTATTTGGAAACGGAATGATTTACTTCCATGATTTCCTTTGCATTTTCTAACACAAAACGGAGATGAGAACTCATTCGTGAATAACCATGAGTTGAACATTCAAGGAGGGAGTAATTAAGTATTAAGAAATATTTCATCGCAATTGTTACCCATAAATAGTATGAAATAAGATTTTTCCTAATCCATGAGAACCAGTGAAGACTAGCTACTAAAATGAATCATTTGCATTCTTATCTTAATTATGATATGATATGGTTACTAAGCAGCTTAATGAGAATGATATTTTCCATACCAAGTCCAATTCATTAATTAATCAAAAATATTTTGTCGAACCTTTTAATGAACTTTTGATGAAATGTATGAATAATACACGTATTTATTTTTTCCGTATTATACACATTTCATATTTTACTAACTATGCAAATAAATAGTTGACTCTAACTAGGCAAGACAAAACAAAGAGAGAGGCAGGCTTCTCTCTTCGAAGTTTTCTCTCAGAACACTAGCGTATCTTTCGGCATTCGTCTGGTGGTGGCCTGGCATCTATGTCAGTCTTGGTAGCGTGATGTCGGGGCTGCTGCCGGACGGGCCTCAAAGGTTTGCTGATAGTTGTTCTCAGTTTGCCTCTTGGCTTGGAGGTTGACGACATTGGTGCCGGATCTTAGTTTGTTCGGCGTTGTGGCATGTGGGACCGACGGCGACATGGTGGGTCAAGGAGCAACGCACAGGTGATGGCTTTGATGGAGGTGTAGGCAGCGGAGTTTTCTGGTGGTGACTTGGTGTAGTGGAAATCGATTGGATCAAGTCGGGTCTTCTCTTGTATGGGTTTCGCTGAGGGTTTAGGTTGACGGCTTCAGGTGATGATGGTGGTGGTGGGACTGCTTGTTTCACTGTTGGTGGCTTGGCACAATGCGACATGGATTGGGCTAGGGTGCTTGTTGTTAGGCTCGGGTTTGGGCAAACTATGGGCTATTGGGTTGTAGCCTCTATTTTAGTTTTATTGTTTTAGCTAAATAATCCCTTATCTTTTTAGGGCCCTATGCTTGTTAGGTTAATGAACCCTAACGAGTGTAGTTTGCTTGTTTATTCGCTATGTTTTTCCATAGCTTATAGGCTCACTTTTAAGTGAGCGCTAAGTTTGTATGTGGTAGGTCTATCCGACTATCCCTATGTACCACTGTGGTTTTCACCACAAATCTTTGATCTGACCTCAGCTCGTCAGCGGGAGGGTATGTAATGACTTATTTGGTATGAGTTCTATTAATTAAATTATCATTTACTCAAAAAACTATGCAAATAAATAAACTTGTCCTTAAGAAGATTAAATGTACTACTTTATAAGTTTACATAGCTCTCACATCATTTTTAGTAACAAACATTGTGAAGAAAAAGATAAATTTTGGAAAGTACTTTTCAAATCCTTCTTAATAAGTTTGAGCTATGGCCCTACTAACAAATTCTTATTATTTATTAACCTATTCTATATAGAGAAGTTCTTGCATGGGACAGCCACACGACCACATGGTGCGGCGGACCAATCACTGCCCAATAGGGGGGATGATTTAGGTATTGTATTTTAAAAAGCAGAGACAGTTTCAGAAAATGGAGAAAATTTTATGATTTTTTATTGGAGGGCCACACCATGTGGGTGGTGCGGCAATGCGGCATCCCCTATGCAAGAATTTCTCTTCTATATGATTAAAGGCATTGACTGAAACCAAAAAAAAAAGGGCATTGACTGAAACAATTGTGATCCTTGTGAGAGTCCCTTTTGAATATACCTAGCATAGTCTCCTCCAGGCGGCAATCACAACTACAGCAACTTTAAACAAATTAATGGAGAGAAAAAAAAAACAGATGGTGTCCACAGTTTGCATTGTTAATTTGGGATCAATCAACTCAAAGCTATTGAATTTTTGTTTAGTTTCGTTGGTTTGGTCCTGGCTGTTTGTTTGTTCTTCTCCCCCTTGGTTTATTGATTGAGTGTTACAAGTTGTCCAAAACAAAAAAACAAAAAAAAAAAGCTAATGACTTTTGACGGCAAAAAACTCTTTTGAATCTTTGATCAATAGTTGTCAATCCTATTTAAGGACCATGTCAAATTCAACCTGCACTTCTATCCTTGGTATTAGGTTCTGCAGATTCTAAGTTTACGGTCAATAGGACTTTTTTAGTTCCTGAAAACACCTTTGAAAAGGTCATAGCTTTCTCTACGTGCAGGACTGGGAGCCAGAAGAAGTAGACATTGACTAATTAGTTTGTCTTTTCAACATAAGAATTTAAAGTAAATAAGTAGGAATAAAACTAACCAACTGCATAATTTAATCTAGTTTTGGTCGTATGATAAATGAAGTCTGCCTACTAATATTTATTTGTACACAGAGTCATATGAGAAATGATATGACTTGACCTCGGTTTCATTTGTCACAACAGCATCTATCGTTTAGATTTTAGAATTTTACCGTTTAGATTTGTCTTCATTTTCTTCTTACATCCCCTTCATTCTACCGGAGGTTTGGACTCCTCATTTTGCACGAAAATGTTCACCTGGTCAGTTATTGACCAAGAAAATAATGCTCAACCACCCTTGGATGTATATCCAATGGCAGAGAAAATTATTATTAAGTTGAGGTGTTTTGTTTTCCACTCTTGGATGTAAATCTAAGGGTTGTTGAGCATAAATTCTTTGGTCAGCAACTGACCAGGTGAACACCACTGCATTTTGCAATTCTAGAGTCTAGGCCCTATCTACGATAACTAGCCAAAAGAAGAAGAAAAAAAAAAGACTCCCAAGATAAATAAAAAAAGGATTATTATCACAAATGGTACCTGAACTTATCCTCTATTTTATTGATGGTACCTAAACTTCAATTTGGATCACAACCAGTACCCGAACTTTTCGACTTCATTTTAAATGGTACCTAAGGCCACCTTCGGTCACTATTCAGGCCAAAAAAAGCCAAATCTAAAAAAATAAAAAAAATTCAAGTTCAAAGTAAGTCTATTACTAAAAAATCATCACTATATATGATTGCATCCCTTGAAATCATCAAAAATCATCACCATGATCGCCTCACATGCTGTTTTTAGTGGGAATATTGACCGGAGGTGAGGTGTGAGCCCCCGAAAATTTTATTTAAATTTTGAAGGTAAATTTTTCGCCAATAAGATTTTTCGCAAGGTGATTTAAGTGAGGAAGTGACTTTGGAGATTAACTTGGTGTCGAGACCACCTATTGGGCCAACAATTTAGGTTTGGGCCAAAGTTCTTCCATTTGGGCCTAGGGCAAAGTCGCAAAATAATTTAGGAGGTTTCCGACGAAAAATGAGTAAAAGAAAAGTTACGAGCCCAAAACCGAAAGCAATCAGCTAGGAGAATTGTGTAGTTCGTCGAAGGGGCAAATTTGACATTTCTCATACGTGAGTATAAATAGAAAACTAGGAAACCCTAAAATCTCATTCTCTTCCTCTCTCCCCTCTCGGCCGCATCACTTTCTCTCCCCCGTTCTCTTTCTCTTTCTCGTCCTCCCACTGTAGCACCGGAAAACTCCCTCTCCGGCCACCACCTCGCAAAACCGTCCCCACAAATCGATCCAGCACTCAAATCCGACACAAGCCCGACCTCTCTTTCTCATCTTCGCTCTCTGCCATCGCCGGAGACTCCAGCTCCGGCCACCACCTCAACACATCTCCTCCACCAGTCGACGCCACACCAAAACCCGACCAAAACTGGAGCCTCACCGTCGACATGCATCACCTCCAACCTCCGCCCTGGGTTTCTCGAAGCAGCGACGCCACTATTCGTCGGCTTTCCTTGATTTCCGTCCATCATCTCGCCACTCCGACACCACCATCCGTCTCAGCAAGCAACAAGGAGCAAAACACAGAAGTTTTGCCACCCACAGAGGATGGACGACGCCACACGCACCTCGCCGGAGTCATGGCCCTGCTTGTCTCTGTTCCTCGACTTCCGACAAGTTCAGGCCACACCACCACTATAAATGAGTTCAGGGTATCACGATTTGCCATAACCCTCTAACTCCGACCCCCCAATTCCTGCCAGAGCCACCGCTGGCACGTGGGTCACCAATTGCCGCCGTGAACCACCTTATCACCACCGTGCAAACTGCCAACTTGCTTAGCTTGTTTTGGGTAAGCTCAAGTCGAAACCTTTTCCCCATACTGGTCAAGTTCTGTTGGAAAAGTTATGGACATTAATCTTCAAATCCCTAACTCTGTCATTTAATTGGGATTGTATGAGGTTTTGTGGAGTCTGCTAATTTGGGATTTCGGGAGAGGAGAAGCTCTTGAGTCTGTTTCGATTGAAGTGGGAAATGGTAAGGATTATGTTCAGATTCTGTTTTGGAATGCAGAAATTGATAAATAGATGGACTGTTAATTGTGTTGTGCCTGTTAGGGATCAGAATGGATGAAGATGGTGGGAATGCAGCTATGCTGACTCAAGTCTCCGTTTGGAAAAGAAGAAATGGTAAGTGTTGGTCCCTGCCAAACTGTGGGTTTTGGTAAGGTGATTGTAAAATTCTAGAGGTTGTTATCGAATGGAATGAAAAGTTAGTATATATGCTGCTTGAGTGGTTAATGCCCCTTTGAGTGATTGCTTGTTGAGAATTTAGCTTAAATGTGGACAAGTATGAAATGGCTAAATGTATAGAGAAGATTGGTTTTATTAGCTAAAGTGATGATGGAGTTTGAATTGTCATATTGTGAGGTAAATGAGGAATTTGAGTAATAATCAACGTTGAGTGGGATTCGGAAATGAAAATGGTGGATTTCATTTGATTGAACTAAATTAGGATATTGGATTAGTGTTCATGAAATAAGGTTAAAAATTGGAGTACTCTAATGTTGCCATAACCCGAAGTTATCGTAAGAATGTAATCATTCGGGAATGGAAATTATTATTTAGTCACTTAAGTTTAAAAGCTAAATAAAGTGATGTCAAACCGGTTGACCGAAATTTTCACATGGAAAGAAGTGTGATCACCATCTCCCGAATAAGCTTACTACGTTAAGTGAATTGTTCGGGAATGGTTACCATTAAGTATCGATTCAAGTTAAATTGGTAACTCATAAAGAAATTAAGCAAATGAGTTATGAATTGAGTACTTATCGGATTTAGTTTGTGTTAAAGGACTCGAGCGTGTGCAGTTGTGCACTTGGTTTTGGACAAGGAATCGAAAGTCGGGAATGAACTCAAATGTGGACGAGCACTCCAATTCCAGGTAGGGTGAGCTGTCCCTTCCTTGTTAAAGGCTTTTCTGTATATGAAGAATGCTATACTAAGATAGTATGTTGCCTGCAAGTATGTTTTTGGTTGTTCATTAGTCGATGCCTCGTGATACCTGTGTTTTCAGAACTGATAATTGCTAAGTACGAAAACCGAGGCTAGACTTGCATGTTGAGATACTGTACCCTTTGTATGTTTATACTTGTGACCTGAAAGTGAATGGGACCTAAACGCTTAGATTCCTAGGGATCCCACGGTGTCGATAACCGTGAACCTCCGGAGGGGGCCGTGCTTCTATGTTTGTAGAGGAAAGATAAGTATAGACAGTGAACCAGTCATAGGAGACTTAGGGCCAGGAAATGGACACTTTCGCTACTTGTAGTCAGAAGTACTACAGAGTAGTTGGCCGGTTCTCGAATTCAGGACGAACCAGGTCGGTCACCGATTTGTTTTATATTAGCCGGCAGGTAAGTATCTCGGAGCTCCAAGTGTGTGAAACATACTGCATATGTTTTATAAAAGAGATAAATGTTTGTGGTTGCCTCTTTATAAAGTATTTTCAATAAACGTGCACAATATTATGTAGTAAATATTTTCAAGTATATTATTATTTTCAAACCTAGCATGGTTGGGTCGGCCCCTACTGGGCATGCGAGGACGAAAGCTCACCCCTACAACAGTGTGCAGGTTTTGAGCATGTGGTCGAGAAGCGTATAGGAGAGGCACATGGCCCGGCTTGGCGCATTCCTCTTTGTCTTTACCAAAGTATGGTTTCGGGTCCATTATTGGATTTTGAAGTCACTTATTTATTTACCTTCTGACTAATTTATTTATTTATTTATTTATTTCTTACTCGCTTACAAAAATTCCGGGAGACCCGTAACCCTGGGGCGCGTCTCCCATGCTTGTAGTTAGTTAGTGATTTGTTTCATTCTCCAAATTGGGCTCCGATTGCAAGCCCAAAACTCTTAGCCCATTTCAAATTCCGCTTTTGAAAATGTGTTATTCGGTTGCTAGAATGTTTTGAGACATTTGTCCGAGAAAGTGTTTTGTAAACCAACAACCTGAACCTAAAAGGCCTGGTGATTTCGGGTTGATGAGTTATCGGGATGTCGTTAGTGACGTGTCGGTTTCTCATTGGCTCGGGGTCGCGGCGCTGTGGGACCCCCCTCTCGGGTCACTACACTAGGTACCATTTAAAATGAAATCGAAAAGTTCGGGTACTGGTTGTGATCAAAATTGAAGTTCAGGTACCATTGATAAAATTGAGGTATAGTTCAGGTACCATTTGTGATAATAATCCATAAAAAAAAGACCCCAAGATAACTCAACAATAAAAGAGGATTAATTAGGATTAATGAGGTTGTAGATATATGTCATGTCATCTAACAGTCTAACACACGTAGTTGATAAAGAGGTTGGTGACCAAAATATTGTTGAACTCTGAGTTTCACTTATAAAACTATTGAGCCCTTGCATTCATTTAGTGTGAGCATGTCACTACCGAACAACTATGCCATTTAGCACAAACTTTTTAACTCGTAATTTGTTTTCAGTTTCACAAAGAAAATTTCTTAAATTTTTCGCTGTTTAAAAGGCACAAAACACAAGACTCTAGGCTCTATGTCCCCCTCGTTGTACTCTCAAACTCTTATTAATAATAATATAGGGAGGAGGACCACTACTCCAATCTAGTGGGAGACCCATGCCCGTTTAAAAAATAATAATAATAATAATAATGGGTGTATTTTCTCACGAGGTATAGACTCTATGTCCCCCTTGTTGTACTCTTAAACTCTTATTAATAATAATATAGAGAGCCAGAGAGGAGGACCACTACTCCAACTTAGCGGGAGAATCATGCCCGTTTTAAAAAAAAAAAAAAAGGCACAAAACACAAGACATCGAAAGTGAAATTTGCGTGTAAAGAGTTACAAGATTGGCCCTAAATTTTGTGCTCTAGTTTGGTCGGTAGAGACCGTGTGCTAAAGCTAGCAAAGAGACAATATGCTCACTTTCACTTCTAAGACCAAAGTTTTGCCACGTTAGCCGGGGAAGATCTCAGGGAGCTAGCTTTTGCTTTCTCGGTGGACCTGATACCGTACATTAAATTGCCATCGATGACATACTCCATGATGCAAAGAGATAATATCATCTTCATATTCTTGTTGCATTCCTTATTGCAGTTGGATTCTTTGATCCATTCAAGCAAAAAAAAGAGAAGAACAATAGATGCTTTGAGCATTTTTGGATCAAACATAACTCCCTATATGAAAAAGCTTAAAACATAGCCGATTAAAGACCATCATAGTATGATGGAGAATTATAAGAATAATATTATTTGAAGTTTGAGTTGCGAAACCACATCATCATTTTAGCATTGAACTTGCTTTCAATTACTTGTAAATTATCTTGAAGCTTTATGCTTGGATCCATAAAAAAACATTCAATGTTTGTCATATTCATCCTACTTTTTGCTATCTTAATTTCAGTGAAATCTTTCTACTAAACAAACAGACAAAATAGAAGTTAGTTCTTTTGCTCCCCTAATCTCTAGTCTAAGCATACGAATCTAACAAAATTGCTCTCGTTGTGTCTATAGAAATTTAATTTGCCTCATTATTGTCTTCTTTACCCTTTGATTGAAATTTGATTATATTTCTGTACAAATATAAACTGAATATTAGTTACCTCCAATACCTAAAATACTACACCACCAAAATAAAATTGTGGGTGAATAATTATTTCTAAAACAAGATAGGATTATTCAAGTGCACTTCCCCTCCCACTCTTTTTCATTTCCCCCCTCTATATATATCTCAGAGTCGCATAAATTGTAGCTCTAGCTTACCTGAATACAATTCATGTGCATAACTGCATATTCACTACTTTATTGCCATACCATTATTCATCTAAATCATACAATGTTGCAAATCTTCAATTTTTTAGCATATGAATGTTTAGCATTCATGGTACGTCAAAAGTACAAGTCACCTATGGAAAGCTAAAAGGAATTTCCATTTTATCATTTCATCTTTTAACTCTTGCCAACCACAAACAAATAATTTGGTGTAGCCGACTATTAAGCAATCTGTACAGTAAACAAGTCAAACAGAATAAAGTATATTAGACAGATCCATGACTACTCCGTTAAGAAGAACAACAGACAGTCAGTTATCAGGAAATCAAAACAAGAAACAAAGGAGAGCATGCTGCATGCAGTACCTTCATTAAGGTCGGTTGTCAACAATGAACTTATGACAGCAAGAGTAGATTCAAATTGGACAAGAGTTGAACCACTCTCTGAAAGGTGTCGTGACAATGCCAGTGATGCTCTGCAACATATGGTTAAGACTTAAGCACCTAACTCCAGGGTGAAACCTTCCCAACACTTGAAAATTCCTCTCTGCTGTATCTGTATCTACCTACTAATAATGGATGCCAGAAATAAAAGAAGAAGAAAAATTCTTGCCATTCACCAGTATTGAGCGTAAGCATTGATATCTTAATACATGTAATGAAATCTCTTACATAAATGTAGCTATTTCATAAATGAAAGCAATCCATTGGTCTACAATCTACATGCACCACCACTACACTAGTACACAGAGTCTAAGACTATGGAAATCCTAGCACATAAAACATCTATTAGGCTACAAATTATTTTCCCTAGTAATAATGGATGTATTTGTCTTGGCATGGGAAAGTAGAAGGATTGTTACAATTACCAGGCGAAGGTCTGTGCACAAAATTTATTATATGAGTACAAATTATCAGGAACAACAATCAATCCCATGCATTCTTAAAAGAAACAAGAGAACACTGGGAAAAATTATATAATAATCAAGCGGGCAAAGCAGCTCCTAATTCTATTGCAGAAAGATTTTTCAAGTCTCAGTTGAAGTCCTTCAATCTTTTCTTAAGCATGTCCATTGATTTCTTACGAGCATTTTGCTTGTTATTCTTGTTCGAAAGGCTTCCAAAAATCCCATCAGCAGAATCCTTGAATTTCTCGCAGATACTGGCCACCTTTTTATAATCCAAAGCATTGTAGTTTTTCTCCCTTATCACGGGATTCATGAAATTCTCTGGCTGACTGCTTGACAAAAGGTTTATCAGTTGTCTTGCCTCTATCAAGCAACCTCTAAAACTTCCATCTTTGTAAATTTCGCTCAAGCCAGTACTGTGAAACCTCTCATCTGCAAAAGACTCCACCATCTTCAAATCATTGTTGATACTCATAACTGCATTAGCATTGAACCGCTTTATGCTACCGCTAAGAAAAGCTGATACTATAGAGTTGGAAATGTGATCAAGAGCCCCACTCCCAACCTTGTACAGAGCATCCAAAGGTAAGATTTGTTGTGCAGTGGACATAAGAGTATCGAGGTAAATAACAACTTCATTCATGTACTCATTTTCACCCTGTGTTGGTTCCTCTGAAGTCCAATTGATATTTTCTGTTAGTTGCATGAACTGATCCAACTTCGCATTCACCAAATTCAGCAAAGCAAGATAAGCTTCATCCCTAGAAGTCTTTAGAACTACCTTAGCAGTTAAACCAGCTTGAGGCCTCTCAACTGAACGACTTGGAATCCCACATAGTTGGGCTGCATGTCGAAGGAAAAAGTCACAAGCTCCTTCAAGTACAGATATGTTCGCAGCAATCTGCATGGCCTGAGAGACACCAATGCTGCCACCTTGAATAGTATTAAGTATCACCTCATTTAACACATCTATCAAGAATTTATCCAAATATTTCTTCACAACATCATAAACATTAGTATTTGTCCCATAGGTCAAGTAATCAACAGACCCTTTGATGAATGATCTGACAATTCGGCAGGCATCAGGTACTGTGGAGGAGAATGGTGCAATGAATGGAAAAGCCGGTGTGATATCTGTTGTCTGGAGATTGAAGGACAAGACATTATTTTCATAGTCACTTTCCTTTTTCAACACCATCTGCTCATAGGTATCATTGGCAATAACATTAACAATTTGTTTACGACACTCTTCTGAAAGAAGCTCGTGGTATTTGTCTCGGCTCTTGTTAAGTGTCTCAAGAAGTGGTCCCACTTCATACCCATATTGTCTAAGAGTACAGCCGAGAAGAGTCACATAATCCTTCACCAAGAGAAGATGGGTTGCAGAATTCATCTGGGAGAACTGCACCTCTAACAGAGATTTCATTTTCGCTACAGCTGTTTCCCACATTGTTTCAACTTGTTCACCTAAACGTAGGCCTCCAGCAGTCCTCAGGACCCGATCCTCCACTATGAAGTATCCTGCAATTTGAGCCAAAAATGTTTGATAAGATTCAACAAAGGGCTGTGTTGAAGAGATCTGTAAGTCTGAATTAAGCTGCAACAATCGATTTCTATAGTAATATTCCCAAAACTGCTCTTGGATTCCTAGGCAACTTTGGATGTGATAAGCCCTGTATAGAGGAGTTAGGTCAACCTTTAGAACTGATTCTTCTTCAATCTCTTCAACATCTAAAGTATACGCAAAATCTCCCAACCCCGGAAGATTCTGTTCCTCAGCTTTCCTTTGCCGATCCAGCATTTCCTCATCTCTCTGGCGCGCAGAAGCAGCTTGGCCTATTGCTGTTTGTCCAATATCCTTTGCAGAACTTCTTATCTGAACCAGCCATTCATTGAACTGACTAGTTACTTTCTTCTCAATGTGCAACTTAATCAATGGAATCCTCTTCTCTATAACCATTCTCAGCGTCCTGACAGGAACATTCTTCAAGTAACTTTTCTCAATCAGATCTAAGGTTTTCAAAGCTGGGTAAAACTGGCCTTCGGATATGTGCTTGTTAAACTTAACGCAGAGCTCCAACACCTGTACACAATTCTTGGACATTTTGATAGCTTCAGCCACATTCTTTTTGATTGAATAAGACTCGAGAAGCTCCTCAAGTTTAATCAACAAAGTACTGCCAACCTCTTGCAACTTAAAATTATCACTAGAGAGCTCGCCCTTCAGCTCTTCAGCATCCACCAACACCCCACGAAGCTCGTCAACTGCAAGAATGAACTCCTCGTAATGAGTCTTACACAGATCCTCAATCTCGACTTCCTTCTTTCTCACCACATGCTTGAGCTGCTGAAGGAGCGATTCCGGCCTCCCCATCTCAAATGCATGCCTGACAATAGGACCCAGGTCATCTCCATTCCCAATCAACGTAGCGAGAACCAAGTCCTCCCCGGCTTCCCCATTCTCGATAGAAGCTCTTCTCCTGGCTTTTGAATCCATTTATCTACTAAAACCCTTCAAATTCAAACAATACCAAAAGAAACAGTAAATAAAATTACAATCTGAGCAAACAACACAACTTACATCTTACTCATCCTAATCAAACAAAGAAAACAAACATGGTATTAAAAAATGCACATGGAAATGACATTAATTCATTATGTTTATATAAAGTCAGCAACTTTCACGCTTAAATTGATTAAAATTTTTCCAAAGAAAACACACCCCAAACCCAAACACATTGAACATAAAGCAGGTCGATATCAAACTTCTAACAAAGCCCCAAATTTGAACAGTAAAATCTACACATAGGAGCTCCACAAAGTACCAATCTTTTTCCAATATCCCAATCACGAATAGCAATCAAACACAGAGAAAGAGAGGGAGGGATCAAATTAGAATAGCTCACCACTTGAATTGGCTGTAGGCTTTGGATGAACACAAGGGCATGAATCCACTGATGAACCAGCTGCACACACTTGATTAATTGCTCGCCAAAAACCCTGAAAAAGAAATGAAATTTTTACCCAGTTTGGGTTTCCCACCTCTGAAAATCCCTAATTTGGGTGAATTTGCTTTATTTTGGAGCTCAGTTGCCAAATGAAAATGATGCTAGGGCAGTGCTTTAGGGCGAGAGTGCCTTTTTACAGATGCTCTCTGATGCCTCCACGTGTTATAGAGAGATGAAAAACATTCCTGTTCTTTTTCTTTTTAAGGAAAACATCATAGTTTATTAGGGAAAATTACATGTAGAGACATTGGTTCACTCGCCGCCTATGCCGACTACCAAACAATGCAAACGTCCATATACAGCAACTGATGTTGGTTTCTCAGACTGCTGTTCTCCTAGTCAAGTATTTGGTATTGATGTTTTAGCTGGAACTTGTATAGTTTGACTTCAACATGGCTCGGTTTAAATAGCGTAAGCTTGAATTGACCTAATGAGATCATTGTTCTAACATTACTATAATGGGAATTTCGATTAACAAACACCATCGTTATTTGGGAAAACAGAAAAATCAGCGACAGAAGAAGCGTTCTTCAAATTACAGACTCTGATAACTTTGACATTTTGGAGTTAATTTACAACAATGTTCGCCTTGTATACACAGCAGCAGGTTTATGTAAGTGTCAAAAACGTATGTTAAGAGTTTCCGACATGCATCGCGCAGTCCGCCTTGAATTCATGGCGTTACCACCAATAGCAAACACTCAAAGAATCACTGTGCACCCATCAACATCGAAAAAAGTGCCTATCGACTCGATACTGAAGTTTGAACTGAGCACCGATGGATATAATGAGAATCACCCTATTGTTTTCAGACTGTCAGATAACCTAAACAAAGCAGCACCTTATCTGAACCTACTCTTCTCTACACACATCGCTTTCTTTCTGGCATCCTGCCTAGATTTGCGACACTAAGTCTGCTGGTGCCGTCAAGTCGTGCTTCAGGACGAGCCAAGATTGTTTAAACTTGGTATTGGCATATTAGGGCCAGTTTCGGGCATGCTTTTGAATTTTCACAGAGTCAGCAACCTTTCGTTGAACTAGAATTTGTCGTGTCAAAAGACATTCAGCAATGTCATCAGAAATTAGCTTGAACATGCACCAAACTTTCTCATTAGCTCTATGCTCCCTGCAATAGTTGATCCTGCAGTCCCAACAAATCCAAGAGACGCACAACTGCAAACAGTTTGCTCTATGTATAGAAGAACATCGGGCATTACTGCAGAAGGGCAATCCTTCTTAATCTGATCAGTTCCATCATGAATATTTGCAACAGACCCAAACTTCAAGCCATGGCCTGCATCAACAATTCTTGTAGCTGTTTGTATTACCAAATCATCTCTTTCTTTCAGGAAAAACAGTTTAAACTGATTTGAATCTCTAGCCAAATCCCCCAAGTAATTTTCAGTCCAATTACTTTCAGGAAGATCAGTCATCACAAAGATATGAATGGGGAGAGGGCTCTGCATCAAAGCATCCAACTTTTGTTTTAGCCCTTGAAAAGTAGCCTTCCGGTGATTCTTGAACTGCCCATCTAATAATCGAAGCTGTGCACATAGAAAAGGAGCCTTTATGGTATCCAAAGCAAACTTCTTTCCTGCACTCACAATTTCAGGAGCAAATGGAAGAAACTCAATCTTCTCCATTAGACTTCCTATCCTTTGATCTCTTGGAGATTCATGGATATCAATAAGTAGCTCAGAACCTTTGTAAGGAGCAGTGAAAAGGCTTCCAAATGCCAGCACAGAAGCTGATTCAGCTTCAGAACCCGGTCCGAGAGTCTTGTATACATCTCGTCGTTTCCTAACATATGAAATCTTCTTTTTCTTGAGTTTTTCATCAGGTTGAAAAGAATCTAATGCCCCATCCTCATTACCATTCTGGTATGTCCAAACAGTGGTTCTGCAGTCTTCATTAACAGCATATAAACACTTAACATTACCTTTGACACCACTTAGTACAGATCCACATTCCTTTAATTTATCCAGCAAATAAGGCTGTGCATTGAAGTCATTATGGCAAGCAAAATCTAAGTTCACATTGCACCATGAGGATATAAAAACCCTGAAATCTAAACTCGAACTAACGAAGAAGAAACTAATGACGATATATCAACAACGTCAGCCATGGATACATACCTGTAACAAGAGATAAAGATATTTGAAATGGAGCCATCAAATAAATCTTCTATTTCTATACATGAACATGGTGGCAGTTATGAAGAAAACTTAGTGGAGAAGAAAGTGCACAAACTTTTGGGGTCTCAACAATCTTACTCGACTGAGCTTGAGAAGACTATTTGGCCTAGTAGATACACATATCTAATTTCTTCAAAAACAAAAAGAAGACGAAATAAAAGCACCAAACTTTGCATTCCCTAATGCTTACTCTCTACATTCTTACTATAAAGCAAGGATTAAACAAAAACCAGTGCCTGTTCTATACATCTATCAACATAGAAACTCAACCACACCCAATTTAGATGTAAATTGTAGCAAAAACTCCAATTATACTAACCAAACAATTTGTATAATCAAGACCACACAATGGTGGGATTGACATAAAAACCAAAAGAAACCAATCAAACTTTCAAACCCACACTTCAATTCTAACCAACAAAACGAGAAACAGAGAAAAACCCACATACCTCCCACTCCCAATGAGCTCAATCACATGCTCCCAGACCTGACCCCTGATCTCATTCGGAGCCGAAACCCGAAACTTGGGGCAACTCCCGAGAGCCACAGCGTGGTGATCGAGAACCGGCGGCACAACCAGCGTCCGGTTCAAAATGCCGGCCATCAAGATTCCGTTCTTCAACTCCATGAGCTGGTTGCTGAAGCCACTGTGGGGGGCGTACCAGAGGAACTTGTCTCCACCCAGAGAAGGGCATTTTGGGGGATGGGAAAGTTGGGCGGTGAGGAGGGAATTGGGGCTGAGGGAGAAGAAGTAGAAGAGGAAGATGAGGAGGGAGAAGAGGAGGGTGAGGTAGAGGAGTGGGGACCTTTGGGAGGGTTGCCTTTTCGATCGGAGGGTGGTGGGTTTTGAGGTTAAGAGGTTCATCGCTTTCTGGGTTTTTGAATTGGGGGAGAAAGACTGGAGCTTTGAGTGTTGCTGTGAATCTATGATAGGAGGAACTGGATCTGGGTAAGTGGGTTGAACCAACTGATGATGGGTTACGGGTTACGGGTCCGGGTCTGTCAAGAGCCACTCGTGTCAATTCAAAGATGTTATATGAAAAATTAGAAAAATCAGAAGTTAATAGTCGGAGGCGCTAGTAATTGACGTTCGACGGCTGCACATTAGTTTATTGGGTATTAAAGTTATGCATTGATATTCCATTCGTTTGAGAAATTCTTGTATAATGCTTATACGGTAAATTTATAAGACATCGAAGAATAAATGAGAATACAGTCAAGTATTATTTACTTTAATATCGAAGTCTCATTCGTAAGTGGAAAGTTGTGAGTCAAACACTCAAAGTGACGCAATTAACTATTGTTGAAGAATAAATGGGGCTGCAATTAAAACAATAATGACTATTCTTCTAGTCACACACCAGAATGGAGTCTCATGACCTGATTTACCACATTTTTGATTATTTATAAAAAATTATTGATACTATTGACAGAACTTCAATGATTTTCAATATGTAACAGCAATGCACTCCTCTATTCAGCACCTTAAAAGTATAAAAAGATCAAGAGTTTGGAGAATGAAATTATTGTTTCAACTCCATTCGAGCTGGGGGGAAAAGAGAGGGTCTCCAAGTCTGTAATGGGTGCAAAGGAATTGCCACTTTTATTAGTACTGAACTCCTAGGACGCTGTTTTCATTATTTCGTGCAGCGGGGCGAACTCCCGACTTCTTGCACGCAACTGACGCAAGTATATGAGGCACCTCAGCCTGATAAAAGGTTCTGCTCACAACAGGTACCCTACATAGTCCCCAACTTGGAAGCCAAAAGTCTCCACTATCCAGAACCTTGATGAACAAAAATGTCTTTTTAGACTGAGATAATATATTCGTGGATGAACCAAAAACAAAAAGACAGTAGATAATCAAACTTATTCATATTACAAGTGAATTACTATTCTACAGGTAAAGAAGTGTTCCTTAACTATATCTATATCATGTCTACATGACTAACAGTAGGAGGGAAGAACAAATTCTTGAGTTGGAGACAACACAAAATGTCAAAGATTTAAATAATTTGACAATAAGATGGTACAACCTAAATACCAGAACCAACTATAGATTAAACTTTTAAATCCCCCCTTATTAAAGTGATCCCACAACTCACACCCAAATCATACTAACATAACTAATATTAACAACCATAACCTGTGAAATCCCAAGCCAAGAAGGCTAACCACTAAAGCGCATGGATTGGACTACCACCTGATTTCATATTTGAACTGCCAGAACTTGGATTTGCATGGAAAGCCGATTGCCTAGAGGACCCTTCAACAAGATTTAGTGAGAGCGAGGACGGACCGGCTTGACCTTTAGGCTCTACTATACTCAGATTCGACATGCCTACTAGCTCATCAACATTAATTGGGCTCTTTGAATGTACTGCCGTTGGCTTAAGGACCTCGTGTGTATCCACCTTAGTTGGCTCAGTACTGTATCCAGGCCACATTGGAAAAGGAAATGGAAAAGGTGAGAAATAAGTGGGATACATCACTGGATAACATGACTGTGAGTTATCAGCCTTTGGAGGGGAAGGTTCTCCATCTGAGTTGGTAGATGCCATTGATTCACATTCTTCATCCAAAGCTGGAGGAGCAGGCAATGGGTGGTTGCTTTCAGTATCATCTTCTACATGGTTTTCAGGTAAGAAGTCCAGTGGTTCCATTGGAGTATCAACTGACTGCAGAAAAATATCAACAAAGCATCTATAACGATATTGCATCAACAAAAAGTATTGAGAACCTTATTAGATTTCAAATAGGAATGATGTTGCACAATCAAGTGTATTTAAACTACGGGCCTAGTTTGAAGAATTGTTGCAGACAAATGCTGCATTCCAGGTCAAGAAGGAAAGGAAGTGCTAGTTAAAAAATAAAATAAAAGGACATAAAGAAGGACCGACTATCTTAACTGTTTACAAATGCAAAGAACATGAGTTTTTAACCAACTAGAATAGCTAGTCGAGAGAAATTGAACAGCACATTATAGAGTAAATATTTCAAGTTGTGTGCCTATATGTGAGAAACATGTGCACACAAGTTATGCAAGACAAAAGATACTTACATCATCTGCTACTATATCAAACAGGCTAGAACGTCTTTTTCTCCGTGATACATTAGACTGCCTAATGAAATATTTCTGAGCATGGCTGGCCACTTGAGTAGGTGTTCTTGAAATAACATAATTGCGAGCGATTCCACGCCAATCACCTTTACCAAGTTTCTGTAGTCCAAGTAAAAACATCCTATGTTCCTCCTCTGTCCATGGGGTGCCTAAAGAACACAAAAAATCAAACATAAAATTATAATCTGCTAAGACAAGAAGTAAGAGCTTAGAGCAGTTCCAATGTTCTCTATAAATACTTCCAAAATTGCAACATAAACATCAGGATTAAACGAGTACTTTTTTCAACTATTTTAATTAGTATCCGAAAAGACTTATGCCTCTATTGTGGGTAGTCAATGTTTTGTGTAGCACATTCACCTTGTGGATCCTGAAGTCAAATATATGCACCAAACCAATAGAAATTTGAAAATAAACCGACAAGAACATCTCGATCTAAAAGCACTATTTGGCCCTACACACTCCTTTCTTTTATAAGTTTCTTCTGTAATATCATTCAAAAAGTAATTTTGCCTTGACTGTAAAAATTGTAACGTGCTATCTCCTGAGCAAAAGGCTAATAAACCCTATGCTTTAATCTCTGCTCTGTTTCCAATCAATCAATCTAAACTAAACATTGTTCTTCTGACCATAACACAAAGAACAATTGGACCTCAATTTTATTACTCAACAAAGCATGAATGAGTATGACATATGAAAAAATAGAAGTTCAACACAAAAAGTAGAACTGCCATGTGATGTTAACTATTCTAGCCTTCAAGAAAAAATTTTTCCTTTTAAAGACAAACATATTACCAACACCCACAGAATGGATGAAATGCTAGTCCAAACGACATGATCCAAAATTCCTGGAACATTACAGTACCACACCTAAAATTGGACCCAGGCATATATTCACATCTAAATTGACCTCATTCAACGACCTATGAAATGAACCCGCTCCCAATAAATGAAACTGAAATTCACAATTTCAGTATGAGCAGACATAGTAAGACTAAAGAATTCAAGCACCAAGATCATGAGCCTTGTTTTAACCTCTTAAACTAATCGAGCCCCATAATTGAAGCCTATATCTTGATAGGAGAAAAGCCTGTTGTTACTCCTGTTGCAAAAATATCTTCATTCTGTTCCTCTATGCTTCATCAATGATCCCATTTCTCCCTCAATTATTGGCTACCATACTACCCCAAATAGACAAACCAATTGGCTACCATACTGCCCCAAATAGACAAACCAAACTTCAGATCACTATGCAAACACCCCAAAAAAGAACTCCTACTATTGACAAATTGCCAAGCACCCAAATCAGAAACTCAATAAAACAGTAAACCCAACTACAATCCCACTAACCCACCACTAATCAAACACAGACAAACACAGTACTGTGATCTTTATTACTTAGCCCCCCAACCAATTAAACCAATCCAAATCCCAATTTAAAAACACAAACCCAAATACCTCAACATCCAAACTCAACCAAAAACCAAAAAAGCCACACACTTTAAAGATTAACCAAAACAAAGCTTGAACCTTTTTTACGTTCCCGGCAGCTGGAAGACGATCCGGGCACGAAGTCCTCAGAAGCATAACCGTCAGCGGCGCCGGAGTGATCGGCAGCCTCGCCGGGAGAGTCCGGGTTGTTATGGAGCAGGCCGGAACCGGACCGGACCCGGCATAGTGGGTCAGATTGCCCATACTGGCACTCTTCCTGATGCCGCCGTCGGTGAGGCGGACGCCGAAGAGCTTGACGCCGCGGTTGGGGCACGTGCGGGAGTTGTGGCCATTGTGGCTGCAATGCGAGCACCGCCGCGTCATGGGGGGAGTCGGATCGGATCAGCGGCGGGTTCGGGGTGGGGCGGATCGGAGGATCCGGATTATTTGAACAAGATGGGGGGGGTTGGGATAGTGTCTGAATAGGTTGTTCCAGGGGGAGTTGGGTTTGGCGGCAGAAGACAGGGGAGAGAGACAAGGAACAAAGTCGTGGAGGATTAGAAGATTATGTGTAGAAGAAGAGGAGAACACTATCCATATAAATCGTGGTGGGCGTGGATAGAGAGAAAGAGAATGGGAAAACTATTTGGTGTTCCGCGAGGTTTCGCTCTGGCAAAATGAGTGCTTATCCATTTGGTCAAACACTTCACACGTAGTTGTGTTTTGTACAGAAGTTTTAACCTATATGGATTAATTTTTTTTGTTTTAATCTTTTGAAGTTGTGATAAGAGGGGGTTGTTGATGCTTGATGTGATATATTTTTGATTTTTAACTATATAATTCTTGAATATTTGCTCACCCAAATTGGGTGGAGAAACAAGAATGCGTGTGAGACTGATCATAAAAACTCGCAAATCAGTTTGTTAATTACTTTTTTGAATAATACTTGCATTGGAAATCAGAATGTATTAAATACAGTCAGTAATTTAAATTCATGATTTAACTGATCAAAAGTTACATCAATTATTAAAGATTATATCTGCAAAACTACATTGGAAATAAAAATCGTTTACTTATTTAATTGTATCAAACCAATAGACGATTGTCATAAGAGTGTTAACTTTCATCGTATCTGTTCATTTGTTTGATGCAATCGAATGAGTAAATGATTTTTATTCACAATGAATTTTGCAAAGATGATCTTTAAATGTTGATTTAACTTTTGAATGGTTAAATTATGGATTTAGATTGTCGACTATGTAAATGAGAGAGAGTTTGGATGCTAACATACATACTGGTTTGGATGCAAGTATTTTCCTTACTTCATGGATTTGATTCGAAAAATTGAAAGTGGTTAATCTTAGTCATCGATCTAGAAAATGCTTTATAAATTTTTTGTTTTTTAACCCCACTCCTACTCACATTTGATAGTGCTCGAACACATGACCTTTCAAATAAAAAACATTGTCATACCACCCCACTAAATACACGCACTCAGTCCTCTGAAAAATGTAAATAAATCATTAACAGAATAATAAGGGTCAGTTGTATTTAATAACTTTTGAATGTGAAGTTCATATGCATTTCGATTCATTTTGTTCTAATAAACGCATAAGATTAATGAATGACTATTCATTTTATATTTGGTACCTAAAAAAAACTTATCACAAGAGTTTATTCTCATTCAATTCTTTCACATTTCAAATAAATAAGTTATCGAGTTTATTTATAACACACATAAGGGAAAATTTAAGGGAGGCCTCCGAGTTTTGTGGAGCGACCTCGACGGGCGAAACCTAGGTTTTGTGGAGCGGTGGCGGCGTTCTTCCCTCTGGAAAGGCGACGACCGTGGGAGTGACGAGGTACTGCGACGGCCCGGGGCTGGTTCTTGGCGACGATCGTGGGGTGCGGCGGGTGTTTTCTGATCGGAGGCTTCTCTGATCGTGGGTGCGGCGAAGGGTTCTCTGTTTAGAGGCTTCTCAGTTCGTGTTGGCGGGTTTCGAACCAAGCGGTGATTGACTTTGATCGCGGCGAGGGCAAGGGTGGTCAACGACGTTGTTCGCTTTAGGTGTGCCCTGCTCTATTTGCGTTTAAGGGTGTTTGGGTTGTGACGGTGCTTGGATCTGGAGTCTGATCTGTCCTACCGGGCTCAGCAGCGAGGAGGCGTCGGAGAACAGGTAGTTCGATCCAAGTCGAGGTCCAGACTTGACCATGGCCATGGTGGAGGTCCATGGGCGGCCGCCGGACTAGTGATTGAGGCTACTCTCTCAAAGCCTGACGCGGGCGGGTCTGAGAAGGTGTGGGTAAGAGATAGGCCTTGGCCAGTGGGCCTCCGCCTGCTTGGGCCGCTCCTAGTGGTCTGGCTGGGTAAGCCCATTCTCTTATTCCCTTCCTTTTCTTGGACCAAGCCTGTTTTAGGTTTTTTTTTGGAGAGTGATAGTTTTTCAATTTTCTTGTTTTGAATAATTGAGCTTGGCTCGGCTCACCTCCTATTTTGTCCTTGATCGTTGCTGTGTGCTGATTGATGAGTGGCGATGTACACCATGAAGGTCTTAGGCGTTAATGCTTGTTATGTCAGTTGGTTTGGTTCAGGTTGGATAGGTGATGGGTTATTTATTTGTTGCATTTTCTTTTTCTAGGTTTGGCTAGTAATAATTTGGCTGCTTAGGACAGTCTGATTAGGTGTTTGGCTGTTTTGCGCAGTCTATATTGTGCTTGTATTTGTACTATGAGTGGTTTCTTGAAACTCTCTAGTTTGACGCTGTGACGTCGTAATATGTTGGAACCTAATTCCATTTCCCTAAAAAGTTATCGAGTTTTTTTTTTTTCTTACTAATTTTATAATTAATTTATTTTACAGGTATTTAAATTAATGAAATTTGAACAAATAACCCCCTCCTCAAAATTATGCCAGCTAGCTAACACGTCAGGACCGACAAAATAGACTGTAATTTCTCTAAAAATTTTCCTTTTATCTTAAGTGTAAAAACGATTTAAGCTGTAATACCGTACACGTGGAAGTCGAGGGAAGTGGTCGGTGCAGATTCGGGCGTACAACCGCATCCAGGGAATCTAATTATCTACCGTAAAAAGAGGATTATAGAATCGTTACCCACCTTATCCAATTAGCTTTTGGATAATTTATCTCCATCCTTCGTGGGCCCCCACTCGGTCGCAGCAACGACGTCGTATCAACCCTACTATTTCTTCACAAACTTCCGTCACGCGTTCACAAAATCCGGTACCTGACTTCCATTCATGTGTTTGAGTCAAAATGGCAGTGTATCTAATTTTCATAAGAAAAACGTGGGTTTAGGCAATTAGGTGTCATGTGTTTGCTTGTTCTTCAAACAAAGCAAATGATCAGACTTGTTTTACAAGGCACAAGCATAAGAATTTAGAGTGCATCATAATCAAAGAGGCAATTTTCTCAGACAGCTGGTGTGCAATTTGCTCTTCCACTCAAACCAGGTGTGCCTAGCTTCTGCAGTTTTGTCCCTTTATGGCAGGGGAGATAAGGGCAAGACCAAGCTCATCAAAGGGTATAATTTTTCTGCTTAAAATGTTTCTTTCTGACTCAGCTATTTGTGACTGTCCTGCCCTAGCTAGGAAACTGCGCGCTAACATGCCAGTTGCAATTTGAACCAGTGCAAACTCTGTTCTGCTACATATTATGCGAAAATTTTGTGAATTAAATTGATGAGGTTGGTTGTCGTCTCTGGTTTTGGCTCACTAATATATGCATGGAATGAGTGACCGGAAGTTCACAATCTTTATTAATGTAAATAATTTTTCCATCGTGTCTTGACCTTTTGCTCTATCAAGGTTTAGTAGCAAAATTCAGCTTCAGTATGGCTACCTTTTTAGTGCATTGGTCAAATTATTTTTTGCGTTCTTTTGTGCATGTCATTGTGCCTTCTGTAATGCCATAGAAGGATGTCATGAATTGGATATGGAGTCCCTTTGATTTGTTGGATGTGGGCTTTTTGAATCAAGCTGTTAAAAGTTCATTGAGCAGTCATATAATTTTGTAAAGTTTTGACCATTCTTAGCAATGATTTTTGTTTTGGGTTTTGATGGCAGCACTCTACATGTGTTTATAAAAAGACATCAGTCAATAGCCAAGTGTGGCCAAACAAGGATGTCCTGAAGAAATACACTAGGATCCTTTTTCCCTTGCTGCACTATTCCTAGGCTTCCTAACGTTTTGCCATGCCCAGTAGTAAAAATGTCTTTGGCGAGTTATCATGATACTAGCTGAAAATTCTGTACAACTCTTTTGAAGAGATGAGAGAACTCAAAAGTACTGGGTTTAATTAAGCTGTGTGTTCTTAGGTCACTCCTTCCATCTCTTCAGTTCCTAAGACCTTAGATCATTGCCACTTGGAGACATAGCTCTTGTTGGATAACTATAGAATATGGAAATGCGTAGCTTTGCACCTTCCGAAGTCAGATATTTGCCTAAGAAAATAGGGCTATTAATTTGTCTATGATTGTTGGAATTAACCAATTGCTCTGAATTGAACTTAAGGTGATTTCACCTGATGTTATGTTAAGCTTGAAAATGCTGGAAGATTTGAGAATGAGAAACAGCTTTAGCAAATAGGAGGGTCAGGAGTGAAGGAAAAAATGCAAACCTTTTAGAGCTCGAGCAATTATCTCAACTAACTGCATTAGAAATATATATCCATTCCAGATGCTAACATTCTTCCAGTACACACTTGTTCTCTCCACTATGTGCTTAGAAAGATACCAAATACTTATTAGTGAAATGTGTATACGTTCTAGTCATTGGTAGAAATTTTGACATGAGATGCCTGAAACAACTCCACCTCAATACATGGAATTGAACCAAGGTCTAAAAAAATTGCTGAAGAGTTCTGAAGATTTGCACTAGGATGGGATGGAGGATGTTAATCCTAGCATCCATCTATTAGATAATGAAGGGTTTCCAGCTACTGAAACATCTGCATCTCCAAAACAATGTTGATTTTACATATATCAGTAAGGAGATGGTATGTTCCTTTCACTTTAGTTTTGACGTATGTATTATCCTAAAGATACACTATCATCCTTACTTTGTTTCCTAGCCATTGCATATGCATGAAGAAATGTCAGATACTTCTCTTGATCATTCCAGTTTCTGAAGATGTGTCATGTGTTTCTTTATCTGCATTAATTTTCTAATCAATAATTCTGTACAACAGGTCTTGCTGCCCAATTTAAAAACCTTGAACATGCATAGATGTGATGGTTAAAGGTACTTTTCATCTTCCACAGCTAGACGTCTTGTTCAAATCAAATATCTTGAGATATCCAAATGTGGAATCCTGTAGGAGATTGCATCAATGCAAGAATACAGCTTGAAAATATTGGTCATTCGTGGCTTGAGTAAGTCGATGACCGCAAAATGGGACAGCCAACTTGCTCTTTTTGCCAAATCGGATTAGTTCAAGTTGATATGTTCTTGCCTAATAAATATATTTGTGCCTAGTAATATTGGAAGATTGAATGTTCTTGCCACCTTACTGATAAGGGATTGCATCAGTAGAAGTGATATTTGAACTAGGAGGAATAGAAGATAAAGAAACACATGACACATCTTCAACTAATAAGTTGAGAACTTTTGACTCCTGTCAACATCAGAATTCCATGGACATACGAAACTGTGACAGTCTGAAAAACATTTTTGCAGCCTCGATGGTCAGACACCTTCAGCAGCTACAGAAAGAGGGGTTACAAACAATGGCTTATCCTAAATTTGTATTCCCTAAAGTAACAAACCTGAACTTTGACTTTCTCCCCCAAGTTGGGAGTTTGTATCCCGTGGTGCCATGTTTCCAAGAGACCATTACTGGATCACTAAATTGGGGTGGATCACTGTGGTGGACTATAAATTTTTCCTGCAGAAATTTTGTTGTTTCAGGAAACAAACCAAGGTGTGCTGTAAACAATCTTCTTTTCAACTGAGAAGGTAAGACTTTAATTACATGAAACTAATCTTTATATATATGTCTGTGCATATATTTCCTTAATTAGTTCATCATAAGTAAATAGTTTTGATTGATTATTGAATTCTGTTATGTATTAAAGTCACTGAAAATTGGGTTTCACTTTTTCTAAGTTCTTAAAATATCTGACTGCAAACAACATTTGAGGCTAAAAATAGTAAATAGTAATACTATGTATATCTCCATGATCAAGATTGATTTATAATCTAGTCATTTGGAATATCACCTGTATGCTAATTAATCAACGTCTGCATATATGTCCATAGATGATGATGATGCAGGAGGAAATCATGAGATTGTTTTTGGCCAGTTGCAACATTTAAATATTAATTATAATGCTAGCATGACTGCAAGGCTTTTGCTCGGGAAATTGCATTGCCAGATTCCCATCCTTGAAACGATTATACATTGGTGACCTCGTGAAATTGAACATTTTATCTCATGATGAGATCCTGAAGACAAAACATATACTTGGCTGGACACAGATGTTGATGATAAACTGCCGAATTCAAATGTTGGTAATAATGCACTTCTCAGTGATACGTAAGCAATGTTTCTGGACATTTATTGAGAAGCAATAATTTCATAAAGGATGTGAAGGAAGGCAACAATGGTAGTAACGGCAACTAGGAGGAGGGGGAAGACAATGATGAACAGTAAGTTCATTCACTAGATATCTTCGGTTAGCTAGTTCTCTAAGGTTCCTGAAGTGTCCACTATACATGCACATAATTTATACCATCACGATTGTGAATATCATATAAATATTAACGTAGTTCATATAAATTTTCTTGTGCATGTTATAAATATTATATATGTATATGTACATATTTGTAAGGATCAGGCTGACTGCGGACAAAAATTTCAGTTTGATATATATTTAAGCTGCAGGGCCATCTGTTTCAAATTAACTGTTATATTTTCCATATGCTAACTGTAACATTTTCTTGCAATTGCTTTTACTTTGACATTTATTATACTCGTTTGGACAATCTTTTGTTCCTCGCTCAGCATGCATGTGATTGACCATCTTAATCTTGTTTGCTAAAAGCTTGGGCACTAGCTGTTTAAGTGGAAGAATATACTGCAATGCAAAATGTGTATTGTATTAGTGAACTTGTGGAGTGTGCATAAAGTTTTTGAGAAAATACTGGTATGATTTGTGTCCTGATCGATGCTATTGCATTTCATGTATGATGTTTGGGTTGAATTGCTTAGATATCTTGTAATAGTGATGAGATACAAAGTCACAATCCCTGAATTCCTTTCTGGGGTATGATACATATTTTATGCTTTTACCTCAAAATATATCATGCTGCAACCGTGTCCGGCCTAGCCAAGAGTAAAGGTAGGTATCAATCATATGAGGCTAGCTGACCAAAGCGAAAAAAGAATGAATCTAATGCAGATTGGCATTACAGTGCTTGATGATAGACTTCAACTTGCCCACTCTTGGCGGCCCACATCAACAATGAATGGCAAAAGAAAGAGATCAGATAAGCATCTAAGATGATTTCTGTGGTGGATAATGACAAATCAAAAGTTCTCAGAGGTAGAAAATTAATAATCATGTTTTGCTTTCCACTTTTTCTTATTATTGCCTCTTCTCTCCTGCATGATTTTTATTCTCTGTTGCCATCCCTTTTTCTACCATTCACTCACTCAAATGATCTACGTTATTATCAAATAACAGCTCTGCATGCAGCGTCATTGAGTAGTTGAGTCCCCTTGCTGCACACTCACTAAGGGCCACCTTCTTGTGGTTTTACTTTGATTACTGCTCTACTGTTTGTCAAATTGGAATACTGAACCCTAAAAACACAGGAATGGGAAAAAGATAGAGGTAGTATTAACCTTGGTGTACTAGTTTTCACTTATGTACACCTCATTGAGATTTGATTTTTCTTTTTTTTGGGAGAAATTGGTTGCACAAAACTGGCAGCATTCATATCACATCCTGTGAGTAAATGCAATATGATTCACAAGGAAATTGAAAAGGCACACCAGGAGAAGGTCAACCTTGATGATCATATTAGTGTTACTCACTTTGATGAAAATGTAATTATATTTCTGTTTCAGTCATAATTTATATGCATTTTGTGCACTTGAGTGACATTGATTAGAATGTCTTATATGCTTGCAGGTAAGAGCTCCTCAGTTGAAGAGATTGGACATATATGCATTACCTGAGTTGATGACAATATGGCAGAACCAACTGCTTGCTCCAAACTTTGATGTCAAATTCTAAACTCCATAGAGATACTGTTTTGTGAGAGTTTGAAAAATATTTTTTTAGTCCCATTAATGGTCAGAGATGGTCTTCAGCAACTACAGAATCTGCAAGTGAAGCTTTGAACAGTAGTGGAGGACAACTCCTCCTGAGTCTGTGTTCCCAAAATTAAGATATATGGAAATTAGAGAACTGCCCAATCTGAGGGGTTTCTATCCAGGCATGCATGTTTCCTAGTGTCCGTTACTCAATGAATTGATAGTGGATAACTGCAGAAATCTAGAGATTTTTTCTGCAATGGTTCAGGAAAAAAAGGAGTTGGATAATCAGTGTGCTCCAATTAAATCATCTCTATTCTGGATTGAGAAGGTAACATTGCTTTTACGTACACAATAGTTTTATACGAAATAACTCTGTTTATATTTCCTTTTCACTAAAGATAATCTTGAATAGTAGTTTTGATGCAGGACAAGTAGCAAAAGAACTGCAGAACTGGGGTTTATTTGCAGCAGTCTCGATTGTTAGAAAGAAAAGGGTTCCAGAATAAGAAACTTAAGAAGAAAAGGGATAAAACTACCAGCATCACACCAGTAGGGTTTCTAGGCATCACCCCCAGAGAACTTAGGCATCACACCTAAGGTTAGGTTGCATCACACAAACCTGGAGAGAAGCAACAGCTTTCAATTTTTATTAACTCAAATCTGCCAATAAAAGACTACAAAGGCCTCTATATATAGGGAGGCTAAGATAACTCTAGAATAACTAAGGATATCCTTGAAGAATCCTAAAGAAATAATCCTAATAATTATAAGAATCCTAATAATAAAAACCTAGATATATTTGAACTACTTTCAAATCTTGACTTAAAATATTCAGCCTGTATTCTTCATCATTTATGAAACCTGATGCAACCAAGGGGAAAGTTCTTCACATTCTTGTGTCGAAATGGTTTCACATAGAACCTGGTGGTTTGGGAAGGGGAGTCTACACCTTTAACTCGCCGGAGTCGAGTCTTTCAACAGGGGGAGAATGATGAAGATTACAAGCTGAATATTTTAAGTCAAGATTTGGAAAGTAGTTCAAATATATCTAGGTTTTTATTATTAGGATTCTTATAATTATTAGGATTATTTCTTTAGGATTCTTCAAGGATATCCCTAGTTATTCTAGAGTTAACTTAGCCTCCCTATATATAGAGGCCTTTGTAGTCTTTTATTGGCAGATTTGAGTTAATAAAAATTGAAAGTTGTTGCTTCTCTCCAGGTTTGTGTGATGCAACCTAACCTTAGGTGTGATGCCTAAGTTCTCTGGGTGTGATGCCTAGAAACCCTACTGGTGTGATGCTAGTAGTTTTATCCCTTTTCTTCTTAAGTTTCTTATTCTAAAACCCTTTTCTTTCTAACAATTGAGACGGCTGCAAATAAACCCCAGTTCTGCAGTTCTTTTCCCACAGACGGCGCCAAAATGATGCAGGACAAGAGGCAAAAGAACTGCAGAACTGAGGTTTATTTGCAGCGGTCTCAATTGTTAGAAAGAAAAGGGTTTTAGAATAAGAAACTTAAGAAGAAAAGGGATAAAACTACTAGCATCACACCAGTAGGGGGTTTCTAGGCATCACACCCAAAGAACTTAGGCATCACCTAAGGTTAGGTTGCATCACACAAACCTGGAGAGAAGCAACAGCTTTCAATTTTTATTAACTCAAATCTGCCAATAAAAGACTACAAAGGCCTCTATATATAGGGAGGCTAAGATAACTCTAGAATAACTAGGGATATCCTTGAAGAATCCTAAAGAAATAATCCTAATAATTATAAGAATCCTAATAATAAAAACCTAGATATATTTGAACTACTTTCCAAATCTTGACTTAAAATATTCAGCTTGTATTCTTCATCAAGTTTGAGTTCTTTTTCACTTACCGATCATTAGTAATTTTCCAACATCTAATCTCCTTATTATGTAAATATATAGATCTAGGAATCTATATAACCGACTCAAAATGAATACATCACATATTGTGTGAATGTGTCATGAGTTCTGGCCATTGCCAAGTCTTTGCTTAGTTTTAAAGTCATCTGGAAATTCACCTGTACTAACCTGACATGAAGAAATAAGGAGAGAAAGAAAGAAACTGGTTCTGTTAAAAGGACTAATTTTTTTATTGATTGCAGTAGTGCATTCTTCAACTAAAATTCAGGCCTTGATATACACATGCATATATATATATATATATATAAGTTTATAATTATATATTTCAGCATTCATTCCACCAACTTGGAAAGATTGAGCTTGAGCAGCAGGCAGATATTTCACCACAAGTCTGGAACAGCTGCAGCAGGAGGCGCAGTTTTACCAATATTGGAAACTCTATGCATTCCTAATTGCAAAAATTAAAGAATCTAGAGTCATCTGCATTATCCTTCCAGAATTTAACAACTATATATGACAGTTGAGCATTGCGAGGAATTAGAATATTTAACAACTAACGCGGTAGCTAAAAGTTTAATATGCAACTCACAAGATTAGAAATTTGGTCTTGTCATAGAATGTCAGAAATGATAGTGGCAAGTAGCAACTGATCGAGGTCAATCAGGTCATGATGATGATATATATTGCAGGAGGAAAGTATGAGATTGCTTTTAGACAGTTGCAACATTTGAAAATCCTTGATTTACCAAGACTGCAAGGCTTTTGCTGGGGAATTTGACAATTTCCCTTCCTTGCAAACTTTGTCAATCAGCAAGTCTCAAATTGAAGATCTTCCCTCATCATGATGAAATCTTCAAATAACAGATAGATGGTACGATACAGAGGTTCATGATGGGGAGTCAGACTCGAGGATTGGTGTTGATGACAATGCGGCCAACAACGACACTGAAGAGGAGGAACTGTAAGTTTTATCCATTTTTGTTATGTATATACTCAACTGTCGTTTAGTAACAACCTATGTAAAATCATTAACTATTGGTTCTCATGTATATCTACTTACTTTCTTTTGTGTGTTTATTCGTAATGGCCAGCAGCTCAGTGAAATATATTCGGACGGGGACTTTAAGCCATTTGATGCAATTGCTTCTACTTACAATTCATTTGTTCCACCTTCAACGTGATATGAAAAGCCATGCCGCCACTTCCCAGCCATCTGATACATTTTTCATAAAAGCTTGCAAGTTGACGACTCAAGGGACAAGTCCAGAAGGCAAATTAACCAACTTGTATATATTAGGAGTGTGGTGTGTGCACCAAGTATTTGTCGCAAAGTTTATCTACGACTAGCTAGCTAGGTAAGTATTGTTGTGTTTCAGGTGTTTGAGTTGAATTAATTGTGCTTAGAGTCCCTTGATCCATGGAGATAGTTATCTACAGTGACAACATCTCTACCGGGAAGACACAGTGCAGGCCAGCGGGAATGGAGAGCTAGCAGTAAGCAGTGTTGATCCCAAGCCTCATACTTTTCTACATAGCACGGTGCAAGTTTTATCACTTTTTTTCCAGTCTACTCAAACTATGCTCAGTATAGACAACTGGCTAGCTTTTGCTTTTTCGAGAAAAAACATAGTATGGTACAAAAATGCTTTGTTTTATGGTTTCTGCCCTGAAACCAATGCCAGTAGCCATTTGACATGGTGCAAACTCTGTTCTACTACATATTATGCGGAACTGTGGTAAATGAAAATGTGAAATTGATGTCCACATCTCTTGTCTCTGGTTTTAACTTCGTGTTCAATGAGAAGGAAGAAAGCATGCTAATTTTAATTCTTGTCTCGATCTGCTGGAAGCAGGTGACTCCAAATATAGTTATTGACGTATTGTGCGGACTATGGAGTGAAGAAATTATTCGCGCGATTAGACTGATATTTTTTTTTAATGTATCCTCAGAGAAATTTCAGATGGGTAACCTAGTGAATTGAGAAGGTTAAGCAATGTAGGGTAGCATGGCCAGCCAGGTAACTTTCCAAGAATATATCATGTATTTCCTCACCGACTCTGAAGCAACTTTCTCAGAACTTAACATATGTTATGTACTTAAAGTTATATTCAATTTGGAATCTAGTGTAGATGCCCCCCGTCACATCACCAACTTGCTTGTAAAAGCTCCACAAAAGAAAAATTGCTTGTAAAAAATAAGAGATTCTTAGGTAGAGCAGCGGTACCACCAAGACCTTGCAGAGGTGTTTTGGATATATTATTTTATAAAAAATGGGCAAATTTTGGGATATGCCAAGTTTTTTTTAATTTTGATTTGGCTATCCTATCGCCACGTGGTAAGACCGTCCTTACTTAAGAATTTCTAGTAAAAAATAAAGTCATCTGCTTTACCTTCATTACAGCAAAACTGGTCTTTTATGACACACATTTTACGGCGCACATTTGACGTGCGTCGTAAAAGACTGTCATTTACGGCGCATATCTCATGTGTGCCGTCAGAATATGTTTATTCAGGTCATTCATGACGTACATCTTATGTGTGTCGTACATTTAATTATCTATTAACGGCGTGAATAAATATGTGTGCAGTAAAGTAAATGAATTATTTTACTAGTCTTTTACGACTTATTTTTTTAATTTGCACTAAATGAGTTATAAAGTATTAATTTTTTTATATATATGAAGTATATTAAAAAAATATTATTGAAAAAACAAAAAATGAGGGATTTGATTTCAAATCGAAGAAGAACTCATGTCGTAAGAGCTCTTCGAATCCCTTCGCTCACTTTGAGCTCAGAACCTCCTCTACTCTCACTTCGGGCTCTCGATTTTGCAGGTCAGTTACTAAATTCTCTCTGTGAATTTTCGGAGCTTCCATTCAAAATAAAACAAGTGTCACAGCTTATAAAGATTTTGGCTTTGTTATCCACAGTTTTCCTTCCGTGTTCCAATTTCTAGCAGTCACATGGTTTACTCTCCCCATTCATATATACTCCTGCTCTTTGCTCTCTGATACTCTCAAGTCAAAGCCCCAGAAAAAAAAAGAAAAAAAAACAGCTTTATTTGACATAAACTGATCGAAACAGAGTTTGGTCATTGACTGCTCTTCATTTATCTTCTGATTTCAGATTGGTTTTGCTTTCTTGAAATAATCTTGTTCGTGATACTTTGTCTGCCATCTACTTCTGGAATAACAAAAATCCGAGAAAAAAACAGGTATTTCCTTTTAGATTTCCTTGAATTAATGGTCTTCGTTTGATTGCTCTACTCCTCAAATTAAAGACCATTGGTTATTTTTAATGAATGATTTCATTAATTAAAAAAAAAAAAAAAAGGCTGAAGAATTAATCTTGAGTCATCAATATCCTTCCTGAATCTAATAACGTTGGATGTATGGGACTGCAAGAAGATGAAATATTTAACAAGCTACGAGGTAGCTAAAAGTTTAGTGCAACTCACAACATTGAAAGTTTGGTATTGTGAAAGACTGGCGGAAATTATAGTAGCAAGCAGCAACCGAGATGATGATGGCGACAACGAGAATGCAGGAGGAATTGTTTTCAAAAGGTTACGGCATTTGAGACTTCTTCAACTACCAAGACTGCAAGGATTTTGCTTGGGAAGAAATTGCATCGCCAAATTCCCATCCTTGCAAACTTTGGACATCAGCAAGCGCCTCAATCATTGTCCCTTATCATGACCAAACCCTTCAAATAACAGCGATTGAAGATTGGCAATTGAAGGGCAAGATTGCTGGTGATGGCAATGTGGACACCAGGACAATGCACAGGACGAGGTCACTACTGAACAATAGTAAGTTATCTCCATTTTTGTTATATATATATGCAGTCTGTTGTTACTATAATAGTGTCTAAGCTAGCTGTAAGAATTTTCCGCTTCAGTTGCTTCTACTTAATTTGAAATTATTACTTCTAGCTCCTTGGACTTTTTTTTTTTTTTTTGGGTTCAACCTTCAACCTGCTGTGCTGTGATCAGCCTTGGTCCCGATTCCCAAGCTTCCGAGTTTTATAGCTAAAACTCAGTTCCAAATCCAGTCCAAACTTTTATTAACTTCACACTGTTTTCAGGATTCATATCCCGACTTGGAGATTTGAGGCGGTCCACGCGTAGCAGAGTTCTCAAGCAAACTAAAGTATATTTGCTTCGGTTTCTAAGCATGCTGTGAACGTACGCCATTTCCACCATTGCCTCTCTTAATCTTGTATAATAAAAGCTTGCTAGTTGCTGAACAAGTGTCTAATCCAGAAGGCAAACCTGGACCGGTGCTAGTTAGTGTGGCGTGTCATGTGTGCACCTAGTGTTCGAGACCATTTTTGTATCATTTGTGAACACATTGGTGCAATTCAGAGTGTCATGTTTGTGTGAAATTGTGTTTAAACTGCCTTGTAATATAAGTGTGGATACACTGATACAAACTTCACATATTAAAAGTATATGAATGCTACCATTTTCTACATCCATGTGCTGAATTCTTCTTTACAGGGCTCCGGACTTATTCACCCATTTCTACCGTCTAGTACTTGAAAAGTAAAATAAAGGAGTCTTCAAAGTCATGCCACATCTTAAAGTTGGTGATTCTTATGAGCCATAAGTAAGCCTAAACCGCTCTTTCAGGTAGTCCCCGCTGCGGATGGGAGGAAATCTGCTAGCAAAAACTTGTTAGATATCACATCTCCAATGCAACTGAATTAGAAAAAACCAAATGGGAGAAGCAAAAGGGGAAAAAAAAAAAAAAGTAAGTATGTAGTTCTTATTTAATGACATTTACAACCCAAATAATTTTGAGGAAAGCTTTCCGTCATGTTCTAATATCGATATCGAAATAAGCTAACATCTGAACTATACTTATATTTTATGTTTCTTGATCGCTCTCTAAATCCTTGTTTGTGTCGAAGGAACACTTCAACAAAACAAAACAAAAAGGATATGGAAACATGACATAAGAAAATAGCTGAAAACCTTTCAACTTAGATTGCAGCAACAGAGCCATGAAAACAACTCTAACATATGCATAACTAGTTCGTTGTAACTTGTAACAGAGATTTAGTATCACTTAAATTAGAGGTATAGTTTCTGTTTCTTGGTTTAGTCCAAAAAAAAAACTAGAACTCTATTGAATGGTAACTTCACTAATATGGTCCACCAATTGCAAGGTCTGAGACGACCCATAAAGCACTTGATTATAATCAACGTTGTAAGCCTACTTGAGTATTGAGCATTTATCTGTAAGGTCCGAATTCCTTGCAATGGATAGTTGTTACACCTGCGAAACAATTGGTCTCAACAGAACAGGTATGGGGATAGCTCAATGCATGTGAGGAGCAACATATGGGTTTGGTTAAAAGGCATTAGTATTATGTTTGGACATGATACCAAGTGATTGAGTGAAAGGTACCATTCAGCTATTGGGCCAGTATTGATGGAGTGGCCGATGAGGACTCCAGGCACGGAAGCATGCTGGACTTTCATATTCCCAATTTTGGTATAACTGAGACTGTGTGTGTGTGTTGTGTTCTATGGGAGTAGTATATGAGCCTCAGGTATCCATCCCCAGTGAACCAGTTTTGCAAGGAGAAGTTCTACAATAGAGTGATACGCATAGACCATGACGATAAGGAAAACACAAAATTAATCATAGAAAAGCTAAATGAAAGCAATGCGGTGCGACACCATGGGCGGTTACCTTGGCGGCAATGATTCATTGCAACAACTTGCCAGGCATTCTACCAGAGAGTCTTCATTGGGGTCTAAGAAGAAAGCCACCTGAAACAATGAAATTTTTAATTCACAATCAATAGTAACACATATAAGTATATAACTGAAGAAGACAAAATAGAAGGCCAAATGGAGAAATCAGACCATGTTTGGACATTCTAAATATGGAAGAAATATAAAAAAATAATTAAAAAAATTAAGACAGTTTTTTTTTTTCTTTCTTTCTTTTTTTTGGCCAATGCACTTATGTTGTCTTTCAGGACATACGGAACAATTCAATTTTGCTGCATCTATGTTCAATTTTCCATCATATGAATCTTGTCCAAATAATTAGGTTGTAGGCACACAACCAGAAATTTTGACATCAATGTTAGGACAGGTCTAATCTAAGAATTATATTGCACACAACAAAAGTTCAGCAACATTTTTTTTTTTGAAACGAAGTTCAGCAACATTAGAGAGCCCAAGTGTAGAGTTCACATTTCCATAACAAAATGATGACCATATATACCAACAGAAAATTAAATTGAATTGGAAACTAATCTTATGTTGCTATATATACCAACATAAGATTTCTTCGCCAAACCATTGGAAACTAATCATTTAATTGAGGAGAAAAGTACCAAAAGATTTTATTAATAACAAAAAACAAATAAAAGAAATCGATTGATAGATAATTACAGAGTAGCGTTCTTGTCCTGCTGATATAACTCTGTGCACCGTTGACCTAAATAAATAAGAGAGGAACAAATTTTTCCTGGCTTAGAGTTTTTAATACGCAAGTGTAAAAGCTCCTAAAGAAGAAACATGAATAGCCCTTCAAGTTATTAAGATAAGGAATTACTGGAACAAACAATTAGTCCACCTCTCCATCAAATCCCCAATGTTAACAATGAATGCTCTGCATATATTCAAATTTGAACATCAAAGGTCAAAGTAAAACTCGGTCAATTACAAATACTCTACCATAAATAAGTAGGATAAAGGTATTAATATTTAATACTCCATCAGAAGAAAATCCTTCTTCAATAATAGTCGAACAGTATCAAATCTATATGAGAGTTTAACATCACAATCTAAAGGATCCACATCTAACAAAAGCAATGGAACTCTGTATCCATTTTATCATGCATATTCGTTAATATTGCAGGACAGTACAGATTCATGGACCTCTTTGAAGAACAAATACAGGGTTCAACATTGTTGTACCAAACTACCAATAACTGCCAATTACATTAAACTCGTGTCCTGGTACTTACCCATCTATGTGAATAACATCTTCCCAAACCCGTGGTTGCTTAGATTTTTCCCTACAAACCTGTAAGTGTTAAAATAAATCCCAGATAAGAATATCAGACTTCAGCAGAGAAACAAGACTAAATGTTTGGTGGAAACAGTAACTAACTAGTAGAAACATACCTGAAGTCCTGGGACACCATTGGATGCCAGGAGTGTGACTGTTCCATAATCTGAATGAGCAGAAGCACCAAGTACTTCTTCATCAGATGATCCCAGTTGACCTGAAATTATATACGTAAGCCGAAGCATTGACAGATAGGAAAGCAAGATGAAATAAACTTGAAATCAAATGCAGTAGAGAAAATTGCAAGGAAAAAATAATAATAAACAAGACTAGTAATTCAAACATAAAAAAGGCAGCTACGAAGCTGAACTATCTAGTTCACCTGGGTAGTGCAAAAGGCGAAGAAGTGCTGTGTGTTTATTCAGACCCCCCACTTTCTCAAAAAAATCCTCATCCAGGTTCAAAGCCAGGGCAATCAGAGATAATAATCTTTTCCCAGCGGAACTGTAAACAACTATAAATTATCAATGGTGAACTACTATTTTTACCACCTATATATAGAAAGCTAGGAAGTAAATCGTCATCAAGGTGACACAATGAAACTTACAGAACTTTTTTATAGTAGGATTCCATTGTAGGTCTCCAGGATGGAAGGATATCTGTACATATCATTAAAGTGAAAATGTACTTAAAAGAGTGCCACTCTGTATAAGAAATATTTCACTCTCCTTGTATCGTAATTAACATTTTAAAAAGTTGTTCCATACCTTCTGAAGGCCATTGATTCAACTTATTTTGAGTTACGTCTTCTAAAGGGCCAATGTAAAAACTCTCTTTTGAATCACCTGTTTCCAAATTGACACAAGAAAATTAAAACCAACATCCTTTCTTGTTTCCCATTTAGGTCAACTCAAAACAAAACCACAACAATCCCATAGATACTACGTCAAGCTTTCCGATAATACTTCAAATTGCAACTAGCACATTATACTAAAGTTACTAATAATCAACACCTTCATAATCAACACAAAACAGAAAACCCTCTTGACATTTCATCCCAATAACCATCTTAAGCAACTTTAGTAATAATCACCCAAAAAGAAACCAACTTTAGTAAAGATCACTGAGGATTGCACATTATATCCCACTTTTTAGTTTCAAGTTCCAATTGGGTACCTACAATTACTCTTAACCTTTCATCTCATCAATCAACCACAATAAAATTACCCAAAAGATCAAAACTTAAGCAAAAACAGAGCAAGACCTTTGGAGCTGGCAGTGGGGTCAAGGTTCTCAGCAAATAGTGGTGTATAGCCTCTGTTTTGTTTGCGCGCCAATTTGGACTTAACTTCCAAAGGAAGTGAAAAAAAGTTACTGCTCTGATCAAACACTTGGCCAAGTAACTCTTCCTCAACACCATGATTCACCAAGTAAAAGAAACCACACCCTATGCAAGCCTGTGTTTTTGTTTAAAATAATTACACAATTATCAAACAATACAAGTTCATAGCTTTGGTCCAGTAATGGAAGAAGAAGAAGAAGAACCTGACGGATTAAACTGGCGGAGGAGGTGCGGTCCGGTGAGGATAAGTCTATGATGGGCAGCTTCAGACCCTCTGCCATCTCCTTCCTCAAGTTTAGTCAACGTTTGACTCCATATTTTTCTCTTTTAAAGAAAAAAACGTTAGAGTGAAATTACTATCCTATTCCTTATTTCTGACGTGGCACGACCAGAGCAATCAAACCAGAATCTAAGTGGGTTCTAGGAATGACTAGAGGGTGTAAAACCCTAAAGCCGCAAAGACCCAGGTGAATTTATTAATTACCGGTTTTCATCCTTTAATTCTTACCAGGGGCGGATCTAGGTATAGGGGTTAAAAAATTTATGATATATACTTTTTGTTTGTATATATGTTTGTTTAACGAAGCTCACCCGAACTCCTGAATTATCAAAGTCAAACTCCTCTCTAGCTCTTCCATTCTCTCCATCCATCAGAAACTCTCATTCTTCGTCTTCCTAAAAAAGCCTAATTTCCAAACTAAATTCAATTGTTGAACACTTGGAACTTTCTGGTTCATATCTCTCCGCTCTTGCATTCACACACTTGTGCATAATTGTACTAATTTTTTTTTTTTTGAGATTCGCCCAAAGAGACGCATGAATATGTAGCCCACCCCATTTTCAGATCCTAAATCCGCCACTGATTCTTACCCGTTACTTTTTAATCTCTAGGGTTTAATCTGCTTCTCTTTCTGTGTTCATTCACACAAGTCATATAGTCTCTCTTTCTCTTGCTCTCTGTTTTCTTCAACCTCCCACAGCCGCAGTGCAAGGTAAGCTCTCTTTATTTCATATTTTGAACTTTAGTTGTTTAAGTTTTAATTTTTGTAGCATATGAATTATCCAAAGTTAGAATTTAATGTTTGAGTTTTTGATGAGTTCTGTAGTTTCTAGTACCTGTGGATTGCCATAGATGATTAGTTCTTACTGTAGGTGTGTTATTTTCATTGGAAAAAAAATTACTTTCTTTGGTTTTTTCGAATTTTTTTGTTTTTTGGTTCTTGAAGGTTGAGGAGATGGCTGGTGTTCGGGAAATAACTGCTGTTGAATTCATAAACGTCTGTATTCTTCATTACTCGTGTTCGGTTACTAAGTAGTTATAATTTATAGAAAATTACATAATAACAAATTACATATATATAATTTATATCAAAGATTGAATTTTGAAACTGACTTGTTTTGTTACAGGGTGGCCATAAACATGTTGACGTTAATGCTTTCTTGCTTCAATTAGGAAAGCTCAATGCCACTTGCTGTTACTGTTTTCTCCACTCAGGTTTAACTAGATATGTTGGTTTATGTAAATTACTTTTTTATTCTAGTTAATTAGACTCTGATCTCAACCACAAGATGGTTGGGTAGGTTTAAGCTTGTTGCACTGTATAAGCTAAAGTTTGTTGCTGTAAAGAAGAGTGAACTAGATCTAAAATTCAAGTACACAAGATTGCTGAATTTTTTGTTCATCAGTTCATGCTTCAAACTGCTACTGCAGTTTTCAATCCATCTATGTTGTGTTATTGATTATGGTTTGTTCATTACAAATTGAAGCTCAAATTCTAACATGGTATTAGAGTTTTAGTTGATCATACATCAGTTGGGGCTTACCATATGTTGGATCAAAATAAATAAAAAAATAAAACAAGTTCTTTAAGTTACTGATTAAGATAAATGGTCAATTCAAGCAACACACCAGAAATCAGAGTTCCAATTTTCAATGGTGAAAACTTTGACTTCTGGATGATCAAGATGCATGGGAACCATGTTCATCTCATATAACTATGGAACTGTGTGGAAGAAGGCTACACAGTTCCAGCAGTTGCAGATCTGTCAAAAGCTCAAAAATTGAAGCTGAAGACAAATATCAAGAAGTATGCAAAAGCTCTTGGTATTCTGCATAATTCAGTCTCAGATGAGAACTTTTCAAGAATCTTAAATAAAGAAACCGCCAAAGCAGCTTGGGATATTCTGTTGCTTGAATTCAAAGGTTCAGATAAGGTTAGAGTAGTTAAACTTCAATTATTAAGGAGAGATTTTGAGTATACAAGAGAATGAGTGAATTAGTTGCTAAATGATTACCGTACTAGATTAACTAATGCTGTCAATTAGATGAAAACTTATGGTGAATCCATTTGAGAGAAAAGATCGAGTTGTACAAAAGATCCTAATGAGTACGTCTAAATAGAAAGTATGATGCTATAATTTCCATTATAGAAGAGACTAGGGATATGGAAACTCTTGGCGTGCAATATTTGATGGGTACACTTGAGGCTTTTGATTAGAGGTTGATGAGACATAATGAAAATCCAACTGAAAAAGCTCTTCAAAAACACTGAGTCTTAGCTCAAACCAAAAAACCTGTGAGCCATCTAATTCTAATTCAAATAAAGGAAACCAGAAACAAAAAAAGAACTAAAAAAATAAAGACAAGAAGTGGGAAGGCAAGTCAGAAAATTTAGTTAAGAGAAAAAATGAAGGATGCAGTAGTGCAAGCTCTCTATCTGCAATGACTTGGACAGCGGTCTTCAAATGCTGCTGAAGAAATCTGAAGCTTTGTGCTTGGATGGGACAGAGGGTACTGATAAAGAAGGTTTTCCGCAACGGGCACATCTCCATATAAGTAATAGCAAGGTCCAAATCCCACCAATTTTCTGGACACCGGAAATACATGCCGTACATGTCCCACTTCCACGTGTAACAACTTTGAAGCTTTCTTCTATGTTCAACCTGACGAATCTAGGAGGGAACCGCAAGTCCCAACCAGCAGCAGTCCCAGTAGTCTTACCAAAATTGGAAACTCTAGTCGTTCACTCTTGCTTAAGGTTGAAGAATCTTGAGTCATCCGCAGTATCCTTCCAGAATCTAATAAAGTTGGATGCATGGGATTGCAAAGAGATGAAATATTACACTGATACAAGCTTCACATATTAAAAGTATATGAATGCTATCATTTTCTACATCCATCATCCATGTGCTAAATTCTCCTCTCCAGGGCTCCGGACTTCTTCACCCATTTCTACTTTGTCTAGTACTTGAAAAGTAAAACAAAGAAATCTTCCAAGTCATGCCACATTTTAAAGTTGGTCATTCAGATGAGCCATAAGTAAGTCTAAACCGCTCTTTCAGGTAGTCCCCGCTGCGGATGGGAGGAAATCTGCAAGCAAATACTTGTTAGATATCACATCTCCAATGCAACTGGATTAGAGAAACCAAATGGGAGAGAAAAAAAAAAAAACAGAGTAAGAAGGTAGTTCTTATTTAATGACATTTACGACCCAAATAATTTTGAGGAAAGCTTTCCATCATGTTCTAATATCGATATCAAAATAAGCTAACATCTGAACAAATTTGATGTTTCTTGATCGCTCTCTAAATCCTTGTTTGTGTGGAAGGAACATTTGAACAAAAAAAAAAAAAGGATATGTTGGAAACATGACATAAAATAGCTGAAAACCTTTCAACTTAAATTGCAGCAACAAAGCCATGAAAACAACTCTCACATATGCATAGTATCACTTAAATTAGAGGTATAGTTTCTGTTTCTTGGTGTAGTCCAAAAAAGAACTAGAACTCTATTCAATGGTAACATGGTCTATAACAATTGGTAGCAACAGAATAGGTGCTAGCTTCAATGCATGGGAGGAGCAACATATGGGTTTGGTTAAAAGGCATTATTATTATGTAATGGACATGATACCAAGTCATCAAGTATTGGTAAGTGGTAGGTGAGTGAAAGCTACCATCCAGCTATTGGGCCAGTCTAGACAGAGTGCCCGATGAGGACTCCAGGCACAGAAGCATGCTGGACTTTCATATTCCTAATTTTGGCATAACTGAGACTATACGCACGCGCGCGCACAGATGTGTGTGTGTGTGCGCGCGCGCACCTCAGGTAACCATCCCCAGTGAACCAGTTTTGCAAGGAGAAGTTCTACAATAGAGTGATACCCATAGACCATGACGATAAGGAAAACACAAAATTAATCATAGAAAAGCTAAATGAAAGCAATGTGGTGCGACACCATGGGCAGTTACCTTGGCGGCAATGATTCATTGCAACAACTTGCCAGGCATTCTACCAGAGTTTCTTCATTGGGTTCTAAGAAGAAAACCACCTGAAACAATGAAATTTTTAATTCACAATCAATGGTAACACATATAAGCATGTAACTGAAGAAGACAAAAAAGAAGGCCAATAGGAGAAATCAGACCATGTTTGGACATTTTACATATGTTAAGAGCTCAAGTTAGTTATTAAAAAAAAAAAAAACCACTTAAGTTAGCTTTCTTTTTTCTTTCTTGTTTTGGTCTATGCACTAAAGTTGTCTTTCAGGACGTACGGAACAAATCAATTTTGCTGCATCCTATGTTCAGTTTTCCATCATATGAATCATGTCCAAATAATTAGGTTGAATGCACACAACCAGAAATTTTGACATTAATTTTAGGACAGGTCTAATCTAAGAATTAGATCGCTGACACAACAAAAGCTCAGCAACATAAGAGAGCCCAAGTGTAGAGCTGAACCATTTGCAAAACAAAATGATGCCATATAAATACCAACATAAAATTAGATTGAATTGCAAGATTTCTTCACCAAACCATTGGAAACTAATCATTTAATTGAGGAGAAAAGCACCGAAAGATTTTACTAATATGAAAAAAAAAATTTAATAAATAAATTGATTGATAGATAATTACAGAGTAGCGTTCTTGTCCTGTTGGCATAACTCTGTGCACCGTTGACCTAAAAATAAATAAGAAGCACAAATTTCTGCTGGCTTAGAGTTTTGAATTCGAAAGTGTAAAAGCTCCTAAAGAAGAAACATGAATAGCCCTTCAAGTTATTAGGATAAGGAATTACTGGAACAAACAATTAGTCCACCTCTCCATCAAATCCCCAATGTTAACAATGAATGCTCTGCATATTCAAATTTGAACATTATAGGTCAAAGTAAAACTTGGTCATTTACAAATGCTCTTCCATAAATATGGAGGATAAAGGTATTAATATTTAATAGTCAGAAGAAAATCCTTCTTCTATAATAGTCTAACAGTATCAAATCTATATGAGAGTTTAACATCACATTCTAAAGGATCCACATCTAACAAAAGCAATGGAACTCTGTATCCATTTTATCATATTCGTTAATATTGCAGGACAGTACAGATTCATGGACCTCTTTGAAGAACAAATACAAGGGTTCAACATTGTTGTACCAAACTACCAATAACTACCAATTACATTAAACTCGTGTCCTGGTACTTACCCATCTATGTGAAGAACATCTTCCCAAACCCGTGGTTGCTTAGATTTTTCCCTACAAACCTGTAAGTGTTAAAATAAATCCCAGATAAGAGTATCAGACTTCAGCAGAGGAACAAGACTAAATGTTTGGTGAAAACAGCAACTAACTAGCAGAAACATACCTGAAGTCCTGGGACACCATTGGATGCCAGGAGTGTGATCATCCCATAATCTGAATGAGCAGAAGCACCGACTACTTCTTCATCAGATGATCCCAGTTGACCTGAAATTATATACGTAAGCAGAAGCATTGACAGATAGGAAGGAAAGATGAAACAAACTTGAAATCAAATGCAGTAGAGAAAACTGCTAGTAATTAAAACATAAAAAGGGCAGCTATGAAGCTGAACTATCTAGTTCACCTGGATAGTGCAAAAGGCGAAGAACTGCTGTGTGTTTATTCAGATCCCCCACTTTCTCAAAAAAATCCTCATCCAGGTTCAAAGCCAGGGCAATCAGGGATAGTAATCTTTTCCCAGCAGAACTGTGAACAACTATAAATTATCAACGGTGAACAACAATTTCACCATCTATGTATAGAATGCTAACAAGTAAATCGTCATCAAGGTGACACAATGAAACTTACAGAACTTTTTTATAGTAGGATTCCATTGTAGGTCGCCAGGATGGAAGGATATCTGTACATACCATTAAAGTGAAAATGATTAGAGGAGTGCCACTCTGTATAAGAAATATTTCACTCTCCTTGTATCGTAATTAACATTTTAAAAAGTTGCTCTATACCTTCTGGAGGCCATTGATTCAACTTATTTTGAGTCTCGTCTTCAAAAGGACCAAAATAAAAACTTTCTTTTGAATCACCTGTTTCAAAATTGACACAAGAGAATTAAAAGCAACATCCTTCCTTCTTTCCCATTTAGCTCAACTCAAAACAAAACCACAACAATCCCATAGATACTACATCAAGCTTTCCAATAGTACTTCAAATTGCAACTAGCACATTATACTAAAGTCACCGATAATCAACATCATCATAATCAAAACAAAACCCTGTTGACATTTCTTCCCAATAACCATCTTAAGCAACTTCAGTAATAATGACTTAAAAAGAAACCAACTTTAGTAAAGATCACTGAATCTTGCACACTATATCCCACTTTTCAGTTCCTACTCCTAATGGGGTTCCTACATTTCACTCCTAATCTCTCATCTCTCACTCACCCACAATCAATATTACCCAAAAGAACAAAACTTTAAGCAAAAACAAAGCAAGACCTTTGGAGCTGGAACTGGGGTCAAGGTTCTCAGCAAAGAGCGGTGTGTAGCCTCTGTTTTGTTTGCGCGTCAATCTGGACTTAACTTCCAAAGGAAGTGAAAAAAACCTACTGCTCTGATCAAACACTTGGCCAAGTAACTCCTCCTCAACACCATGATTCACCAAGTAAAAGAAACCACACTCTATACAAGCCTGTGTTTTTGTTTGAATAAATAAATAAACACACAATTATCAAACAATTTCTGGGTAAAGTTCATAACTATGGTCTAGTAATGGAAGAACAACAAGAACCTGACGGATTAAACTGGCGGAGGAGTTGCGGTCCGGTGAGGACAAGTCTATGATAGGCAGTTTCAGACCCCCAGCCATCTCCTTCCTCAAGTTTAGTCATTGTTTGACTCCATTTTTTCGTTATAAAGAAAAAAAAGGTTACATTTAAATTACATACCCCCATTTTCTGACGTGGCACGACCAGAGCAACCAAACTAGAATCTAAGTGGAATACTAAATGTCCTGCAATGACCATAATATCCTTGTCCTTTTTAGAAAATTACATGGGGATACACACACACGGAGGCGCTCTGACGAGTACGCCTGCACTTTAGCGAAAGTGCGGACGTCTAGGATTCCCACTAGTTCAAGCGCCGACGACACTGCGCCTCTTGCCAGACTGAGACCAAGGGCATCCCGGACCAATCTGCAGTCGGGTGGAGTCGCTAGTTACCAGTTTGTAGTCGCTGCTAGGGCTGGGCATCTGGACCAAAGAACCCGAGAACCCGACCCGAACTGATCAAAAAAGCCCGATTCGGTTTGGTTTTGTGTTGGAAAATACCGGTTCGGTGCAAAGCCCTACCCGAATTACAATTTATCGGGTTGGTGTCGGGCTTGATATTTTTTGGGACCGAAAGACTGATACGGACTAAATCATCCTTCTGCTCTGCTCTTTCTTCATTCCCCTTCTTCCTCTGCTCTCTCTTCTGCTATCCTAGGTTCGATCACCTGCAAAAACTCCTTAAGCTTAGGATCATCAATCTCATCCTCATCCTCATCCTCACTCCTCTTCTCTCCCATGCCGCCCCGGCTTTTCCTAATGGCCTCCTGAGCTTGAGATTGAAGTAGAACGAAGTAGAGCAGAGTAGATTGATGAAGAATAAACTGGAAGAAAGAGGAGAGTATTCTGTAGTTGATGAAAGACGAGGAAGAGGGAAAGAACTGAAGAAAGAATATGGGTTTTCGGTGAGGATGATCTAATGGTGATGATTTGATGAATATATGGTAAATAGAGAACTGCATAATGGGAATTGCTGCAGCTACCAAGGAGAAGAAAAGAAAGGACCAGGTGGAAGGGAGGAGAAGAAAAGAAAAGAAAAGTTGTCTCCACTTTCTCTCCACCACCAAGAAAAGCTGCCTCCCAAGCATTAAAGAAAAGAAAAGTTGTTGCAGCTACCAAGGAGAAGAAAAGAAAGGACCACGTGGAAGGGAGAAGAAGAAAAGAAAAGAAAAGTTGTCTCCACTTCTTTGTCTCCACCACCAAGAACAGTTGCCTAGGATGAAATAAATATAAACTTTGCAGATAAGGTGTCCAGAACGTCTCGTGCTCCAGTGGTTGGGAGTAAGGCTTTCGTGTAAAAGGTCGGAGGTTCAAACCTCCCCTCTTGTCGAATTTTGTGTATATTTTGCATATTATTGAACTTGCAGGCAAAGCTGAGAATTTGGGCCCGAAAAGCCCGAAGACCTAACCGGCCCGTTTGGAATCTGTTTATATCGGTTTCCATTTTCAAAAAAGCCCGAACCGGCCTGGACCGACTGTTTTGGGCTTGGTCTTGATTTTACCAAATTTTGGGCTCGGCCGGACCTGAGCCCAGGCCTAGTCAATGCCCAGAACCTTGAAGTTGCAGTGAGGTCGTTGCCCATAACATTCGACCTCAATCTCCTTTGACCTCGATCGCTACCCAGAAATGGTCTGGGTTGTCTCTGGCCTCCATCCAACACGATTAGCGCCACTGTCGCGGCCTGATTACTGCAGAAGCATTGACGTTCGCACTTTAGTGACAGTGCGGACGTTCGCCGCAGAACGAGCCTATATATATAGTTTTGTCATAGTCTTCTTCTCCACTGAGACGCCACTCTTTTTTCTTCAGTGAAGAGTTTTGGGTCTAAAACCCTAAAGCCGCAAAGGCCCAGGTGAATTTATTACCAGTTTTCATCTTTTAATTCTTATCCATTAATTTTTAAGCTCTATGTTAAAGGAAAAACATATTATGTGCCTTCGTCAAAGTGACTGACGGAGAGGGAATCAAGGAATCAGTGATTACCATCAATCAACACGATTACGGATCAATCATCATTTAATGTCATCATTATAATTGATATTTCCGTTGTAATTCTCTCCCTGTATGAAGGGGCTATGAAATGAAATGAGTAGACCAATTCCAATCGTTAATTTACTTCAACAGGTTATTAGCACGAGCCCTAACCCTGTAACAAACAACCAAAACTGGCCAGAAACTTACCGAACCGGCCACCGGAAGCCCCAAACCATCCGCTGCGATATCTCCACCGGTTCACCACCTTCCGGACCCCATTACCACCAAATTTTGTCAGCAGCACCAACTCTGTCCTAGGATTCAGGAACGGGAAGCGGAACGCCAAGAACCGGTCCAGAAGTCCCTGAACCGGCCGTCACACCAACTGATCCTCCTGTAGAAAAACTGGCAGAAACGACTTTTTGCCCAGTTTCTCCTGTTTCGGCCAATACCAACTGCCATAAGCTCTTAGCCCTAGCTAACCATGCCGTGCGCTGCCCCTGCAGCCGTTGAGCACCCGTGTGCCACCTACTGCCCCTGCAGCATCGTCGCACGCCTGCTGCCCCTGCAGCACAGCAACACACTCGGGACCTCAGATCAAAATACTTCCTTCATCAAAGTTGTTCGTCTCTGTCTCTTCTATCTGACCTCCAAATTTCAGCCCTATTGGAGTCATTTTGAGACCTGTACACCATTTGAAGTAGAAGCTGTTCATAAGCGAATCTGCTCCGAATTTCAACATATAAGTTTTTGTGATTAAAGTTCCTGCTTTCTTGTCCTTTAAATTTCTTTATTTGCTGCAGGTTTTTGAAATATACGAACATAGGCTCGATTAATTGATAAGCGGAATTGTGGGGATTCACGCTTAATGAACTAAGAGCAATCGTAATTAATGAACTAAGAGTGTTCATAATAAACAAACTAAGAGCGTTCGTATGAACTAACAGTGTTCATAATGCTCGGACTAAGAGCATCCGTAAGCATCAAATTGTGACCATCTTATAAAAAAAAAAAACATCATTGTTTGGTCTAATCCAAAATATTCTTGGAAATCTAATTCTTGGTAGCAGTAAGGCTCGGAAATCTTATATTAGTTGTCATGGAAGTTTTTACTCCGAAACTAATCTATTCTCCTTTGTTTTTTGAATGTCGAATGCAAACCTGCAAAAACTCAACTTCACTAAACTAGATTCGAATGACATTGGTTATCACCGATGGGTGATTAACGTCAAGAATCACCTCAGCACTAATGAGATTCTATGGAGTAGAGCTCACAGAATATGAATTAATTGAGAAATCCTCTCGACCTTCCCGTTTTAGCAATATCGGTTGCAAAGCAATATAGGCTTGAGTGCAATATAGACGGATCACGAGATTTCATTAGCTTGTCACTACTATGGTAGTTACTGAATAAGATGACAACATACTCGTGGGAAACTATAATTCAAAGGCCCGTTGAAACTAAAAGCATTCACGAGGCTAATTATAATAGCGCACTTAAAGGAAAGAGCAAGAAGCGGAACCCTAAAAGTTAGGGGACAACAAAATGGAAGTGTGGGTCCATACAACCGCCCTACAAAGGAAGGAAAACCGTGAGATACGTAGACACGTGGCAACATTGGCCAACGTGGGATCCATGGAGGATGTCCAAATGCACAAGGTGCATCTCAATTAATGGGTGAGGTAATGCTATAGATGTGGATCTTCAAAGCATTGGTTTAAGCACTAAAATGCGAGTGGAAAAACAAAAGTTGCACAATACAAGGTGTATAAAAGATATGAGAGAGCATGAGGCTCCTCTCGCAGCTGAAGGAGATGATAGAGATGATAATAATGTCAATCTCATCATTACGGACTTCAAATCTGGCGAGGAAAACAACAATGTTGATGCCGCAGATTTTGATTAAATAGTCTTTCATTTTCCAAGAATTATGTAATGGCAATTGTGCCTTAATGAATAAATGACATTTTGGTTTTAACTCTTTCTCACTAGGCATACTCAATTAAATATGATGTCTAGGAAACTAAGTTGAGATTAGTGGTACTTAAGCGAGCCTCGCTCCACCGACCTCTCCTCTTACTTTCCTGCTCATATTTAATTGGAATTACCAAAAGGATTGAGTAACTACAATTTGTTTACATTTCATTTTATTTGGATTAGATTTGATCAAGAAACTTTGATGTAATCGTTGGCTATTATTAATAAAGTGTCAATTCTTTTAATTTCGAGCTTTATTCACTTAGGTATGTTTCCCAGAGAGCTAGAATGCCTCGCAGATAGTGCTGCTATGCACATCATACTTTGACATAGGCAATTATTCCTTGGGATGATGCCTACTCAATCTTCTGTGACTACGATGGTAGGGCCATCACAATTGATTCATGGTCAAGGACTAGCTCATTGCCAAATGGCACATTGATTTATGTCACTGAAGCTCTCTACGCTCCTAGGGCCGGAGGTCCCCCTTTTGAGCTTTCAAGATATTAGAGCCAACGGTTTTCATGTGGAAACACATAGCGAGAATGGACATAAGTTCCTTTGCATTATCTTTAATGACTACGAGTATTAGAGAAGCTCATGTGTCGCTCTAGTGAGTTATATGTAACCACCATTCGAGTAATTGAGTCCAATAACGTCATAAGAGATAATTTTTGGGACATCGACACATATAGACTTTGGCATGACCAATTGGGACATCCAGGTCATGATATGATGATCTGTTTATTAAAAGACTTCACACGGACATCCATTCTTTAGAGTGAAAAGAAGTATGAATCAAAAGTTGATTCAAGGAGAATGGTCATGCCGTCATCCCCTACGGCAAGACCTTGGCATTGACGCCAAGAGTGGCAATGTGCTACCTTTCTCTACTTCTCAAGTCAATTATGATTTCGTGGCTCAACCAAAATCGTCATTGGTTGCTTCTAAGGCCCATCGCTCGTTTCCCAAAGCCTACTCTTTAAGGATCGAGACCATCCTATGCAAAGGACACATGTGTTCTCAGAGAATCCAAAGGGATTCTGTGGATCGACTCAACCAACTTGCGGACTGCTTAAGATGAACTCCTAGCCCAAATCATATGGCTACGAGCTCACTACCCGGATCATCCCGTTCAGTCAATTCGACTTGACAATGCTAGAGAGTTTACATCGAAAATTTTTGATGACTATTGCATATCATTGGGTATTGATATCAAGTATCATATTCCCATGTACACACCCAATTGGTCTGGCGGAAAAGCCACCGTTAAATGACTACGATGGTAGCCCGGACATTGGTAATGCGCACCAATATTTCCGCTTGGGTTATGCAATATCGCATGCAGCTATGCTAATTCGTCTACGACTCATAGCAGCCACTCAACTTTTATTTGCATTACAGCTAGTGACTGGGTTTGAGTCTAATATCTCGTACTTATGCATATTTAAGTGTGCGGTTTATGTGCCAATTGCGCCGCCACAGCGCATCAACATGAGTCATTGCAACAAATGCATATATATATACATACATATATATATATATATATATATATTTGTGTAAAACCCTTGACAGGCGATCTCTTTTTCGCTGGATTTGAGGATTGTCACTTTGATGAGACAATCTTCCCGTCGTTAGGGGGAGATTAGAACTTCAACCTTCAACATGAACGACAGGAATTGCGTGGTCTGTCCCCACTATGTCTCATCTTGATCCCCTAAAAGTGACGAGATCACATATACCTGCTGCAAACATTCCTGCAAGGATTGATATCCCCACAAGAGGACATGGTGCCACCAAGAGAAGATGGGTACGGTACCACTACCATGGATGGTGATATGGTGACGTCACAAAAGTGGCATAATGGTGTCATAGGCCATGGGTTCCGCTAGAGAGCGTAGGAGACCTATAGGTTCGATGGATTCTAGCCCTAGGAAGAGAGCGAGTTTGGCACAACTTGATCCATTGATCATTGATACTCAAAATCCATCTCATGAGAATATTCTGGATTATGGTTATGTCCAAGAGACATCGTTGGGGGACGCCTCAATGTTAGAACCAATTCCTGAGAATATAGAGATCTCTATGAATTACACTAGTGTACATGGAGACGTGGAATTATTGAGACCAATGACATCGAACCTTACTCCGTTGAAGAATGCCAACGTAGAGAAAATTGGCCTAAATGGAAAGATGCGATCCAGGTTGAATTGGATTCACTAACGAAGAGGAAGGATTTTGGGCTTGAGATGCCAACACCTCCTAACATAAAACCTGTTGACATTAATAGGTCTTCGTTAGATAGCGTGATGAGAAAAAGAGATGATAATCTCGCCTTATGGAGCAAGGCTTCTCACAAAAACGCCCTGGAATCGACTACGAGAAGACATATTCTCTCGTAATGGATGTCATTGCACTCCACTACCTTGTTAGCTTGGTAGTTTCCAAATAACTGGTCACTACGTATCTCTATGGGGATCTAGATACGGAATATAATGAAGGTTCTTGTGGACTTCATTTACCCAAATCAAGTGGCTCTTGACCATGGAGAGCGTTTGCAATGAGGGTGAAACGCTCACTAAAGTGACTACTTGATTGAGAAGGGATATGATGAACTATGCCCCTGCGTTTTCATGACAAGTTCTGGATTTGTAATTGTCACGGTTTATGTTGATAAACATGATTGGAACCCTTGAGAGTTAAAGAAAACCGCTGAATACCTGAAATCCAAGTTTGAGATGAAGGACCTTGGGAGAACACAGTTTTGTCTAGATTTAGAACTTGTAACCGTGTCAATAAATGCTTTTTTATTTTGATAAAGTCAAAGATCCACTCCCATGGTCGTCAGTAGTCTTGGCCCTAAGTGGGATCCGTTTCGTCCCAGGGATGATGACGAAAACGTATTAATAGCAAAAGTGCTTACCTGAGTACAATAGGCGCATTATTGTACTTATCACAATACAAGACTGGACACCTCAATTGTTACTAACTTGTTGGCTAGATATAGCCCCACGCCAACGCAACATCATTGGATTGGTATAAAAACAATCTTTCGTTACTTAAAATGTATGATAGATATGGGCTTGTTCTATCCCTGCAGAGAGAATGACGGAAGAATGAGAACGGATCTCATTAGCCTAAGAGGCGTCGTCCAAGACGCCATGACTGGCAAAGCTACCACTGCCAAGGATGGCCGGCGTCATCCTCCTCCCTTACACCAAAACGATGGTGATGTTTGCTGATGCAGGGTATCTCTCTGACCCTCACAAAGGTCGCTCCCAAATGGGTTATGTCTTTGCCATGGGAAGCACTACTATATCTTGGAGGTCTACAAAGCAGACCCTTGTTGCTACTTCCTCAAATCATGCAAAGATCATCGCTCTACATGAAGCCGTGCGAGAATGCATATGGCTAAGGTATGTAATTAGACATATTCTAGGAACTTGTGGTTTGAAGTCTACCACAGATGAACCTACATGCATTTATGAAGATAATACAGCTTGTATTGAGCAAATGAAATTAGGTTTCATCAAGGGCGACAACACCAAGCATATATCGCCTAAGTTCTTTTACAATCAGCAACAACAAGCACTTCTAAATATTGAAGTGAATCAAATCCGATCTGAGGATAATGTAGCGGACTTATTTACTAAGTCGTTACCTAAATCCACCTTTGAGAAACATGTGAAAAGCATTAGATTAAAAAGTTATCTGAACTCCCATGATTGTAGCAATCAGGGGAGATATTGACATCAAGGGGAGGTATAATGTCTACATGTTCGATTTCGAAGAGTGAATGACATGTTGTGCTTTTTTTGTCCTTCGACCAGGGTTATTTTTGTCCCACAGGGTTTTTGTTACCTGGCAAGGTTTTTAGTGAGGCAACAACTCATGCACCATTTCGTCTTTGACTTAGCACAATGGGGAGTGTTAAAAGAAAAACATATTATGTGCTTTCGTCAAAGTGACTGACAGAGAGGGAATCAAGGAATCAGTGATTACCATCAATCAACACGATTACGGATCAATCATCATTTAATGTCATCAATGTAATTGATATTTCCGTTGTAATTCTCTCCCTATATAAAAGGGCTATGAAATGAAATGAGTAGACCAATTCCAATCGTTAATTTACTTCAACACTCTAGGGTTTAATCTTTTTCTCTTTCTGTGTTCATTCAAGTCCTCATGGACGTCACGTAGTCTCTCTTTCTCTTGTTCTCTATTTTCTTCAATCTCTCACAGCCGCAGTGCAAGGTAGGCTCTTTTTTTGTGAAGTTTGAACCCTAAATGTTAAAGTGTTATTCTTTTTGTAATATTATGAAATTATATTTTCCATAGTTAGAATTTAATGGCTTAAGTTGTTTTAATGAGTTCTTTAGTTTCTAGTGCTTGTGGATTGCCATAGATGAATGTCAGTAATCAAATAGATGATTAGTTCTTATTGTATGGGCATGTTTGTTTCACAGGACTGTCATACCCCTCCTTATTTTCTACAACAGTCCTAGACTCCTACAACCTGGGCTATGCTATACTAAGCCATAATTCATGTTTGTTGCTGCGTAGGACTAAGGCTACTGTACTGCCTTGTTTTATCAGACAAACTCATCAAAGCTCCAACCTTCAATTCTAAGTGAAGAGAAAATGGCTCCGTATTACCTACTAGACTTGTGGAAATGTAACAATCAAACAATGCAATCACAAATCCATCTATAAACTCTTCTTAAAATGAAAAATCCCAAGAACCAGTAACATTCATTCCACACTAGATTTCTGAAAGTTACAGCACATAGAACATAGCTTTTAAAGTTCAAATTTTCGGCATTGTCAATTGAGATTCCAATGCTCAATAATGCCATTATAATCAAATGTTTCAAATTGGGTCAAGTTCTATTTATTTAAGAACAACATTTTCAAACCAAAGAGGAAAACTTTTCTCTGTTTTCAAAGTTCACTCAGCAACCCCAAACACCTTACAAGGCAATGCCCAGCTTATCATACTCATTTATCAGCACAGAAAATGCATTATACCCAATTTGAATCTCGCAATCTCTGTACTCCTCCAAAGTCCTCCAAAAAATTTCATTCATCAAGAGCATGTTAATCACTATCGAATGACACATTGATGCAAAGCTTCAATCTTTGGGTGGCTCAGATGAAGAGTCGAAAATCCAATTAAAAGTTTGTCTAATGTCCTTGGATCAGATTGATGATTTTGTAATCAGAGAGCTGTCTGATTTTTCGAGGATGGTGAAGAGGTCATTGGCGATGGGAGCTGGGTCTGGTTGGGTGTGGGAGTAGCGGTGTCGCCATGGGGGTTTGGTAATGAAGCAATAGATGGGGCGGAGTTGAATTGCAGGTTTAAGGAGGTGAGAATGATGAGAATGACGAACTGAAGGGAAGAGCAGAACGAGTGAGATAGGCTTCCACAATCCCATGGTTTTTGGTGTCTCTATGGTAGAAGGTGTTGGAATGTTTTTGGGATTGTGTAGTCTCATTAAAACAGTCCATATTGTTGCCAAACATGGGATAGCTTGTGTTGCACTAGATAATGATGTCCAATCTCATCCAGTCCCTTGTAACAAACACCTCATTGAAAAATATTATAATTCAATTTATTTATTTATATATTTATTTGTTTGGTTCTTGAAGGTTGAGGAGATTGCTGATGAATTCGTATAGGTATGTGTTGTTCATTACCCGTGTTTGGTTACTAGGAAGATAAATAAATGATTGATTGAAATTTGAAACTGACTTTTTGTTACAGGGTAGCCATAAACAGGGCATGTTTTCTCATTAGGGTCCGTTGAAACTTGAAAGGGATCGAGAACATCTTGGAAAATTCGATGCAAGAAGTGACGAAGGTGTGTTCCTAGGTTACTCACTGAACAGTAGGGCATATCGAGTCTACAACAAGAGAACTCGAGTGGTGATGGAATCTATCAATGTCTCGATTGATGATCAGCTTGTCAAGCAGGAAGAGTCTTATGCAGATACTTCTTCAACTTCAAACACTCTGCCAGAATCTAAGTCAAACAATGACAAGGAAGAGGAAATAACTGACAGCATTTTTGAACCTGCTCCGACAATAAGACAAGGTTTCAAACAAGTTCGAAATGATCATTCTAGTCAAGACATCATTGGGAAAGTATCAGATGGTTTAAGGACCAGAAGTCAAGCTATCACACAGGTTCAAACTGTTCCAAATGGATGTCAAGACTGCATTTCTCAATGGCATCTTACAGGAGTAGGTATATGTGGAACAACCTCAGGGTTTTAAAGATCCACATCACTTGAATCATGTGTACAGACTTAAGAAAGCACTGTATGGACTGAAACAGGCTCCTCGTGCCTGGTATGAAAGGCTTTCCAATTACCTAGTGGAAAAAGGGTATTCTAGGGGTTCCATTGATAAAACATTGTTTGTGAAACATGAAAACTCTAATGTTATTATTACTCAAGTATATGTTGATGACATTGTTTTTGGCTCTACCTCTAAGCACCTAGTTAAAGAATTTCAGTCGATCATGGAAAGTGAATTTGAAATGAGCATGTGTGGTGAGCTAACATTTTTTCTTGGATTACAAGTAAAACAGCTTAACACAAGTTTATTCCTTTCTCAAACCAAATATGCTGAAAATCTGATCAAGAAATTTGGGCTTCAATCCAAGAAGGTGGTCAACAATCCCATGAGCACCACTACAAAGTTAAGCGAAGATAAAGATGGAACTTCAGTTGATTCCACACTCTACAGAAGCATGATTGGCAGCCTGCTCTATCTCACTGCCAGTAGGCCCGATATTTCCTACAGTGTAGGAGCGTGTGCTCGATTTCAAGCAAATACTAAAGAATCACACTTAGAAGCTGTCAAAAGAATCATCTGATATGTTGCTGGTACAGTTAACTGTGGTATTTTCTATACTTTTGACACTAACGTGGAAATTGCAGGGTATTCTGATGCTAATTGGGGAGGAAACTTAAAGGATAGAAAAAGCACTTCTGGAGGCTGTTTCTTTATTGGGAACAATCTTGTGGCTTGGCACAGCAAGAAACAAAACTGCATTTCACTATCTACTGCAGAAGCTGAGTATGTTGCAGCTGGGAGTTGCTGCACACAAATGCTGTGGATGAAGCAAATGCTTCATGATTATGGCATCACTCAAGGTAAGTTGTCTATTTTCTGTGACAACACAAGTGCTATCAACATCACAAAAAATCCTGTTCAACACTCTAGAACAAAGCACATTGATCTTCGCTATCATTTTATTAGGGATTTGGTTGAGCATAATATACTTGAGTTAAGTTTTGTGCCCACTGAAAATCAACTTGCTGATCTGTTCACTAAACCTCTTGATATTGTTAGGTTTGAGATGTTAAGAAATGCCCTTGGGATCTGTGCTAAGTGTTGAGGCATTCTTGTGGTTGGTCATTGTTGAATGAGAAAGTTGTGATCTTAGTGTACTTTGACCATTATCCTCAGTGAATTGCACATTTCATCAGTTAAGTGTCCATTGTTATCATGTCTTATTCTGGACAAATAATTGTGTACTCATGTTTAGTCACTGAATCAAGTAATCTTGTTATGCAGTTCACTTACAGCTTTATGTGGTGGCATGTTTCGTGTTCCTTGTCAAGAGAGAATAGGTGAAGTAGGAGAAATGCCTAAAATGCTCAGATGGTTTATTCCCTCTTCTCAAAGTAACCAGGTCCTAATTGTGGTGAACTTTCTAGGATTTGCAAGAAACGAGAATGGATATCTGTATCCCTCCTCTCAAAGTAATCAGGTCTTGGTTGTGGTGAACTTTCCAAGGTTTGCAAGAAACGAGTTGGTAGGTGACCTATGTACGAAAATTGTGAAAATTCAAACATCAACTCGAGACTCTCTTCTTGGAGCATCCTTGTTATGCTTAGTACCCTAAGATCGTCTGGTCTGGGAGTTGCTAAGACGGGTCTTGTTACATGAGTTCTTGTTTACAAAATAAAGAAGTCTATGACTCAACTAAAATAAGTACCTAGGAAAAATGTTTCCTACTTCTCCTAAGAGATCTCTTGAGCTCAGTTTATTTATAAAGTTCTTCTTCTTCACTTCTCCTCTCTTTCACTGAACATGTTTCTAAGCCCCATGTACTGCTTGTACTCACTTTCTTCACCGATTTACTCTTTCATGTCTAATAATGAGTACCAATCCTATTTGTTGATAGAATACATCATGATTGATGCTATGAAATATGTGTCCGTCACTAAGTGAATTATGCTCTCTGTGCTTAAACTATGCTATACCTTCTCTTTTCGATATGGTCAATACATTAATTGCTTTGATACCTAGCAGAGGAATATATTGTGTGATATAATTGCAGATTGTGGGAATCCATGGTTCTCCTTGATTGCCATTTGTTTGAATTCCATTTCCTTACTGGTTAAGCATAACTTGAGGGGGAGAGTTTCATTCCATGCGTGAATCTCGTAATTATAACTTGTCATAAATTTTCTTCCCCTTTGGAGACGCTATCTCCAACCGATATGTCTCTTGATTTTCTCTAACCTTACTGGTTCGCTGTATATAACCTATGATATCTCTTTCGGATTTCACTCTGGTTTGTCTAAATGTGTAGGGTTTTTCAAACAATGTTTCTCTCACCATGGTTTGCACAAAGAAAACTACTCGCCTTGGTGGACACTGATGCCTTCCTCTTCCAGAGGAGGGTCGTCAGGCCGCTGCCAAAGCCGGCGTTCTCCATCCCGGCATGCAACGTGAACGCAGTCGGAGTCCTCCTCTTCGTCCATCTTCTTCTGGTGTACCTTCTAATGTCCCTCATCCTCCTGTCTCTTTGGATAGTCTTCGTGACTTTATTTTGGTGGCTGACTGGCGGATTGCATGCCTCACTACCGACATGGACGACATGCACTCTCTTCTTGTTCATACCCATCATGCCCTGACCAACCTCACCAAGGAGATTCGGAACATGCAGCGCCACCCTCCCGGGTTTGACGCTCCCGGTCCATCCACTGCAGTCCAGAAGGCAGCCACACAGGAGGAGAGCATGGATTCCATGGACAGCGAGGAGTATCAAGACACTGTGACCAAGCTGCTGGAGGAGTTTGACGTGCCTTCCCATTCAAAGGGGGAGAAGTAAAAAGCAAATCTTTCATCTTCTATCTTTTTTCTGTTTCTGCATTTTAATTTTTCTTGGACAATATTTATTTTAGTTTTTGGGGTTGTAAGTGCATAAGCACAAACTATTTGGGATGCTTATTATTATTAGGGCTAAATACTGGTTACTATCCTGTAGTTTAGGTCCAAAATCAATTCAGTCCCTGAACTTCTAATTTCATCAAAAACGCCCCTGCACTTTCAATTTTGATCTAATAGGTCCAATTGGTTAATATTCTGTTATGGGTTCAAGTTATAGTTGGATTATTTGTTGAAAAACTATTTATTTTTAATAGTATGACTCACTCCTAACTTGACTGTGCAGGCCACCTCGACACCACATCATAAAACATAGGCCATATATGAGCCACATTAGCAAGTTAAATAATTCAATTGTCAGAAAACTAACAAATTGGACCTATTAGATCAAAATTGAAAGTGCAGGGGTGTTTTTGATGAAATTAGAAGTTCAGGGACTGAATTGATTTTGAACCCAAACTATAGGGTAATAATCTGTATTTAGCCCTTATTATTACTATTTTATTTGATATCTATTTTGGCAACTTGGATCTGGAAAAGGATGGAAACTGATTCCTTAATCCAAGTAGTACCTTTTTGTTTATGATTAGTGGTTATCTGTAAAATCTGACATGCAGGGATACAAAGATGAAAAGGTCATGTGTTGAATGGGAATGCCCAAAGGGGGAGATTGTAGGTATATTGGGCTATTACCATTCAACACATGACTTTCCAATGGTCACAAGGAAAAACAGAAGATGTAGTGGACTTGGAGAAAAATTCTCCTGTCTTCTCTGTGGTTCAAGGAAACAAAGAGAAAGATCGCAGAATCATGAGGAGAAGATCAAGGAGAATCATCTCACGAGATCTTGAGTTAAAGATGGTATTCATACCATATCAGACTGCATGATTCTGAATTGATATGCATATCAATTAGAGTGATTGAATATTCACATCTGCATTAAACGTCTTTTTGACATGCATATCGATCGTAGATTGGCTTTTCATAAAGTTAGAATGTTTTGAATGTTTATCAAAATCAGTTTGAAAACCTTTCTAATTTTATCTTGTTTTTTATGACAAGAAAAGATTTGATTTAGGGGGAATTTTGCTCCTCTATAAAAGGTCTTCCAAACTACATTGTGATGTAGAGTTTTTCAGTATTAGACATTTTGTTTTTGTGTGTTGCATAGTCTTCACAAACTGATTTCTGGAAAAACTCTCCTTCATATTTACTTATTCTTTTCACTGCATCCTTTCTCTTATAACGTATTTGAGATCAGTGTGTCCTTGATACAAGGTGAAAGGGAAAGATTGATTTTGTAAAGCTCACCTGACTTTGAGAGATTTGAGTTTGCAGTATAGGTTATTCAAATTGTATACAAGTTAGCATTGTTGCTTGTAACGTGGTTGTGTTGAATACCACGACTTGTGATCTGTAACAATTTGATTCATATTGGATTTGTTCCTCGTGTTGGCTACGTTAAAAGCCACGCAGTGAAGTTTCCTCAGTGGTGAGGTTTACACTGCGTCAGCAATTCTTGTGTTCTTCATTCTTGAGTAGTTTAATCACAAAACCTTGTTTACTACATAAAACCATCCAGTTCTTATTCCATCTGGTGTTTTCATCCTTTCTGATATTTCTCATACTTCCATCTTGCATCCTGTCAAAAGCTGATTTGGGTTTCAATCAGCCTTGAAATTGGAGAAGATATGTCAATGAAATTGGAGATAATATTAATCATGTTGACGTGAGCTGTTAGTAGTCTAGGTTCATCGTATAATTTATTTACATTTTTTTTTTATCAATTAGGATAGTTGACTCATTGTGTATAATTACATACTCAATTTGTACATTGATGTATACTATAAGAGCATCCTTAAGAGATGAATTTTAACATGGTATCAGAGCAATAAGCTCTTAAGACCTTTACCAATTGAATTTTAACATGGTACCACAAAAGTTTCATTTAGAGAGAAAACAGAGAGCTTAGGGGGGATTGTACTATATGGAAATGACACATACTACTGACCTCAGTGCTAGTAAAGTACACCATGTTCAGAAGAATACATCAACAGGGAAAGAGAGAAAAAACATATTAGGGCATCTATCATTTACCTACCTGAGGAGTTTACTTCCTACCTTGTTCAAAACTTGCAAGGAGTCTGATTTTCAATGTGAGACATGCATTCAAGGAAAGAGTCGCCGTACTAGATACCCTCTCATCAATTCTACTAGTGTTATGTCATTTGACTTGATCCACTCAGATGTATTGGGGCCTTGTCCAGCTACTTCTTCTGGTATGCAGTATTTTCTATTATTTGTGGATGATTGTACAAGAATCTGTTGGGTTTATCTGTTGAAGCATAAAAGCGAAGTTTGTTCTGTGTTCCAAATTTTTCATACCCATGATCCAAACCTAATTCCAAACTCTCATCAAAGTCTTTCACTCAGACAATGGTGGTGAATATGGGAACCATGCCCTCCATCAATATCTCAACAAGCATTACATTATCCACCAGACCACATGTCCCCAAACTCTCCAACAAAATGGAATGGCTGAAAGAAAAAATTGACATATCCTTCATGCTGCCCGCTCCATGCTATTAGGAGCCCACATACCCAATTACTTCTGGGGTAATGCCATCCTTACCACCGTTTATCTTCTAAATCGCTTGTCTCCACAAGCTCCATGCATACATACATCCAAAAACATTACTTGAAGATCTTGGCAGTTCTTTACCCTACCACCACTCCATACCCTTCCATCCAAGATCTTTGGTTGTGTGACTTATAGACACATTCTTCGTAATCAGAGAACAAAGTTGCATGCTTGTGCTGAGAAGTGTGTTTTTATGGGATATGGTTCTACCCAAAAAAGATATAAGTGCTACAATCGCTCTACCAGGAAGTTGTATGTTACCATGGATGTAACATTCTGTGAGCAACAACTTTTCTTTGCTCCGAAGACATCTCTTCAGGAGGAGAGCACATCAAGAGAAGAGCATCTTCTTCAATATTGGAAGTACCAGAAATTGTTGTGGAATAAACAATTGATGTACAAGAAAAAAATCAAATGGATCAAGAAAAACCAACAACCGGAAATTATGATCAACTAGAAGCCCCAACAACAGGATTTGATGATCAACCTCAGTCAGTCTTGCCAGATTCAACTGAAGACAGCCCCAGTCCTACCACATCGGTCCCTATTTCTCATGAGAATGCTCTTGACGTAAGTCTCAATCCTGAACTTGAGTCAGATATTGTTATAAATGATGAGCATGTCCTTGATCATGAGACTAATGATATTATAGATAATGAGGCTAACCCTGAAACATGACCCAACATCGAAACAAGTGTGGCCCCCCCCCCCCCCCAAATATCAATTGCCAAATCGTACAACCGAGAAGGAAGGCTAAAGCCCAGTATGAGCCAAATCTTAAAGGCAAAGCCAAATACCCCATAAGGTCAACTCATAGGTTGTCCAAGTCATATGCATCATTTGTCTTTGAATTATCTACTATTGTCATTCGAAATAAAGTGCAGGAAATATTAGCATATCCCAAATGGACTGGAGCAATAAAGGTTGAAATGGAAGCTTTAGAGAAGAATTATACATGGGAGCTAGTACCAAAATCTCAAGGAAAGAAAAAAGTGGGGTGCAAGTGGATCAATACCTTGAAGAATGCTGCTGATGGGACACTGGACAGGTATAAAGCAAGGTTAGTTTTTAAAGGCTATACTGTGAGATCCCGAATTCTAAAGTTGGTTGAATTCAATTTTGAGGTTGGAAATAGAAAGTAGAGGTCGCAACGAGTTCGCAGCAATTTTTAAGGAATTTTTGAAGTTTAATTGGAAGAAAATTGAAATGTTGAAGTGGCGTATTCTGATTGGTGGAGAGGCTGACATGTGGCGTGTGGAGAGGAGACCAGCTATCATCCATGTGTGTTGATGGCGTCATTATCAACCTTAGTCACTTGACACATGTCAATATGTGGTTTTGTTTGGGTGGTTTATGTGGTGTTGACATGTGGCACCAAGTGGACCACTCCTTGGTTGACACGTGTCAGTTTTTAGCCTATAAATGGGAGACCAGCTGCTTCTTCATTCCATACCAATTTTTCCCGAGAGTTAGTCTCTCTCATCTCTCAAATTATCTTTCTCTAGCTTTCTCTCTCTAAAACTTAGGCGGATCATAACTTTTTATCCGTAACTCTAATTCAGGATCCGCAAAAAGCTACGGCTTCGTCTTGATGTCTTTTTTCTATCCATGGAGATTTGAGTTAGATCCAATGGTCATTTCTAGAAGGCGAATTTTAGGAGGCTTGACTTACGATCGGTGTTCTAGGAGGCGATTCTTATTGTCGAGGTGAGTGAGTTGTGTAATTATGTTTCAAAAATTCTTATTTGCTATAAAAATTGAAGAAAATCATGATTTTATCCATTTACGAAATATCTCTCTATTCTCAAGTGAAACATGTCTATTTGAAAAATATGCGGAGTTTGTATATATTATGTGCTGAATCCATTGTTTGACTAGTCATGGAACATGTGAACTTCTTGATTAGTTATGCCAAGGTAAGGATGTGTCACACAGTGGTATAGGGCTAGAGAAGGTCATTAGGGTGCCCGTGGTGGTCACTAAATTGAATGATAACCAATAATAAAGGATGACGCGATGTGATGAATTGTTGTGAATTGATGTGTATACGATATACTACTTTATAGCGTGTGTAAAATGACATGGCTTTATTGGTATATTACATGATCTACTCACTGAGCGCGTGGTGTTGCTCACCCACTCATCTCTAATATCTTTTGCAGAGTCGTACTAAGAGTTTATCGAGCCGGAAATGGGTTGGACAAGCCTAAAATGAAGAGCCTAGAAGGAATAGTTTATTTATATTCTACTTTGTAACACTCACACCTCAGATTCAGTGTTAGATGCTTAAAATTCACTGACACCTAGTCCAGGGCCTGACATACACACAGACATATGATATTGATTATCAGGAAATTGCATCAGTAGCCAAGATTAGTACTATCCGTGTACTAACGTCTCTAGCTATGAACTTGGATCGGCCCCTGAAGCAGTTCGATGTGAAGAATGCATTCTTGCATGGAGATCTGAAACAAGAAGTAAACATGGATCTAACCCCAAGGATTCATTGCACCTTTGCATAAAGGAATGGTTTGCATATTGAAAAAAATCTCTATAAGGACTCAACCAATTCTCAAAGCATGGTTTGGAAGGTTCAGACAGTCCATGAAGGCATTTGGCTACAAGCAGAGTAACTCATATCACTCTTTCTTCTTGAAGAGCAAAAATGATAAGATAACTGCCCTGATTATCTATGTGGATGATATGATAGTGACAAGAAATGATCAGGTAAAAGTGAAGAAACTGGAAGCTTACCTATCATCTGAATTTGAGATGAAAGATCTTTGTGGACTAAAGTATTTCCTTAGCATTGAGGTGGCCAGATCAGAAGAAGGCATTTTCCTATCTCAGAGGAAATATGTTTTAGACTTACTCACTGAAACAAGCAGATGCATCGATGGAGCAAAATCATAAGTTAGCAGAATATCCTGATCAAGTGCCTGCTAATCAAGAGAGGTATCAAAGACTAGTTGACAGACTCATTTATCTCTCCCACACTCGTTTTGACATTGCATATGCGGTGAGTGTGATGAGCCAGTTCATGTATGCTCCAAGTGAAGACCACATGAATGCACTATATCGTATTCTCAGCTATTTGAAGTCAGCTCCTAGCAAGGGGATCATATTTTCTGAAAATAATTATTTGGAGGTTGCTGGATAAACTAATGCAGATTGGGTTAGGTGTATTACTGATAGAAGATCAACCTCAGGATACTTCACCTTTGTGGGAGGTAACATTGTTACATGGAAGAACACTAAACAAAAAGTAGTTGCCAGATCTAGTGCAGGGCAGAGTACAGAAGAATGGCCCAAGTTGTACGTGAAATGCTATGGCTAGGTAACTTACTGAAAAACTTAGGGTTCAAGCCCAAACAGGCTATGGACCTATTTTGTAACAACAAAGCAGCCATAGACATAGCACATAATCTGGTTCAACATGAGAGAACAAAACATGTTGAAGTGGATAAACACTTCATTAAAGAAAAGCTGGAGGCAAATATCATTGATGTACCTCATGTGAAGATTGGAGATCAACTTGCAGATATGCTAACAAAAGCTGTTTCTAGTAAGGTATTTCATAGCTCACTTGACAAATTGGGCATTCAAGATATCTATGCACCAACTTGAGGAGGAGTGTTGACGTAAGCTTATTGGTTTATGTTCATTGTATCAATTTACATTTATTTTATGTATCAATTAGGATAGTTGACTCATTTTGTATAATTACTTACTCAACTTGTACATGAATGTATACTATAAAAGCCTCATTGAAAGGTGAATAAGATTATCATATTATTCTCATATACTCTTGACAAATTAGACCTCGTAGCTAGTTGTACTGATTACTACTCACAATGTTCATGAAATTATTGTTGGGAAAATGTTATAAAAGTTAATCTAATAGCATCACTATCGTATCAGCGAAACTTTATTGAAATTAATTTAGTGTTCATGGGACGACTAAAGGATAGGATGATATTTGACTTGATTGAATTTACCTGAAAGATAAAATAGGAGCTATCGTGGAAAGTAAGTCTGGCTATTGTTTTTTGGGTTACACATCGCATGACTGTGCTTGCAGCTTTCAGGCTTTTACAGGTATAAACTTGTTAATTAATATCTATCTAAATTTGGTTAAGAAATTTGTCTTTTATTAGATATAGTTGATAACTTTTATTCAAAAAAAAGATATAGTTGATAACTTGATATAGAAGGTCTACATTTAATCACAAGGTTACACTACTAGAAAAACCCCCCCAATGCACACAGATGAGATTCACACAAATATTCACACGGATAGATATCTGTGTGAAAAACACTACAATACACACAGATATCTATATGAAAACAATATTCACACAGTATACCGTGTGAAACATATTCTAAAAGTGGGGCCGCAAAAATTCACACGGATATCCGTATGAAACTCACATGGATTTTCGTATGAAATAAGATGATACACGTGTGTTTGTGTGAATTAATTTTTTTTTCACATATCTGTCAGAAATTCATACGGATATCTGTGTGAATAAAATTGACACACAAAAATCCGTGTGAATTGTATTTCAAAATAAAATAAAAATTAATTAAATACATTAAATTTAATAAATATATTTAGTTTCACACGGATATGTGTGTGAATTTTTTTTATTTTATAAATTTCAATATTCGTTATTATCTCATAATTGAACATTTATCTCTCTCGAATAACTTCAATTAAGGAGTTACGAAGAAGTTTGCCATGGATAGACTCTAGGTTGGTTATTTTGTGATTTTTATCTTTAAACTTCCTTCTTATCTTTTACAATGTTTGGTATTTAGAGATATCAAGTTATCAACCCTAGCAACCACTCATTTTTCTCTCCTCTCTCTGGGCCGCACGACCCTATCTTCTCTCTCTCTCTCTCTCTCTCTCTCTCTCTCTCTCTCACCCGCGCACTGTCACCGCCGGAAATCATGGCGTCCGGCCACTGATTCTTAACACCGCCACCACTACTCGAACCACAGCACAAAGTCGACGACCCAAACCTAAGAAGAATCGACGGGTTGTACCGAGTCTAACCTGAGTGCGCAGCCACCACAGTTCTCGCCCCTTGCTCCTTCCTATTCCGGCGACTCCTTCCACTCACCGACATCACCAATCGACTCAGATCGAGCCAATTAACGATACCCAGAAGCTTCTTCCCTTAATCGAGGTCAAGGTAAGGCATGGGTATTCAATTTCCTCTGTTTACAATTTGTCCCAAGTCTGCCTAATTTTGCTGGTTTTTATAGGATCTGTTGACCTATTTCTCTTCCAATATCCTCCGATTTGGATTCGAATCATTATGGGTCTTCCACCTCAAGCCATAACTATTTGGATCCAACAATTCGAACTCGCAGTCAAGGTAATCCTTGAAGAAATTTTAAATTTATGGTTTTTGATCAAATCTTCCTCCTTACTGTAGCGAAAATTTTTATAAATGGTCTGCGAAGCAGGAATATTGAATTGTCACAGCTCAGATGAATGGATTGGGTAGTGTTTCTGGAGATATGGCATGCAGCAGCACAAGTTGTAATGGAACTCTTCCAGCCCGATGGATTGGTGGTATTGATATGATGGTATTGGGGATGAAAAGGACAAAAAATTGAGGGACCAAAAAGTAAATATGTAAATAATTTAATAAAAGTTTAATAAATATATTTCATACACACAGATTTTTTATTTTTATCAGGAGTAATTGCTGGAGCTGTGATTTAAGTGGGACCCATCAAATACATTTACACGGATAGCAAAAATCTGTGTGAAAGCAGCATTAGCAACGCCAGCAATACGTACGGATTATTAATCCGTCGTTGTACCGTGTGTATTGGCACTTTCACACGGATTTCCGTATGGAATACTACGATTTCACACGGATTCTCACCCGTGTATGATGGGGGGTTTTTCTAGTAGTGTTAGGATCTCTGCATTGCTTAATTAAATAGAAATTCCTCAAATGCAATGAAAAGCATTGTCCTTTTCTGGTTAGATTTTTCATTTAATAAATTTATTTAGTATATAGGATTAGAAATAATTTAAAATTTAACAGCTTTTTCATCATGCTAATGGGTCTGCTCCCTAAAGGCACATGAATGCACTACTGATGTTTCTACTTAAATAAATAAGAAGAAAAATAGTACTTGCTGGGGCGTGTTCTCTTATAATCACATACATAAGAGGCTTCATAAAAATACTGATTTCATGCCATTTGAATGTAGTCTTTGACTTAAAATACATGAGTCATTTTGTTTTGTACTGTGCTTCTTTATAAGAGATATTGAGTTGCTGAGGCACTTAATTGATTTAGGCTGCTGGTCATGACCAATTAAATGCAAGAAAGTTCTTTTCTTACACCCATGAAGGTCATGTTTCTCTCTATTAACACTCTAGAAATTTCCATGCAAGTATTAACACACGCAGACGCAGTAGATGAGTCTGATTTCCATACATGTTATTTAGACGTTATGAATAGGTGGGGAATATGTAAGGAAAATGAGAACGGCTAGCTGTTTAATTTCGGGTTCGGCATCTTAGGCTATTGGAGTAATTTGAATTCAGTTTTTCTTCGAGGTGATCAACTGATCATGTTCCAAGGTAATCATTGTTGGATTGCTGAAGTATCAAGCTGACTGTTTTCTTCATTAGAGCATGTTTATATGTCTGATATTCTTGAGTTCATCTACTTATTTGTCTGATATCATTACTATTTCATGCAGCCACAAACCAGAGTCTTGAGTTGCGTCAACCCTGAGAGTGCTTCCTTCTCATGCACAAAGGCAGAAGTTTCTATTCTCCTTCACTTCTGTAATTTCTTTTTTCTCTTAGCTACGTATTTGTGAATTTGATGAGGAGCAATAAAATTTTTGTCATAGTGAATTAGTGATGTGTAATATTTTGCCAGTATGATAATTGATTTTCTGCATTTAATTAGAGAATCAATATATAATTTTTTTCTTAAAAGTGAAAAAAAAAATTATGCATTTAAAAAACGTCATTGAAATATTTTGAATGACGTTTTCAAAACGTCATGATAATTTTTAGGGGTATTTTGAAAATGTCGTTGAAAGATTTTAATGGTGGTTTCTAAACGTCACTGAAGTTTTTTAATAGCATTTTTAATTTGTTTAGGAAAAGATGGTAATCAATATTTACGGCGTCCGGAGATGGCGTTTAAAAACGCCTTGGAATGGATTCCATGACGTTTCAAAAATGTTTTTGTGTAGTAGTGTCAAGACAAGCCCACAGCTGTTGTTTCGTGTGTGAGCAATTTGGTAGAGGCGTTACCGACTGTGCTTGAGAAGCCTTCTTCCTCAGTCGTCCATTTTTATCATGTTACTCTCATTCAGGAGAGTGCAACTTCTAAGCTTCTCAAAACTGTGCAGTCCAAGATTTTAAGCCAGATAGTTGGTTTCAAAACTGAGCAGTGTTTCAACATTGGGCTTAGTTTGCAGCTTTCTAGTGAAAAGCTTTGGTGCTTAAGTGGCTTCTTCAGGAGACTTATAAGCCGCAGAATTATGGGGGTCGATAGCTTTCTTGAAAAGAAAACGCAGGAAGGACTGAACATAATTATTGTTGAGGTTGGTCCTCGGTTGTCATTTAAAATAGCGTACGTGTTCTTCCAATGCGGTCTAAATATGTAGAGCTTGTGGCTTGACAGATATGACTCATTTGGAACAGTGAAGGAGGTACTTTCTGTTTAGTAAGGGGTACTTGCATGACCAACAGATTAATGAGTTTGCTGCAATAGTTCGTGATCAGATGACAGAGTGTGTTTACACCCAACAACTCATTTCTTTTGAAACGAGTGTGATTCCAGACAAAGTACGCCATATTCCTGTAATGGAGAGAGGTTGGAAGGCATTAGAGGAGATTAATCAGGAAATGGGTTTGGCATTTGATAAGCAAGATCTCCAGTACTACACGAGGCTATTCAAGGAAGAAATGAAACGAAATTCATAACAGTTGAACTCTTTGATATTGCACAATCCAACAGTGAGCATAGCAGGCACTGATTTTTTACTGGTAAAATTTTTATAGATGGACATCCTATGGACAAAATTCTAATGCATATTGTGAAGAGCACTTTGCAAGTAAACCCAAACAATTCTTAAATGAATGATAGAAGTTAGTTGTTGTATTTAGTAATTTTTTAATGTGTAGTTCATATGCATTTTGATTCATTTTGTGTTGGTATTAGAGGTGGAAAACGAGCCGCTAGGCCTAAGCACGACATGAGCCTGGCACGACCCGAGTACTTTATTCAAATGGGTCGGGCTGGGTGGAGAAATATGAGCACATTGGCGCAGCCTGACACGGCCCGAGCACGACATATTGCGGCCCTCCATCCGTCCCGTTTCTATAATATAAATTTTTTACTTTATAATATAAAGATAGTATATATTTATAAAGAATAAACTAATATTTAAGTGTAAACAATAAGAGAAATTTTAAATACACTCCCTCAACTACTCAATGCACATCCCTTATATTTTTATGTCTCATTTTTTCTTCAAACTTTCATCTATGCTCCTCATTAAATAAATAAATGAGAAAAACATTTAAAAAAAAATTAGGTCGGCTATATATCATAAATTTTTATTTAATACATTCTTTTACTATAATTTTTTGATTTATTGTGAAATTAATTTCTAATTAATATCAATATGGTAATTCCTAATTATTTTTCTTCTTTTTTACATCAATGATGTTACGTCCCGAACGTAAATTTATCAGTTTACTAAACGGCAATTATTTTCACCTTTTACTTTGTTCGATACTTTTAATGGTCCTAAAAGTTAACTTTTTGTTCGGATCAGTTTTTGAGAAAATTTCCTTCATGAAAGTCATAGAGAACATTAAACCGAGTCCGTGCATATATGGTTCGTAAATATCGAAGTTCGTATGCAAAAATTATAAGCGAAAGACTAAAATTACGGTTGGAGGTAAGTGGTATAAATTCAAAAAAAAAAATACTGTGGATAGGTCAGAACTGACCTACCCTATAACTCTCTCTCTCTCCCCTCCTCCGATCTCTCTCCCTCCCTTTCCACTTTCACCGCTGCAACTCCTCCATCTGGCCACCTGGGAGCATGCCACCGGCACCGTTCGATTCCTCTCTTCATCCTCAACACACCTACGGTGGTAGCTCACGGCGTCTTGGCCGGAAAACGGAGAACCAAGGTCGAGAAGTTTACTGTAGCAAAAGAGGTCAATGTCGTTTTCTTCCAATTCCAACCACCACATGCAACCAAACTAGGTTCTTTGGAAGCGCCTTGATCCATCGTTCCTGCTCCTCAAATCTCTTGCAACAAATCAAAGTGTGGAAGGAGAAATCACGTCGGGAAATTTTTATGCATTATTCCCTGTCGGGTTTTTCAAGTTTGCTTGGTTTCCGGCCACTTCAAGGTATTTTCTGACTTTATCACAGTTGAGAAAGTTGTTGGAAATGTTGAGATGATGTTGTACATAAAATTTGGTGACCGGAGGTGGAGGTTGCCAGCGGCGCGTGGGCCATTGGTGACTCGTGGAGGCGCATATGGCCGGTTTTAAATTCCTGTTTTTGGCTAAATAATTCAATCGTGAGTTGTAGAACATGTAGATGTGTTTTTGGTAAAAGTTGGAGAAGTTTGATATCGATTGTGAATTTCTAAAGTTTGGAGTTTCGGATGCCGATTTATGGGAATCCGACATTCGGATTTCCCTTGTTCCCGCTATAGAATACTTTAGTCGACAGATTGATATTAGTGGTGAAGTTTGGGTTGAATCCGAGAAGTAATAGAGATGTTGGTTTACGTTGGGTTTCGGGTTTCGTTTTAAAATCGTATTTATTTATCAAATTGTTGTTTACGAAATATAATTATGTACAGGACGAGGTACCGACTCATCGCTCGACGAGGATCCTTACACTTGGGTACCATGTTAGCCGTATACTGTGAGTGGACTTTTGATTTTAAGTGATGCATGTGGTTATTTTTCCCGAATTATTGACTTAAGTATTTACCATTCTATTATAACTTGAGCATATATTGAGTTCAGAAATTGACTTCAGGTTATCTCGTGATTTTCACTTTCAATGATGATTTCCAGAGATTGATTATGATTCATTTCCGTTACATTTGCAGAAGTGGATTTTGTGTTACTATTTTGTGTGATTTTGAGTTCCGATGATTTATCTCCAATTTATAATTATTATTTTCAACTTATGTTTTGTGGACGGATTTGTGAGTATTCTTTTGGTGTGTGGGACACATAGTGATTTATTTGTTTATCTTGAGATTTTCCGAGCACGGTTGGGAATCCTACTCGTGTTTTCATTTGTGAGATTTTGGGGAAACTTTACTTGTTTTTGGGTTTTCTATTGTATTCTTCACAATGGGTCGATTTATTTAGTTCTCCTTCTCACGTGGGTGTAATCGAGCATTATTAGTACTCCTCCCTGCTTACTATGTGTTTGTGGGTGAGTTGAGCATAGAGCCTGGGAGGCTCCTACCCGAGCCTAGGAGGCTCCCTTCATTGCATGGTGATATTTTCTTCCCAATATCCTTCTGTTACTTGACTAGTACTGGGACAAGTCCGATCTTGTTTAACCAGCAAGGTTGGACTTATTTTCTTGAGTGTCGGAGTTTCAATCTTTTTACTTGGTTGTTTGTGACTAGGGGGCTAGTCGGTTTTCTTGAGCTGAACACCAGTCGGTTTGTTTTCCTTGATTGTTGCATGCATCGGATTTTTACAGGAATAAACGTAGGAAAGTATAAACTCCTTTTTCTTTACAATTACTTATTTTTATGTCCACTCACGCTAACGTTTTTATGTACTTTCCCCCTGGGCCCTTTGGTTTCATTTGCCCAGTCTGCAGAGTAGTTGATTCGGCATAGTAGGATTCGGGGCATAGCATCTGCTTTTGTTGTTTTCATATTGTAGGTTAATCGCTGAACCTACTTGTATTATGAATTCTTTTTCTCTTTTAGATTGCTCTGATAACATGTGGGACAAATGTTGTAAAGTTTGGGAGCTACACTTGTGTATTTGGTTTATGTTGTATTGTTCAGATTTCAGTTGTTAATTGTAGAGTTATTGTGATTTGGGGAGCAGGGTGGCTCCAAAAGAATAAATATCGATGTTTATTAGAAGTGTGAATGTGTTTCTACAGGTATTGGGTAGTCCATTTTTACGGGTGACTCTGTCAAATTTTTGGTAGAGTTATTCCTAAAGTGGGTCCCACAGGGTCACCTCGGATTTCATGGTGAAATTCGGGGCGGGTCCTGTCAAATGAGGTTTGTATATATATCGCTAGAAGATTTAATAACTTAACTTTCTTTCCTTTGTTGTTCTTCATGTTAAAAAACTTATTGTTAGTATTACAATTTAAATGAGAAAAATTCTCTGCGCTAGGGTTTCTTTAGGGTTGAAAATTTTTGGCATAGTCGTCGTATGTACATGATGGTGGAGGAGGTCTCAGCCCGTATGGCTGTTGCGCTTGTAATCAAGGACAATGGAAGAGTGTCGTTTGGGGTTGCTGGCTCATCTGCGATCTCCAATCATGCCTATGCAATTGGGAGGCTTCTGTCACAGAAGAAGAACTTTGATTCACATCTTTTCATGGCTAATGTTTGAAGCAGAGACTCTCCATCCGGAATCAAGATGACCGATTCATTTTGTGCTTCAATAGGTCAAAGGAATGGGATAAGATCTTATTCGGAGGGCCGTGGTTTTATGGTCATTCCATGCTTGCTTTGGTGGAGTATAACGGCTGCTGTGAGGCAAAGTCGGTGTCCATTTCAGCGATCTCGATCTGGGTGGAAGTGATTAGTCTCCCTCCTATACTAATGATCATTGAAGCTGTCTCCATGATTGGTGCTTCTTTGGGTCAGGTCCTTCAGTTGGATAAGGCTAACATCTACTGTGGCTTGAAGGCTAGGGTTCATATCTCTCATCTGATCAAAACTCCGGTAAAGTAAGCCTATCCTCCTATGCATTTCCAGTTTGGTATCGGGAAGGATGTGTTGTCTGCTAAGGTGACCTTCAGGTATGAGAAGATGGTTGAATTCTGCAGGGTTTGTGGTTTACTGGAACACCCGGAATCCGGCTGCGCAGTGCCGACAGATATGTCAGGAACGGAGGTCATGACTGGGGCACAGCATATTGCCGAGCATTTGGAGGTGGGTGGTTCTAACCCTAGGTCGAACCCGCCTCGTGTTTTTTATTTTGTTGGGTCGGGTTCGACATCGGGGCTGATGCCTCAGGCTGCTACAAGACCACTTACATGTAGTAGCATGTCGGCTGGTATCGTTCCATCCCCTTCTGGTCTGGTTCCTTCTTGATCTGGCAACTCCATAGAAAAGATATCAATACAAGCAGTTCCTCCTTGTCCTCAAGTGGTGCTCCCGGTGATCTCCTCTCCATGCCGGCCATTAGTGGAGAAACTTATGGTCAATGGGACTAAGCAAACGGCTGAGGCTAGGGAATTGGTGACATATAGTAAGAAAGCGAGAGCGGTGGTTCTCATTCCTATTACTGAGCATGTGAGTATTAGTTTTGTTCTTAAGTTAGTTTTACCTCACAATGCTGGCATCTTAATTGTCTCCCCTCCTAAGAAGCGTAAAGTGGGACTTTCTTTAGGTGCAAAGAATAAGCCTAGAGTGGAGGAGATTTATCCTTGGAAGTTGGGGACTATTTCAACTAAGAAAGTTAAGAAGTGTCAGTTTCATTCTGCTAAGAAAGCTTTGGTTATAAAGGAAGATACGATGGTGTTGGAGGCTCCTGTAGGGAAGGCTGTTGTGGAGGAGATTACTCTAATGGAGACAATTGAATCTGAGAAGTCTATGGTGGTGGAGGAGTCCGTTTGGTGGGGGGGGGGGTTTACTCCTATGAGTTTGGTAACTATGGATCCTGGGGATGCCCCCTCTGCGTAGGGTGGTCTTGGGTTCTGTTGAATAAGTTAGGGTTTTTGTTTTTGTTTTCTTGCCCTAACATTGTCTAGGTTTGGTTCTTGGTCCTATTATCATAGTGATTTCATTTGGCTGCTTTAGGGTAACCTGCATATCTTGATATTGACGTGGCCCTCTCGGGGGTAGGTCATGTTGTGTAATCACTTATATAGTTATATTTGAATATATGAAAGGCTTGACGTTATATTTCAAAAAAAAGTTAAAAAAATTGATGCCTCTAAGATTTTAAGAGATTCAATATATGTCAATATTTTCATGATCCATATAGTCATGGTTAAAATTAAAATCGATAAAGAATGAGCCACGGTTGTTGTTTGGCAAACGTGCAGAGTGATTGATGATGATGTATTCATGTATCCAAGATAAATTTGATGGTTTTATAACCTCTTTCAGTATGTTTCAACCAATTTGGTTGCTTACTTATTCTTCATGTGGACTACAATTATTTCATCTGTCATTGACGTTCACATATGATATTGAAGAGTTATTAGTGGATTTTTTCCCCTCTCTTGTTGTGCTCTGCCTTCTCTCTAGAAACTAGAGAGAGAAAGTAGATCTGAAACCATCCTCCCCCTTCTCTCTTGCTGAGATCTAGATCCAACCGGATCCCGATCTCCGGCTTGAGAGTCGGCAGAGCACACTCTTGTTCGGGCTTCTAGTCCCAGTTCCTCTGTTGTTTTGATAGCGGCTTGTTTTTCCCAACCCTCTCTCAGAGACATCCCCAGATCCATGTCATCTGCAGCCGAACTCCTCATCCCTATCCTCCTTCCATCTCTTCTCTTCTATTTTTTCCTCAACCCACCTCATCTCAATCCACAAACCCCTCTCTCCTTTGCTAACTGCAGCAAGCTCCACCCCTTCGATGTCGCTAGAGTAACGTCCCCGAGATCGGATCAGTCCCCTAGACATGATTACGGTGATGTGGACGCTAGAACGACCCCGTCTTTTTCAAAGACAAAGGAGTGGGGAGATCCCTCGAGATTCCACCTTGGGTGCCGGAGCGAAGGTCCGCAGCTTCATGGTAGCGAGCAAAGGAGAGAAGACGGTGGCGGGACCACTACAAGACCCCCCGACGACGGCGTTTTCTTTGATGGAGACGGTGATGCATCTGAGATCGGTTTTCACCGATTTGGGTTGGGCCCCCTCTTTAAGTACTTGTTTGCTGGGTTTCATATTTTGGGCCCTCTGTTTTATGTAATGTGTTTGGTTATGTCTTTACCCCTTTGTGGAAGTCCCCTTCGGGGAATGTTTGTATTAATCTGGGCTAGTAGCTTAATATATTTCTCCTTTTGATAAAAAAAAAACTTATGATATTGAAGAGAGGTCGATTGTATCTTGAAGACTGCAGCAAGCTCCACCCCTTCGATAGCTAAGTAACGTCCCCGAATCGGATCAGTCCCCTATACATGATTACGGTGATGTGGACGCTAGAACGACCCCGTCTTTTTCAAAGACAAAGGAGTGGGGAGATCCCTCGAGACACCTTGGGTGCCGGAGCGAAGGTCCGCAGCTTCATGGTAGCGAAAAGGAGAGATAGACGGTGGCGGGACCACTACAAGACCCCCCGACGACGGCGTTTTCTTTGATGGAGACGGTGATGCATCTGAGATCGGTTTTCACCGATTTGGGTTGGGCCCCCTCTTTAAGTACTTGTTTGCTGGGTTTCATATTTTGGGCCCTCTGTTTTATGTAATGTGTTTGGTTATGTCTTTACCCCTTTGTGGAAGTCCCCTTCGGGGAATGTTTGTATTAATCTGGGCTAGTTGCTCTTTTTAATATATTTCTCCTTTTGATAAAAAAAAAACTTATGATATTGAAGAGAGGTCGATTGTATCTTGAAGATTAAGAGAAAATTTAACCTATAAGAAAATAGTTAATTAATAAATTGATATATAAAGTATTTAATTCTTATTTTATTTTTGTAGAATCTTCTTTGTTTTATTTATTTATTTATTAATGAGGAGGAGTATAGATAGAAGTCTGATGACAAAAAAATATAGGGGGTGCATTAAGTAATTGGGAGTGTGTATATAAAAGGATTAAATATTGTTTAGTCCTTAAACTTTTACCCAAAAAACACTTCAGTCCTTCGCCTTCTAATTTCACATATTTAGTCCTTATACTCTTCAATTTTGGACAAATAGGTCCATTCTGTTACTCTTCATCCTAAATTTTCGTTAAGTTGCTGTCGCGGCATTCCTTCTACGTCAAAATATCCATTATACCCCCGCTTTTTTTATTATTAATTCTTTTTTCTTTTTCTTTTTGTTTTAATTTATTCTCTCTGATTTTTTTTCGTTTATCTCTTCTCCCTCCATCCTCGCCACCTCCATCGCCCCCCCCACCACTACTACACCTCTATCCTCCAGACCCATTCCCCAGCTTCAGACCACCTCTGCATCATCCGATCCGGCCCTCAGAAGAGGGCTGAGCGACGGTGATGGCGGCGCAGAAGAGGAACCCAACTTGGGTATTTTTGTTTGTAGATCTGCAGCTATTTCTCATCCTAACCCAACATCGTCATCCACCCGATCTAGGGCTGCGATCTCTTCATCAAGCTTGTCCTCCACTGCCTTCGCCACCGTCCACCTCAGCCTCCTCCTCTATATTTTGCTCAGAAGTCGGTGATCGGATGGGGAAGGAGCATGAAATTATTAGTTAATGGCCGAGAAAGTGAGGAGGGAACGGCGGAGGTCGATGTTGGTTGGGGAGGAGATTTCGTGGAGCTAGAAGAAGAAGAGAAAACAGAGAGAGAGAGAGAGAATATAAATTTAAAAAAAGTGAGGGTATAATTGATATTTTGGCGCAAATGGATTGACACGTCAGCGATTTAACAGAGATTTTGGACTTGAAAGTAACATAATGGACCTATTGGTCCAAAATTGTGAGTACAAGGACTAAACTGTGAAATTAGAAAGCAAAGGACTTAAGTGTTTTTTAGGTAAAAGTTCAAGGACTAAACAGTATTTAATCTTATCTAAAACTTCTCAAACAATAAACTTACATATAAAGATAATATATATTTTAGTATGAATTTGGATTCCCCTTAGACATTTTTGATGAAATATATTACTTTGTAAACAATGACAAAGTCGACTAATTTGTAAACAATGAGCGTCACTTATTTATCTATTTTGTTTACAAAATAAAAAATGATCAATAAAGTGTACGAATTAGTTTTGGTTTGTGATTGGATTGTTTATAGTTCAGACTTGAGACTTTGAGAGTGGAACTAGTGGTATATGAGTAGCAACTTATATTTATAATATTGGCCTCGACTAATTTTAGTTTTCGGCATGAAACGAACACGGCTCCACACATTATGGGATTGGGCAGTGGGCCGGGTTTGGCCTAATGTTTGCAGATATGGGCCGGCTTGACCCGAGCGCGTTAAGAAACGGGTCAACTCATACCAGCCCAAACACAGTCTGAAGCTCGATTAAGTGGGCCAAGCTGGGCCGGCTTGTTTGCCACTTCTAGTTGGTATCTAAATAAGTGCACCAACAGACATTTGCACCAATAAGAATGGACGGCTAGATTACATCAAGTTTTTTTTTTTAATCAACGGCTGAGATTTGCTGGTTCACTTTACTGCATAGAAGAAATTTTCCCCAAATTAGCCTATCACGAGAGTTTATTATCATTCAATTCTTTTGCATTCCAAGTAAATATGTCATTAGACTACAATTATTGAGTTAGTTAATTTTGTATTTTTGTTACTACTTCTTGTTTCTGTTAAACATTTCTGTAACAAAATTGTTTTTGTTGTAAAACAAAAATAGAAGAATGAGAAAGAGAGAGAGAGTTTGAATGCAAAGAATGGAGTGTATCTTATTCAGTAGAGAACCCTCCCTTATACAGAGATGAGATTAGGGCATAGATTATAATAATATCTCTAATTACAAGAATGCCCATTAAATAATAACTATTTACACAACACTCTCTCTTGGCTATTTCTTGCCATTAGTCTTCTCTGCTATGTACTTTGGTGTTGCCTCATCAAAAAACCTTGCTAGGTAATAAAAACTCTGTGAGACAAAAACAATCATGTTCGAAGGAGAAAAAGAAAACAACGCACATGTAGGAGTAGTAATCAGAACCTCAGATTTCAGTGAGGTAGTCTTATCTGGACCATAAACTATGAAGGTCTTGCAGCTGACATGAGGGCTGTTTTGCGCCCATGTCTTGCTGGCCACTGGAGATGGCTCCGATCGACATGGACACCAGCGATCTGTCACGCTCCTTGTTGGGAGCTCCGGCGCGTCTCTTGCAGACCAGGAAGCGGTCTCCAATAGCTATGTATTTCCAGTGTTTGCGCTCATGTATGTGGTATAAACAACAACATAAATTATAAAAATTTCAAATAATTCTACACTCACTAAAATTGTTCCATGCAATATATAACTCCTAACTAAACCCTCACTAAGTCATAATAGAATTCAAACCAGAAAATTTTAATTTCTAAAATAATTGCTACCCGCAAGAGAAAATAGAAAATAAAATAAAACAAAAATTTAGGGACGGGTTATTACAGGAGGCCTACGGCCACAAAGCATCTGGCACTACTAGAAAAAGGGCCTAAGGGGACTAATAATATGTGTGCCTTTTGATACCTATAGGGGCAAATATGTGTCCCTATTAAGCTATAGAGACATATATCATATGTGTGCCTATTGCTTGTGTTCCTATTGCTAAATGGCACACATATCTCAAGCTCAAGTGTCCCCAAATAAAAGAGTAGCTCCCATGGGTCTCTCTACACTACTACACTTGTACAAATACATGAAAAATATACTCACTCTTGGGGACACTTAATCTGTGTCAATGACCTTCCAACCCCCCCCCCCCCCCCCCCCGGTTCCCTGACCATAATAGATTCAAATCAATCTTGGACAATTCCAACAGTAAAGTACTCCAATATGCAGTAGAAACCATATCAAAGAATAAAAACAGTAATCGCAATCCGATTAATGAATAAGTATTTCAATGTTACAATAGAATAAGTTACCACATCCAACTACGAAACTACAATTCAGTGGATCATTAATACATGAAAAGGCTAAGTACTTCAGCAGCACTTGGTCCAACAGTCCGACCCGCTCCAATATGAAATCAACTACCTTTATACACATACTTCCTGAATAGAGATTGTAGCAGACCAGCAAACTGCACAAGTATGTGAATTATATGATCAAAGCCTGCCCAAGTAAATCAGTTCATGAAGTTAGTTAATTGGAATCTAATCCCCAGTAGGTACCAAAATATTCATTCAGGTCATGACAAAGAAATAAAGGTGTGTGTTTGACTAAGCTAGCTATAATGATAAGCAAACAAAACTGCTAGCTATAATATTTCTGTTTAAGGAATGACTAAGCCATATATCAGAAGCCATTTCTATACTAATAAACAAACAACAAACAGATAAAAGGAAATTAACCTAAGACAATGCTTTGTGAATTGCTTCCGAACCCCATAAATAAAAACCACCAAACATAGAAACTCTGAGTATAGACATACGGATTGGTTTAGGGAATGATGGAGCCATCCTGGTTGTATGGATTTCACTCTACCATTAGCTTCCAAACCCCCAAAAGCACATGAGCAGTGACCTATCATAGACTGAAACACCACAAAATGGGCAAGCAACTGCATAGATTAAAAATAAATTGTCATTATTAAAAATAATCACAGATGATTCACAAGTATTGTCATCATCTAATAAAAATAAATTGAACTGTAATATCCCATACCTTGCTCCAGTTTTGACAAGCTATCGCTGCACCTATTCATGGATAGTTCAAATTTCATGCTATCAACTTGTCGAATATATAGATCAATAGTTATCCACCTAGATAAAAGTGAGACATCTTTTATGACATGAAGCAATAGAAAGAGGCAAGTTGATATAATTGTGTAGAAGAGCTAGACACAGTATCAGCATTATAAATTCTACACAAACAATAATCTAAAGTTTGCAATCTAATCATGAAATCTGGCAGCAAACCCAAAGAAAAGAACATGGAAGGGAGAGAAGATCGAAGTGAAGGGTAAATTGATGGTCTAAAACTTTACAAAACTAAGTCATGGTTATTCATCAATGTCTCTGTACAGTTTAGTAATTAATTCTAAGTACCAGGGCTTGCTTTATTCCCTCAAAACATAAGTTACTGCTCCATGAATTGCCAACACCATCACCATTACAGTAAATTAAGTTATGTATAACAGAGATCTAATATATGCCAAAGTTATGATTAGTTCATGCATCTAATGTATGCCAAAGTTATGATTAGTTCATGCTTCAGGTCTTTTGTTGCCATGAAAGGCATGTTCTAGATTTAAGAGAGTAATAATAATATCATTAGGAGAACATATATGAAATTGAGAAAGAATTTGGCATCAGTGAACACTCCCAAATCCACCAGGCTTAGATTACCTGCAATCTACATGTTCTACTTCCCATAGAGCTTCGTATTGCCTCGCCACAATCTCAATCAAAAACAAAATCCCTCAATGCACATTCACAAGCAGATAAACACAAAAATTCTACCAAACTTTCATAAGCAAAACAATGCCTTGCCTTAACTCGAAACACTATACAAAAGGATATGAAGTGCACAGAAAAAAGGGAACAGGGTCAAAAGAAACCAAAATCTAGCAGTATCAACATAGAGCATACTTACGTTCCACCAGGAGATGGCTTTCCTATCTCTCCACTAACGGCAAGTCGTGCATCTTTTTGCAAAAGCTCCACAGTAAGGACATCACTTGCCTGCCAATTACAACGTACATGGTAGCATTTTTATCAATTTTAACAAACAATTCATGTATAGAAACTTTGCAACTGGAAATTGAAGTTTCCTCGTCTTGTAAATACAAAGCTGGAATACGAATCAATAATGAAAGTCGTATGCCATACGTTAGATGCCATGGAAATCACATATGCTCCGAGCGAATCACTCCAAGAGAATGGGGGAGAACTCAATTCAATTGAAAACCCTAAATTACTCAATCAAATAACCAATTACTCAATTGAAACCCTAAAATCCCCAATTACTCAATTCAATGCAGAAACTACCTACCCTTGACAATTAAACTGAAACCCAGACTTTCAATTTCACACAAACAATAATTGAGGAAGAGATTGAAGTACCTGAAGTGGTCGATGGCGCCGGAGCAGTCTTTCATTCTTAACCATAGCCATTGCCCAACACCAAATACCCTATCGAAACGCTTTGAGAAGAACAGAGTGGGACTGTGGTTGGATAAAGATATGGCAAATTGAGACACTTTTGGGGACAAGTCTCCATATGGGTGTTCTAGTTTCAAAAGATATTGACAGAGCGAGAGAGGGCAACTACTGTCGGTGGTGATACGAATCTGGAGGAGGAGTCATGGGTGGCCGCCGCTGGGACTACCGTTGGTCTTTGCTGGAGAGGGTAGCGGCAGATCTGAGAGAAAGAGAGAGAGAGAGAGAGTGCGCGTATGTGATATGAGTTTAGTGAGAGGACGTATTCGCAGGCATTCTAAATAAAAAAAAGACGTATTTGTATGAATTGGTCTGCATTGTTTTTGGATGGGGACACTTATTGTGTGCCTAAAATTTTCAATAGGCACATATGAGCACAAGTGTGCCTTTTTATCAGTTTTGGGGACACATATGTAGGTCAATAGACACATATGAGCACAAGTGTGCCTCTTTATCAGCTTTGGGGACACGTAACAAAATCTGTCCCTATACATGTGTCCCCTTAGCCCTCTTTTCTAGTAGTGTGGCATTCTGGCCAACTAGATCAGTCACCAGCCAGTACTTTAAGACCAGGATCAATGCAACTGTTTTCACCCATATTTAATTAGCGAGGACTCCTTGTACATCTCAACACAATTGTTGAAGCAAATGGGTGTGAGCTTGTTGGACAACTCAACCCTGCATGTACATGATGTACTCCATCTCCTTTGCCATACCAAAAATCTGTTCCTTGTCCAAACCCACTGGACCATTGTTAGCAGCCGCCATTGGACCTCGGTGAGATGGAATAGGAAATGTTCTGATTGGTATCTCTGGATTTAGAGGTGTTTGAATTTTCGTTTGTAGGCGAAGTGCTCTAAAGTAAACCATAACTGCAATATAATTCAACTCGAAATCATCGTCCCGTGTTTATCCTTTATCCAGCTTATTGAATATTACAGTCGAGAACTGCTGTAGAAGATCACCTAAAGATAGTGGACTAGCAAACATGTTTAAGTATTCTGAAATGCCTGTTAATAAACCAGGGCATTAGAGATTCAACGTTTAAGATTCATACCTGACCCTAGCAAGTAAATAGCACGCAAAACTGCCAGTTCATCCATCAACTTCCAAATTCCAATAATTCATCGTATCAAAAAAAATTCCAATAATTCATCAATTTCAACAATACATCGCGCCAGTAGGCCCCATACAATCCATCAATTTCATCAATTCCACCACAGCTCTCTTAGTTAAACCCACAAACACCACCGTAACCTCCTCGCCTTTCTCTTCTCATTAATCCATCAATGCATGCCTGCTTTGTAATTAATTATTATAAGTCCTGTTCTATTAAACTGATTATTCAGTAGCATTAATTTTTCAATAACATCGGCATAATTAACTTTAGGAAAGCCGTGCCGTATCAAGCTCGAAATGAGTATATCCAAGAAATTAGTGTGACCGTCCATCATCAATTTCCTTCTGTCTATCTATATTGCAGGATTCATTTCCTAACTTGGAAAGTTTGACCTTGGGCGGCAGGGAGATTTGGAGTGATGTTCTTGCAGCCCCAGCAGAGTAGTTTAACAAATTAAAAACTATTTGTTTTGATGGCTCGTCACCCTTCATCTCCAATCAAGCTTCTGCAGTATTAGTGTTCCTTCAGAATTTACATCATCTTGAAACAATTTCAAGTGCAATGGGATGGTTCCAAGGAAATATTTGTGGATGAAGTTGTCGGTAGTGGCAGGGGGGGGGAGACATGCAATGGGGAGCAGTAGCAGCACCCAGCTCCCACGTCCGAGACATTTGAGGCTTAGTGACATGTGCAACCAGATGTATCTAGGAGGGGCCCACAACTCCCTAGCAGCTGATGCAGCAGCAGTCCCAGTTTTACCAGACTACCAGAGTTGGAAACTCTAGTGGTTGATCGAGTTTTGCTATAGATTAAAGAATCTGCTAGAGTCACCCGCAATATCCTTCCGAAATTTAACAAGATTGACAGTACGGGGGTGTAATTGATTGGAATATTTGACTACTTACGCGGTGGTTAAGAATTTAATGCAACTCACAAGATTGGAAGTCGGCAATTGTCAAAGAATGACAGAAACAGTTGTATTAGCAAGCAACAACCAGGATTGTGATGGTGATGGTGATGGTGATCAGGAGATTGCTTTCCGACTGTTGCAACATTTGACACTTTTAAATCTACCAAGACTGCAAAGGCTTTTGCTCCAGGAACTGCATTGTCAAATTCCCGTCCTTACGAACTCTATTCATTAGCAAGCGCCTCAAATTGAAGATTTTCCCCCATCATGATGAAACCCTTCACATGGTGAACAAAGGTTACGAGACACAGAGATTGATGAAACAAGCTAGAGATTGATGAAACAAGCTAGTGTACTGGTGGGTATGAGATACCCTCATTTACAACTATTTGAACAAAAATTTACAAGTATTTGAACCAAAATTACAACATTGAAAACAAAAGTTACCATATTCATTTACACTATTTACATATAGTTAAACAAAAATTACAACATTGACAACGAATTTGTTCAAAAGCTTGTAAAAATGTTGTAAGAGATGTAATTACCATTATTAGAACTAAGATTACAACATTGACAACGAATTTGTTCAAAAACTTGTAAAATGTCATAAGAGGTGTAATTACCATTATTAGAACTAAGATTACACAAAGTATGACTCAAATTACAAGTTTGACAACAAAATTTGTTCTCACTTTTGTAAATGTGGGTATGAGATACCCACCACTACACTAGAATTTCCCCATATTGATAATGTGGAGCTAAACACGATTGTCGTTGATGATGTCAATGCCAAACAACAACAATTAATGAGGAGGAGGAACAGGAGGAGGAGGAGGAGGAGCAATGTATAAGTGTAATTACCCAAGTAAAGTACGTAGTCTTTTTTTTTGGATAAAAATTACTCAAGTAAAGTTTGTTTTAGACTTTTTTTTGTCAAATAGAAAAGTTGCATTGAATTAGATTACACCCAACAAAAGTCAGCAACATTAGAGAGCCCAAGGTGTAGGGCTGAACCATTTGCAATTTGCATAACAAAATGATGCCATATATATACCAACATAAAATTAAATTGAATTGGAATATTTCTTCACCAAACCATTGGAAACTAATCATTTACTTGGGGAGAAAATTACCAAAAGATTTTACTAATATGAAAAAGTAAATCAAAGAAACAGATTGATAGTTAATTACAGAGTAGCGTTCTTGTCTTGCTGGCATAATTCTGTGCATCGTTGACCTAAAATAAATAAGAGAAGAGCAAACTTCTGTTGGCTTACAGGCACTGTGCTGCAATGCACAGTTGGAGCATTTCACATACGCCGAAGGGGTTTATTTTGGGCCTAGGAAGCTTTTGGGTTCCCCTTGACAAAGTCAAAAAAACTTCTGTTGGCTTAAAGTTTTGAATTCAAAAATTGAAAATACTTCTAAAGAAGAAACATGCATAGCGCCATAGCCCTTCAATTTATTATGACAAGGAATTACTGGAACAAACAATTAGTCCACCTCTCCATCATATCGATCCCCAATATTTAGCCCTTCTAGCAGAAAACAAAAGACAAAAAAAATGAATGCTCTGCATTTTCAAATTTGAACATCAAAGGTCAAAGTAAAACTTGGTCATTTACAAATGCTCTTCCATAAATATGTAGGATAAAGGTATTAATATTTAGGGGAAATGATTATTTATCCAAATTTAGGCTTAGTTAACCCCACTTACCCAAACACTCTAAGGTGGCGTTCGGTAACGTTTTCAAGTCATCTTTTTCATTTTATAAAATGAAAATGGCTTGAAAATGCGTTCGTTGGTCTGTTTTCAAAAATGCAGAAAATAATTTTTGAAAATAATTTTTTATTTTACTCGTAAAACTGGAAAACGACAAATAGACGTTTTCACATTTTCATTCTCATATTTTAGAAAACATGGAGATATATTTTCCAAAACAAAGAAAAAAAAGAATGTGCTCTCTTCTTCCATATTCTCACGTCGCTATCTTCTTCTCAGGTCTCTCTCATCTCTAGTCGCAATCTTCTTCGTTTTTGAAAATTATTTTCGGAATAAGCTACCGGACACATTTTCGGATCTCAAAAATCTAATCTTGTTTTCTCGTTTTTATTTTCAAAATCGGTTTTTGAAAAATCATTTTTAAAAACGTTACCGGACAAGCCCTAAGAGTTTGACCACTTAAACAACAAGTTACATTTTTTCACCCCACTTACCCAAAACTCTAAGAGTTGGGCCTGTTTTCTTTAAAATTTCTGACCCTTTTGCCCCTTTTCTAACTGTTTAGCTTTCAAACATAACAGATTGAGATTTAGAGAGAGAAGCTCCCCGATTTTAGAGAGAGAGAGGATCTGCGCGATTTCTAGAGAAAGAACCTCCCCGGTTTTTGTGAGAGAAGCTCTTCCATTTTAGAGAGAGAGAGAGAGAGAGAGAGAGAGAGAGGAGCTCTGCAATTTCTAGAGAGAGAGAGGAGCTATGCGATTTCTAGTGAGAGAAGCTATGTTGCGAATTCTAGAGAGGGAAGATTTGCTGCGATTATCACATGGAGCGAGATCGAGCTCTTGTTTGTGTTCGTCCATCGCGGTTTGATTCTTTTCTTCATCGATCTCTAATTTTTTTATTTTAGCTCGGTTTAATTTGTTGGATTTGAATTTCTGGGTCGTTTTGTGTACATTGTGGTAGTTTTGAATTGCTTTGTTAACTTCGAACTGATTTTGGTGAATTTGATCTTCGTGTTAAGTTTGAACTAATTTTTTTGACTTTGATCTTCGTTTCGTTTCGTATTTGTTGATTCTGTTTGTTCTAAAACAGTTAGATATCATATTTTCTAGTCCTGACAAAATATTAGTTGTGTTCAGAGCAATTTGTTATTGTTTCTGAAGTGTTTTTTGTAGTTCTGACTATATTATTGGGGGACAATAATACGTCTATTGGAGGGCAATAATGTGTCTTAATTGTTATAAAGTCTCCATAATTGTTGCTTACTAATCTTTTACTTTTTGTTCAGAGCAATTTGTTACATTTTTTGAAATGTTTAGGTAGTCCTGACTACATTATTGGGGGGCAATAATGTGTCTTAATTGTTATGAAGTCTCTATAATTGTGTTCAGTGATCTTTTCCTTTGTGTTTAGAGACTGGTTCTAATGTGTTTTGGTAGGTCTGACTATATTATTGGGGGGCAATAATATCTTTGTTTTGTTTTTTTTTGCAGGAGTATGGGTGATCCTTTGGTTGTTAGGTGCATTTATTCTTGCGAAGAGGCAACCCGGGAGACCTAGGGTGAAGCGGTTCAAGTCAAGTGGAAAGTGTGAAAAAAAAAAAGCCAATTCGTTATGGCCGTTGTGGCAAAATGGGCACTCATAACCTGATTATTTGGACCAAGTATTGAATTTGAATACCTGTACTTTTGTAAACTAATTTAAAACCCAACTGAGTTACTTCTGACCATCTATAAAAAAAATTATTGGGGGGCAATAAACTTTTTATGACCCCCCCAATAAACTTAATTATTTTGTTTAATGAATCTAGCAGCAATTTGTTGAAAGGACCTGTAATAATTTGAAGGCAACAGAAGCATATTGCATCATCCAAATCATTTCATTTCATCGTAATTGGAAAATAAGTTCCATACGAGAATTTACAATCCCTACTTTCGGAATCCCTAAGTTAAATTCCTACTTTCAAAATAGAGATCCTACTTTACAATACATTAGAAGTTAGATATTATGTTCAGGATTTCGGTTTTCACTTTCTCCAAGCTCCATCAAGAGTCAAGATTCTCTCTAGAATTTTCTTTCTCATGCTATCCCCAGCTTCCTTGCTTGGTTCCTCCCCTTTTATAATGCTCTCCATGAAATGTAGCATAAAAGGTCTGCAATCAGCACTGTAAAGCAATAAGTGAATTCATGTTAACTTTATTGGGGGAAATAAACAAAAATTATTGGGGGGGGCAATAATCCGTCTATTGCCCCCCAATAGACCACACAAAAAGCTCCAGTTTCAATCAATAACATATTAGTGTACTTTAATAAACACAAAACAACATATTACTTTTTAAAGCCCTAATTTCAACAATAAATGAACTACAGTTAAGACATTATTGGGAGGCAATAATCTGTCTATTGCCCCCCAATAGACCACTCCAAAAATCATCAGTTTCTATCATTGACAGATTACTGTACTTTAATAAACTCAAAACAACATAAGACTTATCAAAGCTCTAATTTCAGTGATTAATTAACCACAGTTAAGAAATTATTGTGGGGCAATAATCTGTCTATTGCCCCCCAATAGACCACAAAAAAACACTCCATTTTCAATCAATAACAGATTAGTGTGCTTTAATAAACAGTGCAGTGATTATTTCCCCCCAATAGACATATTATTGGGGGCAATAATCTTTTTTTTTGTTCGACTCCACACTAGCTTTCAATAAGTCTCTATTTTCACTCAATTAACAGTTTATGATAAAAAAAAAAAAAAAAAAAAAAAAGCAAAACAAACTGAGAATGTGAGTGTGTGTAGAAGAGAGAGAGAGAGAGAGAGAGGAGAAAACCACAGATCTTACCTCTGATGAGGGCGAAAGAGTAGACAAAAAGGAACCTGGCGTCGCCACTGCCGTGACCTCCGATTTGTGCATCGACGACTGTGTTGGAGTCTTTGTTTGAGTCAAAACCGTGGAGTCTTTGTTTGAGTCAAAACCGTGCTGCACGACGACGGATTGAGAGCCTCGATGTCAGACCGATTTGAGTGTCGACGACGGCGCAATTCCGATGGCCTCAGATTGAGCCTCAACGACGGTGCTGAAGGAGGGGAGGGAGGGAGGGAGAGAGAGAGAGTCTGGGAGGAGAGAGATCGATGAGTTTCAGTTTAATTGATAGGGCAAAACTGTCATTAAATGTTAAATTGGGTGAATGAGGTTAAAAAACTCTTAGTAGAGTAAGTGGGCAATTTTTAAGCTGAAATTGTGTAAATGGTCAAGAGTCACGACCCCTAACGAATATGATAACTTGGATAGAGAGTTCCATTCCTTTTGTTAGATGTGGAACCTTTCGATTATGATGTTAAACTCTCATATAGATTTGGTACTACTAGACTATTATTGAAGAAGGATTTTCTTCTGAGAATTAAATATGGGGTCTTGACCATTTACACAATTTGAGCTTAAAATTGCCCACTTACTCCACTAACAGTTTTTTAACCCCATTCACCCAATTTAACATTTAATGACAGTTTTTCCCTATTAATTAAACTGAAACACATCGATCTCTCTCCTCCCATACTCTCTCTCTCTCCCTCCCTCCCTCCCCTCCTTCAGCACCGTCGTCGAGGCCCAATCTGAGGCCATTGGAATCGCGCCGTCGTCGACACTCAAATCGGTTTGACATCGAGGCTCTCAATCCTTCGTCGTGCAGCACGGTTTTGACTCAAACAAAGACTCCGACATAGTCGTCGATGCACAAATCGGAGGTCACGGCAGTGGCGACGCCAGGTTCCTTGGTGAAAAAATGTAACTTGTTGTTTAAGTGATCAAACTCTTAGAGTGTTTGGGTAAGTGGTGTTAACTAAGCCTAAATTTGGGTAAATTATCATTTCCCCTATTCGTTAACCCCCTTTTTAGTTTCAACTCCCAATTGGTATCCTACATTTCACTCCTAATATCTCATCTCTCACACGCCCACAAAAAAATTACCCAAAAGAACAAAACTTTAAGCACAAACAAAGCAAGACCTTTGGAGCTAGCACTGGGGTCAAGGTTCTCTGCAAATAGTGGTGTGTAGCCTCTGTGTTGTTTGCCCGCCAATTTGGACTTAACTTCCGAAGGAAGTGAAAAAAACTTACTGCTCTGATCAAACACTTGGCCAAGTAACTCTTCCTCAACACCATGATTTACCAAGTAAAAGAAACCACACTATACAAGCCTGTGTTTTTGTTTAAATAAATGATAAAAATACAGCTACCGACCCCAAATTATGCTGCCAAGGCTAATTTGATACCCGAACTCTTAAAACTATCAATGTGATACGCAAAGATGTATTTTGACATCAACGTGATACCTCCGTCCAATTTTGTGATGGCTTCGTCTGTTTGCTGACGTGGCAATGCACATGTTACGCACGTGATATTTTTATCAAGGGTAAAATTGTCTTTCTCTACTAATTAATTAATTTTTTATCGAGCTCTCTCTCTCTCTCTCTCTTCCTTTCCCAATCTGATCCTATCTCCTTTCTATCACAATTGGTTATATTCTGGGAATGGATCTGTGGGTTTATGAAGAACAGTCAGAACAGCGGGGATCGCCGCCGGTGTTGGTGACAAGGAGGAAGCTCTGGGGCAGAGAGCCAAGGTGAAGGTGGACGAAGTACTGGCTAGAGCCGGTGGAGGAGAGATGAGCGGTGATAATCCGGGTATTGAATTAGAATTTGGGAAAGAAACAACAGCTCTTAGAAGCAAAACACGAAAATCTTTCTTGGTTCCAAAATCAAACTCCTAACTGCTCAAACCCATCCATCACAGAAATCAAGCTTCATTCCAAAAAGCTTAGCGCCGTAGTCTCATTGAAGTACCACAGAAACCTCGATCTATCAAATAATTCTCTCAAAGGCTCTGTCCCAGGTTGGTTCTTGTCTCATCCAACCTTATCGAAGTCAACCTCTCCAAGAACAAGTTCGGCGGGAGCTTCAGGTTTGATAACGGTTTGGTTTCCTCAGTCCAGAAGCTCAATCTCTCCAGCAACAGAGCTCTCTCTCCCAACTCCCATTCTTCTTCTTCTTCTTGCCAACACTACCTCCTCCCACTCGAACTCACAATAGATCTCGCCAGATGCATCATTTTGCCGCTAAAGATAAGTTTTTTTTATTGTTGTAAATTCTAGGTGTGTGATATTGAGGATGGTTGATGTTCTGGTTATTGGATTTGTGATTGTGATTGGGTGTGTTCACATTGAAGAGAAGCATCAAGCGTCGTTGTGAATGTAAAAGCAATCGCCGGGAAACGAGCTGTGGAGAAGCTTGTTGCCTTGCTCGTGGAGGGAGGACAAGCCGCCAGGAGGCGGCGGAGACAAGATCAGAGACAATGGAGGCGGGCCCAATTGCGAGGGTCATCATCCAGCTTGGAGAACACGTCCAGAAAGAAGGAGAGGAGAGAGAAGGAGAAGAAGAAGAGTGAGGTTGAAGAAGAAGAATAAGCCATTTTTCTTTGATTTCTTGGGAGAAAGTCACTGATCAGGTAAGAAAGGAAATGTGGCGGCGGAAGTTGCGACAGTTTGGCTAGAATAAAATCTCAGAAGAAGAAGAAGAAGAAATTAAAAGGAAAAAAACAAAAAAGGATAAGTTGGTCATTTAACTTTTTCTTTGTCTCCACGTACTTGCCACGTCAACAAACAGATGGAGCCGTTAGAGATTTTTGACGGAAGTATCACGTTGTGATGTCAAAATATGTATTTGGATACATATTGATACTTTTAAGAGTTCGGAGATCAAATTTGCCTTGACAGCATGGTTTATAGACTGTAGATGAACATTTATCTAAATAAATAAACAAATAAACACACAATTATCAAACAATTTCTGGGTAAAGTTCATAGCTATGGTCCAGTAAGGCAGTAATGGAAGATGAAGACGAACCCGACGGGTTGAACTGGCGGAGGAGTTGTGATCTGGTGAGGACAAGTCTATGACAGATTGACCACCCACCCCGCGCGCGGCATGTCTTTCCTCACATCTAGTCAACGGTTGACTCAATTTTTTCTCTTTTTAAACAAAATAAAAAAGGATATATTACTACTTTACCCATCAATTCTTGCGTGGCACGTGTGCACGACCAGAGCGCCCAAATCAGAATCCAAGTGGAATACTAATTGTCCGGGAATGACTATAATATTCTTGTCCTTTTGGGAAAATTACATGGGTATATATATATCATAGTCTTCTTCTCAACGGAAACGCCACCCTTTTTGCTTCAGTGAGAGTTTGGGTTTAAAACCCTAAAGCCGCAAAGACCCAGGTTGAATTTTTTTACCAGTTTTCATCTTTTCATTCTTACCCATTACTTTTTAGTCTCTTGGGTTTAATCTGTTTCTCTTTCTATGTTCGTTTCAGTCTTCACAGAAGTCACATAGTCTGTCTTTCTCTTGGTCTCTGTTTTCTTCAACCTATCACAGCCACAGTCCAAGGTAAGCTCTCTTTATTTCATATTTTGAACCCTAGTTGTTAAAGTTTTATTCTTTTGTAATACTATCGAATTTTATTTTCCAAAGCTAGAATTTAATGTTTGTTTTTGATGAGTTCTGTAGTTACTAATAGGGTTTAGGATTGCCATAGATGAATGTTAGTAATCGAATAGATGATTAGTTCTTACTGTAGGTGTATTTGTTTCATGGGAAAAACACATTGTAATTCAATTTATTTGGTTTTCTTTTCTTTGGTTCTTGAAGGTTGAGGAGATGGCTGGTATTCGGGAGATCACTGCTGGTGAATTCATAAAAGTATGTGTTCTTCATTACCCGTGTTTGGTTACTAAGAAGTTATAGTTTATATTGAAGATAAATAAATAATTGATTGAAATTTGAAGCTGATTTGTTTTTGTTACAGGGTGGCCATAAACTGGGCCTGTTTTCTCAGAGAGGTCCTTTGAAAGGAAGAAGCCCTATGCTTTGGGGCACGCTGCACAGTTCAGTGCGGGGTTCTGCTAATAGGAGAAATGCTTCATTGAGATGTCGTGCTCAAGAAAAGCCCACAGCTGTTGTTTCGGCTGTGAGCAGTTCGGTGGAGGCGCTACCAAGTGTGATTGAGAAGCCTTTTCGTCAGTTATCCATTTTTATCGTGTCCCTCTCATTCAGGAGAGTGCAACATCTGAGCTTCTCAAAACCGTGCAGTCAAAGATTTCGAGCCAGATAGTTGGTTTGAAAACTGAGCAGTGTTTCAACATTGGGCTCAGTTCGCAGCTCTCTAGTGAAAAGCTTTTGGTGCTTAAGTGGCTTCTTCAGGAGACTTATGAGCCGGAGAATTTGGGGGTCAACAGCTTTCTTGAAAAGAAAAGGCATGAAGGACTGAACACAGTTATTGTTGAGGTTGGTCCTCGGTTGTCGTTTACAACAGCATGGTCTTCCAATGCTGTTTCGATATGTAGAGCTTGTGGCTTGACAGAGGTGACTCGTTTGGAACGGTCAAGGAGGTACTTGCTGTTTAGTAAGGGGAACTTGCAGGACCAACAGATTAATGAGTTTGCTGCAATGGTTCATGATCGGATGACGGAGTGTGTTTACACCCAGCAGCTCACTTCTTTTGAAACAAGTGTGGTTCCCGACAAAGTACGTCATATTCCTGTTATGGAGAGAGGTCGGAAGGCATTAGAGGAGATTAATCAGGAAATGGGTTTAGCATTTGATGAGCAAGATCTCCAATACTACACCAGGCTATTCAAGGAAGAAATCAAACGGAATCCAACAACAGTTGAACTTTTTGATATTGCACAGTCCAACAGTGAGCATAGCAGGCACTGGTTTTTTACTGGTAAAATTTTTATAGATGGACAGCCTATGGACAAAACTCTAATGCAAATTGTGAAGAGCACTTTGCAAGCAAACCCAAACAATTCTGTCATTGGGTTTAAGGACAACTCAAGTGCAATTAGGGGATTTCTTGTGAAGCAATTGCGACCAGTTCAGCCAGGTTCAACATCTCCGTTGCATATGTCCACACGTGACCTGGATATATTATTTACTGCAGAGACCCATAATTTTCCATGTGCTGTAGCACCTTACCCTGGTGCAGAGACAGGTGCAGGAGGTAGAATCAGGGACACTCATGCAACTGGAAGGGGTTCTTTTGTGGTAGCATCTACTGCTGGTTATTGTGTCGGGAATCTCAATATGGAAGGGTCTTATGCTCCTTGGGAAGATTCATCTTTCTTGTATCCATCAAATTTGGCCTCACCTTTGCAGATCCTCATAGATGCTAGCAATGGTGCATCAGACTACGGCAACAAATTTGGTGAGCCATTGATTCAGGGATACACTAGAACCTTTGGAATGAGGCTCCCAAGTGGTGAGAGGCGGGAATGGTTGAAGCCAATCATGTTCAGTGCAGGAATTGGACAAATTGATCACGCCCATATAACAAAAGGAGAGCCTGATATTGGCATGCTGGTTGTAAAGATTGGAGGCCCTGCCTATCGTATTGGTATGGGCGGTGGGGCTGCATCGAGCATGGTTAGTGGTCAAAATGACGTGGAGCTGGATTTCAATGCTGTACAGCGTGGGGATGCAGAGATGGCCCAAAAATTGTATCGTGTTGTTCGTGCCTGCATTGAGATGGGGGACAGTAATCCAATCATTAGCATTCATGACCAAGGAGCTGGTGGAAACTGCAACGTGGTTAAGGAAATTATTTACCCGAAGGGTGGTGAGATTGATATCCGGGCAATTGTGGTTGGTGATTACACAATGTCTGTCTTGGAGATATGGGGTGCAGAATATCAGGAACAAGATGCCATCTTGGTTAAGCCTGAAAGTCACGAACTTTTGCAATCAATATGTGAAAGAGAAAGGTGTTCTATGGCTGTTATTGGAACAATCAATGGTGAGGGACGTATTGTTTTAATTGATAGCTTAGCTATTGAAAAATCTAAATCAAGTGGCCTCCCTCTCCCGGATCCTGCTGTCGATTTGGAGCTTGAGAAAGTACTTGGTGATATGCCACAGAAAAGCTTTGAGTTCGAGCGGATGGCAGATGCACGAGAGCCACTTGATATTGCCCCTGGAATCACTGTAATGGATGCTCTTAAGAGAGTTTTAAGACTTCCATCCATCTGTTCAAAGCGGTTCTTGACCTCGAAAGTAGACAGGTGTGTTACAGGTCTGGTAGCTCAGCAGCAAACTGTCGGCCCCCTACAAATTCCTCTCTCTGATGTTGGAGTAATTGCTCAGACTTTTACCGGCTTGACTGGAGGTGCATGTGCTATTGGGGAGCAGCCAATCAAAGGTTTGTTGGATCCAAAAGCAATGGCGAGATTGGCAGTTGGGGAAGCACTCACAAACCTTGTTTGGGCAAAGGTCACTTCTCTATCTGATGTTAAAGCAAGTGGGAATTGGATGTTTGCGGCCAAGCTTGATGGTGAAGGAGCAGCTATGTATGATGCTGCTAATGCTCTTTCAGACGCAATGATCAAACTTGGTATTGCTATTGATGGGGGAAAGGACAGTCTTTCCATGGCAGCCCATGCTGCAGGAGAGGTTGTTAAGGCTCCTGGAAATCTTGTAATCAGTGTTTATTGTACTTGTCCAGACATAACAAAAACAGTGACCCAGATTTGAAGCTTGGAGATGATGGTGTTCTGCTTCACATTGATTTGGCTGCAGGAAAGCGGCGATTAGGTGGCTCTGCTCTTGCTCAGGTTTTTGACCAGATTGGGAACGATTGTCCTGACCTTGAGGATGTTCCATATCTGAAGCGAGTGTTTGAGGGAGTTCAGGGCCTTCTTGACGATGAACTGATCTCTGCTGGCCATGATATCAGTGATGGTGGGCTTCTGGTCTCTGCCCTTGAGATGGCATTTGCTGGAAATTGTGGCATTAATTTGGACTTGACTTCGCACCATAAGAGCCTCTTCCAAACAATTTTTTCTGAAGAGCTTGGTCTGATTATTGAGGTGAGCAAGAAAAACTTAGATATGGTAATGGGAAAGCTAAGCAGTGGAGGTGTTTCTGCAGAGATGATTGGACAGGTAACTGCCACACCTTCAATAGAGTTAAAGGTGGATGGGGTAACTCATTTGAACGAAAGTACTTCTTTTGTAAGGGACATGTGGGAGGATACTAGTTTTCAGCTGGAAAAATTTCAGAGATTGGCTTCTTGTGTTGATCTAGAGAAAGAAGGGTTGAAAGATAGGCATGAGCCTTCATGGCAGTTGTCTTTTACTCCGTCCTTCACAGATGAAAAGTATATGACCACAACCTCCAAACCAAAGGTGGCTGTTATTCGAGAAGAAGGAAGCAATGGGGATAGAGAAATGGCTGCGGCATTTTATGCTGCTGGCTTTGAGCCATGGGATATTACAATGTCAGACCTTCTTAATGGAGCTGTATCACTGCAAGAGTTCCGTGGAATTGTGTTTGTTGGAGGCTTTAGCTATGCTGATGTCCTTGATTCTGCAAAAGGTTGGTCTGCTTCAATTAGATTTAATCAGCCCCTTCTGAATCAATTTCAGGAGTTTTACAAGAGGCACGACACTTTCAGTCTTGGCGTTTGCAATGGGTGTCAGCTTATGGCTCTTTTGGGGTGGGTCCCAGGTCCTCAAGTTGGGGGCGTGCATGGTGGTGGTGGGGATCCATCACAGCCGAGGTTCATTCACAACGAGTCAGGCCGGTTTGAGTGTCGATTTACTAGTGTAAAAATTAAGGACTCACCATCTATAATGTTAAAAGGAATGGAAGGAAGTACCTTGGGCGTGTGGGCTGCCCATGGTGAGGGAAGAGCCTATTTTCCTGATGATGGTGTTTTTGATCGTGTGCTCCACTCCAAGTTGGCTCCAGTAAGATATTGTGATGATGATGGGATTGAAACGGAACTTTATCCCTTCAACCTGAATGGCTCTCCCTTGGGAGTTGCAGCAATTTGTTCACCAGATGGGAGGCATCTTGCCATGATGCCTCATCCAGAGCGCTGCTTCTTAATGTGGCAGTATCCATGGTATCCCAAGCAGTGGGATGTTGAAAAGAAAGGCCCTAGTCCATGGCTACGGATGTTCCAGAATGCCAGAGAGTGGTGCACCAGAAATGGTTAGTATTTCAAAGTTCATTTGTGCAATACTGTTTGTCAATCTTTCTTTGCCTTGTTTGGAGGCTGATGCGAAGTCTATTTATATTGTTGTAGATGCCTGATGTGAGCAATCTAATAGATGACTTGAAAATTGAAACGTTGAAGCCCAGAGCTCAGCAAAATATGTTCTTTTTCGATTTGAAGTCAAGTCCAGAACAGTGTATTGAGCTTTTCCGTTAGGTATGTCCTGCAAGACAACAACACAGAGAGTTGGATGATTCTGTTTGAATACATATATTTACTCAGTTAGTCCACTGAGGATTTCGAAATCATCAATTTCACTTGGTAAAACCTGCTACCAAGCCTACTGTCGTGTTTTTTCCCTGAAGCTAAGCTGATTTTGAGTTGTCTCTCGATCACAGCTAATAAAATTAGATGAAATTTTGAGTTCTGCAATACTATCAGTGTGCTTTGCGTCGTGTTGGTCTATTTTCAAATTGGATGTCTCTGATAATTGTTATCCATGTTATTCCTAGATTTCTCCTATTTTAAATTTTTTTTTGTTTTTAAACGATTGCAATGGAACTGCTGCAACATATTAGGTTTGTTATAAGAATACCATAAACCATCTTTATCATAATTTTCTTCTCAAAACCAAATGATGAATTTCCTTTGATGATTCTCATTTTTCATTCTTTCTACCTATGAAATATTCAGATATTATGATATATTCATATATAACACCGAGGCATAGAGGATGAAAAAGAATGAAATTCCTCAACAAAACTTGATCTAAACTTTTACCATTGTAGATTATGGAACAACTTAGAACTGCTGTGTTTTTTGAGATTCTTCCACAGTTTCACTGGTAAGGGAGATGTACTCGCAACCTTTGCAAATGAGAATTCCATGCTGATGAGCCGACACTTACCTTGCTTCTCAATCTAGAGGAGTTCACTCTTTTTTCCTAGCCTATCATTTTTTTTTTCTTGTTCGTTGCAACGATGCAAGAATGTAAGAACATGTCTCCCTAACTCGATTTTTCAATGAAAAGAGCTACAACAGAGGGCATGCTGCATGGGCATGAAGATATAAATTAAATAACTGTTCACGGCATCGAGTAAAGCAGTAATAATCTCAAATGGGAACTCCTCATCGTATCAAAAAAAAAAAACTTGCAAGATACTCAACATGGATTTTAATCAAGTGCGTTACTTCAGGTCCATCAGCAGATTGAAACTTGACAAGCAGTTCTAGTTACATGATAAACTTTGTAATCCCATTCATCGAAAATACAAAACAAAAGAAAGAAAGAATTTCGGCAGCAGAAACTCTGATGTACATGAACAACGGTCATCCCATTATCATTGCTGAATACAACAAGGATTTTTCTTTGTTAACTGAGCTTTACCATTCTGTTCCATAATTATGTTCAAATACAGCACTGGCAAAATTTGAAACTACCAAAAGGCTTTTGCCTGAGCATTAGATTACTTCCACAATACAAATCCCAACAGTTATGATTAACTCGACGAATGCAATCGCATGAAGAAAAAAAGATGGCCCATCAAAATTAGGCATCTCACTAACTGCTGCATCTTAGCTGTACCGAACAAAAACTATGACAGTATCATGGTATACTATGATTCCTTACCCTCCAATGGGTACCCTTGTAACTAAAATCAGCACAAATCCGATGTACAATAGAGCAGCTGTATTCCCACTAGCCCTTAAAGGTTTCCTCAAACCTTACCGAGGGAGGACAACAGAAGGACAAGAATCATTCCATTTTATGTTGAGAAATCTTCATCTCTTGGAAAACCTGCTTCTACGAACTCCCCTTCTTGTGGGGGTAGGATTAATAATCCCAAATGCTCTCTCTTGACTCTGCTCCTCTTCCTCATCACTAGTTTCGTCAGACCTCCATCTTGCTCCATTGTTCAGAATTTTGTCCCCAGCTCCATAGCTGAAGATCAGAGAAATGTTGTATGAGAAAGGAATATATTATTATCTATATACACAAACACACTGAAATAACAAGAATATGAACAGGAACGACGACAACGGTGAAGGGAAGAAAAAATTGAATTCTCACCTCAAGGATGTGTCCATTGGATCATCCTTGGAAGCTGTATGCCAAGGTCTAACATCCCTATCCATTAGGAAACCCTTACTAGACAAATTTGGATGTAGGTTCTTTGCAGAATCTTCAAACAAGCCATTGTTGCTGCTAGTTGTAGTTACCGGATTTGTAGTAACCCTTTGGTAGTGTGAAGGACTTGTATTTTGGAATGTTTGGAACGGAGTGAGAAACACGTCCTGTTCCATTTCTGGTGACAATGTACCATATTGATTGTTGCGGAGACGGTTATTTGAAAATAACTTTGATGAACTTCTATTCATGTCCCTAGCAGCTGAGGCAGGACTAGCTCGATGACTAAGGGGAGTTGATGCATCCTCAAAATTGAAAGTCTTGTTTAGACTAATGTCAGCCTTTAATCTTGTTTCAGAATTGGTAAATAACCTTCCATGCAGAACTGAAGAACTAAAGTTACCAAGTTCGGAGAGGTAGCTGCCAACCAATCCACCTCTTTTTTGGGGGGTTTCAGATATTGCTGGTTTCCAGGAAGGATTCTTTTGATCCGCCCATAGTGCAACAGAAGAATCAATGGACGAAGGAATCAGTAAACTAGTTGACTTTGATTCTTGCCCCTCAGGAAGAGAAGATGTTTCTAACATTTCTGCATCACTAGAGGTGGCGGCCGCCATCTCAGGCACTTTTCCATCCTTCACTTGTTGGCGTTGGATTTCTGGTAGCAAGTCCATGCATTTATTCTGTTCATCCAGAGCATCTAATTGTTATAACAAATCAAGGAAATATGGTACATACCCTAAAGAATTTCAAATATGCTTCAATCAACGGATACCCTGCAGACTTTAGCATCAAAGAATATACTAAAAGATTATTTGAGTTTTAACCTTTGTTAACAAATCCAGCATTATACAACCACTTGATTGAGCTCTTTCTAGCAAGCCAAAAATTCTGTCCCACTTCAAACTATGTGTCACTTACAAAGAGCCCAATGCCTATGGTTGTACAGACTGTCTCACTGAGATATACATTGACTCGAATAGACTACTTTTATCAAATTGTATTACATATGACATTACAAGATACTTTATTATAAAAGCTAAAGAATAAAGCAAAAAAACCACTTACAATTAACCCAGCTCTCCAGCCACTCACTGATTTCCTTCTAGATAAAACTTCTTCACTGACAGAATTCTTTGAGATGACCTCCTGCTCCAAGTTTTTAAGTATTTGATCAACTTGATAAGCTTCAGAATACATGTAGCGCTGAAATGGCAGAAAGTGATTTATGTCAGAAAATCTCATCAGAGAACTTGCTCTCATAAAAAGGGATCACTGAATTGTTACTTTTTTTTTTTTTTTTGAGAATAAGAGCTAATAAATCAACAGACAGAGACAAAATAGTTTTGGAAAGAGTGAGACTCCTTTTATGTTCCACGAAGTAAATTCTAAGGGAATGCAATCACTTTCAGTTGCAGACCACACTCCCCACTCACAGTTGTGGATATATAGTTGCAGCAATTAAGGTCTCCTATACCAACAGAACCTAAAAGTTAAATGCTCTTTCTTAAGGTTCAACGAAGCATGAAGATGGGCCCAGGAAGAAAAATTATAAGCTCTTTCCTTAAAGCTAGGCTAGCTCTTTTTACACCCACCCAGAGGGGAACAGGAAGAAAAAACCACCAGTTATCAAGCTTCAGAGACAAATTGCTAAACGAAAATGATGATGCCTCTTAAAGATTATAATCCACACTTACATAGCGATATTAATGTCGGATTCAGAGCCATAATAGTACTCAACTTTGAATGAAAGTAAGCAGAAAATTACCTGGATATAAAATACCACAAGAAGGCTTCCAATAGTTGAGGAAGAATCACCCATAGCATAATCTAAGAGACATTTGTGGAGATGTTTCTCTTCACTGGAGTTCCACGGCAACTCTATCATTCTATCCACCATGTTCCGTCGAATACAAAGGAAACAAATTTCAGAAACCAATATCTCCACCCAGTCCTCCCACTTATATCTGTCATTTGAATCATCCGTCACACCCCCTAATTGACCAATCTTCAACTTCTTCTCCTTGACTTTGGTGCACAGCATTCTTTGATGTAAGAATGCTTCAGTAAAGAGTCCACACTCTACCCTCACCCGAACTGCAGTTACAGCCTCACTAAGTGAAATGGACTTTGAAGTACCATCACGCCCTGACAACCGTAAAACCGAAAGAGCAGTATCAGGATTTCCCCTTTCTAGTAGTACTTGTGCAATCTTAGGATGAGTCGCCGGGCCTGAGATCTCTGGAAGTAGGTGACAAGCTTCCTGAGAATTTATTATGAATAACTCAGCATTAATATTCCAGAAAAAATAACATAATTCCAGAACTGACAACAAAGTTGACCATCTTTTATAAAATACAACATGCAACAATGCTGCAATATTTCATTATCTTCCCCCATAATCAAGTCATAAACATTCGAATTTGAAACTATTACATTCCAAATGTATATCCTTTACCTCGACTCATATTGATAAAGACCATAAACCAATTCAAGACTTTGAATATAGAAAAACATGGTTAACTTTAACTCAAAATATGTCATTCTTGAGTCAAAATCTAACTTCTACATTAGCAAAATTCAAGAACCCTTTCAAGACTGATCATAGACTCACAATAAGCACCTAGTATTTGAAGTAAAAACATATTGATTGAACTGTTTGAACATGACTCCGATGACATTGACAGAAATCAAAACTGGCATTCCAAAGCAATGACCATCTGGAAAATTAAGCAGAATTTACCTGCAGAGCCTCAACTGTGTGATCATCCAAGAGATAAAAGATTAACGATTCAAGTAATAAATGCCTGGAGATACCAAAGGTAGCTCCGAAGTCCTCTAGAATGTGTCTCCAGTCCTCATCAGGCAGCGTCCAATGCCGATCATATAGATAATATAGAAACTATCATAAATTAAGGAAGTACTGATATCTCCATGTAGGGGGCGGGTCGTTGGACAGGAAGATGGATAAATCATATATGTAAAATTTTGAAGAAACGCACAACATTTAAAGAAAATATAAAAATTATACAAAAAAAATAAAAAAGGATACAGTTGCTTGCTTTGCAACAACCAAATCTGAACTACCACAAAGAAAAAGTATATCAACCGCAGCTCGAACATTTTCAAATGGATAACAACCTCTAATCCCTTCGATCTTAGACCTGTAAACAGATGAACGACCATCCTTCTGTGCAAATGCAAGTTTCAACTCCTCTATCATTGTATTTCCTTGCTCAGTCTCCAGATTTGTTAGAGCATCTTCAATAAACAGGGAACCTTCCTGCCCACTGGACTCTTCAGAGTTATTTAATGCATCAGGCCATGAACGCTTAACTGCAGCTGATTTCCTTTCACGGACAAGAGTACTCCATGATGTGATTTCAGTATGACGAGGCTTCACATTCTCAAGGAACTCATGTCGTATGCACCATATCATAACCTCCATATGCTGAGGATCAAAAACCAAATTTGAAAGAAAAATCACAAACTATTTGCAGACATATTAGATATGCTATTGGCAACATGGTCCATTTGGAAATTCCTGATTAAAAGAGTTGAAAGGAAAACAATCACAGAATTGATCAAACTCATAACCTTATGAATGTTATAAAAGACTAATAGTAAGAAGCAACCTCACCACAAGGGAGCTCAAGGAGCACGATTAAAATTTGCAACTTGAAAACCTATGAATGCATGATTTTTCTATGAACTAAAGTCCCGTATGCCATCACTTATGCTTTCATTACTTAATCGTACAGGTCACTAAGATGGTGTCTAATAAAGGTATCCCCCAGGAGTTCTATGGAAGGATACAGATTGTAAAATCAGGTAAATCGTCCCAAAAAAACAAAAGCAGAAAACAGTAAATTGTTACAGCAATAACCTGCTTTGTCTTTAATATGTTTTCTAGAAGTTGGTGCAAGTCATGAAGCTGAGAAGAAAGAGACCCCTTAAAAGATGAATCCAAAACTTCAAGCACGTTAGATATGCCGGCCAACTGTGCTGAGAACTTAAGAAGTAGGCCCAACATAGTTTTCATCTGTTCTGCTTCAAGATTATCTAAGGATACGATATAGGGAACACACACTGTTCATATATGCAATGTATAAATAAGCGGAAAATAGAAGGCTTCATATATCGAAAAACTTAAAAGTTTATAAAGGATACAGATCACTTGAAGTTCTGTGATGATGTTCTGGAATGCTCGCTTGCACCAATCCTTAACGACCACCTCATCCAACAAAAAGGCAATAACAGGATCACTGGACACAGCACTTTCATCCAAACAAACGTCTGTAACATCTGTTTAATCTCTGTTAAAGAAAACATAGAATTCTCCACACAGATATGGACATTTTACATAAAAGACAGAAGAAAATAACGAAAATCCTATATGCTTTATTGGGACTATCGAATGCATTGATTCCTAGTTATCTGTTTATCTGTTGATTTTCCAGATTACTCAAATTAGTCAGAGAGAGAACCATATAAATTACTTTCCCGCACAAAAAAATTGAGAAACAAACAGTTCTCATTATTTTTCCAGTACTTCCCTTACCATATAATTGGGAAGATAGCAGAACTTGTGTGATCGTATCAGAAGTGAACTAATAGTCTGTGTGGTTCTATTTTGAAAATGAACTAAAAGTAAAGAAGAAAGGGTATAGACTTCATCAAAGGATACAGTGGCATATCAATGAAACTAAGTTATTCTCCAGGGCAACATCAAATAGAGAATAAAGGCGTAGGACATCATTAGTTATCGGCTCCTCCCCATCCTCTTTCTCTTGAGATCTCTTATCACTTCTTTTAGATATAAGGCGAGCTTCAGAACACTGATCGTAAAGGCGGCGACGTAGCTTTGGGCCATTCTTTAGAATTGGAATTCTACAAATTGGGCAAACATCACACCGCTGGCTACACTCTGCACATAATGAAGCATGTCCACATGAGTTCAACACATCCGTCACGTAACGTCCACAGCTTCTCAAGTCCCTTGTTGCTCGACAGTGCTCAACTTTAGCCTCATTACATAGCTCAATCAGATCAATAGATGCTAAATGTTCCAATGCTTCCTGAAAGGAAATAATAAATCAATACCGATACAAATTATGATTTTGTTAAAGTACATGGTTTTTACACACAACTCCAGATATTTCAGACCCTTCATGGAAACTACTGACACTGTATTGAACATACAGTAGCTATCCGACTTATGATAGCCATAGTGTTGCTCCAGGTCGAATAATCGCAGCCTAGTAAAGCTAAATATTTATAGGAAACAAGTGCGTTAAACCCCGATACTTTAACTTTACCCATCCATTTCTTGCTAAGCTGCAATTGTAAGAATTAACGCCTAAACAATTTGATAAAATTCCACCTGAGTCCACTTCTCTCAGTACTCTCTCTCTTTAACAGTGGACACAGTAGGCAACTTTGCTATTGCACTTGGTAAACTAAATCAAATTTACCAACCAAATACAAAATAGATTCTCCAAAGCCCTCACTGTGATCACCCTCTAGGGTTTTAGAACAATAACGCAGACAACAGCAACAGTAACCAAACGGTAGCAAAAAAGCGAGCTAGGGTTTTAGGCAGTAAAAAAAAATGCTATGTAATTTAGGGAATAAAACCTGAACGGCTTGACTATTGTAGTTAGGTTGCAGAGTGTGAGAACCAGATCTTGTGGCTATGCGGCCATTGATGATGGAGCTCGAAGCTCCGGTTGGGCCGTTGAATCCCCTATCCATTTCTCCGAGAGTGCGAGAGCTGATTCGGGAGATGTAACTCCGAATTGGTGAAGTGAAGGTGAGTGGTGTGTGGGGTGGTTTTAGGGTTCAGTCAAAGTAACCATTGGAGTAGTTACAGAGCTTCAGAGAGAGAGAGAAGGAGAGCGAAATTAAAGAGAGGGAGGGTTTTGGGAAAGGGTTTCAAATTAGGATTTTGGGGGACGACACTGTAACTTTAGCTGCAACTCTTTTTTGGGTACGAATGGAAAATTGACCCAAAATTAGGCCCACTCTATCTTAACCCCAAAGGAATTGGACAATCATAATTTTTTTTTTTTTTTTTTTGTTCTAGTTGGACCTTCAAAATTGATATTTGGATCTCTATATTTTTTCAATTATTAATAGACTTTATAAACTCATATAAAAAGACAAATAGGGACAAAGAGAGAGAAAAAAAAAAAACAAGTACTCCTCTTACCTCCCTCATTAATATAACATTCAATTCAATTTTCTTTTGGACAATTGCATTAATATAACATTCAAACTTTTTTTAGAATTTCCTTATATTACTTATATAACTTTATAATTTACCTAGAGTAATTAAATAAAAATAATTAATTTCTATATATGGTCTTATCATTTAATATAAAAGTAAATTCAAACCGATCTGATTTGGATTTTCCTTAAACAAGTAAATTTATTGAATATTTTGGTGTAGCTGTTACTAATTTATTTGAGAACCAAGGTCTTTTCTACAACCATCCATATTGCAAAAATAAAAAATAAAAAATATACTATGATCCGAATTAAAAGAAAAATCTTTATAACTGTCTACATGTTCGGCCCCTCCAAAAATCACTTTCTGGTTCTGTCACTGAAAGTACACAAAAAATGTATGCAGCTCCCCTCACGAAATTTTTATTGGTTGAATTGATAGAGATTAATTAAAAAAAACAACAAATTGTTGAAATTATAGATTTAATTGTTCAATGGTGTTTTGGTAAAATTAAGGAGGTGTACTTAGCTTTTTAAGTATTGGATTAAATTCAATTTACCCCCTTGAGGTTTGGGGGTAATTTTATGTTAGTCCATGTCCTTTCAATTTAATCAATTTACCCCTCAAGCTTGTCAATTCTCCTCAACCGTGTCCATTCCATCCAATTTGGACATTAAGTCAGACTTTTGAGGGCTAAAATAGTCATTTCAAGACAAAAAAAACTTTTTTAAAATTTTTTTTTTTTTTTTTTAAATTATTATTATTATTATTTTTTCTGTTTTTTTATTTTTTCAATTTTTTTCTTTTATTTGTCTTCAACCTATACACCACAAGTTATAATAAGTTTATAAGAACAAAAAGATACTCTAGGTGGTTGAAAGCCGCTCACTGATCTACGATATTTGTGATATATCTCAGATAAAGTGAAGAATTTTATGAGATATCCCAAATAAAGTGAAGAAATATCTGTAAAAAACGATTTTACACTTTATCTATAAATATCTGTAAAAAATGATTTTACACAGATATTTCTATATGATTTTACACTTTATCTGTAAATATCTATAAAAAATAATTTTACACAGACATTTCTTCACTTTATTGAGGATATATCCTAAAATTCTTCTCTTTATCTGAGATATATCATAAATATCATAGATCAGTGAGCGAATTTCAACCACCTAGAGTATCTTTTTGTTTTTATAAACCTATTATAACTTGAAGACAAAATTTATATAAAAAATAAAAATAAAAAAAATATGGAAAAAAAAATTTTCAAATGAAAAAAAAAACAGAAAAAAATAAATAAATAAAATAACGAAAAAAAGAAGAACAAAAAATCCTTTTTTTGTCTTGAAATGACCATTTTAGCCCTCAAAAGTCAAACTTAACGGTCCAAATTGGATGGAATAGTAGAAATTGGACACGGCTGATTGAAATTGGAAAGCTTGGGGGGTAAATTGATTAAATTGAAAGGACAGGGATTAACATGAAATTACCCCCAAACCTTACGGGGGGTAAACTGAATTTAATCCTTAAGTATTCAAAAAAGTGAATTGGAGGTTTAATAAGTAGGAGAGGTCTAAATATTAAATTTGGAGGTCCAACTAGACCTTTTTTTTTTAATCATTTTGATCATGAGAGAATTGTATAGTGTGTGTGTGTGTGCGCGCGCGCTATTGACTGTTTGGGATATGAGCTAAATATGTAGACAAACAACACTATAAAAAATTATTATTAACAAAAATACAATGGAGCGTCTATTTTTCTTGGTGTTCTTTCTTGATCACGGGATTTGGTTTCGACTCTTTTGAGTCCTTTGTTTGTCATCGATTTCACCGTCCTATTTCATGTTGGTGCGTTTTGATGGCCTGGATTGGTTGGTGTTAGTAGAGATGGTGATAGTAGTTGTTTGCGGAATGTGGATTGTTCAGTTAGATTCTGTGTTCGATAGCTTTGTGACTTTGATGTTAAAACTGCGTCTTTTTCGCTTAGAAAAGCTCTTTAAGCATGAAAGATTTTTTCTTGAATCTTGGCAAAGGTAGCCTGGTAAACTAGACAAGTTGGAGATTAATATTACTCACATACTAGATCGGGAATCTCATGAACGAGATTTTGGTATTTTATATCTTACTAGAATGAAGAACGTACATACTCTAGGCCTATAGTATGATCAGTCTGTTAGTGTCATGGCACAGAGACTCCTGCTAGAAAATGGAAGTCAGTCTTTTCGGGCTAAGGTCACTATGATCTGTCTTTCCGGATCGGAGTTAGTGGGCTTGCCTCTTTCTTTCTTATTGGTTAAATAGGTAGTTATGGGGACTTTGGCGGTAGTGGACCATTTTGTGTGGTGGCAGTTTGGGTGATTCGAGACTGAAATACCATTTTGAATGCTATCCAGGCTTGTTAGACTTAGCAAAGTAAGGGTACCTGATGTTAGACTTTAAAAAACATCACATTGGTACCTGATGTTCACACCCCGAGCCAACATAAGTACCTAAAGCCGTTAACTCCGTTACGGAAACTGCTAACTGTCATATTTCAAAAGGGTATTTTCGTCTCTTAGTATCTTAATCGATTATGTTTTTTTTTCTTTAACATTGTTTCCTCTCTCTCTCTCTGTTCTTTCTTTTCCCTCTCTCCAGATCAACCTGCAGATTCTAGGACTATAATCCTTCCTTCAAGCTACTAGTACTATAATCCAGCTCCCGCTTGGCCTTTTCACACGAATAGGCCCACTGATGCCTTATAACATAAACAGTCAGTGGACTGATCAGAGGAAGCTTCCATCCCATCAAAACCAACCCAAAAATACTCAAACCAACATGCAATCTTTGTATCAAAAAGCTTCAAACTTTCATGCACAACAACCAAATCCAAAAAGCATGAATAAGAAAAAAAAAAAAATATATATATATATATATGAGGATACAACTGCTCCGTCTTCCCTTCAATTAATCACAAAAACCTCCACCCCCCAACATCCCCATCACTATCGTCTTCTTCATCATAGTCGCTGTCATCGTTTTCGCCGTCCCAATACCCAAGTCAGAAAATGTAGCGAAAAGCAACCCAAAACCGCAAGGTACTCACCTTTAAATTGGGTAGGGGGATGGGGTTGCTGGTGTTTCAGAGCAACGGGGGTTATGGTGAAATGGGGGAGTTAGGGGAAGAGGAAGAGGTTCATGAGATTGATGTGGAGAAATTAGAGGTACTTAAAGTTCGCATCTGTTTCAGCAAAACCCATTAAATCCCAGGGAGTTGATGTGCAAGGCTAAGAAAGAACGCATTTCATTAGAATGTTATCTGAGTTTGGAGCGAATCAAAATCTGAAAATTGCATCTTGAATTGGGGTTTTGAATTTCAAAAGGGCTCCGCTCATTTTGGGGATTTGGAGTTCAAGGGGAAACTCAAAGCGTAAACCCAGAATCAGATATATGTGTTTGCTTTGTTTTGCTAATGCATCTGTCGTAATTTGGTGCAAAATAAAATCATTGAATTTTGTGTTAAATCTATATGATGCAATCACATAACACATCAACCACATGATCATAACATACAACACATATACAATATCAGTTAAACCAGCTGCACAACATCCACACAGAAACTGCATAATAGCTTTCCTAGTGGAACTAGGACTCCACCTGGATCAATGGCACTTTGGATCCCTGTAGAAACAACTTGACCAAGGTTAGACATCTTGAGCAACTGGAACGAGGATGAATAGCAACAGAACTGGAGCAAGAAGCCTTCTGTATGTCAACACCAAAAGCTTCAGAATGGGGCTGAACGATATGCAAAAACTGGTGGTGAATACAGGGACTTTGCTCCCTATTTATATTGGCCAAAACACATGAGTTAGACTCATCCCATAAGGAGTCCAACACTGCTTCATGTTTATCTAGATAGGAGACTTAGAGTTTATCACAAATACTTGATGTAATACAGGTTGATTACTAATGAGTTTCCTACTTCTATTAAGAGATATACACCTCAATAGATAACCAGAAATAGAGTTATATCCATGTATTTCTTGTTATTTACATAAGATTAAATCAATTGGTTTTATCTCAATGTGATTAAGATAATGTTAAGTCCACATATTCTAACATTTTGTTTTGATTTGTATAGCTTCCATGTACTTGTTGAGGAGGTCAGGGTGGTTGTGGCAGGAGGAGGCTATTGGGGAGAGATGGGAGTAGAGCAGGAGATCCGAGGAGGGTTTGAAGCTGGAGGAGGAGGATGCAGCGCGTGGAGGTGGTTGATGGTGGCGCGTATGGAGTGGATGAGGTGATCAAGGACTGAGTTTTTGGGAGGGGTGGCTTGTTTGGGGAATTGGATGGTGGAGGAGAAGTGGAGAGGGAGAGAGAATATTTGTGGCCACCATGGCCATTAAGAGAACCAAGTTGAGACCCATTGTGAAACCCATTAATTTTGAGCTTTCCTTCTTCTTGAATCACGTGAGTTTGGGAGTTGCAGATTTGTGAGAGTGATCCCAGGAATTTGGAATGTTTTAGGAAGTATGGAGAGGGAGTTGCAAAGAGAGGAAAAAAAAATGCTTGAGAAAAAAAAAAAATTTAAATACAAATGGACAAAAATACCCTTCAATATATTCCATGTGACAAATGCCGTAACGGCCAAATAGGTTCCAGGTACTTATGTTGGGTTGGGGAGTGAATGTCAGGTACCAATCTAACATTTTTTTAAGTTGAGGTACCAAATTTACTAATAGAAAGAAGGTTGGGTATGGTCCGCATTTTTTTCCCTTACAATAATTACATATTATTTCTAATTTAAATAAACAAATTAAAAATATTTTTAGACCGTGAGAGACTTTTTTTTTCCATCTAAATAAATCATGAGAATTAGTAAATGGGTGATTCTAGTCGGACCTCTTGATTTGCTATTTAGAGTTTTAGACCTCCCATTTTAATTTTTTTCATCAAACATTCTATTTTACTCCTATACATAACACCTACACCTCCCTCCCCTCTACTTGCTTACACCATCTTCACCTTCACACCATTCATGTCGTTGGGTGAGCCACATGAATTGGTTCAACATAACGGGACCCACTTCTCCTTTTTTATTTTTTTAATACACAAAGAGGACAAACTAACATTAAGGATGAACATAGTCAATTAACCTATTATAGTCTTTGCAATTGCTCATTTGACATTTTATTTTTACTCCTAATCTCAGTCCAATTGCACCTGGTCAATGGCTTCCTACACAATTGTAAATTCCCTTCAAAGACAATTTCGAGCCAAATATTTATGGGATTGACCCATCTAATGATTATACGAAACAAACCGTTAAAGAATTAACAAATTCAACTCTATGATAGACCAATTGTGCTAGCCCTCCTCCAAATGCAGGGGCTACCACACTTGCAAAATACTCCAGCAAAATTTGAATGAAGAATTAATTTTCAGCCAGATGACTCTAGGCTCTACAATTGAAGGTCAAATCAAGAATTAACATGGAAAGTACCTTATAATAGTGGTTCATGTCTGTCATTCAAATTTCTAAGTTCTATTAGGATGGCCACATAGAAAGAGGGAGAAGGACAAGGAGGCAATTAAGGTGTCTCCTTCCTTTTGTTTTAGAAAGGGTAAAAGAGGATTATATCTTTACAAAAAATTATGGGAGGTTTGAATAGCAAATTAGAAAGTTTGAATAGACTCACCCTTAATAAATAACTAAATAATACTAATCAAAATCACATACATTTTATTTCAGTTGTATCGAAAAAAATTAAGACCAATCCATTCCTTCCCTCGATGAATTTTGTCTCTTGATTCATGAAGTTTCCCATTGCAGTTAAATAAATGTGAACTTAACAAATTATAAAAGAAGACGATGCTGATTTCAAACATTTATGACCATTTTCAATCTTTCAAACTGAAAAACCGATGTTTTTAGGGGGAATGATTCAAAGCACCGACGACCACTTGCATTAACATGAATGGATGGTTTGATTACATCAAATACACTTTTTAGTTATTTAAAAAAAAATGTTAGTAAAAATATCAAGAGTTGAGATAATCTTTTGAGTATTTGGTCACTTACACCGTATGTGTATAGAAAAATTTCCATGTCTTCAGTACAATTAACCTTTAGTGCCAAAAACCTAACTACTAGCACCAAATCCACCCCTCATACGTCCACAACATTTTTTAGGTAGACATCTCATCATATTGCAAAAAGTTGGAGAAGAACTTGGACTATAAGCAACAACAAAAGGTTTCAAGTTTGTAGTAGTGAGTCGTCAATATCGAAAGGACAACGAGTAGATATTCATAAAAGGTAAGTAAATTAAAGTCTCATAAACTCAACTAAAAGAAAAGTCCAAACAAAAAACCATCCCGATTACAGCAGCATTGAATTAAATTGATTACCGAATCTGATTTTGATTATATTAGATTCGCAGATATCGTTAGCTGTCTCTTTTTTATATATAATACAGATGAAAGTCCCGTTTTTTTTTTATCCCGACTTAGACCTATTTCTCAAATAACGTTTCTTGCACTCAAACTCAAAGAAAAATATATGCTTTGATCTAGATATTAGCCTAATGTTTTGTACAATTGTATTTGATTAAAAAACATCGAGAAATTATTATAAAGAATACCTGAACTTACTTATTAGAGCTCTCGTTACGCCGTTACGGTGCAAGCCAAATAGAAAGAGAAATATACCATAACGCAGACCGGGTCTCGTAACACCTCAGAGGATACTCCTGTAAACTAGTCAATACGTATAAAAATACAGTAGAGCAAAATTCACTAGGGTCCAACCCTGTCCCACAACAGAGAAACATACACTAAAAAAAATAGGAAAGGGTAAAACAATAAAATCCATATCGTATAGACGTAGAGAGTAGAAAACCAGGTGCTCTCTTCCTTCCTCTACATGTATAAAGCAAAAGCCTCTCTCTCTTTCTCTCTCTAAGGCTCTCCATTGCTTCCCTCACCTTCTCTCTCTAAGAACCAGAGAGCCAGAAGAAGAAGAAGAAGAAGAAGCAGAGGTGGTTTAGGGTTTCGAAATCAGAGTAGTAGTCGTGTAGGTAGAGATTGATGTAAGCATATAGGTGGTTTTGTGTTGGAAGAAGAAGAAGAGGAGGAGGAGCAATGGCAACAGCGCCGGTGAAGCCGCCGCTGCACAACTTCCCGCTATCGTTCTTGAAATGGGGGAGCAAGAACCACACCAACACCAACCACCGCTACCGCCGCCCCGTCTCCGCCGAGCCCGAACCGTCCGACGATTCCGAGCAGCCGCCGCAGCACCACCACGGCAATCGCGTCGGATCCCGCACCGCGCGCCACCGCTTCTCGCTCACTTCCTGCTCCGAGAAGCTTCCCAGGTCGCAGAATTCCGAGAAAGAGAGCGAGGACAGCGACGACGACGGTAAGGCCGCGGCCGCCACCGCCGCGGCGGCGGAGGAGGCTGAGGTTCAGAAGCCGTGGAATCTGAGGCCGAGGCGAGCACCGGCTGCGATGACTTCGAAGGCGAATAATACTACTACTGCAAACGGCGAGCTGCATGAACCGGAGGGTCCGAACCCGAACCCGAAGCAGGGCGAGCAACCGGCACCGAAGTCGATGAGGCTGAGGGGTTTGGCTGAAGGTCCGAGTATGGAGAAGAAGAAGGAGAAGAGGAAGTTCTGGATCGCTTTGTCTAAGGATGAAATTGAAGAGGACATATTCATCATGACCGGGTCCAGACCCGCCCGGCGGCCCAAGAAGCGGCCCAAGAATGTCCAGAAACAGCTCGATGTATGCTATGCTCTTCGCTTTGATTTCATCTAATGCTGATTCAGTTTTTTTTTTTTGTCATGATCATATTTTTTCACCTTTTTTGATAATTTTTTTTTGGTGGGTTGAATTTTGCAGAATTGTTTTCCGGGTTTATGGCTCGTGGGGTTTACCGCTGATGCTTATCGGGGTGCTGATTCTCCGACTAAGGTATATCGTCTCTCTGGTTTTCTCACTCCTTCTGGTTCTCTCTGTTTGGTGTTCAGTTTTTATGAAAGTTCTGTTGCTAATTGGTGATTGGGTGGTTTTTGCAGAAGTAGAAGATTGTGTGTTCTTATTTGAAAGCTGGCAAAGGAAAAGGGCTGCCCCTGTGGTGTGGAAACCTCAATTTGAGGTATAATGTGCTGAACTTTTACATAGAGGAAGTGGAATTACCTATAGTAGTTAAAAAGAAGGTTATTAGGGGGAAAAAGATATCTAATTTCCTTGTTTTGAATGTTTTTGGGTCTCATTTTGTATTGCTCATGGGGGCAGGATGCAGGGCCGCTTTAGTTGCTTTGCATTCAAGTAGTTCTAGTACGTAAAAAATGGACGACTTATATATATGTAAATGATAGAGTCAATTTCAGTCGTTTTACTTGTTGATGGTATCAGGCTTGTGGGAGATTTGTTGTGTTTGTACTTTTTTGTTTTGTTTTGTTGCAATTCTGATTGTTTGATAATTTACAACGTTTGACAGACTTCCCATCGTTGGGGGGCAGAGTAGCATAATTTGAAAACCCTATTTCGATACAAGGTTTATTGTCCACATGCTTCCTTGTTCTGGAGAGCTCCTCGGTTCAATTGGGCTACAACAAAAGCAGCCTTCATGAGGTTGAATGTTAAGTGTTAGCCTGCATGTATAATCTTTTAACATCTTTTCATTTTTCACATTGATAGCCATTATGACTTTTGTATGCTAATAGGTTTAGAGAAATAGGTTTTGCTGCTAAATGTCTGTGCTTGTAATATTTTGCTGCTCATGGTTAGGTGTATAATGGTTTGATCTTTTAACTTATACATCCAGAACAAAATGATTTTGTTTTTGCACGTGGTGCATTCTTGGTATTCATTTTTCTGTTTTGCATATAGCTTTTGCATTTGTATAGGTAGTTTCATTCTCTTCATCCTAATGGCTTGAGGAAATCTGAAGAATCTGTATCTTGTGCTTCATGACTACGGTCTTTTTAAGCATCTCCAAGCAGTCACATTCTGCAAAATTGATGTTCGTCAGGTGTAATGACTTCCTGTGGATATCAGACTTTCTGATTTATGCTTTTCAACAAGATGTGCTAGTTTATGGTAATCTCCGGTGTTCATGATATCTGTCCCTTTGTTGATGTCTTCATGCAAAAGACACATCATATACATATTGAGGAGAAAGAAATAATGAAAGTTCTAGCCATAGTTTCCTCACTAGCTTTCTAGCTGATTTACCCTTTTAGGTCAGAAATGGTTATAATCCTTTCAATGTCCTCATTTTTTCTTTTCTTTTTTGCCCCAAATCCTTTTAGTGCTTGTTGGTTACAGTTTGGTAATTGGTTTTATATGAATGTCAGGCAAACCCATTAAATTGCACTTAAAACAGTTTTCAGACAGGCTTTTGGCTCTATTTTCTGCAAAACTACTTTATTATTCAATCAGATTATCTTATGGTAAAAAATGGAAGTTTTCTCTAGCTAAGTATGTCTTGTTCTAGTTCTATATTGGAACAATCTTCACAATTAAAGTCTCGCTGGAGGTCAAGTCCAATTTCTTGCTGACATTTGGGTCATGGAATAAGCAGTCTCTCCCTGACAAATGATGAGTTCTAAACGTGGATCACTTATCTGATGTGAGTAATGAGGACAATAGTCAGCTTAGATACTTCTTGAAGCGTCAGGTTACCATGAGTTATGACAGCTGAAGAAATATTTATATTCCTGTTTGTGCCCATAAGTTTATCTTTTAAATTTGTTCTGTGATGAAGAGATTTACACTATCTCTCCAATTTCCTTAATATTTTCATATTTTCATCTAGCAAGCGTGAACTTGTTGGCAATGAATGGTCATTGAAGTCATCTTTGTGATACTTGCTATACTCGTGGGCTGTGATTTATCCGATATCCTAATGCAAAATTTCATTTTGCTGTTTGCATGTTTTACAATTTCATTTCTTAGTCCATTGCCCCTGATCTCGTTTGTGGTTTTGTTGAATTCTGATCCTACGGCCCTAATAATTTTATCTGGACTTGGTTTTGGAAAAGAATATCGTGGCTTTTACCTTTTGGTATACTCATAAATAAGCCTATGCTCTTGCATGAATCATGTAATTGTGTTCCTATGCATAAACCAATAGTGTGCTCTCTCTTCCCTCTCCCGTTTGTTCTGTTATGGACACGCCAGAGGTGTACTCAAATGGCCGAAGGTGCCATTGCTATCCATTGTTTCTCAGGTTAGGGTTTAGGCGCTGAAGCTAATGCCTTGGGTATTAATTACGGGGAGAGGATCCTCTCCTAAGCATTTTATTTACCTGAGCTGCCTGAGCTATTCAGGAGATTGAGACACATGGCAATATCAAATCTAATGGTCTACAATGCATCTAAAATTGTTTCCATCTCTTTGGAGATGTTTCCATCACTAGTAAGTTTTGTCTTCTACCTAATCCCAATCTATTGTTCTCTCTACCCATTTCTTTCTAATTCTTCTCCAGAATCAAGTGCGGTTTGTAATAAAGAGATAGTAGTTTTTTTGGTAGTGTTATTGGTTTTGGTACTTGGGTTTGCTTTGATTTTGAGAAAGATGAACGATAAGTGGAGGTTCAATCGGTTTAGAGACCCTTTGGGGGTTGTGGGTGTGGTTTCTGTTTTAGAATCTGAGCTTGTGTTGATCTTTGAATGATGAAGGAATTTGAGTTACTGGGTTTTTAGTGTGGTGGGTTTGTTGCTTTGGTTCTTGGGAAAGTGAAGGAAATGCTTCAAGTTTCTGTCTCGGTTCTGGACCAAATTTGTGCCTTGATTTTACTTCCACACTAGTTCCACTTCGGTTCAAAATTATTTTGGTCTTTGTTAAGTTCTTGACTCATCATTCTGAGATATATTGAAAATTTCTAGGTTTAATTTCTTTCTTGGTTTTACTGCCATTTTATGAACCGGACTGGAAACAGACGGGCGGCGAACCGGTTTCGCCACTGAGAGATGGTAAACTCATAATTAGATGGGAAGTGTTTTGGTGAACTCTCATATTCTTCATCTGCATAAATTACCCTTTTTTCTAATTAGAAATCATGGAAAAATCTATACACTTCGGAGGATGATAAAAGGAAAATTAAACAAATCATTACCTAGCTGTTGCATAAGATGAGAAATAAAGCAGGATTAGAACTGATATTGAAGTTTGAGAAATACCCAACTTAGGTTGTGAGAGTGGAGAATGGAAAGAAAAGAACAGAAGAGGGAGAGAAGAAAGAACGTGGGGGAAAAGAAGGGAAACAAAAAGAGAAATTGTGGACCGTAAGATGTAACAATGGATACGTGCTGTTGTCTAATAAAAAGCTCAGGCAGCTCAGGTAAATAAAATGCTCCGGAGAGAATCCTCCCCCATTAAGTATGATAGCGGATCCTCTCCCATTAAGTGTCTAATAAAAAAAGCTCACGCACATTAAGTATGATAGCGAATTCAATTCCTGGTCGCTATTTTCTCAAGCTATTTATAATAATTATTATCCGTCCCTACTCCACTGCATTCACCCTGTAGACTAAAATGAGAGGAGGTTTGCTTATGAAGGTATGCCACCAAGTGTGACGTGAACTGTGACCAGCTTGAAAGGGACATATGGACGCCACATGTCATTTTTGCAACAATTAAATATGTTACTGTGACTTGTGATAGTGGGTTTTGTTGACATTGTAAAATATTTCTAATTGCTGTTATTGTTATTTTAGTTTTTTCCTTGAAGAGTTTTGAACTCAAGTCTCAGCGCCATCAAATAAAATGAAATGAAGGGTTAAGAAAGATTAATGAAGAAAAGATGAAGCCATGTAGGTAAGAGTGTCCTTAAGGGTTTTAGAAATGAAGTAGGCAAGTTTTTACCATAATGCACGGGCATGGATTTCAACTTTTTTGGAGGATAATTTTGTGGTGTTTCCCTTGTTCGGATGAGATGAGAGCAACGCACGAATGCAAGATTTCTTGATCATCTCTTTTCAGTGATTTGAGCTGTTCGTACTTTACGCATTGATTAGCATGTCATATTTTCATTTTCCTTCGGAGAGGAAAGAGATACATATGAAAATGATGCTTGATTGGACTATTATATGAACATTATAATATTGTAAATTTTGAATGAATAATGGGAAACTAATAAGAGCATCTCCAACGGGTTAGTCAAAAAATTTGTGGGTAAGGTCCTGATGTGGAAGACCAACAGAGATCTATCATTTTTGATAATGAAAATGAAGAGTCGAGATTGGCTTCCCTGAGGAAAGTCGCTTGAATATGAACTTGAGAGATCACATTTGGCAGCGAAACTGAATAGCTATGCAGCATATATGAGTTCTAGATTTTAGGCTCAGTTTTTCAATATTTTGAGTTCTTGGTTTCCTAATAAAATAAGTGTATTTTCTAGGGCATTGATATTCCACTTCAATTGATGGATGAGATTCTGGAGATCATTCGATCCCTGAATGTTGCCTGAGAAGATGCAGTACCAGAAAACCAAAGAGAAAGAAAGCTTTGTAGGGGAAGAAGAGAGAGAGAAGGAAGAAAGAGAAATCAGTATTAATTAAGCCAATAAGGCTTATGGTTAAATTTTCAAAAACTCACAATTTACCCTTCTTTGATAATAGTTTAAAAATTTATAATTTAACACATGAAGGATAAAATAGTAAATATAATAGCAAATTGAATTGAAGAAATTACAAAAAAAAAATACCTTAGACGTTTTGTTGTTTTGTTAACTGCAATAGCAGTTTTTTTTTTTTTTTTTTTTTGAGTTGGCAGTTTAAATAAAAAAATTACTTATTAAACCATAATGTACTGTGGATTGTGGTTAGTAGTTTTGCATCGTTGGATAGGGTGATAGTTATAGGATTAAGTCGTTGTTTGGTGGGGTGATTGACAAATCCAAAAAAAAAAAAAAAAGTAGGTATTTTTACCAGGTTCGCTAGGTTGTGAGCCCAATTGATATTGTCTTGATTCTGTGGGCCAACAATATAGTTTCCATTCAAGATCTATAACAGTTGTAGACCTCATCAACGGGCCGGGCCGGGCCGGGCTTTATTGTAAATTGAAGGATCAAAGCTCATCCATTTAATGCGGGCAGGGCTAAGCCTTGCGGGCTTTTTCTGGACGGGCCTTACAGGCTTTATTTATAAATAAATCTTTAAACATAATATTTTTTTATAAACTTATATTTATATATCATACACTCCAAAGAGAAATCTCTATCAACTTAAATAAAATGGGAAAACCTACCGTTGGATGAGATTATTATAATAAATTATGAGTGTGTTAAAAAATTTAGCCAATTTCACCATATTTTCGAATCCGATCGAATTGGTCAACCGTCGTCACTTGTATGTTTTCTTGGTTGACCGATGGCATGACGACTGCGAAACTTGCTTATTTTTTCACATCATGTCTGTAAATATTTCATCGATGGATGTGCGTGAACATAAGATAAAAATTTCAATTTTAATCACAAAGATGTTGGCCTATATCAATTTGTCTCCCAAAGTTGTATGACTTGTATATTGCATTTAAATTGTTGAGGTTCATTCTAAAGAAACCATGAAGTGGAAAATGAATTTAGAGAAATCAACGGCTCGATTGAGAGATTGTAATGTTTTATAGTGATTGTAAAAAATTCAGCTAATTTGATTCTAGTTTCGAATTCGATCAATTAGGTCAAATTTAGTTACTCTTATAAACCAATATCTATATATCATACAATCCAAAGAGCAACCCTATCAATTAAAAGAAAATTGAAAAATGGACCGTTGGATGACATTATTACAATAAATTATGAGTGTGGTAAAAAATTTAGCCAATTTCACCATATTTTCGAATCCGATTGAATTGGTCAATTGTCGTCACTTGTATGTTTTCTTGGTTGACCGATGGCATGACGACCGCGAAACGTGCTTATTTTTTCACATCACGTCTGTAAATATTTCATCAATGGATGTGCGTGGACATAAGATAAAAATTTCAATTTTATTTACAAAGATGATGGCCTATATTAATTTGCCTCTTAAAGTTGTATGACTTGTATATTGCATTTAAATTATTGAGGTTCATTCTAAAGCAACCATGAAGTGGAAAATGAATTTAGAGTAATCAACCGCTTGATTGAGAGATTGTAATGTTTTATGGTGATTGTAAAAAATTTAGCTAATTTGATTCTCGTTTCGAATTCGATCAACTAGGTCCAATTTAGTTACTCTTATAAACCTATATCAATATATCATACACTCCAAAGAGCAACCCCTATCAATTCAAAGAAAATGGAAAAATGGACTGTTGGATGACATTATTACAATAAATTATGAGTGTGGTAAAAAATTTAGCCAATTTCACCATATTTTCAAATCCGATCGAATTGGTCAACCGGCGTCACTTGCATGTCTTCTTAGTTGACCGATGGCATGACGACCGCGAAACATGCTTATTTTTTCACATCACATTGTAAATATTCCATTGATGGATATAACATAAAAATAATAATAATAATAATTACAAACACATTGGCCTATACCAATTTTCCGTCTAAAGTTGTATGACTTATACATTGCATTTAAATTGTTGAGGTTCATTCTAAAGCAACCATGAAGTGGAAAATGAATTTGGAGAAACCAACCGCTCGATGGAGAGATTGTAATGTTTTATGGTGGTTGTAGGAAATCCAGCCAATTTGGTTCTCGTTTCGAATTCGATCAACTAGGTCAAACTTAGTTATTCTTATATAAGAATATTTATATATCATACACTCCAAAAGGCAACCTCTATCAATTCAAATAAAATGGAAAAACCGACCGTTTGATGAGATTATTATAATAAATTATGAGTGTGGTAAAAAAATTTAGCTAATTTCACCATATTTTCGAATCCAATCGAATCGGTCAACCGTAGTCATGACATGTAGAATACTAGAATATATATGCACATATTCTATATAGAAGTATGAGAACTTCCAATTTCACCATAAACCAAATTACAACAAATCCACACACACACAAAGACACACAAAGACACACACACACACACACACATATAACACACACACACACACACACACACACACACATAAACATATCTAAAACTCTAAAAGTCATGGATCTTCAATAATGATGATGTGGCATACTGAAGATTTCCAAATATATGTGCTGGGCCTTCTAGATGGGGCTTTCCATGCATATTGTAAAAGATGTTGTAGATTCCCATCCAAGCTGAACTTTCTTAACTTAAATTGTCATAACTCCTTCTAGAAAAGTCGGAATCGCAAACCGTAAAATTCTTCAGAAACTAGACACATGGGGCTTTCCTTGCATATAGGGTACTACTCCTAATTCTATCCGATCAGTTCCCAGTAATTCAGCGAAGTTAGGTTCTAGACATGAACTTGTAAAAGATGTTGCAGATTCCTGTCCAAGCTGAACTGCCTTCACTTAAATTGCCATAACTCCTTCTAGAAAAGTCAGAATTGCAAACCGTAAAATTCCTCAGAAACTAGACACATGGAGATTTCCGTGCATATAGCGTACATATCCTAATTCCATCCGAGAAATTCCCAGTAATTCAGTGCAGTTAGGTGTTCAGCACAATAATTTCTGTGTTAGTTAGCTTAGCTTAGCTTCTTTTCTTCTTTCTTTGAAACACACCTACAAAGACACTAAACTAACGTAAATGAACCATAAATAAGGAAAACTAAACATATATACCAAGAGAAAGAGGCATAGAAATATAAGAATTAAGAAAATATGAGCACATCAACATACATATATATATATATATATATATATAATAGTTTACGGGTTTTTACGGGCCGGGCCTAGTGTGTTTTTTGATGGGCCGGGTCGGGCTTTTGACCCTTTGAGTCGGTGGGCCTCCATCGGCCCACTTGATCCGCGGGCTTTTTGATGAGGCCTAATCAGTGGTATCTACTGAAATTACTATCCAAATCCATGACAATTTTTATTGTCAAAACATCCATGACAATTTCATTTTGAAACTTTTTTAGAAAGGTAATCAAGTTATTACTATAACTATAATATTTAACTAAATAAATCATTTAAGCATATGATATTGTATTAAAAAGTACAAACCAACTATACCATCTAGTTCTATGGGTCCCTATAATATCAAGATAAATATGATATATCCAGGACGGTAGGACAATTTCATGTTGAAACCACTACTACACAAAAGGCTTCACACGACACCTCTCAGACGACGTAACACTGTTTTCCGTGGTGTGAATAATTTCTCATTATTGAGACGACGGTTGTAAAATTTCCGTCTTCTAATATGAACTCAACCAACGGGTGTTTTTCATGCTGAAATTATGTATTGCTTCAGAAGACGTTTATAAATGGAAGCGTGGTGTGAGGTTAAATTATTATAGAGGCGGCAAGTTTCTCACAATTTGGTATTCCTCAGCATGTAGTGGTGATACGACGGTTTGTTTAAAACCGTGGTATGAATTCATAGATTTGCAAGTGCAAAACATGTCCACCAACATTCCCTCCAACATTTCCCTCCATTCACCCCTCCAAATCCATTTCCCTCTTACCGGACAACAAGAGGCGGCAAAACTGAAAATTTTAAAGTGGCATTCAGACAACATATATGTGGAAAAACATGGTCTGATGCCTTGTACATATATGTGAATCAACATTAATGGCCGTGTCCTAGCTAGCTAGACAACTACACTAGCATATATCCATTCAGACCAAATTATTAGAACACACTAGAGAAAAAGTCTTACCAAAACTAATGCCTTAGCTTAGACCAGCCCACGCCTATACCCCGACACGACATTCACTCCACAAAGCCCCACAAATCAACTCACCCCGACTCTCTCTCCAACTCACTCCGACTCTCTCGCTGTCTGACTCACTCCACAGCCACCCCGACTCTCTAGTACCCAACTCTCGTGGTAGCATTCACTCTCTTTCCAAAACTCCACTGCTACTCTGACAATCTCTTTCCCAATCCCCGACTCTAAAGCCCTTGACCACGAATCCACCGCCTCCGAGATCTCTCTGGTACCCCTCCGATTCTCCCCTAGTCGAGCGAGCTGGGCGCTGGGAATAAAGTCGGCCGCCTAGGAGGCCTAGGCGGGGCTAGGCGGCTCTGGACGGTCGGAGCCTAGGCGCTTTCTCCCTTTCTGGGTTCAAAATCAAGAAGGAACGCCGCTCCTCGATCAGTCGATTCTCAGACTCTCAGTCTCTCACCGAGTCTCCGGCCAGCTTTCTAGCTCGCCGGTAAATCGAATTTCTCTGGGTTTTTGTCTTTCAATCTCACAATTTTTGATTTTCTGGGTTCGATTTTCAGGGCTTTCTGGGTTCGATTTTAGGTTCGATTTCTGGGTTCAAGGCTTAAAGGTCGATGATTCTTCAACCACGAAGCTTGGTGATTCACTGATTCTTCAAGCTCGATTTCTGGGAATTCTGGGTTCGATTTCTGGGTTCAAGGCTTGAAGCTCGGTTCAACCTCGAAACTTGGTGATTCTTCATGCTTGATTTCTGGGTTCAAAATTCAAACTCGGTGATTGACTGATTGTTGAAGCTTGATTTCTGGGTTTTGGATTTTGCAAGCTCGGTGATTTCTGGGTTTTGTGGTGAGTCATTGTCTCAACTCTCAAAGTATCAAACTGTGATTCTGTGAATGTTATAAACTGTGAATGTTATCAAACTGTGAGTCTGTGAATGTGTAGTTGCTGGGTATTGTATTGAACTGTGATGAACTGATGACCGTGTTGTTGATGAGTAGTCAGAGCAGATGACTCATGGTTTCTTTTTCTTTTTTAACTTTACCTTTTACTATTACACGAATGCACGATTTCCACTCAAAGGAAAATGGGGTTGAAGGTGTTGATTTCATTGCTGTATCTTTTGTCAAGTCTGCTGAAGTGATCAATCACCTTAAAAGCTATATTGCAGCACGGTCTCGGTAAAGAGTTAACTCTTAAATTCCACACTAGCACACAGCATCACTGTTCCTTTTATTTTGGCAGTTTTCATTATGTCCAAGATGGTAAATTTGTATCTCATGAGATTTCTTTCATCATGTTGGTGCAGCGATATTTCTGTTGTGGCAAAGATAGAGAGTATGGACTCTCTAAAGAACTTGGAAGAGATCATCCTTGCATCAGATGGAGCAATGGTAGCAAGAGGTGACGTAGGTGCTCAGATACCATTGGAACAGGTCCCATCAGCCCAGCAAAAGATTGTTCAAGTATGTCGGCAGCTAAATAAGCCAGTCATTGTTGCTTCTCAACTACTCGAATCTATGATCGAGTATCCTACACCCACTAGAGTTGAAGTGGCTGATGTTTCTAAAGCCGTGAGGCAGCGAGCTGATGCTTTCTGGTGAGTCAGCTATGGGCCAGTTCCCAGATAAGTCATACCTGGGCTATAATTCATCAGGAAGAGCTATAATTCACACCTTGTGTACAATGGTGAAATCTTGTTTAGAGGTAAACAAAACTCGAATTTCTTCTCATGCAAGTAATATGTGGTCTTAAAAATCTAGTTTAGACTTAGTTGGATGAGGACTACTTAGCAATACCATATATGTCCAGGATTTTTTTTATCTATTTCATCTTGTTAAGTTTATTTAATTTAACTTTATTTCTACTTGAATATTGTCCAGGTTTACTTTCCTTCTCTTTTGATCTATGTTTGGTATAAATTGTACTTTGTTATTTGATAAACTATTTTCTCTCATTTGGTATAAATTGTACTTTGTTCTGCAGGGAGAAGTGGAAACCTATCTTTAAAAAGCACATTTCTGGCCAAGTTTGTCGTGGTGGTTTTGTTCCAAAAACAATGATCCAGGTTTGAAGGCTGCTTATAAACTGGACAATCATGTGGAAGATGGAGCAGTGACGAAAGCTTTTGAAGTGATAGAGAGAAATTTGTTTAGGTAGAAGTTGTACTGAGGCTAGAAGTTGGTCTTTTTTGGGTTGGCCTTAATTGCAGTTCGCCTTATCTTGTGATCCCTTATTTTGTGGATACATCGGATCCATTTAGAATGCTATGGGATTATAACAGCTTTCTATTATGATTAAATTACCATTCTTTTGGTCATTTTTTGCTTCCAGAATCTGAATTTTGCCATTACAACAATAGTAGGAAAATATGTCATCTGATGAGGTTTTTAGGGTACAATCAAACAAAATTTCTACAATTCAGACAACGGTTTGTATTGATATCATGGTCTCAAATGTCATGGTACAACAGTTTGAGTTATATGTGTCGTGTGAAAGCACACATGCACTGAATTTTTAAGTCATCACACCACATTTTCCTAAAAAGCGTGGTCTGAGTAGAAGTCACACCACGCTGGAATCCTAAAACCGTGGTATGAGTGGAAGTCACACCACGCTGGAATCCTAAAACAGTGGTATGAGTTGAAGTCACACCACGGCATATTTCTGTCGGCAGATCTGCCGGTCCATCAGACGACGAAGTCAGCTGCAAACCGTCGACCCAATGATCGGTATACGACGGTTGAAAACCGTCGTCTGACAGCGTTTCATCAGACGACGCCTCGATAGACCACGGAAATGCAAAACGTGAGACGACAGTTTTAAACCGTCGTGTGAAGCCTTTTGTGTAGTAGGGCCTGTTTGGAAATTCAAATGTTAGTAACTAATATATTGAGTATATACAACTGGAAAAAATAAAAAAAAATCAGGTCTAAGGTTATGTAAGTAATAAACCGAGTGATTGGCGCAAAATTGTCAGATTAGGAATCTCATTAATAGAAAAATGATAGGAATTTAGAGTGGAAAAATGTATGTCTCTCCTATATTTCAATAAGGAATTATTACAAGATGACATGCATAAATTTTTTTTGTCTTTGAATTTGAAATAGATGCAAAAAATTGATACAAAGAAATTACATATGGGTTCTGAGGACACACCCATGCACAACGGCCATGGGCATCAATCAACATTCAAAATTGCAACTATTGCAGGTGGATTGTCTATGTAGAACGAGATCTCCTCCATGTCCATCGATATTCTAGCAAGCAGATTGGCCAGCTCATTGGCGTCACATTCCACACAAGTGCACATTTTCTCAAGGAGATTGGAAGTGTTTAATGTTGCATTTTTTTCGTTTGTTTTTATTAGTGTCTGGGATTTCTTTATCTATATCCAAGTTTCTCTTGGTAGGGTTTGGTCTAGCCTGATAGCACCCGTTTCAGATTTCACCATGAAATCTGAAGTGACCCTATGGGGCCCACTTTAAAAGAAATTTTACAAAAAATTTAGCAGAACTTCCCTTAAAATGGATTACCCAAAACCTGTAGAAAAATAACTACACTTCTAAACAATCCATCCTTATTCTCCTGGAGTCACCCTGCTCCCCGATTCACAACAACTCCACCACAACACAAGTCTCAACTTAAGAACATTTAGCCACTAGGTGATCAGAGCAATCTAATATACAAGGTAACAAGAAAATGAACTAGAAGGATAAATGATTGATAAGTCCTACAATGCGGAAGCAGTGACAACTATTCCTCAACCCCATGTACATCCGACCTCAACTAATTTAATTAGCCTGCAAACTGGGCATTTGAAACCGAATGGCCAAGGGGAAAAGCATTTAAAACATTAGAGTGAGTGGACAAAAAATAAGTAATTTCAGAAGAATTAATTAAAACTTAATGCTTCCCCAATTAATTCTCTTAAAAACCAAGCACGCAGTAAAGTTTCTTCAAAATACTCTTGATCATTCTCTGAAACTGAAATTCAACTCATGCTGTAAATCATCTCAAAAACCCCTCAAAATCTCGTTAAATGCTCATGTAATTAAGTATCTTGAAATCCTTTCACAAATCTCGTATATCTCAAAGATATAATGATATCTCAAATCATAATGTAAATCTCATCTGAAAACTCTTGAAATCTCATAAAATGCTCGTATCGTAAATTAGGCAATGACTATAGGGCACTGCCGACTAGCCATTTCATGCCACCTGGAGGGGACTGCCGACCAGGGATACATTAGAGGGTACTGCCGACCAGAATACGAGGAGGTGGTGGTTGGAGGGTATTGCTGACCAACCATAGATAGTTAGAGGGTACTGCTGACTAACTATCTCATGCCATCTGGAGGGGACTACCGACCAGATAAGCATCGGAGGGAACTGCTGACTGGACTATTATGGAGAGTACTGCTGACCAGAATATTATCTGGAGGGTACTGCCGACCAGCCTCGAGGGGTTTGCGACTAGGTAATGCATGCATGCGCTAACATATTTGTCTCCTCAAATAAACTAAACTCAATCTAGTTAAAATATCAAACTCAGGAAAATCTCGATAACTCGTTATACTCAAAGTATTAAATCCCCACGTTTCTCCCAATAACTCGATATTCGCATAACTTGAAAATAACAAATGCTTTTGGAAGGAAAACTCAATATTTATACCATAAATCCTCAATAAATCATCGAAAGCATCAATCAAGAATTATCGATAAATCAAATCTCATAAAATCATAAAATCTCATAATATAAAAATGCTCAAAGTAATACTGCATGCATAATTTAATTTAAAATCAAATGTCCACTCATAGTACTATTTTGGCGACCACGCATACATGTTTCTTTGTCGAGCAGTAGCTCGGTACGTCACCCTGTACACAATTATATTTAGTAAACAACTATTCACAAATCAAATACGATTTTAAAATCAAATCCTTGTAAATCAACATCTGCATTTCTTCTCGGATTCAACCCAGACTTTACCAGTAATACCAATTAGTTAATTTAAAGGTTCTAAGGCAGAACCGAGAGAAATTCGACTATCGAATTCTCGAAAATCGATAATCAAAATATCAAGCTTTAGAAATTCATAATTGATGTCAAACTTCTCTGATTCCCACCAAAATTACATCTACATGTTCTACAACTCACAATTGAATTATCTAGCCAAAAATAGGAATTCAAGACCGGTCTTACGCGTCTCCATGCGTCACCAACAGTGGCGGCACATAGGGCCTGCCAACTCCGATTCCCGTTACCAAAGTTCATCAGCATGATCATCTCAACATTCTAAATATCTTTCATAACTATGACAAAGCTCAATTTCAAGTCTAAGTATCTGAAACTACTTCAAAACCGCAAGATTCTTCTCACTGTCGATTCGTCGTAATCCAGCCAAATTGAAGCTACCCACTAGTATGGTTTGAACCATGAAGAAGAGGGCTCCATAATGTGAGTGGTGGCGCGGTCAGAAGTGGCCGGAAACGGAGAATCCCCGGAGACCTGAAAACGGTGACTGTATTGTGTTCTCTTTTGTGCTACGTCTCCTACGGTTCAAATCATGCCACCATATTACCCCAGACTTGCAAAGGACGAAGAGAGGGTTCGATTGACACCAGTGGCATCCAAATCCGTCGCCGAACGGAGGAGAAATCGCCAGCCAAAGTTGACAGGTCGGGGAGAGAGAAAATGACCGAGGGTAAGTTTCTGAAAATGGAACCTACCATAGTAACTTTCCCTATATATAGAAAGTTACCATGAATAGTGACTTGTTTTGTCGTCAATAACTTTCGCATACGAAATCTGATTTAAGCGACCACATGTCCAAGGACTCGGTTTAACGTCCTTTACAACTTTCATGAAGAAATTTTCTCAAATGATGAACGATACAAAAAGTCAACTTTTAGCGCCCCTAAAAGATTGAAACGGAGTCAAAAGTAAAAAATATATCGTTTACCATCCGAAAGACTAGTAAATCGATAATTTGCGATCCGGGACATAACAATCTCCCCTCCTTATAAAAATGTCGCCCCCGAAATTTCATACTGTCTAAGTAGAGGTGGAACACATACACTAATCCGAAATACAACATCCTCAAAGAAGGTAGTACACTAATCATAACAAAGTGATGATGATAGTGCACGGAACGATGTGAAAGTCTGCTCAAAATATGTAGAAATTAGCTTCAAAACTGATCCAAGAATTGGCCACTTAAAACTGAGAGATCAACACTTAGAAGGAACAATTCTTAAGGTGAAATATACCCGGTCACTATAATCTGATCAATTCCCGCAATGCTTTTGTTGCACTCACTGTCTCAGGAGATAGATTTACTTTCAAATCATCATTGAGAATCTTATCAACTGAGGAAGAAAATCATCAAAACCTTAAGTTCAAAGCAATCTTGAAAACTGCATAACGAATAATCGACTCGCGTGTCAAGGAAAACGAGATATTGAAGCAACGATATAATCCACAAACATGAAGAATTTCTTTCATAGACCCTAAAAAACTTATCAAAGCAAGATCTCATTCAATGCTCCCAAAACCTTGAAACTTGTCGACTCATCCTTGGGTTAAGTGTTCTTTAAGGGTCTGAAGTTAACTACTTTAACAACTGATAGCATCTTTGACAATTCCAACTACACAAGCATGCTTATAACCCAAAATTAACAACACCAAAGTCGAAACACTCGTCTTGCCTAACAATGTAGCACCTCATACTCATAAGTGCATGAATTTCGGCAACAAGAAATTCATGTCAACTACTAGCTCAGATGACACAAGTTATTAACATCATAAACCATTCGGTTGGAATAGTAGCATTCATAATCTTTTCATAAACTCATACAGTGAAGATCCACTCCTTTTACCAACAACATTGTAACAATACTTCGTCCCCACACTTACTACATTTTCACTTCATACAGATGTTTATGGGAAAGTCCAACCGTTATTAAAACTCCACAAGATGGTCACTGTTAGCCAACAAGTCCAAAACAAGTAGTTTCTTTACCTACCATAAGACAACATTTTCTTTTTGTTTGCTTGTGCTTAGATTTTTGGTCAAATGTCGTTCACGTAAAGGTCCCACAGTTGCCAAATGCATCAGAATAGCCTCGATCGAACCGATAAGTTCCTAATCATGTAGCTTCTTTGGCTGCCGCAAGGCAACACCTTTCGGATATCACTCACCCATTCATGCTCAAATTCTCGTACAAAGGCTGCTACCATAGCGTTTCACTGTCTTTTTTGTGTTTCCATATTGTGATATTCCAACAATCAACGTCAAACTACAAAGTACTTAAATATGGTCAACTCTTCTTGCTTGATTCAAAGTCGACATTTCTCACATTGGAAATATTTGAGACTCCTAACTTCCAAATTACGTAAGAGATGACAAAATCTATGCCTCATGGACTATAAGTCAGTATTTGAGTATTATTCAGAAATCCTCACATTAGATCTATGATGTGATCCTATAATCAGAATGTTACAGATGAGGAATTGATTGAGAAGATTTTCTACACCTTCTTGCATGTGAAAGAAAAAAGATTATAATGGCACACCTAAAGAAGGTCGCCGCGAGTGAAACCCTAAATCTAAGGGTAATCAATCTGGACTTTTTGGTCCATCTAATCGCTCTACTCAAGAAGAAAACTGCCAAAACAATCAAGCGGACATGACGTTGTAGAGGCCATGGTGGAAAGAGAAAGACGCCACCACTGGCCCTAGAAGTCATGGTACACACGTAAATGCGCCTCAATCAAGAGAGTTCAACCATAAACTGAGTTATGATAATGAAGTGTGTTTCCGATATGGAGCAATTGGTCATTGGGCAAAAAATGTGTCATGTATCTTATTTAATTGCTACTACCACAAAGCTTGTAGGGAAGCAAAAAACACTTATCACGCAGAACATAAAGATCAAAATGTAAGTTGCAAATATTTGACTTTGCCAATGTCAAACAGAATAGAAGTCGCTGATTATGATTAGAACGTTGTATTTCCAAGAATGATTGTATAAGCACTAGCCATATTTTGTAGATGCCTTTGGACTTTTGTATTAACTTTTTCTTCAACTAGGCTCATCCAAAATGGATGTGAAGTCTGGGCAAGAGTTGAAGAGAGAAGTGTTCTAAAGCGAGTGTTGCTCTACCAAAATCTCTCATCTTCTTACCTGGTTGCGTTCGGATTGGAGTTACTGAAAAAACTTAGGTGACCATTGTCTGCATTAGATAGTTTTGGATTAGACTCCTAGTCAGAAACTTTGATGTAATCGTTGGCCTCAATGAATAAAATAACTACATTATCTCGCGAATAGTGTGACTATGCACACTTCACCATAGCAACTATATTTAGATGTTGCCTACACATTCCTCCATGACTAGGGCTGGCAAATTGGGCCGAAGCAACCGAACCAGCCGGATTTCGAACCGGCCCGAACCGATTTGGGCCGAAAATTCGGCCTGCCGACTTTCGGCTCGGCTGAGCCGTACCGTTTGACTGTATTCGGCTCGGCTACGGTATGAAGTTTTACATACCATCGATATACCGTACCGACCGTATACGCCTACATACCGAAGCATATAATAAAATCCACAAAATTTTGTAGGAGGCAAGGTTCGAACCCCAAACCTCATACACAGAAGCTTTGCTCCCAACCACCGGAGCAAGTGCTGCTCTTAATATAATATGTACAAACATTATATTTATTATGTCATACGCGATAGAATTAAAATAAAAGAGAGGCAAGGTTCGAACCTCAGACCTCATGTACAAGAGCTTCGCTCTTAACCGCTAGAGCACAAGCTGCACTCGTTGTTATACATTCTATTTTTTTATTTATTCTGTCTTAAGGGATAGAATTAAAGCAAAACCAAAAATTTATCCCTTTCATCATGTTGTATATCACCCATCGTCTTCCACCTCCTTCCAATAAACCCTGATGCATCATCTTCCACCTTCCAATAAACCCCCATTCTTCCACCTCATTCCTACAAATCCGGACCCATATGGCCATGTTCACAATCTCACACTTTCACAAATCTACGAATATAGGCAAAGCATTCCCAGTCACAAATCTATCAGATTTTCTTCTAGGAATGAACAATCTGGCAATCTGTAGATCTCACACTTTTTAAGCTGCAGATCTCCTACAATCTTCCAGGAATGAACAATCTCAGATTCTCAGTACCTAATTCGATGATTTCCACTGCGTTTTTTAGGTTGCAGATCTCTGATTTCTTCTTTTTCTTTATTGTATCGTCTTCTTTCTTCTCCTCCAGATTTAACTTGGAACTATCTGCTGAAAACTCAAAACCGATTGATGCTAACCGAGATCTCGGTTACCGATAACCGGTATACCGATCATGTCGGATCAGTATCGGTTTGGGAATTGGATTACCGACACAGTCGGTTCAGCTGACGGTTGAGGCAAAAAGGCCTCGGTATTGTACCGAATCCAGCCCTATCCATGACAATGATGGCAAGCCTAAATATACCCCAAATAACTCAAATGATTAAAACTAATCATACCCAAATATACCATGTCATTCCCCAATTATATAATCCAAAACCCACCAAAAAAACATGCTTTTCCAAACACAACCCTTAAAATCAAGCATATACCAAAAAAAAAATATACAGATATGGAGAAACTACTTTTCTTGAAAATTATACGAAAGGGGAAAAAATCCAGCTTCAAAGAACAAACATGACAAATCATTGAATTAGCACATTATTTTAAGTAAAAATCATCTCTCTTATGGCATGTTTCAAATTGTTAAACCATTTGCAAAAGAAAGCAAAAGGAAAAATAGCTTCTTCTTAAAGGGTACTTCCAATAACAATACACAAACTACACAGATTTAGAAGAAGAAGAAGAATAGAGATTGGGGCTGGGAATGGATCCGTCGTGAAGCAAACACAGTCGCCCACACAATAGCTTCACTTGCCAAAGGGACGGTGGTTCTTAACAGATGGGCAAACACAGCACCACAATCCTTACTTCGTGTACTGAAGACTGATGGTCTTCCTTTTACTCCCTCTGACAGCACTTAGTCAGCTAGGTTTCTATTTTCTACTATTGCTCAGTTTTTATCTCTGTTACCTAGTTTAGTTTCGAACTAGGTGGAGATGTTAAACTCCTTTCTTCCTTGTATGTTTGTTTATGGGCATCGTTCTTTGACTCTTTAGGCTTGTTCTTAACGGAATTATCTAGTCTTCCAAAACAAAAACAAAAAGAATACGGAGGAGAAGAATGTTCATAGTGAAGCTTTCTAAAAAATGGGACGTACAGCAAAATCCAGATGAGATAAACCTAAAGGATTTGACCTTTAAAGAGATCAAGAAATAGTGTCAAACAATGAGAGTAGCAGAAACTACAGTCATTAAGTAGTGATGAGACCTTTAAGTCAACTACAATAACTATGATGTATTTTTTGAATAAACAAAGGAGTAGCCAAATGCAGACTAAACCCCTATTGATATTTTATTAAAAATAATAATAACAATAATACAACCAAATAAGTATCGAAACCAATCCTCTCTAATAATGCAACAAAGCTAACTACTACTGATGCAAATAGAACTAAAATCGAGCACAGAAAAAGGCCAATTCCATGAAATGTAAAACCCACCTTCCTTATGAACGACTCCCCAAGCCTTTCCATGCCTACCATCCTGTCAAAATTGAAAAACCAGCATAAACCCTAAACCCTTAAACAATCAAGAAAACGCGAAACAAAATCCACTCCCACATTACACACAAGCAATCAAATTCAAAACCAGAATATTAAAACCAATCTCAAATCCCTATCATTTCTCAAAACCCAGCAATAAACAAACCTTGTAAAGATTGATTTTGGTGATCTGATACGAGATGCAGGGCCAGTCAGGTTATTGCCTCTAATATCACTGAGCATAAAAGGAAACTTCAATACCAACAGAAACACAAAAAGAACACAAAGAAACCAAAACTGGTTGAAATACATAAGGAAAATACTTACAAGTACCATAGACCGGTTAATTGACACATATCAGGGGACGGTGCTCCAGTCAAAAAGTTGCCTCGCAATCCACTGTGAACTCAAATTCCAACCAAGAGAATCAGAAATATAGAGGACTTTTACCAAATACAATAAAGTAGCTACAAAACAAAGGATTGTAAATAATCTACTTAATCAAAAACACACATGAAAGAAAGAACAAATACAATACACAAAAATTCATGGAATAATTGTTTCAAGTACTCACAAAGATATAACAGTTACAGACCATTAGTTACAGTTTATGATTTGACAAAAACAATGAAGCAAATGAAAGTAGACAAGTGAGAAATGAGAACCCATAAAAGAGTGAGAGAGAGAGAGAGAGAGAGAGAGGTTATTAATACCTAGTAGTGGGGCATCGAAAGGGGAGGTTGAAGTGACAAAAAAAGGAGTCCGATTAATTGAGAAACTAAGAAAGACATATTAAGGCCGGAAACTAAGAGATGAAAGTTAGCTCATCTCTATTACGGTATCAATCACACTATCGATCCCTTTTGCTTCGGATGGATTCGATTCACTACCAACCTTTATCTTTCTTTTCAGTATTCACATGAGCGCCCCCGCTGCTCTCGACCAAAGCAGATTTCAGCTCCGCCGTCGACCAGAGCTCTAATTCTGATCTTCGAACCCTCCACTTTGAGCCCGATAACCTCCCTCTTGGTCCTCTTACTACAACAAAAAAATAATCGCATCAGAAATCAAAATCCCCAAAATTCAGGAAATCAAAAAGTTAGGTCAAAATCGAAAAGAAGAGAAATTGGATACCCATTGGTGCTGGAAAGTGAAGGCTCGATTTAAACCAAGGGAGTTTGGCCACCGGTGACGACGTCATCTTTGAGGCCGGAGAGGCTCCTCTCAGATTAGTTTGATGTGGAAACTGATTTGGTTGTTGGAGAGATGGATTTGGGGTATAGGTGTAGAAGATAAGAGGGAGAGAGAAGCGAGGTCTAGGTTTTGGATCCAATGAATTTGGTGTCTGTGTAGAACAAAGGTCTTGGATCCGATGGACTTCAAGTGTAGGTTTGGTTTTGGGGAGACGCTGTCGGGAGAGTGAGGAGATTCAGGTTTTGGTTTTAGATCTATGTCGAGAGAGAGTGAGGAGGTTTGAGTTCTTCGTTATTTTCTTTTCTGAAAGTGTTTCATGCCCGGCCTGCATTAATTTGGACAAGCCCTGTCAATTTGGACAACGACTCACACAATAGAATTTTATAAAAATGTGGTATGTATGCGGCCATTTGAAATTTGAGGTTTGTCTCCTATCAATTTAACTTCCCTCACTATACCACAAAGTTAAACAGACGACAGTTAATGAAAAAGCTGCTGTTGTCTAGTAGCCTGTCGTCTGATTGACCTCATTCAGACGACAGTTAAAAACCATCGTCTGTTCAAAATTCACACAACATATATAGCTAAGTATGTGTCGTTTGAATATTTCCAAATTAAAATAATTAGGTTTAACTGTTGTCTGTTACAAACTCACACGACAGTTCGTTTATTAACTGTTGAGAAAAACTATATTACCTCAACAGTTTTAGGAAAATTGTGTTGTGTGTGATGAATCTCAGACTACAGCAACACAACTACATGATGTCTGAAATGGAGATCACACAACATCAATTTGTTATTTCTGTTGTCTGAAATGAATCTTAGTCAACATATTATTGTTATATCTGTTGTCTGATTTCAATATCAGACGACAGTAACTTTATTATACATGTTACTGGAATGGAGATCACACAACATCAATTTGTTATTTTTGTTGTCTGAAATGAATCTTAGTCAACATATTATTGTTATATCTGTTGTCTGATTTCAATATCAGACGACAGTAACTTTATTATACATGTTACTGGAATGGAGATCACACAACATCAATTTGTTATTTCTATTGTCTGAAATGAAGTTCAGACAACATGTATTATTTGCTATTTTTAGCTGTGTTGTATGAGTGGATCGCAAACAATGGTTTTGTGAACCCTTCAGTTGTGTGATACGTTTGGAAACTACAGTTTTTTGACCTATATATGTTGTCTGAATTAACTTTGCACAAGATAAAGAGAGGGATATCACCTTTGGCCTTTGGTTCATTAGTAACTTTAGTACCTGACAAAAAAAAATATCACTTTAGTACCTGAAGTTTAAACCCCGACCCAACTTTAACGGCGTCTGACAAGTGGCATATATTGAAGGGTAATTTCGTCCTTTCATATTTAATTCATTATATATATATATATATATATATTTTAACCTCTTCTCTCTCTCTCTCTCTTCCCTTAACCATTATCAACGACCACACACCACCACCCTCATTCCTCTCGCCGGCGCTTCTGCCCCACCACCTCCTCCACAAAAACCAAAACCTTAGAAGAAAAAACATTTTCTTTGCCGCCACCCCAAACAAAAAAAAAAAAAAATTCTTCTAGCATTGCAGCACCTCCTCCTCTCCAGCCCCACCCACCTTGTAGCAGCCCTTGCTGCGAAGTCCCACAGCCGGCCAGACAAGCACACCTGGGCGAGCGTTGCCTAACCTCACCCAGTCGCCCGCCATGCCCAGCCTCACCCATTCGCCCTCTGCGCTATTGCCCCCGCATCAGCAGCCCCGCATCCTGCGCCTGCACAACCCACCCCACGCAGCAAGCCTGCAACCTGCCCACCAGCGACCACCCTCGATCTAGCCTGCAGCCTTCCCACCCTAGATCCATCAGCAGCCCCGCGTCCCGGGCCTGCGCAGCCCACCCCACGCAGCAAGCCTGCAGCCTGCCCACCAGCGCCCACCCTCGATCTCGCCTGCAACCTGCCCACCCTCGATCCATCAGCAACCCCGCGTCTCGCGCCTGCGCAGCCCACCCTAAGTAGCAAGCCTACAAGCTGCCCACCAGCGCCCACCCTCGATCTACCAGCAGGCGAAGGAAGAAGAAGAGAGAAAAGAAAAAACGAAGAAAAGAGAAAGAGAGAAAGAAAAAAAAAAAAAAAAAAAAGGTGACCCGGCCCAGGAAGAAGAAGACGAAGAGGGCTTGAGGAATAAGAAGAAATTTAGTGAAAGGACAAAAATACCCTCAAAGTTTGACAGTTGACTAACGCCGTAACGGCCAACAGTGTTTTAGGTACTAAAGTTGGGTCGGGGTTTGAATTTCTGGTACTAAAGTGATATTTTTTTTTGTCAGGTACTAAAGTTACTAATGGGCCAAAGGTCAGGTACTGTTTGCATTTTTTTCCCTTGTTGCAAATATGAACATTCATATCTTGAACAAATCCAAAATAAAACATTGTCATAAATCAATGCCATCTGTTCTTACATTGCCAATCCAAAACATTTCCAAAAGTACATATCCATATCCAGATATGATCAAATCCATCAATTCTAACAAAAAGTAACCTCAATCTAGCAAGTAATAATAATATTGTCTATATATCTTGTAAAATCAAGGTTACCAAAACAAGTCGTCAACCACCACTAACCAAAAGAAGTCACCAACCACAAGCTTACATATATGTTTTAATGGTTCCAAGAACAATCAATACCCAGATTTGTGTTCTTCCTGTCCCCAAGTTCTTCCTCTCTCTCGAATCAGTCGTCTCCTTCAATTTCAGATTGGAATGAAGATATGATATTCTTCTTTGCAGCACCTAGTGCTATTTTGTATCTGGACAGCCAATCCAAATGCTTGTTGGATAGTGATCTGCATTGCATGTACAGTAGACACAAAGAATTGGTGAATAGGTTGATTAATAACCATGAAATTGAAAACTTTAAGAACTCAACTTTTATTCGTGTTCCTTGGGAATTCTGATGTTTCAAATGCTAGTTACTTTCAAATCAGCATTTCATTTGCACTTTTCAAATATAGCAAACTAAATTAATATTGAAACTCAAATGTAGAAATCTTAGCAATGTAGAAATTGAATTAATATATACTATACCATGAAGCACTCCATCCAATCCTTATAAGCTACCAGTTCGTATATAAGAAGGTTATAATGTGGAGCAGTGTAGTGTAATATCCATTAAGAGTCACGATGTTCCGGTGCTTTATACCCCCCATTGCTTCAATTTCCTTCTCAAATCTTCGATCTCTATATGCACTTCCTCTGTTCAATCTTTTCACAGCAAAGGCCATGGTGTCATCCTGTGTAAGTATATAAATTGTCCCATACTCTCCAGAGCCAATGATGTCCTCGTTGCTTAACTTCAATGTCTTCTTTAAGAACACATCTGATTTGAGCAATTAGATTACTGATGCCCTGAACAAAACCATTTTGCCCCCGTAAATAGACATTACAATAACCCTTCTTTACAATACAAAGCTTACAACTATCAACTGATGCAATTTAGAGTGAACATTAACAATTTCCATCATTTACTGAAACCATAATCAAATTCTTAGCATCCAAATCAATTTATAAACAACTCCACAATTGCATATCAATTTTATGTCAATGTTCTGGGACAACCAAACTAACATGCCACTGGGAATGATTCCCAATTATAATCATAAGACATAATTGAATGATCACAGTCCAATACAATTCTACTATAGTTGATATTGATTTCCAAAAATCAACTAACCATATATAGCAAAAAGCTAGCTATAAATGTAGAAACCAATTCTCAACAACTCTACTACTTGCGGATCAAATCAAATGAAATTTCAAAACACTACCCTTTCATTTTTTCTTTGAGAATCCATGAAAATTAAAGCATAATCCATAGTGATGACAGGAAAAAAAATAGAAAATATGCAATTGGGAAACCAAAATTAGTTAAATGGGAATGGGAAAGGAAATAGCAGAGAGCAACGATTACCAGGAACCAAAAAAATTAGTTGTTTGTTCAAGATACCTGCAAAATATAGAGGAAAAAACCCTATCAAATTGGGGATCATAACTTAAACAAAGGCAAAAAAGGGAAAACCACATATACCTGAGCATCATTCCATCATCAGTCTTCGAAAAACAACGAAATCATCCCCAATCTCATTGCAATCAGGCTTCAAATTGAAGGCCTGCTTTAAAGCCTAGTTGATTCTGCTAGTCTGCCTCCTATGCCAACAACGCAACCTGCCTCGTCTCTTGTTGCTTCTTTAGGACTTCAACCCAACCAAAAATTGTCATTTCCAGAATTCATTTATTTACTCAAATCATGAAGCATAACTGAAAATACCAAATTTCTTTCTCCAAATGTTCTTGACAACCATACAAACAAGTAAAATTGCAACAAGAACTATCACACTACGCCCATATTAAACAAACCTAAAATCATCCAACCAAAATCCATATCTAGTACATTGAGAGTTGAGCAGAGAGAAAGACATAAAATAGAGAGCTACCTGATAAGCAACACGAAGACAAAAGCCCTCAAAAACCGAATTGGAAGCGAAAGTCGAAGACAAAGGTCCTGAATCAACAAATCCGAATTAAAAATGAACTCAAATTTCCATAAATTTACAGAACAAGGATCTGAATTAGAGCAAAAGATTGGTTACTTGGAAGAGTATACAAAGTTACTGCGACTTCAAAGGTGAGGTAAATAGAAAAATGATATTGGAGTCATGGTCTAGCCAAAGTAAAATTCAACCATTAACCTCTCCCTATAATAAAGATGCACTCAAGTTGATTCACCAAATCAAAAACCATCATTTTCTTTGCATTTGCCATTCCATATATGAAAATAATAACACCTTGCTTCTAAAAACAAGCGCAGAGTATACCTCTAGAGCTTGGGCTCTCACATTATCAGTGTTAAAAATCCACAACATTAGTTGAAAACCATAGAAATCTAACTCATAATCCTAGCAGAGAAGAGGGGCCTGGGCCATCTTATCTGCTATCAAATAATCAATAAACCTAGAGTTTTCTTCTAAATGCAAAATTCAAAAAAAAAAATGTTGCATTTTCTTTTGCTATATTGATTGGACACTAACAGAAATTCATGCATATAAACAGACATCATGAGCCATTCCACTAAATTCTGGTAACATATACAAGAATAGTGTTGCTTCCCATTTTTGACCATAATATGTAATGTTTTATGCTTCATGGCCATTACACAATCACACAGAGGAAAGTATATTGCGTTTTCCCCCTATAGTTAGTAGCACATATATTTTTGCAATTGTTGACAGCAAACAGAATATCGATGCATATGTTTATGTAGAATAACTGTACAAATTCAAAGAATTCATAGTTTGGTCAATCGAAAAATAAGAGCACAATTGACTATAGGTGTCAAAGTTCCAAATGTTTAAAAAGTTTAACAAGCTAGCAACAGTAGCTTCAGTAGTGTTCGTGGTGGGATCATTCAAATAGCAGAGAAAGAATCTGCCAATCAAACCCAAAATGAACAAACTACCCATAAACAAAGTTTCCTCAATTCACAAAGTTACCTCAATCTACTTCTTTACTTCAAACATTACCCATAAACATGCAAGAAAACAAATAACCCACACCTAAAACACAAATCTTCTGAGAAAAAAATCACTTGAATACAAAACTCATAAACAGCTTCAATCAGAAAATTTGAGGTGATTAAAAAAAATATCGTCCACTTGTTTTCTCTCGAGCAAGCAAGAGTTTCTAATCTCTCTTCTTCTTCTTCTTTTCCTCCTTCCCCAGTTCTCATATCCCTCTCTTTATCTATGTGCTCAATGAACAACAAAATCCCAAAAGGAAAACGATTTTGTCAGGTATAATGGGAAATAGAAACCTAAACTCCATCAAAAGAGACCCAAAAGGTCTAATGGGAAATAGAAACCCAAACTCCATCAAAAGAGACCCAAAAGGTCTAATGGGAAATAGAAACCCAAACTCTATCAAAAGAGACCCAAACTCTGTCAAGCTTTCATCAATAACCATACCTGATAATATCAAAGAGGTAACGGTATCAAGAAGAACCAAACTCTATCAAGATTTGATCAATCACCGAGCCAACTAATTTGGAGGAGTGAACGTTATCAAACTCTGAAAGCTTTGATTGACAACCGATAACCCAATAACCAGAGACAGCGAATTTCGGTATATATAGAGGCTTCCAGATTTGTAGATAGATGATTTTGTTGGTGTGAACAGAGCTGGCTACAGATGATGAAGAAGAAGCTACAGTCACTGAGCTCGCCAACGGCATCTTTAATCGTCCTCTAGCAAACAATTGTGAGTGAGAGCTGAGCCTTAACTCATCGAATCAAGGCTAAAAGCGAGAGATTTATGCTGGAATGGAATTAAAGGGAGAGGTTGAGAGCGAAGAAGGTTTGTGCGGGAATGGAATTAGGGCTCAGAGCGAGGGAGTTCTGTGCGGCGGGAATGGAAAGAGTTTGTGCGGGACTGACCTTAAACAAAGCCAACTAGCCCAGGCATTTGAGTGTGTGTTTTGGTTTCGGACAATTTAAAATAAATGAAAATTAATTTTTTTTTTTTTTTGGGCTTCTCAGACAACAGATGTTGTTGTTGCTGTTGTCCGGAATTTGGCAATTTCATTAAAAAGATGGAATCTGACCATGTGTTGGCTAAGAAGCGAACAAACGACTGGTTTAACAAATCTGTCATCTGACTAACTCAGACGACAGAAAAAATGCATGTGTCGTGTGATGAGTGTCGTGTGATTAACTTATTCTTGTAGTGCCTCTTTGGGAAGTTGGAGAAAAATGGTGGTGGGAAATCTCCCTCCTTTTTATCAAACATATTGATTAGACGACAGTTTTATTATTTTTCATCGTATGATCAATACATGGTATGGGGAAAATTCGGGCTTTGAGATGCGATTTGGCACCACTTACATGGTGGGAAACTTGCCGCTCAAATTTTTTAGGGTCATACAACGGTTCTATCATTAAACGTCTTCTGAACTAATTCATAATTGCATATCAAACAACGAATTTTATAAAAACGATGTCTAAAAAAATAAAAAATAATCAGACGGCGGAAAACTGTAATGCGTTGTCTGAAAGGTGTCGTCTGATTGGATTTTTGTAGCAGTGTATGCAGTCATAATGTTAGTAAGGATGAGGTAAGGATTCATTGAAATTGGGTAACATGGAGCAACAAGACTTAATAGTTAGACCTCATATTCATCTACAACCAAACATTATTCACAAACAATAATATCACGCTATCGATCATCTGCAGTTAAAAACATGGGTTATTATCACAAATGCTACCTTAACTTATTCTCTATCTTATTGATAGTACCTAAACTTCAATTTTGATCACAACCAGTACCTGAACTTTTCGATTTCATTTCAAATGATACCTATCACTAACTTCCGTTAATGTTCCGTTAAAAACTAACATGTGCAAAACACATGACCTATATTCAAGACTAGTTTGATGAAAATACCCATTTAAATAATTTTGTATACTAGATATTTTGATCAATTAATATGTTAATAAAAATAGAAGTTTAATTAAAAATTTATTTCTACTATCTTATGAAAATAACATTTAAAAACAAGATCATTAATTTGTTTTATAGATACAAATAAAACATTTCAAATAAAACTATAAAACATTTAAAACCAAAAGCTTATCAAAACTTTCGTAATTTTTTTTTTTCGTGTCATTCATATTTTTAATTGAAGTTGAAAGTTTTTCCTTTTGATAGTCTCATTTTTAATAGCCACAATATAAGTGATATTACAAAAAAGAAGAATGTAATGTTACAAATTTATCCTTGAAAAATGAGTCACATGTTTGGCACATGTCAGTTTTTAACGAAACATTAACAGAAGTTAGTGATAGGTACCATTTGAAATAAAATAAAAAAGTTCAGGTATTGGTTGCGATCAAAATTGAAGTTCATGTACCGTTTGTAATAATTACCCTAAAAACATTTATAAACCTGGCCTTACTATTACAGAGTCTTGATGAATGCTAAGAACATAAAACAAAACTGTAAATCAAATTTACAATTCAAAACTAATGCTTCCGGTCTAACATTCACTGATTCACATGAGCAAAAACAAACTTGAACACAGAAAAGAGAAATATAGACTCCCAAGCAAATGTGGGAAATGTTAGCACCACAGAGATTCTCATCAAGCATAAAAAAAAAAGGAGAAAAATGAGAAGAAAGATGGCTTCTTTTTCTGGCTTCTTACAATACCAATATCTGCTTAGAGCACCAAAACCCTTAATCATGACCACATCGCACTTTCCGTAGAGTAAGATGACCAAGGCCAAAAATGAACAGTAAGGATAAGGCCAAAGAGGCAAGACAGTCTTATTTTCTCCCTCTATCTTGAGAGCTTTAAAAGCTGCATCTTCATCTCTCAACATGCAGCCAACAAAGAGCACTCTGTTTTCTTCATATTCTGGTAAATCATTGATCCGATATGAACCTCGAAGCTTTTAATGAACCACCATTTAATTTGATTCTCTTTCTTGCTTGTACATATAAGAAAGCTACTGGTTATATCCTCCATTATCTTCTTGTGAACTTTCTATTCCCCACTTATATGAAATCAAGGAGTAAAGACAGTGCTCAAGAATTCAAAAATATGATCATATGAAGGACCACCCAAATGATACTACATGAGAAACAAAGCAAGACTTGTACGTACTATAAGTCGGTACAATTCAGGAGGTAAAGAAACTTGAAGAACAAAGATAAGTGAAGATGTATATTCAAGGATGTTGTGAAAGAATGATTTTTCATGGGAGCCTATAGGTCCCACTATTTATAGCATTGTCTTCAAGTAGGTGTGGATTGGGCCTATTGGCATATTAATGGTGTTGTCTACATTCTATGCACCAAACAAATTTTATGAAATAGTTTCTATACAAGATCCATATTAATGGTGTTGTCTACATTCTATGCACCAAACAAATTTTATGAAATAGTTTCTATACAAGATCCATATAAATGATATATGGTGAAATCATATTCCAAAGGCCCTAGCAATTTTTATTTTTTTATTTTTTTTAGGGAAACAGAATCAAGTTCCATTGATAATATAAACGACCTCACTAAGCTTAGTCAAGCTAGAGGGATTCAGAAATCCCTCATAATACAACTCGAACCACATATCAAATCCAAAGCGCCTAAAAAGAAAAAACCAGCCTAAAAATAGAAGAACGAAAAGGAGAAAGCCCCACACCTACCGAACCCTAAATCAAAGCCACTGTTTTGACAAGCGGTGATGCCTAAGACCCATCTGGCGTACATCAACACTTGTCAAGATAGTATAAGGCTAGACCGAGGAAGAAGTACGGCGAGAGCACTTATTTGATGCCTAGAACCAAACTAGAAAAAACAAAACAGAAAAGGAAAAACCTACACTACCCCAAGGAAAACAACTATCAAGAAGCATCTATGCCTAAGACCTCCATTGGTGTACATCTCAGCCAACATCACAACAAGCACTCCCACAAAGGCCAATGTAGGGCTCCTACCCTAACCCTCATGGGTAGAGTAACCATAGCTAGCTTCTCTGCCGAGCCCAACTCAGCTTCTGACATTGATGCAGGCTTAGGTTTTTTGCGATGACCATGGGGACGGCCTCTCTTCTTTGGCACCTTCCTAACAACAGTAATCGGAACATCCACAAATCCCTCACCAAAAGTCTTCTGTTGCATATCCATCGACACATTTTCCAAGCTATGTTTCTTGCGTTTTTCACTAATCACATCCTCATCCTCCCTTTGCCGCCGTGCATCGCACCACCCTAATGGGCTTCCCCATATCTGCTGAAGAAAGCCCACTCATCACAATATGCCCACTAGCTACGGAGCCCAACAACCAGCTCGACCCACTATCCCTAGGCCTAACCAGAAACCTTAGTTTCAAACTAGGGTACCATCTCCGTCAGCAGTCCCACGCCAATTCCGGCCTTAGTTGCCGTCTCAAACAACCCTTGCGACCCAACTTCTAATGTTTAGAAACCAAAGGCTCTAATTAACGTTAAAGAGAGAAAAGTTAATGTTAGCTTGACACAAGAAGTATAGTGGTTCGTCTCCCGCCTTAGCGGAAGACTACGTCCACTTGAAAGCTTAACTAGTGTGTTTGGGCCTTCGCCCAAGGGGATTACAAGGGATGTAATGGGATGGTGTTTAAGTGGGAGGAGGGGTCCCTTTTATAGGTAAAGGAACCCCTCTCTTTTACATGTTTTTCAATGTGGGATGCAAAAGATAACTATTCTAGTGTAGAAAGCTTCCTTGAGAAGCATCTTGGCAAGGCCGGGAAGGTGGCTTCCCGGCAAGGTCTCAGCCGCTTCCGACTATCATGGCATAGCTTAGACATCGAGGTATAGGATGCATATCGCGGTTGGGTCCTATCATGACTTGTGGGCCCACTAAGAAGGTGTTACTTATGCTTGGTGATGTAGTAAATCCTCCATAATAATGGAGGTATGTACACCAGCAAGAGGTGACCCCGAGTCTGCATTATCCAGCAGCTGTGAAATCCCAGCAACTGCAGTCCCGGACGCCATCACCGCCACCAACAACTTGTCACAGACAGCTAAATCCCGACTATCATGGCGTAACTTAGACATCAAGGTACAGGATGTATATCGCGGTTGGGTCCCATCATGGCTTGTGGGCCCATTAAAAGGGTGTTACTTATGCTTGGTGATGTAGTAAATCCTCCATAATAGTAGAGGTATTGTACACCAGCAAGAGGCGACCCCGAGTCTGCACTCGCCATCAGTTGTGAAATCCCAGCAGCTGCAGTACAGAACGTCATCACCGCCACCAACCACTTGTCACAGACAGCCAAATCCCTGGCAATTTAATTTGAAACTTTTCTGGAAAAATAATGACCTAATTGCTATATCTCTATGCATATGAGTTTTCTTCTTTAAAAAAAAAAATTTGAGTAATAATGTCAACTACACTCTAACTGCATTGTTCTCGGTTAAACTCGAGTTTAATATAGAGAAACAATAATTATTTTTGTTTGCAGAAATATATAAGGGTTAAATATTGTTTACTCCCTGAACTTTTACATAAAAAAACACTTCAATCATTGTCCTTCTAATTTCACACGTTTACTACTTGTACTCTCAATTTTGGACTAATAGGTCCATTCCATTACTCTCCGTTCAAAAACTCCGTTAAATTGCTGACGTGGCAAACCTTCTGCGTCAAAAAGTCAATTATATCCTCACCCAATTATACCCTCACCCTTTCTTTAATTCTTTTTTTTTTTTATCTCTTCTTTTTCTTCCTTCTTTCAGCTCTTTCTTCCCCATAAACCTCCCTCCATCTCATCTCCAACCTTCCCCACTTCTTCTTCCTTATGTCTTTTCTTAAGAGCTTTGTTATATGATATGCCAAACTCAGAGCTTCCATCAAATGAATAGTAAGGATCTCCATATGTAAAGCTTTAGTTCTTCACATAATGATTCGACTCTCCTAAGAGAGACCCAGATTCTGTTGCAGTCCAAGCTTTGTTGGAGGAATCACCGTCTCCGCTGTAGGGTTGCTTAAACAGGTCGTCATACACGACGGTGAAATCTAGGCCGTCGAAGCCTCCAAAGACCTTGGAGTAGTCGAAGTTGGATCTACACACATAGAAGAACAAATCATTGTCGTCGTTGGCAACGACAGGGACCTCAAGCACGGGAATCGAGGAGGCACGTGAGGCTTGGAAGGCACCGAAAATCTCGTTGTAGTCCTCGAGGCGCGAGGAGAGGGAGGAGGAGAGGTCGAACTTGGGCGGGCAGCTGTAAACTCCGCACTTTCCCAAGCTCATGACACAGTCTGCATCCCACTGTATTCGAAGCCATTTCCGCCGCCATATCCTCCCAGAAACTCCTCCCTTTCCCTAGATCCCTCCCAGATCCACCTACATGTACTTGGCCACATACCTACCAAGAAACCAACAACAAACCATCAAACAACAAATCTGACTTTCTTCCCTGTAGCTTTAGCCCCCAAAACAAATTACACCCAAAATCTAATTCAGAAAACGGAGAACATCCAAATCCGGCATCTCCTCCCTATTCTACATCAACCTCCACCGTCCCCTCCTCCACCCCCAACAACCTCCTTTGCGGCGTCCCCGACACCGCCCTCCCTATTCGCCACCTGCATCAGCACCTTGGGTTTGGGATAGTGCCCGTCGCTTTGGGTTTGGGATTTCACAGCTTGATTTCAGTTCAGGTGGGGATAGTGGAATTGATGCTTGCTTTTGGTTTTGAATAAGTTGAATTTCTGGTTCTGCGGGGGCAATGGTTTGGTTTCGTCAACCTAGATTCTAAGGTTTTGGGGAATGGGGTTGGAGAATCAACCATGGCCATGGAGAGAGAGGTGGAAGAAGAAGATATAAACAGAAAAAGAAAAAAAATAAAAAATAAAAAAATTAATTTAAAAAAATGAACCGAGGGTATAATAGAGATTTTAATGGGAAATTGATTGCCACATCAGCGATGTAACAGAGTTTTTCGACGGAGAGTAACAGAATAGACTTATTGGTCCAAAATTGAGAGTACCAGGAGTGAACGTGTGAAATTAGAAGGACAGGGACTGAAGTGTTTTTTTGACAAAAGTTTATGGAGTAAACAGTATTTAACCCAATATATAAACTAACAACAGTAGTTAGACATTAATAATCCGTTACATATGACATTCGGTAATCATTTTCAAAAAATAATGATGAGTAATATTTACGCCTACTCTCACTATATCAGGCTGAACTCAATATTTAAATTTGAGATTTGACAATCATCTTCAAAAAAAATTTGAGTAATATTGAAGTTTGAAGTTTACTCATCGGTAATTCTTTTATGGGCTAAATACTAGTTAGTACCCTGTGGTTTAGGTCCAAAATCAATTCAGTCCCTGGACTTCTAATTTCATCAAAAACACCCTGCACTTTCAATTTTAATCTAATAGGTCAAATTCGTTAATATTATATTATGGGTTCAAGTTATAGTTGGATTATTTGTTGAAAAACTATTTATTTTTAATAGTATGACTCACTCCTAAATTGACTATGCAGACCACCTCGACACCACATCATAAAACATAGGCCATGTATGAGCCACATTAACAAGTTAAACAACTAAATTGTCGGAAAACTAACAAATTGGACCTATTAGATCAAAATTGAAAGTACAAGGGTGTTTTTGATGAAATTAGAAGTTTAGGGACTGAATTGATTTTGGACCTTAACCATAGGGTAGTAATTTGTATTTAGCCCTTCTTTTATTATATGCACATTATGAATTTAATTTTCTATTATTGAGTTTTTCATATTTTAATCTTGGTTCTCAATTGCACAACATAAATTGAAATATGTTCATCTACTATGCTATGCAATTTTTATTTTAGGTTTATTAAATATTACTTTTTATATTGGATAGTTAAAACTTGACTCACCATTTCATGTACTTTGCCTAAAGCCCCTGAATTATGAAGGCCAGCCATGGATTTTTTTTTTTTTTTTGAGAAAAAAATAAATAAATATTCATTCAATCAACCGGAAAGCATACATTGGGGGAGGACATGAGCCAAAACCCCAAGAAAATGCAGTTACAGAAACCATTAGGCCAATGGCTCCAAACTCTAACCACAATACGCCCCCTTCCAAGGCTACATTGATCATATGACCCCGAAAGTTCCAGTAATACCTCGTAATCAACTACAAAGAACCCTGAGTCCTCTTTAACACCGTGTCCAAAAAGTACTAGACCACGTGTAAAGGATCGCTCGTCAGCGAATCGACACCAAAAGTAAACCAGAATTGCACCAAATAGTCCTCGTCCTCGGGGATGACACCATTTACATGGCATAACACCTAGACTCAATCCTAGCTCAAAGGAGTAGGAACCCAACCTTATCTCAAAAGAGTAGGGACTTGTTAACACTAACCTAACCGAAAAAGAAACCCTACTAAAACCCAAAAGACCACTGTCAAGAACCCTGTCCCGTCGCCGAGTAAACGACCTCGACCATTTGGAAATCCCCGTTGCCAGAATAGTGAGGTCAGTGACCAACTTCCCCATACCAAATCTAAACTGCGATGGGCCCTGAATAGCAAAACCACCGCATGGAACCTCCCCCAACCTGAACTCGCATCTGTAGTTCTAGACCACCACTAGGCTCCCATGAACCCCACCGCAATCCCCCAAAATCCACCATAGCCTAGATCTGGCATACAGATACCACACCATCGTAGCAAATCACAAAACCAACTATCCATCCACCGAGAGCCCCTCCACCATTGATCAAAACCCGGTCATGACCGTCGTCCTGGCCTTAACCAAGGCAGGAAGCCAATCCAGAGAAACCAGCCGCCACCCAGACAAAAGAGACACCGAATGCAACCACCCGAACTCCACAGCACCGGGAACCATACGTAGCCCGTCTGGCAGCAACCACTACACACTAGCGCGACCAAGACCAGCTCTAAAATGAGAGTGCTGCTAGAGCCGAATAGCCATGGATATTCTCATCCTACACGTAGTGCAAAAATTTATTCAAAAGTCAAAACTCGTCATGACATATCAGTCTATCACACAGCTTTCTTTGTTTACTTCTCTTCTCTTACCATTTATTTCTTTCACGGGATGTTTATGACATTTTTTTTAATAAGATTGGCCTAGATGGAACCAAAATTAATATTACATATAGATAGTTATGAATTGTTGAAATATTCTCACCATAATATACCTTTTATATCAATTCACTATTGTGCAATTTGTGCATAGATATAAAAGGTTGCTGGTGAAATCACCATCAAATGACCAAATTCATGAAGGAAAAAATTATTTTTTGGGTAAAGAATCCATCAGAATTTCATTTTGAAACTTTTAGAAAAATACTCAAGCTCTTACTATATTATGAGGAAAATAGTAGTTAAGGCACATTTAAATTTTTGATAAAAACTATCAAAATTTTTACCGAGATAATAACATCTATCCTCGTTATATTGACAATGATTTATTTCTTTTCATTGGTGAGTTATGGAAAACTCTCTTGGAGAGGTTGGATTTCACTAGGGTTTGACGGCGACACCGGCATTTTTACCGGAAGAGGGGGGATTTCTCCCTCTCTGGTTATAGGGAGGCTGAAAGGATGGGGTTTTTTCCTCATTGTTCTCTTCTGCCTTTCAAGGGCAGCAGCCGGGCTTTGGGCCTTGGTTTTGGGCAGATCGTCATCAATCCTAAGCTAGTGGTGACTTGTTGGAAGAGAGGCATCGGAGGCTGGGTTCGTGGTGGCCTGCTGGAGGGTTTGGTCTTGAGGGCTAGTGGCCTCGATGGAATTCGTGGTCCTGTTTCTTCTCAGCTGGCGTGGCGCGATGCCTCCTTGGACGGGGGTCCGTTTGGTGGCTTCGGTAGGGGCGGTCAGATCTGCGGCAGGAGATGGAGTGCTGACCGGGTTGCCAACTTCAGCTGCTATGCGGACGGGGAGTCCAAATGCGACGGCATCCGGTTTGGGATGGTGACAGTGTGCGTCGCAGTGGAGATGGATACTCTGGCCGAGATCTGAATATGGGATTTGGGTCTAATCTGGTTTCGAATCTGGATTTGGTTTTGGATTGGGATATGGTTGTTAGGCTAGATCTTGGTTTAGGTGGTTAGTTGGGCCTGGGGCCCTTTTGGGCTTTTTTTGCTTTTCGTTGTTTTTGCTTTTGATTATTTAGGTAAGGTCAGGGGGCCTAGGGCCCTTTTGGGCTTCTTTTGCTTTTCGTTGTTTTTGCTTTTAATTATTTAGGTAAGGTCAGGGACGGAAAGTTACCCGCTACTCGACGCATTTCGATGTATAGACTTTGGTGCACCAAATCTTTGGTACCTTTTTCAGTTTTTTAAATGAGGTCGGTGACGGAACGTGACCCGCTACTCGACGTATATCTTTGCTTGGAGGGATGGTGCACCATATCGTCGGTACCTTTTCACATAGCTCGGGTTCTGTCCGGTGCTTCATCAAATACTTAAGTGCTTCCCTTTTTCTTGCTTTTCTGATTGTTTTTTATATTTCTCAATTCAATGTAGTTTCTACATTTATCGGTTGAAATATTTTTATTTAAAAAAGACTTGTCAGTTTGCTTAAAAAAAAAAATTATCCTCATTATATTGAGTTGAACTCAACTTTTACATTAAGATAATATTCAAAGAACTATTTATTTATAAAAGTGTATGTCATTCATTAGACATGTTATGCTCTTAGATAACCATCAGTGTGCTTTTTATTTACAAAAGTAATGTTGGATATTTTTATCAAAGTAATTATTTAACATCATGCATCATCACTTTTGTAAATAAAAAGGAAATTTGACATATATACACAATGTATGTACATGTCCAAGGGCGTAGCTAGCCTAGGGTGAGAAGGGTCAATTGACCCTTCTCAATTTTTAGAAAATCCTTAATTTGTGTTAATGATTTATGAACCTTAATGGAATGAAATGAAATTGACCATTCTCATCAATTTTTGAAAAATCCTTAATTAGTCTCAATTTTCAAAATTCAATACAAATTTTTCTTAATTAGTTTTAATTATCCTTAAACTTTAATGGAATGAAATAATATTTAACACTATTCATACACTGCATATATCTAATTGATACGAATCTTTTCAAGGTTTTCTTACCCTATTGATCGATATATGCCCATATGCGCATATTTATGATTCTTTGTTAATATGCTAAATTGAAGTAACACATAATTTTTTCTATATTTATCGTTCATCTTGAATCCCAAAATTTATTCAACATGATTTAAGGATGTTTCAATTTCAGCATTAGTACAAGAAATATTACACCTAAATTTTCTTAAGGGTCTATACTAATATATATATATTGGGCAAAATATTATGTTATTTTCAGAGGACGACTGAAAATGAGTATAATAAAGTTTGACCCTCTTAAGTGAGATTTTTGGCTACGCCACTGTACATGTCCAAATGAGCTTTAACGCTAACCTCAAGACATTCTCACGAATGCAATGCTTCAAAGCTTAATGACGTAGAAATTCATATCGACATAAATGTTCATAACCAGAGAAGCAACGAGCCTCGAATTTTGGGATTGGGTTAATCGATATTGATTAAAACAGTCGATATTGATCCCTTTGTGCATCTCATCTCTCTCTCTCCCTTCAACTGGTTTTTCTGGTTGATTTCTTGGCAGAAGACGTTCTCCAATTCGGAGATGGTTTGAGTTATGGATTTCTTGTCATTAAATAATAGATATAGATTGCAGTTGGTAGGGTGTTTTATCAGAACTATCCTCTTTTCGATTAATCCAGTAAGTTGCAATCTTCTTGCTCTCCAAATTTTGCCGAATCGTGGTTTTGCCTGCTAGTTCGGCTTCATTTTTAGTGGTGTCGCTGCTGTGGAGGCCGTTCATTTTGGGCTCTCAAATTGTTGTTGCTTAGTTGCTTCGTCTATGGGCTATGGGCCTGCCTGATTTGGGCTCTGTTGTTTTTTTTTTGTCCATTGTCTTTTGACCCAGTGTGTTGGGTCAGTTTTTTTTTTTTGAGGAGGTGTTGGGTCAGTTTGTTAGTTTGTTTTTATGGTATTTTCTTTTGTTATTATAATATATTTCTCTTGTTTGCTAAATAATTATAACTATAATAAACAGTCGACATAAATGTTTGCTTTTCGAGGTTTCATGGGCTTCAAGTTTAGAGCTTGTATAGACTTTTCTGCAGTTCAAAGCCCAACATACTAAATCTTATTTTATGTGAGGGATTACTTATATGATTAAACACAAAATCCCTACAAGATCAAGTGGAGCACACAAACTCCAACAGATTTGAACACCCAAAAACAAAGATTAAAAACTTGGCCAATGATGAAATGGCTTTAGTTTAATGGGTAACCTCGTGCAACCATTAGGAGCCTTCGTGATCAATGTTAAATAATGGTACTTTTACACCAGGAAAAGCTCATGCCAGCTTAAGATTGTTTCATTTAGTATATTAATGCAACTGGACCACGTTTAAGGCCCTAAATCAAAAGCTCACTAAATTAGTTTACTCAAGGTCATAGGAAACATGCTTAACAAGGAAACCTAGAATTTGGAAAGAGAAGGTAAGCAAATGGGCACTTTGTTTATTCAACATGGTCTCCCTCATGCTTACAACGAGGCAAGAAATAGGTTGTCCCCTAAATAATGATCAGCAGTTTCACCTAAATAATCATATCATTTCTCATATTTCCCATTAGATTTCTCAATCAGAAATATATTATACAGTTATGTTCAAATTCTTGATTGATTTTTAACTCTATTTCACTCAATTATCTTCAATACAAATTTAATGGTGAAGAATAATGAGACAGTTAGAAGTTAGAACGAGTATTTTTGCTTAATTACTTTATATCATTTCGTTAGATCTAAAAATCGTTGAATATAACTGTGTAATGAATTTATTGAGTACTTGACCAAAGCTGAATATTTATATTGTCGTAATTAGAACTTTAATCATTTGAAGTAATGGGCATGATTGAGCTTGAGTGCTAATTACATCTTGTAAGATTAGCCTCAATCTTCTACCCAAAAAAATAAATAACTCAAATGATTAAACTAATCATAGCCTAATATACCCTGTCATTCCCCATTATATAATCCAAAGCCCACCAACAAAACATGCTTTTCCAAACACAATCCTTAGAATCATACATACTTTTCCACATTCCAAAACCACCCTTCACTCCCCCACTTGGATGGGCCCTATAATTAAACTAACCATGGGCATAATCGTCAAAACATATCAAAATGGCGTACGTGCGACCCAACCCAAACATCGATTAACGGTAAAAACCGAATTAAAGCATTAATCACATGATGACCAGCTCAGCAGGTCAGACACGTAGGCCCCAACAAAAATGCTTGAACTGAGTATCAAAGCAAAAGCTGGCCTTGGGTTTAACGGTCGCACGTGCACGTGTGGAGAATCGTAGGATGGACGGCTGGGAGTGGCTTTGATTCCATCGGACGGCATGGGAGGGTCGTGGAACCGACTCGGCCGGTGAAGAAGGTGACTAGGAAGGGGTGAGGGAAAATAAAGAAAATAATTATTGGGTGGCATATGATTTGGGCTGGGCTTTTGACCGCTGACCAGATCCAGCAAAGACAGGGGGGTAACTTTGACCGAAAGTGCACGTGTGGGTGGGCAGGGATACACGTGTGCTTTGCTGTTCCATCGAAATCTGTGCTCCACGTTGGTTCCACATGAGAGGTAATGATAGAGTCGCCCCAGTTGGGTAAGGACCTAGGAAGCTTAATTAGAAGTGAAAATCAAGATGCTGTGAGATTATTGATTTGCCCTTGTTCGTACGTTCATAGCATAAATTTATTTCGTTGTTCACTTGTTCTTGGTCCTCGTCATTACTTTCAAGTTTCAAATAATTGATTGGAGAAATAAAGTTTGGATTCGGTATCTGATGTTGGTTGAAGATGAATAGTATTGGTGGAGCATGATTACTTTGTTGCTTAAGAATTTAAGATAGCTAGGAATCCATTAAGAAAAGGTCTGGCAAATTGTACTTGTACAAAAAACATATGATTCGATGAGCAATTGAACATTGAAATTGATTTTAGGTATATATATATATATATATATTGAAATTTAGTTTGTTAAATGTCATTTCACTCCACCATAATAGAAGAGGTCCCAAAATCATATTTCATCTATTTCGAGATTTAAAAAAATATTTAAAAAAATATAAAGTACAGAGAATACTAAATAAAAAGAAAATGTAAACTATCTCAAATAAATCAACATTTTCCAACTCAAATGATATAGAGTTAGATGCATCGAACAGCTTCGTACTACAAAGGTCGTTGAATACAACTACCCATTTTGTACCTCAAATAATCAACAATTTTTCAAACCCTACATAATATATCTTGTAATTGCCGATGGAATGATGAGAAGAAACAAAGAACACGGAGGAAAATATCAAGATATGGGTTATGCACTCATAATGTCTATGAAGATAGATTTCAACTTGTTTAATATCTAAATTAAGTTTAAATGTTCGGAAAAAATAAGACGATATGTTAAGTTTTGTCATATGTGTGAACCTAATAATTCATAAAGTTATTGATTGCATAATTCTTTAAGCTAGAAGAGAACCTTCAAAATTATGAGCTTGTATACAGTGGCGTAAACATAAATTTTATCTAGGATAGTTAAAACGTAAGAAAGAAAGTGATATTTTTCATCGTTTAATTTTGACCGTAAAGGATTTACTATATTTATATACATCATCTTCTAGTATCACAATAATTATTGGAGGTTCAGTTTTATAAAAAGAATGTGAGACTACGTCAAGACAAAAGTAGAATGGTCGATATCTCATTTTTATTTATAAGTGTCCAAATAATTCAACCAATCATATTTATTTTTTAAAAATTAAAAGGGTTAATTGAACCTTCTAGCCTTATAGTAGCTACGCTAGTGTTTGTATAATCGATTATGCTAAAATTCAGTGATCGATACTGATTTTTAAAGCTACAATTAAAAATTAAAAGGGTTAATTGAAACTTCTAGCCCTATAGTAGCTACGCTAGTGCTTGTATAATCGATTATACTAAAATTCGGTGATCGATATTGATTTTTAAAGCTACAATGACAGGTTAATTGCGTATGTGAATAGAAATTCAGTTATCGATACAGATTTTTAAAGCTACAATGACAGATTAATTGCGTATGTGAATAGAAATTCAGTGGTGCAGAACTCCAATTGAAGTTATCTGGCATGGAATTGGTTTTGTGGCTTACCAAAAGAAACAGATCGGTCGGACCCCTACCAAGATATTGAGTATCTTTTTGACTAGAACAAGATAAGATACAATCCAGATTATGTGCATTGATTTTCAGAGCAAAGACTAAAAACTCACATCCATGTCCAGAAGAGGCTGACACATAAATGTGGTTGGTGGAGGTGGGATCCGGAGTGGCATGAAATTCCTGTGACCAACACATGACTAATCAAGAAGTGAGAAGTCTAATCGAACCGGGGGAGAGTTTGTAGGAACCCGCGGGGGGGGACCCACCCAACTAGGGAAGAATCGGAATTCCAGCCACGTACGGCAGACGCTCAAATCATTGAACTGCCAGATGGTCCTAGTCCATCAGATCAGATTATCAGAAGGGTAATTCAGTCATTTTAGCAGATCAGATAGAAACAAGCACCCAATAAAGGGGGAGTGAGGGGGAGAGAGGGGTCTGGCTTCACGTGCCGTCCACATGGGGATGGAACCTTGTACGGCCCAACGGGGGATGGACGGCGGGTCCTACATCGGGTTGTCGGATAAAATGGACAAAACGAATCCATTCCTTTATTAATATCTTCTGAAATAAATAAGTATGGTTCGAGTATGAGCTGAAGCTGAAGCTGAAGAAGAGACCTGCAAATAATACTGAAAGGTAAAACGTCGACATGCGTTGTCGTTTTGCAAGATGTACTTGGGAAAGATCTATGGCTTCAATCATCGTCGACATTTTTTCTAGTTTGGTCTCTAATCATCGTCGACATTTTTGAAAGGCATCTGCTACATTCTTGAACAGTTTTTGAAGGTCCATGCATGGTCAAATCCGGTCTGTAGTTAATGATTATAATTATACATGATGAATTGCCAATTCAGAAGAATATGCCATAAAGAAAGAAGGATAACTTAAATAAGTTTACTTACTTTCTATTCAATAACTTTAGCTAGTGATGTAAAGTTATAGACACAAATTTTGTATAAATTTCATATCATCAAAATTAGTTAGTGCATTATCTTTGATCAGTGAAAAAAAAAAAACTTGTAGAAGATTGTTTTTTTTTTTGAAAGAATTGGCATAGGGTGGAGAACCCTAAAACGTTTTAGGGTCTTAATCCAACTATTATAATTTGAATAAAAATACTTATGATTTTTATGCTAAAAAGACTACTTCTTTCATTTCTTAGTTTGTCCATCTCTTTTAGTCTTTTGTCTTCCTTTTGTTTGTTCTTTACGACGAGAGTTCTACTACCATGTTTACCAATAGAAAGAACAGCTAGTAGATCTATTAATCGCTTGTTTATGTTTAGATCCAGCTCGAAAGAAGTTTTTCCCTCTAAGTGTTATGGAGTTCTTCATAAGAGAAATCAATGCAAGCAAACTTATATTTTTATTTGAAAGCAATAATTTAAACAGTAATTGACTTCATATCTGTTAGAATTGGATAGACACTATCAAAAGTTTGGTAATCTAATTTTGTTTTGGAAATCTGGGTCCCTAAACACCTAATGTAAATGCAAATATATTTTTTTTAAATTTTGGCAAAAAAAAAAGTTATAAATTTTAATTATGAAAAATAGGCAAAAAAAAGAAGAAGAAAGAAAATAAATATCAAATTGGGTGATGGAACAAGTGCAAGGGGAGGGACCTAGTTCACGTGAGAATCAGGTGGGAGGTAGGGAAAGAGCCTCGTACGGTCAAAGGGCCCAAGGGCATGATGATGGGGTTTGTCGGGTAGTGGGAAGGCCAAATGACTAATGAAGTAATAATGACTAATTATGACGTGGCAATTGTGGGGAACACGTGGGACAGCTATCATGCACCCGTGGGGACACGCTTAATCATCACCCGACATCTTGTCTACCTTGCAATTATTATTAAATTATCCTAACCCTTCTTTTCTTTTAATCTGTGATGCCCACTCTATCATCATCATCATTATATAAGCATCATGATCATCCCCATCATGCTCATCATCATGTTCATTCTAAGTTTCAAGTTCATATTACCTTTTCTGTAGGGCGTTTTTTAGGCCACGCTCTCTCGTTAGTGGCGGCCTTTTGGGTGTTGGAGAACGATTATAACCTAATTGCTTGACTTAAAACGTAATACGATTAACAAGTACGTCATGTCTTCATTGGTTCGTTCGTAAAGTTTGCATGTTTCTTTAATTCAAGATACCAAACGAGCAATCGTGCATTCATATTTTAGTTACTACATGCTCGATTTGAAATTAACTAAAGGGAGAATTTCACAAAAGGTCACTCAACTATGAGTCATTCGATACTTTGGTCACTGAAGTTTCAAATATATAACTTTGGTCACTTAACTATTACACTGCCAATTACTTAAGTCACCCAAAGAGTATTTTTTATAATTTTTTAATGAAAAAAATTAACAAAGTAACTTAAGTGATTGACATGTAATAGTTGAGTGACTAAACTGATATATTTGAAACTTCAGTCACCAAAGTGTAATAAGTCATAGTTGAGTGACCATTTGTGAAATTTTTCCTTCACTAAAAAATGCAATGCAACTTTTGCACATACTCAGCTGTCCTATTAATTGATAATCGTATCACCAAGAATAAAAATAAAGCTATTTAATACAAGTGTCAGGATTCTACCGTGTTTGGAATATTTTTCTCCCAATTCAGACGTTCCATAAACGCATGGATCTATTTGTACCTTTTGATGGTATTTAAAAAAACAAAAAAAACAAAACTTAGCCCACTCCCACGAACCCATGACCTTTATAATGTTATAATTATAACTTACCAACATATCACAGCTTACCTTTTGATGGTATTACAAAGTCGTAAGTTTAAAAATAATGTAGGTTATTAATAAGAAAAAAAATTTGTTAATATTTTATATGAAAAATATTTTTTAAGACATAATTCAACATATTGTTGTAAATATTATTATCTATATGGCTGTCCACGTAAATACTCATTAGTTGTGTACTTTGATGTAAACCCTACCTCTATATAAAGGAGGCTAATGAGACTGAATGATATACTTCTATTTCCTCCCTACTATTCTCTCTCTATTTTCTCCCTACTTTATAACACGTTATCAGCACGCTCTGCTATTTGGTTAAAAACTCTATGATGATCTACGAGTTGCTTGACTATAACTCTTGGTCTATGAGTTTTGTTTGATTGATATTTATCATCAGCACTATGATATCTTTTTGAAGTAAAATGATTTTCAATACAATCGAACGATTATCGTTTGCTCTTACCTATATAGCTTCATCAGCTATTTGGTTCTCTTATTTGTTGTTATCTATTGATTAACACGCATGTATTTCAGATTGCTCCAGATTTAAAGGATCATGGTATAATCAACCCGATGATTCTATCCATGCAGCCTTAATCAAATAAATGCTTTTATTACTTATTTGACTCCAGGAGTCATTATCATATAAAATATGATCTTCATATGCAGTCAAATTCAATTATAGTTTAAATGTATATTCATGTTGGTATTAGCACTTACGTTGCTTGGTTTACCAATTTTTTTTAATGAAATTTCATGGCTCATGTTTTACAGATCTGATTGTTTATAGATATATATATATATATATATATATATATATATATAGATACATATGGATACCGATTCGAAACAGATTTGATTTTTTTTTTTCTGTATCATAGATATATGCTTTGTTACGGCTAGACCACCGTTCACATATGCAAGACTTGCAATGAGGAAATAAATTTGTTTGGTCTGTATCAAAGCAATTGATTTCCTTTGGTCTACAAACCGTATGGGTGAACTTAACTGATCGAACAAGGTAATTTTTATTTTGGCCTCTATTTTATTGATTTATTGTTTGACCTGACCACCTTATTCTGGTAATCAAAATTGATCGAGACCTAAAGTCTCTTGATCTGATTACAAGAGGACCTGAAGCTCCTTAAGGAATATATTGTGAAATATTGCGACATGAAGTTTCCCAGAGTTTATACAATTACGAGGGCCAGAAGATCCTTAGAGCTATACAATCAAATATATAAACTCATCTTAATCCCCAATTATAAGAGGGCCTGAAGTTCCTCTAATTTTAATTTTTTTTTTCGATAATGGGGTTCAAACCACCTCCAAAAGCTGTAGTTCGAAGTTGGAAATTTAATCAAAGCCAGAAGCTTGTGACTACATCTCTGTATAAAGAGAATTTGAGGTTCACCACAAGATATACTTTTGTTCTTGTGAGTTTGTAAGAAAAAAGAGTATCATATGAAGTTAACCAGGCCAAAAGTTCTGTGTTTTCTTCATCCATGGAACCAGAAGTTTCCAGTGTTAATTTATTTATTTATTTTTCTTCCCTACAATTTTTCTATTTTGTTATGTACTTTCGTTACAGTACTTATCTCTTAAATTTTTTTTGTTACTCATACGGACCAGCAATCCTATACCTCAAACATATGAATTTTGAATGTAATATTTTTGAACCAGAAGTTCAAAATTTCATAGTATAACCTAAAGTTCTAACAGTAAAACTCAAACCCGAAGCTTTGAGTATAAAAGTGAACTTGAAGATTCACTTTAGTCACCTCGAGCATGAAGTTTCGAGCACCAAATTTATTTGAACCCGAAGTTCAAATTACGAAATCTTAGAACTTGCAGTTCATAGAAAAAATATTCGAACCTGAAGCTTCGATTACACATATAATTCATTCATAGTTTATTTGACTTTATGTCAACTCGAACTAGAAGTTTCGAGTAATTTTCATATGTCGATTGATACATTCTTCTTTATGTCTGTTTAAAGCATTCCACCTTAGAACCTGAAGTTCTAATTGTGCAGACTCGAGCCTTAAGTTTCAAGTGGATATATGGACAATTTATCGAAGAGTTTTAATCTCGGTCAACCGCAAACCTGAAGTTTTGAGGGAATTATATTGACACCAATTTAAAAGTAAGCAGATATTTTACTGTTGGTTTACGACGAATGAGTATGAGTATATCCAAAATTTGTGATCGTGGATTTTGTAATTAAAAGAGATCAGAACCTGTAGTTCCTTGACCCTTAATTACATGAGGACTTGAAGTTCCTCAATGATCAAACTAACTAGATGACCATCTAAAGTCCTTCACTCATAAGTTAAGGTCATGAAGTTTGAACTCGACATTTCGAGTATATTATTTTGGCTAGAAGTTCAAAATGCATTTGATGTTAATCTACATCAAACAACAATAAAATAATTAAACGTCATGTTTTACCTGTATAACACGGACCAGAAGCTTCGTGTATATCCTATGAGATCCACTGTTCAATTCTTACAAATTTGATTTCTGTCATCTTCAAACTTATGTTTTGAGTGACTTTCAGGCAATGCAATTTTATGCATGGTGTCCAGAAAACATTATTAAAGCTTATGCTTATGAGGCTAATATAACAATCATCTCAGATCTTACATATCTGATTGATGGCTCCAGAAGAGCACACATTATTGTCCCTTTGCATTATGTGCCTCCAATATTACTAGAGATGTATAATCTCCCCGTCTCATAGATCTCATTATTTAGTAAGAAAGCCGATTGACATGGCTATACCATGAAATGCCACCAGAAGTGGATCATGGCAAGAGAAAAATCAGGCGTCAATGTAAATATTGTCCTAACATCCACATATGTGAGGAAATTGTAAATTGGGTGTGTGTCGCCTATGGTACACTATATGGTGGATGATTATCAAGCCACTTTCGAAAGGGCACTGGTCAAATTAAATTGCATTGACTAGTAAGAACATTGAGATTCATCTCACATGCCTGATGTCTTTTGCTTACAATAAGCAAAGTTGAAAGCACTATTGTGTTATTCCTCAGATTTATTGTAACCTCTTGAGTTCTCATTGAAACTAAATATTTCTTAATCTGATTATGTAGGAACCTGATGTTCCTTAAGAGGCTGTTATAAATTGAAAAAATTGAAACCTCAAGTTTCTTGGATCTCCAATTATATGAGAGCCTGAAGTCCATCATCTTTATAGCTACACATTTATATGTGACACAGAACTTGAGGTTCTTCACATGATAAAATTACTTGATCTTATGGATTGTAGTCTTTAACTCTAAATTTTAGAGTATATCATTTTGGCCAGCAGTTCAAAATGAAGTTGGTCCATTCCAATTATCAGTATTTCACAATTAATGTTTACTGAAGCTAAGGTAATAACCATATCAAGAGTTGTAGATCTTGATCTATGGCTCCAAATGAGCTACTATCATGTTACCGAATTTGAAATATTATTGCATTAATTACCTCCTATATGGTTGGAGAAGACTTTATGCCATCAGATATATACTGTATCGAATTTTCTATAGTAAACTAAGGCATATGATGTCATGAACCTGAAGTTCCTTGAACCAAATACACTATTTGGCTTGACTGGTTACATCATGCTTTGTCTACCATGTTGCGTGGAATCACTTACAAGTTTTGATGACAGCTAACCTTACACACAAGCAAATTATTTATTTACCGCATATTTGCGAGTTGTCACTTTAATGAGACAATCCTCCTGCCATGAGGGGGAGAAAGATTGTTCCTGAAGAACGATATGAATTGGTGTGAGATATTTATCCACCGTCTCAGTTTCACTTCGAGAAATATCAAAACTATTGAATTGATAAAAGAAAGTGACAAAATTATATGCTAAATGCAAAGTCATCTGCTTGGGTTAAAGTCCTTGAGACCAACCATATTAATACAAACAATATAGACTCCATTTGATTTGTGGGATGCAAATGTATCCAATTGACATGGTTCTCCTGAAGAGAATATCATTAAACAATATCACAGCTCCTAATATGGCTACACATACAGAGGGTGTAGGTACGCCATTAGGAAATGATGTTTTAGTGATACAATAATAAATCAATATGGTTGATGCTAATGGACAAAACATGTTTTGACCTAAAATTTGGTTTGGTTTTGCCACCAACCAATGAAGATCTGCACTTCAAAAAAGTGATAGATATTTAAACGCATCTTTTGCGCATGGTCATAATAAGACAGTCTTCCCGCCGTTAGGAGGAGGAAAGAGTACTGTCATTTGAATAACGGCGTGAATTTGTGTGGAATGTATCCACCAGGACTAAAGTTTTAATCTCCCAAAACAAGGAAGATTATATAAGCCCTATAATGCTCATATATGAGATTATAAGTAAAAAGATCCACATTCGCTACATGACTCATCTATGAGAGATGATTGTCCTAGAAGTGACAATATATGCCCCAGAAGTGGCATGGGTACCCAATATCAATAAGCTTATTACAGCTAATGCATGCATATAAGAATGTGTGGGATCTATGATTAATGATCATCAATGATAATTTACAAATGGTAGCTACCAAAGAAAAATCATTAAGGGTTGTATTTATGATATACCACGTTTCACCATGAATGTCGACAAAGTATATTATTGGCCAAATTGGAAAGAGGCAATTCCAATGAAATTGAATATTTGAAACGTGATGAAATACTTGGACCTTTAACCCTACATGGTACAAAAGGGTATTTATCAAAAGTGAAGATAAATCACTATGATACAATGTCTATTTATAGAGACATGAGATTATGAATATCTTCCCTTATATGAATGACAATTTTCTATAAGTACAGTGTTACATATAGTTGTTAAATTGACGAGAGATTTATGGCACCTTGTTATCATATATTATGAATATCTTAAAGACACATTGCTAAAAGCAAATTGTCATTATAAGCGCATTGCTTATCAAATCCTTAAGGGATTCAAATACATGAATGATTCAAATGCAAGTCCATGAAAGGTTGAAAGAGCCTGAAGCTCACTCATGGAATCAAAGAGTCTAAAGCTAGCTCATATGTACTCATTTCGTTCTAGTCAACGAGATCTAAATTGCCTTAATGAGTACTATGAAGAGACTACTATTGAATTCAAATTATGAATATAATGTTGCAACATATTCTAACTTTCGCAAAGTTATGAATAACTTAAAGCTCTTGAAGAAGCTTATATGAGACATATCAATACACAAAGATATTGATGTGTATGGCTAGGTATGCCATGATGATTTTTTCAATGTTTTAAACTATACAAAGTTAAATGTGTCAATTTCTTTATATTGTTTAGCTATTACTTTGTGTATGAATTTGAGCATATGAGATTATTTCTAACCTTATCATATGAGGTAAGACTTATTGAAAATCGTCTAGCTTTGTTGGTATTACTTAACCTTTTCAGGTATGAAAATTTGTGATGAGCCCCTATATGCAAAGCACACGTGGTCTCACTTCAGTGATAGACACATCAAACCACTATACATGGTACATGTAGCTTATCGCACACATAATTAAGGCTTGCAACAATCAGGGGGAGATTCTCATCAGGGGGAGCATCCAGAAGCATGCTACCTAGGACATATGCGCGTTGTGCTCTTTTTGTCCTTCGACCAGGGTTATTTTTGTCCCACTGGGTTTTTGTTACCTGGCAAGATTTTTAACGAGGCAACAATAAGCGCGTCCAATATCATCATTCATTGGTAGACATCCAAGGGGGAGTGTTGTAAATATTATTATCTATATGGCTGTCCACGTAAATACTCATTAGTTGTGTACTTTGATGTAAACCATACCTCAATATAAAATAGGCTAATGAGACTGAATGGTATACTTCTACTTCCTCCTTACTATTCTCTCTCTATCTTCTCCAAACTTTATAACACATATGTATATTTTAATGTTATCGTGTCAGATAGGTGAATTTTTAATGTCGCGTCTCTTATTGGATATATATGAACATTTTCACTTCAATAAGCATAATGCAAGGAGCAATTAGAATTAAAAATTCAAATACACCATTTGGTGTTATTTTTATCTTAACTTAAAACAATACAAGAATTTCATAATGACATCAAACAAGAGGAAAGTGATGTAATCTATTCGGGTATCAAAATACACCGTGTTAAGATTTTGAGAAAATGAAAAGGTTCTTAGTCACACTCTCGTACTTGTCACGAGTGTATTATTTTTTCTTATATCTTAAAAATGATAGGTATAATGGATTTGATGTTAAGGTTTGAATAAAAACATACGAACGACGTAAATTGAATGATTAATCAAACAATATAATGAAAATTATTTGATGAAACGTTTTTCTAGGTTTCGGGGATTGATAGACACGTTGCAATCCTTATTGGGCAGAAATCAAAAAATTCACACAGAAAGTACAATTTTGGTTAAGCAGTGAAAACCTCAATTTTGAGATTAAAAACACTGCGGGGCTCTTACTCTTGAGAACCCAAATAAAATCAATCAACTTATTGATGAAGGATATGGTTCTTTATAAACACATATAGTTTTCTACGCAGCTACAATCTCTAGACTCACTAGAAAGGTACTTGTCTTGAATCTTGACCTTCTTCTTCACTTGAAAGATATGCAAATATCGCTCCACTTGCACCACCAATCTTCTCCACTGATCTCGAGAGAATCGACACATGTATATGAATGAACAATGAAACACTTAGACACCGAACAAGTGTTTCATGAACTCCTATGGAACTCTTTTTCTAAGCAAGCAAGAAACACAATAATTTTTGCATCAAAATCCCCACACAATCAACGCTACTTTTTTGAATATATTAAGGAGAAAATAAATTCTCAAGTTAACCCTAATTGGACTCCTACTAGGAAAGATCTTTTAATAAAAGATATCCAATTAAAATAAACAAATCCTAAATCAGCTAGGACTTCAAAAGCACGATTTTAACAGCTGAAAAATATCTTTGTAAAATAAAATCTAAAAACCAAAAGATACTTTCCAAAATTAGACTCCCAAAAACGTAGGGTTGACTAGGACTGACTCGGGGATTGCAACACATGTTGCAATCTCGTGCTTATGCATGAGATGCAATTACCTGAAATTCTCCGAGATCAGTTTTGATGAACTTTGTAGGCTTCTTCAGTACTTTATATAGGGATGCCAACACATCAAATGTCAACCTTATACCTACATATAAAGTTTTAAAAAAAATTATTCCGCTAATAAAAATGATATACGATTAACCAAAGAAAATTTGAAATATAACTAAAGTATGTATGTACGTGTATAGTTGTATACAATGTACATATAAATGATTAGTTTCCATATAACAAGTCAATTGTGTCGCTATCATCGATTACTCATCATCACCAACGTCATTCCTTTGTCTAAAATGCATGGAATTAATTATCGTCTAATATAAAGCCCCCCTTCTTCATTTTCTTTTGAATAAACGAAAAACCTTTCGCACTAGTTATTGATATACACGAGTAGTACGTAATTTTTACTTTAATTTCCATAACATTTTATAGTAAATACAATCATTTTTCTGTTTTTTGTTTGTCGAGGAAGACAATCATTGTTTTTTTTTTTGCCAACAATTAATGCCTCACGATTAGAAACAAAAAATTATTATTTTTTGATCGGGAGTGAGGTAGCAAGCTATATTGGTTACATTAGCGAGTTAGTAACATACCCACCCAATCAGTATTTGGACCGAAGTCCACGAGAGTATCTCATCAAAGCCAGACTAATCTCTGCCGCAAGCGCACGAGCCTGAAGGCCCCTCAAACATGCTGGCCACAAACTGGTGGGAGTTGAGACTAAAACTCTAAATATGAGGTTCCATACTAGGCAGCTTAGCCAACCTTACCACACTAAGTTATTAGAAACAAAGAATTTATTAACTAGAAGAAAACATAAATGAAATTAAAATAAAATAAGTTGTCAAAGACAATAAGCTAATGTGAAAATAGTAGGCTTTCATTGCATTTATGTATTGATATCGATCTATACATGAAACTATATTTCGATTTTGACTTGACCTCTCCGCAAGCATTTTAATACGTACGAATTGATTTTAGCCACGTTCGTAGCTGCAAGTTACGGAAAAAGGAATATTACGTACTTATGCGGTATCGAACTTTGTCGTTATATTTTTAAAAAATATCAAGGGAGTATATGTAGTTTGCTATTATATTTTTGTAACATTTTCATGCATACTTATGATAATAGTAGAAGCTAGTATAGCATATAGATAAATAAAGATGAACAGAAAACCGACAATAACTAAAAGGTTGTCATCCCTTGTATGGTAGGTACTAGATAGCACTATAAGCTTACGCTAATGGATGGAGAAGACCTTCAAAATTGGGCACTAGTTACTATAGTAGATGTCACAATAATGTTTGCATAAATCACGGTGTGTCATGCTGTCATCATTGGACTAAGTTTATTGATGTGCTTGGCCTATAAAAGATATAGATTAGCCTTCTCCTTCATAAAAGATATGACCAAAAGGCTTTTTTTTTTTCTCCTTCAAAAGTTTGTGTCGCTTTTGTCAAAATATAATTTCAACAAAAATACAAAGTATTAACGACCTTTCATCTCCGTCGTGCGAAACAAATAGTTATAAAATGCTTTATTTTATCCTTATTAAATTAGTACAAGTTATGTTATTAAACACGTAACAAAATGTATATTTTTATGATTAGGGTTTAATGATATATAGGCCACGAGACTAGGAGAGTGACTACCTACTAGGGTCCCTAGTTGTACCATTAATTAAATTGGGACGTACATTTAGGTGCACATGTCAAGTCAGCTGTAACAAAACCAGCAAGTATGACCTAATACTTAAAAATCATTTGGGGGCATCATGTGTATTGAAGGCAAGAAAGTGACTTAGGGATCAAACAATTTCAAACCCGTATGTCATGAATGGTATTTATATATATATAAATGTGACGCTAATGATTTGAATGCCCTTCTTAGAAATTTCATAGATTCTTCCATGCGTTAGGTGATACCATAATTAGCACTTTAGCACTTGTCCAAAGTTTATTAGCTACTTATAGTGATAAGATTTGAATTTAAGTGTGCCCAACTTCATTTACATGAGATCGATCTCGTTTAGTAAAGAATATAGATTTTTTTTTTTAGAGAATTGTCAACTCATTGCATTGATCAGCGAAATTACACATAATGGTCCATCCATGTAGGACTGTCAAAAGAGTCACTACCTAAGTAATTCAACATTTTTAAAGATCATGAAGCCCAGCCAAAATCTAACCTCGAACATCCTAAAGAATCAAAAGGCCAAGACATCCTGGTTATTTTTGGCGACAAAACTCAGAGAGAAGCTACGAGAATGAATTCTTCCATAAAAGTAATTAAAATTAAAATAAACTAGCCCAGCAGCCCAACTACTCCATATGCCAGACAGAGGCCCAAAAGACAGGAAAACCCTAGCACTAGGCCCAGAAGGGTTCAAAGCCCAACTGGACTTGCTAAGGCCACCCAAACCCAGCAAGGCAGACTACCAGTCCACCTCCATTCGACGGCGCCGGCCAACGAAGACTTCCACCACCGCCCAACGCCGTCATCGCCTCTCCCAACAGCAGCCAGCTTTACTCCGGCACAAATCGATGGAGCCATTGCTAGCCCAGCGCCGCAATCATCATTTATGTCACCATTCGCCGACAGCACCCAGCCACTTAGCACAGCACGAACACACGAGGAAGATCGCCGCCCGACTCTCCACTGCGCGACCTCGCGACCAGCACCACTCACCGGATATATTCCTGTCCAACCATTCTCAATCCTGAATGACCCAGATCCCTCATATTCGTCGCGAGAAACTCCTCGCAACACAGACTCACCACGAACCCTAAATTTGAGATGCCGACTATGAGGAACCCCGCAGCCCTCAATCTCCCAGCGTCCAGACGAGAGAGAAATTCCATCTCCTCTAGCCCAATTTGCAGAGCCGCCGCCATAAGACCACGGCCTCCACCTACCTCTCAGAGAGAGTAACCTAAGCATTGTTTTTTTTTTTTTTTTTTTTTTTTTTTTTATAAAAATGATTGTTTAGTAAAGAATATAGATATAGCTTATGTTTAACGAAAACTAGGAATTTTAATATTATTTAGGTTAAGTTTTGAGAGAAAAATTGTGGCTACTCGTTTGCTTATCTAATGACACGTTTACTTACATAAGATGTAAAATATCATGAATGGGAACTAGGATGAGAGAATTAATGAATCGATCTGGGAATAATTCATTTTCATTAAGATGTTTATTTACCATATGAAATCCAAAAAAGAATACAACCGATTACAATTTAATTGTATAGAAATTTTCATGGATCAGAATTAAAACTAGTTCGATTTTTAAAATATCTCTACAAAAATAAGTGTTCATGAGTGAGGTATATATATTTCTAGAGTTATGGGTAATTTGGAAATATAAAAATATGTAAGGATATTTTTGGTCAAAAAAAAACATTCTTCAGGCATTTATTCTTAAACCCATACTCCTAATTGGGTATCAAACTCTAGGTTATTCAGGAATTGAGAATCAAGAGGTGAGATCCACACCTATTTCAATACCCATATAAGTTAGTGAACAAATCAAAACACATACACCATGAGATAGAAAAAGCTTTCAACTTAGAGCTTGTAGGCTGTCGACTTTGGCTCTGCTAGGGTTTCATGCTCTAGCCATCCAATTGATCGAGTCCGGTAAGAAGATGGCAGTGGCAGCTCGGTCAGTACTGTTTGAAGAGGCCGTGGTGAGCCTGCTTGGTGGAGAGGATGCTATCCATGATTCTTTTTTGTATCTTTGTGGCCGACTTCTGTCCAAGAAGGCGGTGGTGCTTTTGTTCGGCGGCGATCTCCAATGTTTGGGGATTGAAGGAGAGGGTTTTGATCCGGCAGGAGGAGGAGGACATCTTTGTCTTCCAATTTAAGGAGATGGAGGTGAAGAGTCGAGTTCTCTCGGGGGGTCCTTGGTTCTATAACAACTCCATGTTGTTGCTGGCTGATTACGACGGAGTTTCTGACCTAGAAGCAACGCGGCTGCATCTCCTTAAGGGGTGGGTGGCTGTGAAAGGGTTGCGGATAGCGATGCTGAATGAGAAAGCCCTAACCCTAATCGGACGAGCACTTGGGGTCTTTGTTCAACTTTATCAGGGGGCGGTGCAGAGAAAGGATCATGTCCAGAGGATCCGTGTGATTCATGATGTTCACCGGACGATTTGGGCGCGACGGAGGTTTGACTTTTCGTCGGTTGTTTCGGTGATGGTAGAGTTGCAATATGAAAAATGCCATGGGTTGTGTGTGGCTTGTGGTCTTTTTGGCCATGGGGGAGGTCCGTGTGACGGAAGGTTGGCTGCTGAGGTGCTCGGGCTAGTGATGCCGAGCTGTGAGGTATCGAACAGGGAGGGCCTGGGCTCGGTGTCCAGACCGCGGGATTGTTCGGTGGCCGCTGTCATGGGGCCGGAGGTGTTTTCTCCGGTGTCAGAGGTTTTGGGTTTGGTGGTAGAGGCGACTGGTGAGCAGGTGGTGAAGGTGGGTGGCTTAGCGTTGGAAGTTGCAGACGCTGCATCTGGGCTGGCTCCTCCAGAAAAACCGACGAGAAACCCTAACTTTGAATTAGGGTTGATCGCAGGTTTGATTGGGGGCTTGATTGGGTCTGTTGGGCCTGGGGAGCAAAGTTTGACTGGGTCCAAGTCTACTGGGCCTTCTACTGCTGCTAGAAGAAGTCCAAACTTGGGCTTAGGTGTGAGAAAAAAGGTTTTTAAACCTAGTCTGGCAATTATCCCTCCGGAATTCCAACTGGGTGAACTAGTGGAGGTTCCAATTTCGATGGGAGTAGCTCCAAAGAAGAAGGGTCGTCCACCTGGACGCCGGGCTAAGCAGTTACAATCTCCAAAGAAAGTGGAAGGTAATGATGTCGGTATGGATTTATGCTCCAACTCGAATGGGAAGGAGTTGCGTATTGTTTGATCGTTCTAGCTTGGGTTTAAGCCTCTTTAAGGGTGTCTTAGTTTCTATGAGTCTTCTATAACATTTCTAGTTTCTTTCTTGTACCACAATTGCGTGATTGGTAAGGGAGAGGCTAGTTGAAGATTTCTTTTTGTAGGAGGCGAAGCTTTGTCACTCTTGGATAGGCTTGCTTAATTGTGAGCTTCCCAATGATGTTAATTAGTTTGCTATAGCTTGGATAGGTTTTACCGGATTTTCTTATGTAAGCTTTGTAAGCTATGGACAATTGCTTGTTGATTATTTGAATAACAATCAACTTCTATTAAAAAAAAAATAATAATAATAATCAAAACACATACACCAGAATCATTTCCTTTATTAATATTCTGATCCAAAGTAAGTAAATGTGCAAAAATGAGTATATACAAAAGAAAAAAATGAATTCATAATTTGTTCTCCATTCACTAGGGGATTGAAAATCCAAAATCAATACAGTGAACATAATTCTGAAAAAATCCATATTCACCTGACAAAGATATTCTTGCAAAACTTATAGGAATCAAATTTGTTTAGTTCAGATTGATGATTTGTGGTAAATATTATTCAATCAGAATCAATTGCATTTCTATTTGAAATTTATACAATTAGTTTGACGATGAAATGATTCTAATAAACTTCTTTTTAAACCCATTTCCTATCCAATTCATTTTTGTTTTTAACATTTTAAAGTAATTAAAGTAAATATTAAATTGTCAATATTATTATCAAGCAAAAAAAAAAAAGTCAATATAATTTACCTTTTCAATTTATCCTTTCCCAATTTTTGATATTTTACCAATATAGTTTAACAAGTATCTAATGGACCAACCTTGGTCGAGCTGCATAGTATAGCACCTTCATGTCTAGAGTTCGAGTCCTAACTCCCATCAGTTTGTGGCCAGAATGTTTCAGAGGCTTTTAGAGTCTTGTGCTTGGTGCAGAAGATTAGTATGGATTTGTTTGAGATACTCATGTGGACAATGGTCCGAATACTGACTGGATTGGTGTGTTACTAACTCGCTAATGTAACCGAAATAACTTGCTAACTTATTCCCCATTTAAAAATAAAATATCATTATTTGAAATTCGGAGATTTGAGTATGTTAACCAAATATCTATCAATCTTAATCAAACATGCAAATTCTAATATGTGCTCATCGTCTATAATTAGGGCCGATTCGATTATCTGTAGATACTTGTATTATTGTCCTGCCCCTATCAATGATTAGACCAGGTCACTTTGAAAAATAAATAAAATATAGAAAATGAAATAAATGATTGGCTCATTATCTCAGGACTCTTTTGTCATTTCATAAGGTCTGCCCCCACCATCAACTCCAACTTGCATGAAATCAACACCTGGGGATGGAGATACAGAGCGCCCCCCCACCCAAATGCCCAGCCAATGCAAGGGCGGTGTCCTTCACGTGATTCCGAGAACCGGGGCGTCAGTTGGGGGTGTGGTCCGCACGCGCGGGATGGGGGAGGGGAGAGACGTGAGGTGATGAGTTCAAATGATTGTGATGAGGAGGGTGTCGGGAAGTGGAGGGACAAGATGACACGCACGACTGTGTTGTGTGGGTGCGGGGCCCACAAGAAGCAATTGGAGGAAGGAGAAGAGCGTGGGAGAGCACGTGTCCCGAAGGGCCAGGCAGGACATGTTGGTCCACGTGAGGGGGCTTCTTTCTTCCACGCTTTCCCCTCTCCCACCCTCATTTTCAAACTCTCTCCCCCCCACGTGAACTCCACTCTCCTCTGCCCCAGTTCCTTTCTCTCTCTGCCTTTTTTCCTTTGAAAGATTTTTTTCAGTTTCGGTTCGGCTGTAAAAGCTGGGTTAAAGTAACTTTATTTCTACTCCGTTACTACAAAAATGGCACAGATTTCACAGTTGCTCTACCTTGATCTTACATGGAATAACAAAAATCTATATACGCTGGCCTGAGAGAAGGTGAATTTCAATAGTAAATAGTAAATGGCGCAGATTGCAATCATAATTATCTAATATTTCTTAAATGCGTGACCACAAGAATTCATTTTATAATTAACTAAGACTACGAATTCTTTTTTTTTTTTTTTGTTATTTCTATCTTCTAATGTGAAATGCCATCGATTTCATAATCCCATTAGGGTAGGATTGACTAAAACGAGTAACGCAAATGAAATCAAACTAGGTGTCATACATTAATGGTCTTAAGCAGACTTTTACGACAGTATTTATGCTATGTTTGACTAAACGTTATCTGGCTAGATAAAAAAAGTCAACCAACATAATTACAAGGCCAACCAGAAACGTGAAAAACTAAACCACAAATTTCTAGCCGCTGTAAAACAGCCCGGGCCCCGGGCTCTCCATCCCACGCTCTCTCTTTCGGGTCGTAGCTTGCAATCTCTAATTTCAATGCCCAAGTTTCAAGAGCGTGACCAACACGTGCAACAGAGCGCGAGGTGTTTTGTTGGTAACAGTAAAAGAGCCAAAGAGAACGCACCTGATTTAACCGTAAAAAAAGGTAGAAGAAAGCGACGCTTTTGGCTGAGACGCAAAAGAGCCCCCTCGACCCCCACTGCCCTCGTGGGAATCGCATGGGAAAGAAAAGAAGGGATTGAAAAGAAAAGATTGGCCCAAAAAAAAAAAAAAGATAAGACCGGTGGGTTGGTGGGGGCCCACCACGAAGAACCAGAAGAGAGCAAGGAGTAGGAGGAAAAAGCTTATCTGTCTGTTTTGCCGCCAATCATGACCACCCGTTCCACCTGATTTGATGGTTTGTCCAGCTTCCCGTTGTTCGGTCGTAATAATGAACCACAGAGGATAATGGTTGCGGGGCCACCTGGGTACGAAGTGGTTTTCAGCCGTCCGATATTCACCGTTTTGGTTTGAGGGGCCCGGTAGATATTAATGCCTGGGATACGGTTGTGATTTGCATCGGGATAGACTTTTTGGGCTACATATATTTACTGGGTGGTTATGAGTGCAACCAAGTTGCATTAATTTGGTTTCATTAATTAATTTTGGGGTTGGTATGTGGACTTTAACTGATCAGTTATTCTCTCAACATTTTGTTACATTATTTATTAATTATTCATAATATATATATTTTTTAAATAAAAAGTAATAATAATGTATAAAATATATTTAAAAAATGCTATTGATTTTATGTCATTGCTAAAAATTTTGAATTTATCTCGTATTATTTTGTTTCTTTTTGAAAACAAAAGGAACAAAAAGTTGTGTATCCGAGATAGGTAGTTACAAAGGAACAATTCTTAGGTTCACCCCTAGGGTGAATGAGCATATTCACCCCCATTGTCAATTAACGCATAATAACTTTATAATTTTATAATCCAACCATTCATGTTGTATAACGTAATACAAAGATTAGCTTCGTAAAAAATCAATCAAATTGAAGACCTTTCAGTTATTCATTTCTATGAAATACATGGACGGTTCATCATAATAGTAGTAAGTGTTGTTAGAACCATCTATTTGTTTGATTCAATTAGATAATTAAACGATTTCTGATTCGATTGATTTTTTACAGATATGATCTTTAGAGGCTAATTTAATATATGGACCGTTGGATTATAAATTTATTAAATAAAAGTATGTTAATCTACAATAAGGGTGAATATGCTCATTCACCCTAGGGGTGAACCTAAGAATTGTTCGTTACAAAGCAAACGACATTGCAGCAAAATTCGGAAGTTGAGCCGCAGAGTATGATGTTTTAAACTTTTAATTGGTGTGCTCGAGTGAGTGAAAACACAAGCGCTGACGTGTTTATTAATGATCAAGGGTGACTGTAAATATAGTAAGTTTTGTCTTAAATGTAGTTTATGTTAAGATAACAAACCATGTGAGTTTTTGGCGTTACAGACATGAAAAGAAGTGCGGACAATATAGAAACGTGAACAATGACGTTTTCAATCAGTCGTTTTGTGGGCGCCAAAATTGTGATGTTTACTTGTTGCTATTAATGATTTTGGAGTGATTGCATACATTCTGACTGTTTTCTTGAAATCCTACACTCCAGCGTTTGATGTATCACGTGAGCTACGTCGTGAAGAGAGAAATGAGATCACTAGAAAAAATTAAACAAAACTATTCAAAGAATCTTTTATCTATTCCCAAGTTATTCTCACGCAACATAAATTCTATACCAAAAAATTACACAATCCTCTACTCTCGCTATTAATCGTTCTAAAATGTTATAAGCCTATCACATTAAAAAACGTCTAAGGATGATTATAAAAGGTTATACCATATATACTATATATGATAATGATTAAGAACATTTTTAGCAGACTCTCTATTTTGGCTTCTTAGCTATTTTGGAGAGCATGTTTAGCTTTTTATCCATTTTAGTAGCTGCATCAGACTCCTAAGTGGCTATCCATTATAACTTTTAGCTATCTTGCTCCTAAATATAGAAAGCGAGAAGCGGCTTTCTATAATTTATGTTAATTTAAAACATTCATTTTGAATTTTTTTGTGATATATAAATACATTTAAACTATTTAATTTTTTATTCAAAAAACAATATAAATTCAAAGCTAGCTAAAATAGAGAGAACTAATGCAATGTATTTTAAAAATAGCTAGCAAAAATAACTTTTTAGTTACTTTAGCTAAAATTTGACTCAAATATAGCCAACATTGCTAAAGATGCTTTAACATGAATAATACAATGAGCTCAAATAGGCAATATCTCCATTGGTGCGATATGTTTCCATTTCATAACTTCAAAATCATATATAATTTAAAAAAACTAATCTCAATGACTCCATTTCAGAAGTCTTTTCAACTAGCTAGTTGAAGTATCTTCTTCTTGACCTAGCTCTGCTAGGGTTTGGGGCGGCGACATCTCCTTTGATATCGGTCTTCCCTGTATCTACTCCACTTCAATGGAGTCATTCACGGGCTTTTGTCCGTCTCTTGCCACTCTTCCTGCCTTCTGCTATGGGGTGGTTTGCCGGGATTTTGGCCGATTGAGGGTCGGAGACTCAGGGACGAAGGTTCTGAGTTATGGCCTTAAAGGAGTGCAAGGCCAATCATGGTCTTCGGGGGTCGCTCACGATGGTGTTTTGACTGATGGTGACGATGGCTGGTCTTCACGTTCGACTGTTAGGGGTTTATGGGTTCATGGTGATTCTGGCCTCTGGTCTTGTTTGTGCAGGTTGATTCATACTCACTCTTCGAATTCTCCAAGTCGATGGTGGGCTGGGGATCAGGGATAGAGCCGACGGTGGTGGTGGATTGGCCATCAGGGATCACGATGGCGGATCTGCAGAAGGTTCCGGATCCGAATACGGATCTAGAATCTGGGTAGTTTTGGCACACGGGTTTGGATCTGGGATCCGGGTGGAGATTGGGCTTGGTATATGGCCCACTATCTTTGGTGGGCTACATATCAGTTGCTAGATTGGTTTATGACTCTTGTTTACTGGTATTAGATTCGAGACCGAAGCTTATGGTACCTGTTCGTGAAAGATCGTCTGCCAACATGGCCATGTTCTGACACCCTTGACCGGCTTCGATCTTTAGGTGGGAGAATGCCTTCATTCCGGCGCCAAGTTGATTTTTGTCAAATTGTGCGTTGGAGTTCGATGGGTAGTCAAACCACCGACTATTCAATTCACTACGCAGCTGCAATCCGTAGTGTAAAATCAGCGCTGCTGCTATTGCATTTTTAATTCTTTGTATTTCAGATGTAATTTTTGCAACTTTTCTTTTCGTATTTTTTATTTTCTTTTTTATGCCTATTGGCATGATATCATTGTAACATTTCAATTTCAATAAAGGACCGACCTCATTTTGCTCAAAAAAATAATAATTTATATATAATTTAAAAAAATAAATTCTCAAATTAAAATTTATCTTCAATAATTATAGAAAGTGACTACTAATAAATGCGGCCAAGAGACAAAAAAAATTGATTTTACTTTTGATCTACTAGTAAATTAATTTTTTTTTTAGGGGAAAGGAAGATATATTCCTGTGATCGAAAAGATCATACGACCGTACAAGGTCAAGCTAGGAGATCCGAAGATCATCCATTACATTCGTTGCTCAAGTAGTGCACTGACTACACATTAAAAATGACTACTAGCCTAGACTACTCCGCCTTGATCAATAAGAAGGTACAACACCAAAAAAATCAGTACATCCGCCTAAGATCTTCTTGGTGTACATCAGTACTGACCCTTGGACACATTGTAACAACCCAAAGAAACAAGGTATACAGGGCCAAGACCCACTGCACCGACCAGTAAAAGATGGAGCATTATTACACAAAATAAAATAACAAACAAACAATCAAATTGGGCCCAAAGCAAAGCCCAGACCCAAGAGCACTCAAACCCTAGCCAAACTCCAAGTTGCAGCAGCCACCACGCCTCCACCACGTTGATGAGACCCTAGCCCCCGCCACGAGTAGATGTCGGACGACCATCCACCCCGCCATCATCGCTAGCACGCCGATAAGAAACACTACCTCCCCCAAAACACCTCCTCCCCACATGGTTCCAAAGTAACCCATACCAGATCAGAAAACTCCGATCCAAAACGAGCCCGTCGAAGCTCCATCTCGCGCCGTCCTGCCAGTCGCCGCCGTCGATCAAGGGAAGAGAACGCCGATACCACCAGTTTGTCGCCGCTAGAGCCTCCAAACAATCAGAAGAGGCAGACCCACCACAGGCTTGCTAGCTTGTCAAGGTCCAAGCCACGCCGCCGCAGCACGGGTTGAGAAACAGCCATCAAAACATCCCCACTTGGCCGCACTCACCGTTTAACGACAAGGCTAATAGCCTGGTGCGTCACGGGAGCCGCCGGACGAGAGTCTCCAAGCTTACCTAAGGAAACCTAGCCGCCCTCTCCTTTCGAGAGAGAGAGAGAGAGAGAGAAAACGGCAACCTTGAAAGTGAATTCAACGGCTGGTTTACTTTGAAGGATGCAACATCCACGCATTTTTTTTTAAATTAAATTAACTTATTTAGTTTAACTCTAGCTAAAAATTTAAGTACGTTTTCTTCTAACTTACTTCAACCACGCATTTTGAAAATTAACTAAATGCGTTAAGAGCATTACAAATTTAAACAGTCTCCAAGACTTGCTAAGTTTACCTCATGTATTAAGATGAATGATCAATGAGAAACATGTGCAAATTTATGCCTACATTTCGAATCCATTAGAAGAAAAAACCTAACATTTCCTTTAAAACCTCGTTGACATTATTGACTAACTTTATGGAAAATGCTTAAAATAGGGTTGATTGATGATTCTAAGTCCGGATCCGAAGTAAATGAGATTGCAACGTTATCGAAAAACATTAATTGTGATTTACTGATTTTTATTTTGATTTCATTTCCCAAAAGAAAGTTATAAAAATTAAATTCCCCCAACTCCTATGTCAAAATCAATAATTAATCAGTAACCTATAATTGTATGGGAGTCCCATAATTGTATCTGTTTTTTTTGGCCATGGTCAGGGGTCAAACACTATAGTTAGTGCTTAATGTACCATGACAGCAATGAGCACGAAATGCACAGTAGTGTTCCCCAAGCCAGTTAAAAGGGTGGTCCTTTAATTCACCCTTATTAGTTACCATGGTTAAATGAAGGGCCCAGAGAGAGAAAGAGAGGTATTATTTTCTGAGGGAACAAGACTACAAGTGCCATGATTGAGATAATTAGGCTTCCTTCCCTGACACCTTAGTCATGATTGAACTTCCACACCCATTTCCTCACTTTCTATAAAACCCACCTCAATATCCCCACCACTCTTCTCCAAACCAAACATCTCTATCTCCCTCACAACCCTCTTCCTTCAAACCCTTCTCTCTCTTCTCTCTCAAAGCAAACAAGAAGCTCACACAAATCAAGCAGCTAAGCTCAGAGAGTTTTCTTTGGCAGAGAATACCACCAACCAAACCAGCCAACCAACCATGATGGTTCAAAGAGAAGATTTAGGTCTGAGTCTGAGCTTGAGTGCTTTCCCTCACCAGAATCATAATCCCAACAGCAATAACAATAACAACAACAACAACCTTCAGCTCAATCTCATGCCCTCTTTGGTCCCAACTTCATCTTCATCTCCTCATTCTGGGTTCAATCCCCAAAAGCCCTCTTGGAATGATGCGTTGGCTTCTTCAGGTTTGTACATCTCCCATGGAGTTCTCTCATCACTTTTATGTATTTGCATGGCTTCCATTTTCAGATCTGGCTTTCCTTTACCCCTTTTCATCTATTTTCTTTACTCATCTTTTCCCCTTTTCCTTTTTCTCAGTTCTTTCAGATCTGTGTAACTTTTGATCAATTTAAAACCAGACCCATGATTTGTTTCACCTCCAATTCCAATACCCTTATTTGTTTCTATCACTAATGCATCTTGATCCGAACATGCAGATCGAAACTCGGACACGTGTCGCGCCGCGGCCCGGTCCTTCCTCCGGGGCATCGACGTGAACAGGCTGCCGTCGACGGGCGACTGTGAGGACGTGTCGTCGCCGAACAGCACTGTATCAAGCGTGAGCGGGAAGCGAAGCGAGAGAGAGGCCAATGGCGAAGATCTCGACCTCGAGAGAGACGGCTCACGAGGCATGAGCGACGAAGAGGACGGCGAGACCTCGAGAAAGAAGCTCAGGCTCTCCAAGGACCAGTCGGCCATTCTCGAAGAGAGCTTCAAGGAGCACAACACCCTCAACCCTGTAAGTAGTGGATGATGATTCTGTTGTGGTTTGAGGTTCAGAAAAATGAAGAAAGAGATAAAAGTTTTCTGTTGGGTTTTTTGTTTTGTTTTTTTTTTTTTCTTCCGAGGAAGTTTCTGTTCTGGTGCTGACATGTACGGTTTTGTCTTTGTTGCAGAAGCAAAAGCTGGCTTTGGCTAAGCAGCTCGGGCTCAGGCCTAGACAGGTGGAAGTCTGGTTTCAGAACAGAAGGGCAAGGTGAGCAATTTTGTCCCATGTCTAATGGGTATTTTGGGTAATGATGATTAAATGACCGTTATACCCTTTTGGATTGTGGTTATTTACGGGGTCTTTCTGTTGAGCAGGACTAAGTTGAAGCAAACGGAGGTGGACTGTGAGTTCCTAAAGAGGTGCTGCGAGAATCTGACGGAGGAGAACCGGCGGTTGCAGAAAGAAGTTCAGGAGCTGAGAGCACTGAAACTCTCCCCACAGTTCTACATGCAAATGACCCCACCAACCACCCTCACCATGTGCCCCTCGTGTGAGCGTGTCGCGGTCCCACCAAACTCCACGTCACCATCCGCCACCATCGATCCCCGGGCACACCATCACCACCACCCGATGGTGCCCGTCCACCATCCGCGGGCCATCCCGGTCGCCGGCCCGTGGGCCGCCGCCGCCTCCATCCCGCAGCAACAACGGCCCTTCGACGCCTTCCGCGCCGCGCGGCCGTGATGCCCGTCCCGATCCAGGGGTATTTTGGTCCTTTTGGTCAGTGGGGCTTTTGATAATGCGATGTTACTGTTTTAGAATTCGTACGGAGTATGTGCAAAAAAGAAGCGGTTGTAATAGCGTACCAATTCTTATACATATTCTGAGCTCGAAGTTTAGGTCTCGGTCTCTAAGATATGGTTGTTAGAAGATGCGATTTGGTGGGTCTTATGTGTTTTGTAGTATTGGACCCATCATTCTCATCGTCTTCTTCATCTTCCTTTATAGATTAGGGTTTGGTGGTGGTACTAATATCTTCCCTCCTTTTCCATAAACAATTTGTAGGGGAAAAAGGATTGGGAAGAAGAGGAGGAGGACTTTTGATGTAAAGTGTTAATGTCTAATTATAATTTCATTTTAACAAGTGTTAAAAAGAAGAGCTTGTGTTTTAAATTAATCAATCATGACTATGATAGAATCTCTCTCTTTGTCTCCCTTTTGTTTAATGTTTTAGAACCCCCCATTTGTGGGATTAGGATTTGGTGGTGAGACCAGACTTGTGGGTTAAATATGTTTACAAATTCTTGTGGGATTTTGGTGTTGAATATTAGGATCAAGATGGACCCAGAAGTGGTATTTTTAGTTTTAATGGTATGGACAAGTTCCTAGTTCTCGGGGTTTCTCAAGTGTTTGACAAATACTTGTTCCTTAATATTGGCTAATGTTTGTTGCTTTCTCTCGTCAAGAATGTCAAAACTCTTAATTTTGGGGATATTATAAAGGATCACACTTCTTTTAGCCAATTAATTATTTGCTTGCCTTAGATTGCTAATCACCAAGGTAGCTGGAGTGGTTCACACCTCATAGTATGTTTTGGTTTAGTTGGTACTCAAAGAAATATGCTCAATGATTTTTGGTGGAAAGTAAAGCCACCAACTTCGGCTGAGCACTAATTTCTGGAGGCTTTCACACAAGGCTTTGAAATCCCAGTTATTGGGCTGAAAGTTCTCTTGCTCTACTTCCTTAACAGATTGAGAAAAGAAAGAGGAATTATACTGGAAGCATCAATACCACTTCCCAGAGCCCTATCTTGCATCAAATCTGAAGTTGTTCACATCAAACAGTTTCAGAAATTCTTTCATCAAGCAGAATTTCTGTACTCCTACTTTCGAATAATGTGATGTTATTGTGAAAAAAGTACCTCAATTTGCTTTTAAAGAAATCCGATCATAGGACTTTAAAGGCATCATCGTTGACCTAGCCAAATTTTTTGGCAAGAAGGTTTCTCCTAGGAAAATAACTAGGAAGTGCAATAGGATGTGGCTGGTTCTCCCTCGAGTTCACCTACCTACACGATGTTGATTTTGTCCTTGAGAACAGACCATGGTTCGTCAAGGGCAGAATTTTCCATATCCGGAAGTGGTCGCCTTCCTTTAACCCTCGTGAAGCTGCAATTGAGACTTTGGTGCTGTGGATCAGGCTTCCAAATCTTCCATTACACTTTTGGAGCAGAGAGGCAATCCAACCGATTGTTCAGGTGGTTGGCCATTTTATTAAACTGGATGAAAGAACAGAGGAAAGTGAGAACTATATCTTCGCTAGAGTCTGTATGGAAATTGACCTCAAAACCCCACTTAAAAGGGTTTTGGTTGTCCGCGAGGCTGATGAAGGGGACCTGCCTTTCGACTTGGTAAGCCCTCCTGCAAAGATTTTTGTTTCATATGAAGCTATCTTTGAAATTTGTTTTGAATGTGGAAGCCACAAACATGTTATCCGCAAGTGTCCCTATAAGAAGAAAGAGAGGCACTTTGTCATGGTGGACAAAGAAGAAGGGGATCAGGATGTGGAGCCTGAAGGAATGGAGGTTGACTTGGAAATCAGAAACTTAGCAATAGAGAAGGCAATGATCTACTTCCCACAATCGGGAAAGCCTGACATCGGCCTTGATGAAGCTGATGGCCCCAAGGACAACCATAATCCGCCTTCTCCTGGTTGGACTCCGGTGGGAAGAAGGAACCATACTGTGAGTAAACCTGCTGATACTGAAACAAGCGACAATGCTGCAGACAAGAAAAAGGAGAAGTTTAAGGTCTATACTCGAAAGGGCAAGGAAGTGATGGCACCTAAGAAAACTGCTAGGCAGGCTCTTATCAAGCCGGGGATAAACTTCAAGGATGCTGCCAAAGGGCATGGCACTATTGTGATTGGTGACAAGGAAACTGATAGTTTTTTCAAAGCTCAGGGGCACAAGATGGTTGTTGGGGCCGCTGGAAGCTCATCCTCAAGTGAGGAGGTGGTGAGCGGTTCTACCTCTTTCAGCTATTTCCTATCTTATTCTTCTTTCCCTGAAATTGCTAAACTGTACAATTCCCCTATTTATTATGACCATATGACATAGGAGTTATACTCACCTACCGATGCAGTTGCGCTCTATAATGCTAATTTTGGGTTGCCAAATGTGCAGTTTGAAAATTTTAATGATGCTAGGGCATCTGGCTTTGAGGAAGATGACAACATGAATGAATATGAGATCAAGATGATCAATGGAAAGAGGGCTTTATTTGCTAAGGCTGAAAGCTCAGCAATGAGTTCTGGCTCCAGGAAACGCAATCGAGAAGAAAATGAGGATCAAAGCATGGCTGATGCTGGTGAAGCTGTTGGGGAGGGTAGCGTCTCTTCTCCCAAAATCCAGAAACCATGAAGTCAGTAAGCTGGAATAGCAGAGGGAGTGCTTGGTCGGGTTTTGTAGCATAATCTCTCTTTTATGCTTCTTCTCTAGACCTGGATGTTTTCTTTATCATGGATACTAGAACATCCAGTACTATCCTAAATAAATTGAAGAAGTTGCCTTTTGATGATTATTTTGTTGTGCCTGCTAATGGTCAATGTGGTGGTATGCTTATCATGTGGAAAACCAGAATGGCTAAGATAGATATTATTCAGCATCATGATAGATATATACATTGCATGATTATAGACCCTATCACAAATGATTATTGGTATACTACTTTCATTTATGGATATCCCCAAAAAGAAAAACAATCCCAGTTATGGGAGGAAATTATTGGACTTAGTCCACCAGACAATGACAAATGGATTTTGATGGGTGATTTCAATATCATCATGAACACCTCTGAAAAACTTGGTGGTAACCAAGATGTGACTAGATATATGATCAATTTTCTCAATTTTTTGAACCGAGCAAATCTTCTCTCTATTGATGCTGCTGGGATTCCTTATGCCTGGACGAATAACCACAAATATGACACTCTCATCTTTGAAAGGCTAGATAGAGCTTGTGCTAACCCGGCACTCCTGAATTTCCCTGATCTTAGTATGGAAAATTTACCAATAATTGGTTCAGACCATGGACCAATTTGTTTAACTTTAAAGCATAAGGTCTAGCAAAATGGCAGAGGCTTCAAGTTCGAAGACATGTGGCTTTCCCACAAAGATTTTAAACCTCTAGTAGATGAAATTTGGAAACAGACCCTAGAAAATAACCCTTTTGTTAATTATCTTGCTGTGTGCAATCAATTTATTGGTAAAACAAAGGTTTGGAATAAGAACGTGTACTTACATAGGCATTTGCAAGCATAATTAGCTATAATGAGCCACGCTCATGCTACCACTAGCAGTACCAACTCCCGCCAAAGGAGTGACCTACGGGAACACAGCCAAGTAGGCTACCGCCTGAGCCCCGGCTTGCCCCCAGATCACCGCTGACGCGCAGCCACACGCCGTGCCAAGACAGCATTAGAAGCTCCAGAAGCTGGGGACTGAAGCATGTCAAGTCCCACATTGAAAGCATGAAGAAGATCAGCTCCTTCTTCACCTATAAAAGGTTCTCTCATCTGTCCTCATTGATTACGCAATTAATACTTACCTACTGTTACCATGTCAACATAAATACATTGACTAACTTAGGCATCGGAGAAGAGAAGACCGCCCAGCGCGGTCTCCCTCTGACGCCCCCTTGTATTTTACTTGACAGGTAGCGGGAACTCTGAGTATCGTTGATAGTGGTCCGCCCATCGGACCAGCGTTAGTAAAGATTTAGCTACCGCTGAACTTTAAACATTAACAGAACGTTTATGGAAATATCTTTAAGAAGATTACTGACTTAAATGATGAAAGCAGTATTACCCAACAACAACTTATGCTCTCACCTGATAGTATGTTTTTGCAGGAAAAAGATCACTAGCTGAGAAAGGCACTAGCGTAGTGCTACCAAGATGAGGAACTGTTCTGGTCCCAAAAAGCCAGGGCTAATTAGCTTGCTTTGGGAGATAGAAACACAAAATTTTTCCAGGCCCAAGCCAACATCAGAAGGAAGAAGAATTTTATTAACTGTTAATGCTCAAAGTCCGGTGATGACCGATCTTTCGTTTAACGCGGGTCCGGTGGGCAGACCGCTACTTTGAAGACTTGATGGCCTTCGCTAGCTGTCACACGAGAGACAGGGCATCAGAGGGAGACCGCGTTGGGCGGTCTTCACTTCTCCGATGCCTAAGTCAGTCAATGCATACATGCAGCATAACAATAAATGAGTAGTAATAACTGCGTCCTTAATGAGGAGAGAGGAGATAACCTTTTATAGGTGAGGAGAAGGTTGATCTTCTTCTTGTTTTCGATGTGGGACTGATGTGCTTCGATTCCCAGCGTCTGGAGCTTCTGATGCTATCTTGGCTCGGCACGTGGCGGCGCGTCAGCTGAGATCTGGGGCTCAGGCAATGGCCCTCCTGGCTGTGTTTCCGTAGGTCACTCCTTTGGTGGGAGTTGGTACTTCTGGCGGTACAATGAGCGTGGCTCATTATAACTAATTATGCTTGCAAATGCACATGTAGGTACATTAACAAATTGAAAAGCAATGATGGAACCTGGGTTTCAACACACCAAGAAATTGAAAATTTGCTGATTCAAGATTTAAAAAAACGCTTTACTGTTGATATTACACCTAGTCAAACTTCTATTGATAATTTTACCTCTATTATTCACCCTTGTATTACCAAGGAGGATAATGATATGCTCTTAAACCAGGTCACTGAGGAAGAAATATTCAAAGCAGTCATGGCAATTGGTGCTTACAAAGCACGGGGACCTGATGGACTACATGCTGCCTTCTTCCAAAACTGCTGGAATGAGGTTAGAACCATTCTTATCCCTATGATCAAAGCTTGCTTTTCTAATAATACTCCTATAAATCTCTTAAACCACACGAAAATTGCATTGATACCTAAGATTGACAATCCTGAAAAGGTGATCGACTTCAGACCCATAAGCCTCTGCAATGAGTCCTGCAAAATTATTACGGAAATCATCATACATAGACTAAGGCCTCTCTTAAGCAAATGTATCTCCAGGAACCAAGAAGCCTTTGCTCCTAGAAGAGCAATTCAGGATAACATTCTCATTGCACATGAAATCTTCTCTGATTTCCAGAGAAAGAATGGTAGAACATGTGTCATGGGAGCAAAACTGGTCTTATGTTACACAGTGCCTTAAACACTTTGGCTTTCATGATAGTTGGATTAACATGATCATGAATTGCATATCCACAGCTTCTTTTTCAGTCTTAGTTAGTGGAAGACCATCAGGTTGGTTCCAGCCATCAAGAGGCATCAGACAGGGGGATCCTTTATCCCCTTACATTTTCATTCTAGCAATGGAGCATTTTATACGACACATGAATAATTTGTCTATAAACCATAAGTCTCAAGTAGGACTACTATCATCTCCTTGTGGCACTAGAATCTCTAACTTGATGTTTGCAGATGACTGTCTTCTTTTTACTAAAGCCACAAAGAAAGGAGCCAGAAACATAACAAAAGTCATCAAAAGTTTCTCTGAAGCCTTAGGTCAGAAAATCAACTTTCAAAAATCTGCACTTTATTTTTCAAAAAATGTCCCAATCTCTCTCCAGAATGAAATAGTAAACATTATGAACATTAAGCAGAAAACCACAATTGGTAAGTACATTGGCATACATAATGTAATTTTTTGGAAAGATCCTATTAACACTAATGAGTTATTGCTGAGGATTTCTCAAAAATTAGCCGGATGGAAGAAAGGGACTCTTTCACTAGCTGGTAGACTCACCTTAATCAAGTTTTTTTCTCTCTCTCTATGTTAAAGAGAGGATCAAATGATTTCACTCCTACCCATATGGTGACTCGAACCCATGACTTCGTCATTAGGTAGTGGGTGCCTAACCACACCATGTCTTGTTTCAAATGTTCAAAGAAGGTAACAGATACTATAGACAAGCAAGCTAGATCCTTTTTCTGGGGCTCGGATACGAGATGTCCACCAGTTGCTTGGGATCAAATTTGTTAACCAAAGTCTTTGGGGTGGTTTGGGCATAAGACCCTATGCTTATTTTAATAATGCAGCTCTTGCTAAATTAGGCTGGAAAATCATTACTAACAAAGATAATTGGTGGGCACATATCATGAGACAAAAGTACTTAAGAAGCGCATCCTTCTTCCAGGCAAGGAAGAAGCAATCCCACTCGTTTTCTTGGAAAGGGGTCTTGGATGCTTGAGATCTAATTATGAAAGGAATAAGATGGATACTAGGAAATGGCAAAGCGATAAACTTTTGGACTTTCAACTGGGTTTTTGATCATCCGTTGCATTTATATGTGTAAGGGCACTTTTGATCAGGGTTGTATGGTAGTGGATATTCATGGGTAAGGACAAAAAAAATTTGCCCCTTTATTTGAGTTAGCGAAGACTAGGCCCAACAAACTTCGAAGGACCTGAGAATCCTAGGAAGCTTGGTGTTGTGTTCTTCCCGGCAGCTCCTTGTACATGCACGGCAGTGACTTGATCGTTTCAAAAGGAGCTTGGCAAGATGCATGTGGCATGGGAGCTAGAAAAACATGATTTGTAGTGAAGATGAGAGATTTGCAGCAGCCATGAAAGCTTGGATTCGGATTGTGGTTGATGAGTTTTGGATTGGAAATGGGTTTTTAGGATAGGTGTTGGAGGAAACTGCTTGGTTTTGTTTCTATGTTTGCCTACATGTTTCTGGGATAAGTATTGGGGAATTGCTTGGGTTTGCTTTGCATGTGGGTTTCTTTGGGGTTGCTTCTGAATGCCCCTTCACAATAGTAAGAACTCTTAATTTATAGGAGAGTTGATGTGTGAGGCAGCATTTAAGCTTGCTGCCTTTTCTTTGGCGTGTAGCTGTGATCATAATCCCAGAAAACCTGCTGCTGGGATTACCCTTCCAGGATTCCCGCTACTGAAATCTGCTGCTGGGACTGCAATCCAGGATTTCTGCTACGCTGCTAGGATTTTGTTATGTTGCTGGGATCAAGATTTTGGACGTGGTGAGTTTAAGATGGTTTCAATGGGCTTTGGGTGAAAGGATTGTTTCAATGGGCTTTGGGTCTCTTAGCATGTTGGTTGGTTTTATCCCCATTAGGGAGATATTGGGCTTGAATTATGCTATCTCTCTTCTTCACCTTGCCCATGTTAAGAATTGGGTTGTTGGCTTGAATTTTGGTCCCAAGTCCAAAATTATCAGCATGCCTAAAACTTGCGATGGACATCATACATTTCTGTAACCTTCCACACCACACCCATTCTTGTAAGCCCCAAGTGCATGAACGTGGCTTGGGTCCACGTGGGTGGCGTGATATTTGCGGGTGTAATTTGCCTCGAAATATGAGTTGGGCTTAAGGCATGAATTGGGCTTGTTAGCTGGATTTTTGGGTGTCAACATTAGCCCCCTTGATTATGTAGGTCGTGCAAGCATGTTGCTGGCTACATAATCAAATCCGAAGACTCATTGCATGATAATTGGCTTGAAAGATATGTTGGCTTGCAAATCCTCCGAATATGAGCTACGACTTATTCAGCTTGAAAAACAAATGCTTTTCATCGTCGGACTCCCCGAAGGAAAGAGTCTATCCTCCAATCACCTTTCTTTTAGGAAAGTGGTCTTGGCCCATGAAACCCATTATGCTTTTCTCATCTTTTGGTTTCAGAAGAAATCTTTCTCCTCAAAAGTCAGTTTTTTAATTTTTAGGGAAAGGAGCTTGTCTTCCTTCACAGTATTTTGATATGAGAAATCACGTTCACAACCTCCTTATTCTCTTGCAGAACAGATTGACTGTGTCAAGCATGTGGTAGAGTATCTTTAGGCTTCTTGATCAGATTTTGCGACTCGAAGAAAGGAATGGAATGAAGATTGGTCTTTAGGCTTGCTAGGTCAAACTTTCTTCTGCTGGGTATAGGCTTCTCATTCCTCTGCTATCTCTATCTTTCCCCCTTCTCTATTTTAGCAATGATAATTTGCTACTGTGATTGCTTGTTGCTTTAGCGACATTGATTTGTTGCTGTGATTGATTTGCTGCGTTTTGCTTATTTTGGTTTTTGCATCAATTTGCTACCGTGATTGCTTGTTGCTTCAGTGAAATTGATTTGTTGTTGTGATTGATTTTCTGGGTTTCACGTATTTTGGTTTTTGCATCAATTTGCTGCCATGACTGCTTGTTGCTTCAGCGATATTGATTTGCTGCATTTAAATATACCATCTTAGAAACAAAACGGTGAACCAGTTAGCTGGAAATCCGGAAATTTTATGCTTCCTCTAATACTTCGTTGATTCACTTCACTCTTACGTATGGCTGAATTGCTTGACTTTGATTGTAGGCATCACTTTGCATAGTATGCTTTGCTGTGGCTGGTGTTTTTTTAATGCCTTGATTGCAATAAAGCATGATACAACATAGTATTAAATTGGCTTGATTTACCCTGTAAATTGTGTTGCTTGGCTTGGCTTGGCCATGGTGGTTTTAGTTTTGCTTGGTTCTTTGTTTGGAGTATGAATGGAACGTAGCTTGGCATATATAAAAATCATATTTGACTATCATTGACTTTGTTTAACAATATCGAGGATGAATTGCTTGACTTGCTCGGCCTATAGCTTTAGCCTTGATAAAAGTCTGTCCTTAGCTTTTGCCGTAACCAGACAACAATTTTTTTTTTTAATACAGCTTCAAGTTAGCATGCAAAGTTTTTCTTTGCATGGCTTTGATTTTTGTTTTTAGTTTTGCTTGCTTAGAGGCATGTAGTAGCTTGGCTTGGGTGTGTTCTTTGGTAGCTTTAGCTTGTGGTCTTCTTAAGTATTTTTAGAGGGAGTCAGTATTAAAAAGAATGAGCTTGATTGCTTGGCATGGCCCTCATATGTTCTATGGTACATGCACGACTTTAAGAGAGGAGCTTGGCATGGCTTGTGTATGCATATCTGATGCTTGTATGCTTAAATCACTTTTGCTTGGCATAAGCTTGTTTAAGTATTGGTGTGTTTCTCTTAGTCGTGGATCTGCTTAGCTTGAGCATGAGCTTAGCATGAGCAAGTTCTTGGCATGATGTTTGAGTGGCATGAGCACAAGCTTGGCATTAGCATGGACTTGGCAAGATATATTTGTTCAGAGTTAGACTAATATGCCATGTATTAAGCATGAAATTTCTCGTGATTGCTACCTTATATAAGGTTTGGACATATTTGGGCTTAGATTTCATTGATTTCTTGTTTGCCTCTACACCTTATAGATCCATCTTAGCAATGATTTTTCTTCTAGAAAATTAGGTATGATTTTCTTTGTAATGCTTTGAGGGAGAAATTAATAGCTTGGGTTCAAGATTTTTGGCCTTTAATCAAAACATGTATGGGACATTTAAATGGTAATATTTGATGTGAAGAATGGGCACTAAATTTGGTGATAGACCGGATATGTAGATGCTTGTATAGAGTAATAAAGGCTTAAAGTATGGCAGTAGGTGCTTGTGTAGAGTAATGAAGGCTTAAAGTATGGTTGTAGATACTTGTGTAGAGTAATGAAGCAGGCTTAAAGTATGGCAGTAGATGCTTGTGTAGAGTAATGAAGGCTTTAAGTATGACTTTGGTTGCTGAATTTTGTATGAGTAGCAATATTTGGATCTGCATATGTATGGGTGTTAGAGCAAAAATCTATGGCGGGTTGGAACTTGAGTTAAGAGTATGCCTGATGTTGAAAACATAGCATGTGAAAGTTTGTATAATGCTTGCTGGATCGTAAATGCTTGCGCTTATGACTTCTCCACATTTTTTTTCGGTTCAGATGAGATACTCTGTGCTTGAACTCTGACTTGATAAAATTGATTACGGTAGCTTTTGTTTCAGCAGTGGAGTAGTAGAGGCCAATGACACAGGATATGAGAGTATCAATTCTGATGATAAACTAGATGCCAGTAAATGGTGGAAGCTTTGAACACAGCAATGAAGTGAGTTTTAACTTGATCATGGTAACTAAAATTTTTTTTTTGCTTGAATTGCTTAGCTTGCTTTTCCTTCATTGTCATAGATTTGCATGATCATGTGCTTGACTAGCATATCTGAGTCATATACATTTTTTTGCTATATCTTGCTTGGTGTTATCTTCCGCGTCAATAGATGTTTTCATGTAGAATTTTCATTTGTATAAGATTTCTTTGTGGCTTGGCTTTGGCTTGCTTACTTATTTGAGCATGCTCTCTATGATAAGTAACGCATTGACCACACACAACCTTGACTTTATTGCAGTGGTGCTAGCTTTGTTGTCGCTTTGATTGGCTGCTGGAAATTAGCTTACTGGGCTAAATCGCTGCGTCATGAGCAGGTGAGTATCAATACAAGAATCTTCTCATGAGATATGCTTGCATTTGATGTTTAAAGTTGTATTCTCGAATGCAATTGAAACATCGGTTCCTGGTGGTGAACTCTTTATGCTTGCTGCTGGGATTTGAATTTGCTCAATAATCACAATGATTGATTGACAATGTATGAATATGAATATTGCTTGTCAATGATTGAATCCAACAGCGATATAACATGAATTTGCATGACATGTTTTGCTGTGGCTTGTTTTAATTGTTGCGGTTAGCACACAACATACTTTGCTTTATTGCTGGGATTGTGATGTAGCTTGCCTTTGTGAGCCCTTCTTTGCTATCCATTTGTGAGCCTTTTCTATTTTACTGCTATAATTGTGAAAATGAATGATATAGCATGGCATTGCTTGGCTTGGTATATGTAAATTTTAGTTTCATAGCTTGGCCTGAACATGTTACTGATACTTATATCAGTAATTTGCTTGGCTTGGATTTCCTTTGGTTTGCATGGCTTGGTCTTGCTTGATTAGCTTTGATATTGAAAACAAAAAATATCTTTGCTTTAGCTTTGTTTATGTTTCAAGTGAACTTGTGAGTCATGCTTGGGCATATTCTAGGCATGAGCTTTTGATGGCTTGAGCTGGCACGTTGGCATTAAAAAGAATGAGTTCAATTGTTTTGCATGGTTCTCTCATGGTTACTTAGTGGAAGCACTAGTTTGAGAGAGAGTAGTTTGTATGCTCGGCATGGTTGTCTTGGTTGTGATCTGATTGGCATATGTGGTGTTCTAGGTACTAGCTTGGCATGATAGTTGTTTAAAGGGTTAGAAGTATTTGTTGCTTGATAGGAAGGTGCTTTTGGTTATTGAAATTTGGTCAGGTCATTTTAAGAAGAATCGAGATTTGGTCCTAGCATGATAAGAGGTTGTCACAACAGTAAGAGATTGTTTAGAAAAAATTTAGTTTGAATAAGGTTAAAAATAGGTTAGAATGTTGGTTTGACGAAGTAAGATTATCACAAAATGGTTTGGAAAAGACTATTGATTATATGGCATGGCAGAGGCTAGTGTTTGGCAATTTAGTTTTTTGTATTGTCTTGCTTGACTCTCCAGGCATATATGTCTTGATTAATTTGTTGATCTGTAAGGAATTTGGCTTGGTAAGGGAATGAGTTCGTGTGATGTCTACTTGCTTGTTTTTGTTTGAATTGATTCAATTAGTGACCGTTACGCTTGGGCATGTCTTAGGCATGTGCTTTGGTGGTATGAGCTTGTGACTTCCTCAAGTTTCTTCAATGGCCGAATGAGAGTGCATTAGCTTTAGCAAGCATGAGCTTGGATGTATTGGCTTGGTGTGACTCTCATTTGGTTTTCGATGCATATACGATCTTGCAAGATAAGAGCTTGGAGTGACTTGCATTTTTATGCTTCTTGTTAGTTCTTTAATGGATGCACGACCTTAGAGAGAAGCTTGGCATGATTGGTGTTTGTATGATTATATACTTAAGAATATTGTTTGCTTGGCGTAAGCTTCTTTAGGTATGGCTTGTTACTCTTGGCCATGGATCCGCTTGGCTTGAGCATGAGCTTGGCATGAGCATGTGCTTGGCATGATGTATGAATGACATGAGCATGAACTTGGTATTGTGTAGATGGATTTTTCATTATTCGAACATCATAAGAACTTTGACTCTTTCTGTTTTTTATTTTTTTATTTTCAAAGTCATGATGCCTTGAATAGGCAGAATGTGATTAGAACTGATCCAGCAGTAGCGTGCTTGGAAGCCTTAAATTCTAGTTTCTATTTTCCAATGAATCAATAGATTGTAGGCCTGTGCTTTTCATCATGAATCATTTTTCACCAAGCCCCCCAAGTATACCTTACTTCAAACAAAACCAATCTTTTGCATGTAACACGGCAGTGACACAATACCACAGAAATGCATGCGTAAAGGCTGTCATGTTTGCTCACAGGTCTTGATTCATGCTTGAGTTACATAGTAGAGATTTAAGCTCGGGTCTAATTTGATATAGCTAGCATGTTCCGACTATACTCTCATATCGATTGATTACTTGTTGACTAATCACTGGCTTGGCATGGATTGAAATTGTTGAATTAGGATTTAGTAGGAATTGCAGTTGCTGCATGAACTTCTGCTCGAATTGCTTTAGTACAAGTTTTAATGAATGTATGTGTGCTCGATTGATTACAATAATGAGCTATTTTCGCTAGAGGGAATAAAGACAACGGGTAATGAAAACTGGTTAGAAGTGTTTATTTTCTTCATCTAACAAAAATGAAGGGGAATGACATTAGATGTCCGATTATAAGAATGGATGGCATTTTTAGTAAGGGGGGGGGGGGGGGGGGGGGGGGGGGGGGTAGACTCAGATATTGAAAGTATTATGGTGCAAAGTTTGGTTTTGAGAGTATGCATGTATGCTTGATCGTCTGAAATCAGTAGTGCATGGAAGCTTGAATCTTGAATAAGTTCGTGTTGATCTTTGAGTTTGAATAATACTTTTCTTGCTCAAATTCTTTGAATTGAATTGTTTTTCTTCTATGGTCAGATAGGATTAGCATGCTAAAAGTTCAGTTTCTTCGTAGATGTATTTGAATGTCATCTTTATTCCCAGCAGTAAAATGGGTCCTTGTTGATCTCAGATCTTCAGGCTTGCAAGGAAGTGAATACCATGATATACAACTTAGAATATTTGAGTTACATAATGGCTTGTTTTTATTTTCGAGCTCCTTTTAGCATGGTGGTGCATTGTGACTTGCATGATTTACTAGGGATTGGGATCATGAATGGGGAATGTTATAGTCTTGGCTTTGTTTCAGCAGTGAACTTTTCTTTTCGTTTTAAATTGTCTACGCATCTAAGCAGCTTGAAATGCTTAAATTGCTTTTGACGTTGCTTGAGTTGTATGATGCTCAGTCCATTTTGCTTTACTGATGCGAGGAAACAGACTTATGATCTTCCATTTTTTTTTCTTCAACAGAGTGAATGTTGAGCTTGATTCTTCTGTACGCTTGAGAGACTTATTTTCAAATTAAGATTGTAAATTTTGCATGTGTGTGCCTGATATGAATATGCTTGAGATCCGTCAGTAATCTAATAGTTCTTTTCTTCAAAATTGCTTGTTGCTGGTTGGCTTTGGTATATAGATCTGGAAGGGTGCTCTTGAATGATGCAATAGATTGAAATGGTATGATTGTTGAGAACGGATATGCTTAAGGTGTTGTCGGGATTTGGATGTTGATTTTCATCGATATAATTTAGAGCTGGTTTAAAAAGGGAATGATTTTGCCTGATTTGAATATTTTTTGCTTTCAGATGGGATCAGCTTGATGCATGAATATGAGGCTCAAAAGTTTAGGAATGACGAGCTGCTGTTAAAGGTAATTAACATAAACTAACTCATCAGCCTCCAAGTGCAGTAGCTTGATTAGAAGAACAAGATTTGACTTTGCTCTGCATGTTTTCCGGCAATGAATATCACTTGAGAAGTGTGAAGGGCTTGTGCTTACAGCCATAAGCTTGTTTGCATCACTTTGAAGTTTGTTGTTGTGTTGCTTGACTATATCTGGTGGTGTTGTGACAGCAAAAACATAGATAGTTTGAAGAAAATTGTCATCCTGCCATGGAATAAGAGCATGATTTTTTTTTGGATTAATTTCAGTTTACCCCCCTGAGGTTAGGGGTCGTCATCATGTTAGTCCCTCGAGTTTCAATTTAATCAACAACACCCTTGTACTCTCCAAATTCATCAGCCGTGTTCAATTTCTACTATTCCGTCCAATTTGGACCGTTAAGTCTGACTTTTGAGGGCTAAAATGGTCATTTCAAGACAAAAAAAATAAAAAAAAAATAAAAAAGATTTTTTTTTTTTTTTTGCATTTTTTTTCTGTTTTTTTTCTTCATTTTTTAATTTTCTTGTTTTTTTTTCTTTTTCTTAGCTTATTATTATTATTATTATATTTTTATTTATTTATTTTGTCTTCAACTTATACACCACAAGTTATAATAGGTTTATAAAAACAAAAAAAAAAATCTAGGTGGTCAAAAAGCCGCTCGCTGGTCTACGATATTTGTGATATATCTCCGATAAAGCAAAGAATTTTAGGATATATCTGTAAAATATAATAGGTTTATAAAGTGAAGAAATATCTATAAAATATGATTAAAAAAATAAATACATATATTTCTTCACTTTATTGGGGATATATCCTAAAATTCTTCACTTTATTGTGATATATCTCCGATAAAGCGAAATTTTTTATATTTTAAACCTATTATAGGGTTTAAACCTATTTTATATTTTAAACCTATTATATTTAAACCTATTATATTTTAAACCTATTATAGGATATATTTTAAACCTATTATATTTTATAGATTTATTTTACAAATATATCCTAAAATTTTTCGCTTTATCGGAGATATATCACAAATATCGTAGACCAGCGAGCGACTTTTTAACCACCTAGAGTATTTTTTTTATTTTTTATAAACCTATTATAGGGTTTATTTGTAACCAGCCAGCGAAAAATTTTAGGATATATTTGTAAAATATATCTATAAAATATAATAGGTTTATAAAGTGAAGAATAATAGGATATATCCCCAATAAAGTGAAGAAATATTTGTAAAATATAATTAAAAAAATAAATACAGATATTTCTTCACTTTATTGGGGATATATCCTAAAATTCTTCGCTCGTTGGTCTACGATATTTGTGGAACATCTCCGATAAAGCGAAGAATTTTAGGATATATCCCCAATAAAGTGAAGAAATATATGTATTTATTTTTTTAATCATATTTTATAGATATTTCTTCACTTTATTGGGGATATATCCTAAAATTCGTTACTTTATCGGAGATATATCACAAATATCGTAGACCAGCGAGCTACTTTTTGACCACCTAGAGTTTTTTTTTTTTTTTTTATAAACCTATTATAACTTGTGGTGTATAGGTTGAAGACAAAATTATTAAAATAATAATAATAATAATAATAATAAGCGAAGAAAAAGAAAAAAAATGAAAGAAAAAAACAGAAAAAAAAAATGCAAAAAAATAAAAATGAAAAAAGAAAAATTTTTTTTTTTTTTTTTTTGTCTTGAAATGACCATTTTAGCCCTCAAAAGTCAGACTTAACGGTCCAAATTGGACGGAATAGTAGAAATTGGACACGGCTGATGAATTTGGAGAGTACAAGGGTGTTATCGATTAAATTGAAACTCGAGGGACTAACATGATGACGACCCCTAACTTCAGGGGGGTAAACTGAAATTAGTCCTTTTTTTTTTAAGCATAGAGCACTGCTATGAAATGGAGGGAGTCGTGGTTAAATCATAGCATGTTTTTGAAATTCATTAAGCAAAGCCCCCAAGTATTCTTGCATGAAGCTTGAAATTTCTTTTGCAAAAAAGATAGCTTTGAGATTTAGTATACTGAGCTTGATTTAGGCCTGGTATTAGCACAAATAAAGACTGATATTTTGTCTTTCATGCTGTTGGTAAGTTTTATGAAAAATCTGGTAAATAGGTCCAAAATGCTTGAAAAGTGGCTAAACAAAGGTAGGATAGTTCTGTGGTGCTAATGGTTGTGATACTTGCAGGGTGTTTATATGTTGCTCCCAACAATGGTTGTCAAGATTAGCGTGACATATGTTCAGTAAGGAAGAAGTTAGCCGCTGGGATCATGGCCTAATTCACAGGCAGAAGGTTCAAACCTTATCAGATCTGGAAGAAATGCATCAACTAGTGATGAGGTTGTTTGTGTTGGTTTTGTTGAAGCCTCAAGGTGAGATAGATTTTTGAGTAATAGGACTCTTAATTTGTTCACTCAATATTGAAGCTTGAATAATGTGTGAATAAATTTGATTTTGACAGCTTTCATGATTTCTGTTACAGAAACTCATGGATTGAAATCTCATAGTCAATACAATAAGCAACAAGCTTGTCTTGCTATGAGTATTGGCATGTTCATCAAGAGAGCTCCCTTTGATTGCATCTGATAGAGATTGTCAATGGTAAAGTATGAGTGGTTTGAAGCGAGCATGGAAAATTTATGGAGTAAAATGCTGCTGTTAAGGAAGCTGAGGTGGAAACACAACCTAGTCCCCAGTGAAGTCTCCAAAAATGTAGGGGCACTTTTGATCAGGGTTGTACAGTAGTGGATATTCATGGGTAAGGACCCAAAGATTTGCCCCTTTATCTAAGTTAGCGAAGACTAGGCCCAACAAACTTCGAAGGACCTGAGAATCCTAGGAAGCTTTCTGTTGTGTTCTTCCCGGCATCTCCTTGTACATGCATGGCAGTGACTTGATCGTTTCAAAAGGGGCCTGGCAAGATGCATGTGGCGTGGGAGCTAGAAAAGCATGATTTGTAGTGAAGATGAGAGATTTGCAGAAGCCATGAAAGCTTGGATTCGGATTGTGGTTGATGAGTTTTGGATTGGAAATGGGTTTTTAGGATAGGTATTGGAGGAAACTGCTTGGTTTTGTTTCTATGTTTGCCTACATGTTTCTGGGATAAGTATTGGGAAATTGCTTGGGTTTGCTTTGCATGTGGGTTTCTTTGGGGTTGCTTCTGAATGCCCCTTCACAATAGTAAGTACTCTTAATTTATAGGAGAGTTGATCTGTGATGCAGCATTTAAGCTTGCTGCCTTGTCTTTGGCTTGTAGCTGTAATCATAATCCCAGAAATCCTGCTGCTGGGATTACCTTTCCAGGATTCCCGCTACTGAAATTTGCTGCTGGGACTACAATCCCAGGATTTCTGCTACGCTGCTAGGATTTTGTTATGTTGCTGGGATCAAGATTTTGGACGTGGTGAGTTTAAGATGGTTTCAATGGGCTTTGGGTGAGAGGATTGTTTTAATGGGCTTTGGGTTTCTTAGCTTGTTGGTTGGCTTTATCCCCATTAATGAGATATTGGGCTTGAATTGTGCTATCTCTCTTCTTCACCTTGCCCATGTTGAGAATTGGGTTGCTGGCTTGAATTTTGATCCCGAGTCCAAAATTATCATCATGCCTAAAACTCGCGATGGATATCATACTTTTCTATAACCTTCCACACCACACCCATTCTTATAAGCCCCAAATGCATGAACGTGGCTTGGGTCCACGTGGGTGGCGTGATATTTGCGGGTGTAATTCGCCTCGAAATATGAATTGGGCTTGTTAGCTGGATTTTTGGGTGTCAACAATATGTTGCGGAGGATCAGAAGCACCTCATCAATTGGAACGAAACAGTGGAGGAATACATAAGCAACAACACCTGGAACAGAGGTAAGCTTTCTCAACTACTTGAGCAGCATATTGTAAATCAAATAGCAGCAGTCCCTATTCCTACTTCTGAACAGGAAGAGGAGTTTGTTTGGGGACCTTCCTCAAATGGGCTCTTCACCATTAAATCAGCCACTTGGCTCCAGTTTAATCACAAGGAAAAACATAGCCAAATAACCCTATTAACAAAGATGTGGAAACTCAATGTTCCACCTAAAATTAAAATGTTTGCTTGGCTTCTCATTAGATGCAGACTCAAAACAAGAGATAGACTGACCAGGTTTGGTGTAGTACTAGATAACTCTTTCCCTTTATGTAATACTGACAATGAAACAACAGATCTTCTCTTCGGATACTGCAACTTTGCTACGAAAGTCTGGTGACTGGCAGGTTTGTCCTCCTCCCTGAATTGGAATGATGGTTATTTAAAGGTCTTTCATGACCTTGTGTTTTCTACTTCCTCTGTTAATCAAATCCTTGAGAAATTAATTACAATTTGTTGGCAAATATGGAAAGCGAGAAATGACACAATCTTCAGAAATATCCATGTAACCCACGATCTGTGGTGGCGGCTTCCGCTACTGTTCTTCATAGCTTTTCCAATCCTAACGGGCGTGCTGGAAGGGACTTAACTCAAACCCAACCAACCACTATTAAGTGGACTCTTCCGCCTACCCAGTGTGTTAAGTTAAACTTTGATGGATCTGTGATTAGAACTTTTGCAGCGGGTGGTTTCGTAATCTGAGACAACCACGGCAATCCCTGATTGTAGCTACAAAAAATGGTGGTTCCACTACTGTACCGGTAATGGAGGCCATTGCTCTGAGAGATGAACTACTTTGTGCTCGAGACCAAGGGTCCACAACAATTGAAGTTGAAGGAGACTCTAAGTTAGTCATTGACGTAGTCAACAAACGCATTTAACTCCCTAGAGGCTGCTGAAAATTCTTAATGATATTCACGGTTTAACTACTTGCTTTAGATCGGCGAGCTTCAAACACATTTATAGGGAAGCAAATTTTGTAGCAGATGCTATAGCAAATTTGAGGCATCATGTAATGACTTCTACTTGGACCAATAGGGTTCCTCCGGAGGCCTCAAGAGCCTTATTGTTTGACACTGTAAATTGTGGATGCCCTAGAGGCTTCCAAATTTAATTATAGTCCTTTAGTATAAAAAAAAGAGATTAACATGTTATCATTTTTGGACAGGATTTAGTGATGAAATGAAAGTTCTAGTGCCCCTGCAAATTAAGAAATATCAAACTATGGTTTTCTTGGACATTTCTCTCATAGAAACTCGTTGCTCAATTTAGAGGTACTTATTTTGAGTTTTGAGTAAGAAGTGATGCCTCTTAATTTGTACCCTACGAGATCGGACGATTTGGTTACTTGATTCGTTAAGCTGTAGCTTCGTTACTTATCTCCACATTCAGTCCTCTTGGAAAATAATGTTTCAGATTCATCAACCTAATTTAAGAAGCAACTAGAGTTTGTGCCAATTAACCATTTTCTAAAGATGTACTTGCATATGAATTTTGTGCTATAACTAAAAATTATGGTCTTGATATTAATTGGAGAGTTCTGATGTGAATAATGGTATAGCAACATGGCGATCCTTCGACATACAAATTGTATGCTAGATCTAGGGAAACAATTCTCGTGAACTTTAACATAATGTTCAAAAGCAAAAGTAGAAGGGCACTTGTACTTATCTAATTTCTGCAGTTTGTTTTTTGCTGCACTTGCGACTCTTTACACCATCGGTAAAAAAAAATTAGCATTAAGATATTAGAAAAACTTATAATTTTGTTTGATATGTTTGAGTCTTCGCTAAGTATTTTCTCACAAGTTCTTAAGCTTCTCACTTAGAAGAGTGTTTAATGATGAAAGATGATCATTGATACAAGTTAAAAACTTTTACACTCCCTATTTTAGATGAAAACACTATTTATTAATACGTCAATAAGGCAGCCTTTTTATTTCTACATCAGATGGAAACAGTAATTCCTACATATTCAAGTGTTAAGGAATAGATATGTAAGTTTTTTTTTTTGAAATAGAAGTTGAAATTCATTAGATCAACAACCAAAAGGCTATAGTCCACAAAGCTTACATAAGAAAGCCAAAGCAACAGACTACCCTATCTAAGCTATAGCTAACTATTACAATCTCTGGGACGCTTACTGTTTAGCAAGCCTATACAAGAATGATCAAACCTCGCCTTCTACGGAAAAGAAATCATTCAACTAGTCCTCATTGCCAGGCACACAATTGTGGTACAAACAAGAAACTAAAAACGTCATAGAAGACTTATTGAAGCTTCACCAAACTCACACAGGCTTGAAAGAAACCTCTCATCACTAAGACTTAGGGCCCAATAGCACAAGTTTAAGCCCAGGATCGAAAGCCCAAGCCCAAACCCAAGCCGTCACCCTAGCCCGCATTAGCCAACCTGCTGCTGCCACTGACCTTCTGTCTGGCGGCCGGCTGGTCCACCATAACATCAGATCTGGTAGAAAAATCCGAGCAGAGACCGCCAAAGGATCGAGCAATCCCTTACAGCAGAACGTTCCCTACGCAGCCGGCTGGAATCAAAGAAAGCGGCCTCAAAATCCGGCCGCCAACAGCACTCAAAGACCTCCGAGATCTAGTCCACCCACAGCCCAAAATCGTCGCCAAAAACCCAGCCATGAACGCTGACTCCTTCGCCCACCAAAACGCGAGCTCAGAAGCCAACAGTGAGGCCGACTCTACTCGAGGTGGATAGAGACTTCCGTTGTCGCTGGTCTTGAACTCTAGGGTTCGCTTGTAAGAATAGATATGTAATTTGTTATAGATATTATAGGCTTTAATAGGCTGTATTCTATTAGGTTGAATAGGTATTATAGGATTTAATAGGCTGTATTCTATTAGGTATTATAGGCTTGAATAGGTTGTATTTTCTCTTATCTTGCCTATTTTATTTTTAACTTTCATAAACATATAAAAAAAGAAAAGAAATAGAGAACGACACAATCTTGCACCTCATAAGTCATAACTATGATTGTAAGTCAGTAAAATCAATGTTGGTGATTTTTTTTTTCTATAGAGAAATGAAGTGGGCAGACATATTTCTTCACTTTAAGCAAATAAGCAATACATGAAAACATCAACTTGGATTTCGCTTATGTACAATATGTCTGCCTACATAAACCCTAGAATGCTTATGCATTTTAATCATTCAATTAGCATTTACCTCATCGATATATTGTGTTGGTTATGCAAACACAGTATACTACTTCCAAACCAAGAGTCCAAAGAGTACTGATCGATCATTTCCCTCTTTATAAATTGACAGTGACATCTCGTTGTCACTTCCGGCACCACTATCCCCGGCCATCATTATCTGCTTGTATGATCAATGGCGGATCCAGGTTTCGATTACTTTAGAAAAAATATAAAAAGGGAAGCTAAGGTTGTCACAATTGGACACGAGATTATGTGAGTGGAATTATATATATAAACACACATGTTCAGACCAAAAAAGAAAAGGAAAAAATGGATCCATAAAGGTTATAACAAGAAGCATTAGTGATTCAATCAGACAACCACTACACTAGAATAGCTTTATTGCATTATGAAGAAGCTAATATATATTTGTACTTAAAAACACTAATGGGTCACGGGACCCACTAGGCCTCTAGGTGACTCCACCCCTATGTATGATGTACAAGAAGAAGAACCACTGTTTCAAATTGGAGTACCATACCCAAATCGGAGTAATCTCATCCAAGATAGTTTCAAAGAAGTTTCCTATATGGAATGAAACTTTCTTGAAACTATCTTGGATGTGTAATGATCACATTATCTAAACTCTTATATATGAAATCAGAATGAATAAATGAGAATCTATATATGAAAAGCATTCCCTACACTTGTGTCGCCGATGATGATGTACTTGGAACAGTTGGTAGTAGTTTAATATTGTACCATTGTAATGAACAGCTAAGATGTATGAGGAAGAGGCTAGGCTAGTAAATACTAGCATAAATGCCCGCGCGTTGCTGTGGGTTTTGGAACGGACTGTGCAAGTTTTGAAAGATAGAAAATTTAGTTCATATTTATAATACAACTGTTGTTAAAACAGCTTCTCAAAAATATATCCATTCATGCTCTATATCAGGAGCTAACATTACCATTAATATAGATGTTCTGGTAATGTTCAAATATATATTACAAATGTTGTTAAAACAGCTTCTCCAAAATACAGTGATATACTTATAGGCTAACCTAGTGACTATATCAAAAGTGACATCAGTTGCTGAGAGGTTGTTAGCCTAGTGATGATTAGCTGTGGAGGTTGTCCAAAAAGTTGCCGCCTCCATTTCTATTTACACAAAAAGTGACATGATATTTCAGTCCATTTTTTCATTTTCCAAATGCAACATTTTACCTGAAAAATTAAAGCAATGCAGGAGATTCTGGGGGATTATTACTGTATATCAAGTACAATATTTTGTATAGCCAAAGAATAATGTAAACTATTGCAAAGGCAAGAAGGCGAATATGCATCACCAAATTCAATCTGATCATGTCATTCATTAAATATATCAAGGGAAACATTTACCAACCAAGTCAGCAAAGCCTTCCAGCTGCAATGGTGTTATTGTACTGGAAGTACCTGACAAAAATCACAAAATTGAAGTGCCAAAAACAGCTTTGAGTTTATTACATCATATATAGGAAGCCAAACTTTAGTTCATAAAAACGAAAAAGAGTATCTTGATTACCTAATCTTTTAAAGGCCAGTTGTTGTGTGAAAATATATATCCCTGCAGGAAAGAAACAGCAAAATGTTGCATTTGGAATCAAACATAAAACAATGCCGAAAAAAAATAAATTGGTACCTGCAAATAAAAACACCAAAAAAAAAAATTTCCAAAAACCTGAAAGCCAAAGTTCTCAAATTACCCAAAATAAAAACATCAAATGTGATCATACTCAAACAGACCACCCAAGAACACATAAAAAAATAACCATACCAATCATGAATACAAAATAATTTGATATTTCTATGCCATGATTTAATACAGAACAAACTAAACAACAATTTCAATGTTTATAGAAATGAGAGACACATTAATAAAACGTGTGATCTTAAACATATCATTATCACAATATTCTGTTTGAAATCATCTTATTGATTAATTGTGAAGGGCAAAACCATGTAGTACCAGCATTCACTGAATCTATCTAAATTCTAAATAAATGACTACTGAGGTTCATGTACATCTTCCCATGATCTATAGACAACACATATAGATATTCAATTGTGTTTGATTGTGTTAAAGAGGCATAGATTTGATATGACAACATGTGACAAGTCCATACTTGATTCTAACAATCTCCCCCTTGGACTGATACATCATGCTATACTTGATAATTTGCACCAGAAAATATCAAAACTAATTTAACTTACCAAAGTGTGCGCCAGATAACAAACTTGAATCAAAAAATCTATTCCAAAATGGTCAGATCACAGTTACTTATGCAGAGCAAGAAACAGTATACATTTTAACAAAAATGCAGAGTTTCAAAACCACAAACACAAGCTTTTGCAATCCACATGTCCAACCAAAAGTGATACAATATATGTTAATGTGTATCAACAAGTAAACATATATTAGGTCCTATTTTATGTTTCTAAAAATAGAAACTCAAGCAAATTTACTGAACACGGATGGCTTAAAATTGTTGCTTGAACCATAACATCATGCTATAGATGATTTAAGCCATCTGATAGCAAGTATAACTTTAAGTACAAAATCGACAATTTTCAGAACATTCAATAAAAGCTTCAGCAATAACCAAATCTGAAAATACCTCAAGAAATGTTATTGATAATAAACTGTCTTTACAACCAAGTTGTGATAGATAAACTGGAAATCCACAACTCAAGGAAATACAAGAACTCATAAACCTTAGAAATTTAAATTGCTCCAACTAGACTAACTCTCTCTACTGAACCTAAGCATCTAGATTAGCTAAAACTCCAATGCTTCCTGTATGCTTCTGGAATGGTGCTACTGGCAAGGCCTTGGTGAAGGGGTCTGCTAGCTGTGAATTCGTGTCAATGCTCAAAACAGCTATTTCACCATGTTTTACCCTTTCTCTAACACTGTAATACTTTAAATCAATATGCTTAGAATTATTTGATCTTTTACTGTTCTTGCTAAAGAAAATGGCTGCTTCATTATCGCAATAATGAACAAGTGTGCCAGCCACAATGTGACTCAATACTTTGGTCTGCATGAGAAACTTCCTAATCCAAAGTCCTTCACACACAGTTTCATATAGTGCAATAAATTCAGCTTGCATGGTGGAAGTTGAAACAAGTGTTTGTTTCATGGTTTTCCAAGCAATAGCACCTCCTGCAAGAATGAACACATATCCACAATTAGGTTTCTTGGAGTCTGGATAATTCCCTGTAAATTAGAGTCTGAAAATCCAACAAGTTTCAGATTCTCCACTTGCCTATAAACTAGCATGTGACCTTTAGTTCTCTGCAGGTATCTCAACACTTTCTTCCCAGCTACCCAATGCTCATGGCCTGGATTAGATTGAAACCTTGATAAAATCCCTACTGCAAAAGATAAGTCTGGCCTAGTGCAGACTTGTGTATACATAAGACTTCCTACAAGTCTGGCATAAGGCTTTGACTCCATATTCTCTTTCTCAACATCACTTTTGGGACTTTGCTTCTTGGTTAGTTTATCTCCTTTGGACATAGGAACTTCCCTAGCTGCACACTTCTCCATACCAAATCTCTTTAAAATTTTGGTAACATAATTATGTTGAGACAAACCAAGTAGTCTCTGTGCCCTATCTCTTTTAATCTCAATACCTAGTACATAGGATGCTTCTCCTAAGTCTTTCAAGTCAAAATTCTTTGACAGAAAACTCTTGGTATCTTTAAGCAGTTTTAGGTTACTGCTAGCCAAAAGTATATCATCCACATAGAGAACTAGGAAAATAAAATTGTTCCCAACTGTCTTCAAATAAACACATTCATCCACAAAATTTTCTGTAAATCCAAAAGTAGAAATCACATAATCAAATTTCTTGTACCACTGTCTAGAAGCTTGTTTTAGGCCATAACTTGATTTTCTTAACTTACACACTAAATTTCCACTTCCAGCTTGTACAAAACCTTCTGGCTGCCTCATATAAATCACTTCATCTAGTTCACCATTCAAGAAGGCTGTTTTAACATCCATTTGGTGTAGCTCCATAACAAAATGAGCCACTAAAGCCATGATTATTCTAAATGAGTCTTTTGTAGAAACTAGAGAAAAAGTCTCAGTAAAGTCAATGCCCTCCTTCTGTGTAAAACCTTTGGCAGCTAATCTTGCTTTATGTCTCTCTACATTGCCATTTGCATCTCTTTTGGTTTTGAAAACCCATTTACAACCTATGGGTTTCTGTTTGGGGTCAGGTTCTACTAATTCCCAAACTGCATTTTGGCTCATGGAATCAATTTCTGCTTCCATTGCTAGCTGCCATTGGTGAGATTCATTACTTTCAATGGCCTAATTAAATGTAGTTGGATCATTGTCCTCTGCACAGTCCATTTCAATTTCTGCTTCTTGCAGATAAACAATGTAGTCACTCACCCCCCCCCAATAAGTTGGTTTTCTTGCTCTCTGTGATCTTTTAGGCTGAGGATTGTCAAGATTAGGTTGAGCTACTGGAGGATTTTGAGGTTCTTCATCAGGGATTTGTTCAGGTACTTGATCAGTTACTTGACCAATTACTTGACCAGATACAGCTACTTGATCAGTTACTTGACTAGGTATAGCTACTTGATCAGTTACATCTTGTTCTAAAGGCAATGCTACACTTATATTCTCATCTGACACAATTTCCTCAAAAACTGAGGTTAAATCCTCAAAATTTGTATTGTGAACTTTTTCACTTAGAAACTTTACTTGATGTGTTTCAAAAATTATTGGTGAATGATGAGCATAATATAATTTATAACTTTTAGATTTATCTGGATAACCTATAAAATAGCAACTAACAGTTTTGGGATCAAGTTTATTCAAGCTTGGATTATAAATCCTAGCTTCTGCATGACAACCCCAAACATGGCAGTGATGAAGACTAGGTTTCCTGCCACACAAAAGCTCAAAAGCAGTCTTTTCTATAGCTTTGCTAGGTGTCCTGTTGCAAATATAATTTGCAGTTTTTAAAGCCTCACCCCACATAAATTTAGGCAAACCAGTTGTACACATCATGCACCCAATCATGTTCAAAAGAGTCCTATTCTTTTTCTCTGCAACACCATTCTGTTGTGGGTTATACGGTGTTGTATATTGAGGTTTAATTCCATTGTCTTGCAAAAACAAGGCAAATGGACCCTTTTGTTGGCCGGATTCAATGTACTTGCCATAGAACTCACCACCTCTATCTGATCTCACTATTTTGATTTTCTTTTCTAGTTGACTTTCTACCTCAGACTTAAAGATTTGAAAAGCTTTTAATGTTTGTGCTTTTTCTGAAAGTAGAAAACATAACTATATCTAGAAAAATCATCAATGAATGTGATGAAATACACATTCCCACAAATAGTTTGATGCCTAATTGGACCACATATATCAATGTGTATGAGTTCTAGTAAATTTTGGCTTCTATATGCAGTCTTCTTTCTAGTATTGGTTATTTTTCCCTTAAAACATTCCACACAGTTTGTTAGATCAGAAAAATCTTGTTCATTTAGGATGTTGTTTTTCACCAAAATTTTCAGTCTCTCTTTTGAAATATGGCCGAGCCTTCTATGCCATAAAAATGCAGACTTTTCATTTAGTTTAGTTCTTTTAACACCTGTTAAAGTGCTAGTACTATTTGTGTTATTTTCAATAAGTAAAATTTCTTGTTGAGCCATTGAACAATGTAACTATAAATAATCATTCATAATAACTCCAGAACCAACTTGAACCGAATTTTTAGAAATAAGAATTCCATTACTATCAATAATAAGTCTACAACCAGATTTTATTAAAAGAGAAACTGAAACCAAATTCCTTCTCATGGAAGGTACATAAAAAAACATTGTCCAGAACTAACAATTTTCCTAATCCTAAATCGAGCTTTAAGGTTCCAATAGCCTTGACTGCCACTCTCATGCCATTGCCCACACACAGGTTCACTTCATCACTTTTTGTGATTCTCCTCTTTATGAATCCCTGCAAGGAATTAGTAATATGAATAGGTGAGCCTGAATCTATCCACCAAGACTGTGGTTCAACATTTATAAGAATAATTTCTAAAGAAAAAACTGTATTAGAAAAAATCTTGCCCTTTTTCATGTGTCCTACTCTTTTTAAAATGTAGCACTTGAACCTAAATGGCTTGTTGTCCTTGGCCACTGCAGCTGTTGAACTCTTAGTTATGGCTTTGATAGGCTTCAACTTGTTCTGGGGCTTTTTCTTTTTAGGCTTCTCTATGAGGTTTATGGCTGTAGCAGGTTCTTTTTCTTCCTTGATCCTAGCTTCCTCATCCACATAGATGGATATAAGTTCATCTAGAGTCCAGTTTCCCTTTTGAGAATTGTAACTGGTTCTAAGATGACTAAAACTATTAGGTAGGGAATGCAGTGCATAATGCACTACCTGCTCATCCCTAACTCCCATCAAGAGCTCCCTGAGTCTGCCATTTATATTGATCATCTTCATAATATGCTCTCTAACTCCCCCTGAACCCATGTACTTCAAATCATGAAACTCCTTGGTCAACCTAGCTGCTTATACTTTTTCACTTTCTTTAAACTTAGCAACTATGAGTTCCAAAAAATCTGATGTTAGCTCTGGTTCTTCTATGCTACCCCTGAGAGTCTTAGACATAGATGTACGGATGAGGTTCTTAGCCATTCTATTGGATCTATGCCACTTCTTGTAAAGGTCAGTTTCTTTCTTGGTGCTCTTTTCATTTAACTCTGCATGCTTATCTTCAGTAAAGCAAAAATCTATGTTCTCATGCATTCCCATATAATTCTCTACAGAGTCTAGCCAAGCTCTATAGTTGGTTCCAGTTAGCACCAAGACACTATTCAAGTTCATGTAAGAGTTACCTAAAGAGCAAAACCAAATTCATGTGAGTTCTTTGTTTGTAAAGAAAATAGTTTTAAGTTTTCTGTTGTTGTAAAACAGAAAAATTTTTGAGAGAGAGAGAGAGAGAGAGAGAGAGAGTTTGGACACAGAGAATCAGATTGTATCTATTCATCTCACCATGAGGGGGTTTATATAGGAGTACATGATGTATACAAATAGGCAACGTTTAATTACTCCTATTCACAATCCTATCAATCACTAATCTATAGTGAAATGCATATATGACTCTCCATCTATTTACATGATATTAGCCATAATTATTTACAACACTCCCCCTTGGATATTTCATGTCAATAGTGTTGCCTAGGCTGAGCGCTTCTAAGTTGCCTCGTCAAAAACCTTGCCAAGTAATAAAAACCCTGTGGGAGAAAAACAACCTTGGTCGAAAGAGAAAAAGAGCACAACGCGGGTGAATGTGGAGTAGTCGTATCACAATAGAGATAGGTGAAGTCTTTTTATCAGCATCATAAGTAGTATCATCATCATGAGTAGATAGTATGTCTACGAGAGGGATGCATTAGAGTTGCTACACCAAAACCTTGCCCGGTAAACCCAGTGGGAGAAACCCGTGGTCGAAGGGAAAAGATGAGCAAATGCATATATGTCAAATCAAAGCATCTTCAAGATGTACTATAATTGGGGTGACCATGCTAAAGATGTGCCTCGTTAAAACCTTGCCAGGTAACAAAACCCAGTGGGACAAAATAACCTTGGACGAAGGACAAAAAGAGTACACGTGGTCAAGTGGGTATGCTTCAGGATACTCCCCCTGATTTCGACTCCCATTGAAAATTACAAGTTAGGTAATTCAAATAGTTTACATAGATCAATATCTTGAACATGCTTCTGGAATGTATACTTTGGTAGTGACTTGGTGAAGAGGTCTGCATGATTTTCTTCAGATCAAATCTGCTTAACTTCAATCTTCTGATGCTCTTGTTGTTGCTGATTGAAGGAGAACTTCGATACAATATGTTTGGTGTTGTCTCCTTTGATGAAACTTGTCTTTATCTTCTCTATGTAAGCAGCATTATCCTCGTAGATAATGGTTGGTTCATCAGTGGTGGCATGCAGTCCACATGTGCTTTGAACATGCTTTGTAACTGCTCTTAGCCCTGTACATTCACATATTGCTTCTTGAAGAGCTAGTAGTATCTTAGCATGATTCGAAGAGGTAGCAATAAGTGTCTATTTCATAGACCTCCAAGAAATTGCAGTATTCCCAATGGTAAAGACATAACCAGTTTGGGAATGTGCCTTGTGCGGGTCTGATAGATAGTCTATATCAGCATATCCAACAAGGCAAGCATCATTCTAAGGATCAAAAGGATTTGATTCATTCCTTAATGCATAGGGATAGAATAAGCCCATATCCCCCGTACCTCTAAGGTAGCGAAAAATTTCTTTTATGCCAATACAGTGATAGCGTGTTGGCGCAGAGCTATATCTAGCTAACAAGTTCACATCGAATGAGATGTCCTGTCTAGGGCATTAACCCAAGTACAATAATGCGCCTATTGCACTTAGATATGGGACTTCTGGCACTAATATCTCTTCGTTATCATCTGCAAGATGATACGGTTCTTTCTAGACTTCAGACGACCATAGGTGTGCTTGCTTTTATCCTCATTAAAGCGTCTTAACATCTTCTGGATTGTAATTTGGTTGATGGACCAATTTTTTCATCTGCACTGTGCTCGAGCTCCAGGTCGAGACAATAATCTGTTCTCCCAAGGCCTTTCATCTCAAATTCCGACTTCAGGTGCTTTGCGGTTTCCTTGATCTCTTCAGGAATATCAATCAAATTCATGTCTTTGACATAGACCTCTATAATTGCAAACCCGGAACTTTTTTCCTTAATAAACACGCATGGGCATAGTTTATTATTCACATATCCCATCACGATCAAATATTCACTTAGACGGTTATACCACCTCCGTCTAGATTGTTTCAATCCATAAAGTGAATGCCTCAAAACTAATGGAGAGTGTGTTCCCTGGTCTAGAACTATTTGCATCGGGTATCATAAGTCCTTCAGGAACTTTCATGTATATATATCTCTGTATCGTGATCCCCATAGAGATAAGTTACGACCACATTCATAAGCTGCATATTCAGTTTTTCGGAAACTACTAAACTGATAAGGTAGTGGAACGTTATGACGTCCATTAAGGGAGAATACGCCTCCTCGTAATCAATCACAGGGCGTTGAGAAAATCCCTGCGCCACTAGACGAGCCTTGTGTATCATAATCTCTTTTTTCTCATTACGCTTCCTTACACATACCCATTTAAATTCTACGGGTTTAACATGGGGAGGTGTGGGAACAACAGGTCCAAACACCTTTCTCTTTGTCAAGGAATCTAATTCGACCTGGATTGCTTATTTCCCTTTTTAGCCAGTCGTCTCTTCATTGATATTGATCAACAAAGCAAGGTTCAATTTCATTACTTGTTATAGTTTCGGTGGCCACCGCAAATACAAACACATCATCGATGATGATCTCATTCCAATTCCAAATCTCACTAAATTTACCGAGATTTCTCGATTCTCGGGAGTGGGTTCAAATGTTGGAGCGTCCCCCAACATCGTCTCTTCTAGGACATACCCATAATCCGGATATATTTCGTGCGATGAATCGATTTGAGATTGCGATGTCAAGAGGATTAGTTTGTTCCAAGTTTACCCTCTTCTAGGGATAAGAATCCTTCGAACCTAATGGTCTACCTCACTTCAGAGCAGGGACATATGACTGGTTAGCCGCCATGGTCGTACCTCGTCCATCTGGGATGACACATCCTACAGGGACGTCTATCCTTGCAGGCACATTTGCAGTAGGTATATATGATCTCATCACTTTAGCTAGATCAGAGAAAGCGTCTGTCATATTTTGGGCTACACTCTGTAGATCTATAATTCTCCGCACTTCATTATCACATTATGCGGTTCGGTGATCAAGATGAGACATAGTGGGGACATTCCACGTCAATTCACATCGTTCATCACGAACGGTAACGGTCTTATCTCCCCCTAACAGCGGGAAGACTGTCTCATCAAAGTGACAATCCGCAAATCTAGAGGTAAAGAGATCGCCTGTCAAGGGCTCGAAAGAGCACATAATGGATGAGATTCATAATCGACATGTATGCCCATCCTTTGTTGAAGAGCCAATTTTGTAAATTGTGACGACACAATTGACACGAGAACTGCATACCCAAATGCGCGTAAGTGAGAAACATCAGGTTCGTACCCAGTCACCAGCTGTAACGTGGAGTAAGGTTGGTAGCAGTGGGCCTCAATGGGACCAACATAGCTGCATGCAAGATTACATAGCTGCATGCAAGATTGCATAGCTCCAAGCATAAATTAGAAGCTTGGTGCGCATTACCAAGATTCTATCTGCTAGACCAAGCTTGGTGTGAACATAGAGAACTAAATGTTCAGCATCAATCCCAAAGGATATGCAATAATCATCGAAAGACTTCGATGTAAACTCTCCGGTATTATCAAGTCTTATGGACTTTATGGGATAATCCGAGTGGTGAGCCCTCAATTTCATGATCTGGGAGAGAGTTTAACAAAAGCAGTATTTTCTTATGGACAGTACTGTAACATGTGATCACTTTGTCAATACATCAACCAAAACCATTAATATTTAACTGGTCCACATGGTGGTTGGATATGTCCACAAATTTCCCTTGCATTCTGTGCAGAAAAATAGTGGTGTATGTACTAGTCTTTGCATATGATGGTCTAGTATTAAATATTCTTAACGAGTATGGCATAGTGTGTCATTATATACATGAACCTTATTCAGAAGGGGATGCATCTGCGATGAGTTGAGGATACAGTGCATCATACTTTGACTTGGGTGTCCCAAACAGTCATGCCATAGCAAGTAGTTGCTTGAATTAGTTAGCTTCTAGCTAACAGATTCCAATTTCTCCAATGTACGCTTCTGGCCACACACTTTGGAGGTTATGCAAAGATATTACACTCATTTTTATCAGTGGTTTCAGCGTGATAACCATTGTTTCGAATATTCTTAATACTCAATAACGTTCTTCTGGAACGTGGAGAATATAAGGCCTCATTAATGGTAAGTTCAGTACCATTGGACAACATGAAGTAGGCTTTTCCATAGCCCTCTATTAGGTTGGATTGCCCTGATATGGTAGTCATAGAGGTATGAATAGACAATAAGTTTGAAAAACATCTCCGATCTGGGGGTATGGTGTGTGTAATAGCATTTTTAACCAGACAACAAACTTCCCCACATAATATGTCTATTCATTTATTTAATTCAATGGATCACATGTATAAATAAGTTTATTGAATTAAATACAATCGAACATAATCACATTTTCATAATCCAAAATGATTGAAAACATAAATCACCAAAAATAATCCGAAGATGTTTCATTCATTAAGATGAAATAGATATGACACAAGGGACCAATTATACCCATGTCTTCGAGTTCTAATCCTCTGTATGTTCAGTAACTGCCTGAAAATCCATGATCTCTACTGTGGAATCGATAGAAAATTACCCTTCAATAAAGTTGGTATTTCGAGTTCCGCGACCGGCGTAATACTCATCTACTGCTTCGGCCATCGCAGAACAGGTGCGGGACCAGTAGTCAATTCCTCCACATCGATAACAAAGATCATGATGATTCTGGTGGCGACAGGCCGGACCAGTGTTCCTTTCAACTTGGGCTTGCTGAGTTATGCTATCATGGTTCCTACCACGTGGAGCCTAATTACGTGGCCTCTTGGACTTTGGCCAAGTGGCAGACGGTCATATGGGTTAATTTCGTTCTGCCAATCATGTCTTGCTTCAAGCAAGAAATGGTCATCTGATGGTGAAAGTGCTCTCCCAGAGCGACCCAAGTGGCAGACGGTCATATGAGTTAATTTCGTTCTGCCAATCATGTCTTGCTTCAAGCAAGAAATGGTTATCTGATGGTGAAAGTGCTCTTCCAGAGTGACCCAAAGAGTCTGTATATCCTCTTCATCGGATACTCAACTTAGACTGCTTTCTCCATATGTTTCTTTATGAACATTATGGCACTTGCCTTAAAAACCTCAGTAACGACATTGTCAATATCGATTGTTGATCTCATCTTCTTTATAGTCAGATGAATTTTTACATCTTGAGTGCACTTTAGATAGTTTCTTCTTGAGAGCTCCAAAGCAACAAAGTAAAACATGCTGAGATTTGACATTTCTTACAGGAAATGAACAAATAATATTAGTGCTTTGGGTAATATCATCCATAAGCAAGTAATGAGAACTCATATTCTATAACATGGTATGAAAAATCAGAGTAGACATGTAAAATCTACTGGTTTTATCATGTGTGGTGAATTTATGAAGGAAACTTCAAGTTTCTTAAATGGCATTATTGAAACTACAAGTTCGATTTATGTATGAACTATTGGTTCATCAGATACCTGCATTAGTGTAGTCTGGTAGTCTGACAGTGATTGAACCATTTCAACTGTGGTTCGAACTGCAGTGAGGTCTTTTTAGAGTTTTTCTTTTCTTTTTTTTTAGATCAAAACTTGTATTATGCAATTGTGATATTCGTAAAACGCATGGGTTAGCTTGTGCACATGAGACAGTTGAATATAAGTGTTCTGACCGCCCCATCCCAATATCGATCATTTGTGCATCGTCCCTGGAGAAAGTTAGAGATCAGAACAACTATGAAAAACTCAGAAGTACTTGAAAAGATTCCTGTAAAAGAATATTTAGATCGATTAGCAAAGTGGGCTGAAGTACAAGATGAGAAAACAAAACGTCAAATCTTTCTGAAGATCAATGAGTTGATGATTTCAGGTTGTACCTTACTTAAGGAACCAGCTGAAAAGACAAAAACAAAGGTTGTCCAAGTAAGGTAGATGCTAGTACACGACATTGGCCATCCGGGTTTGAGATTGTAGATACATTGTTATCGGATAGTGAAAATCATTCTTCAGTACCAAGTGTTCAAAAGGTAACTAGTACATCACATACAAAGAAAGCAAATGGTTAAGTTGAGAAAACTAAGGTATGATACATATAAAGTAATGGTTTATTTGAGTTTGATAATAGTTTATTAGTTCTTATATATATAATTAAAGTGATCTTTCATGTGCTATTATACAGCCAAACAAGTCACATACAAAGAAAGCAAATGGTCAAGTTGAGAAAACAAAGGTACGTATGATACATATAAAGTAATGGTTTATTTGAGTTTGATAATAGTTGATAAGTTCTTATATATATAAAGTAATTTTTCATGTGCTATTGTACAGCCAAACAAGCCAACTTCAAAAGATCCAAGGTTTAAGGTAACTATAAAGTAAACAGTGTAATTCATCTTTGGTATGTGGCAATATATTACTGGACACCGGTTTTGCATCTAGTAGAAAATAGGGCTGGGCACGGTCCAAAATTGGCACTATATTTACAAGGACCAGGACCGAGCCCAACATAGTTAGGCCTGGCCCAAAACATGATATCCATACTTCGGGACCGGAGTACACCTAAACCGAATTTTTTGGGTCAGGTTTCCAGGCTTAAACACGTCACAGAAAAGAGAGGACCAGTGATTACACGTATTTTTATACGTGTAATTATATCTAAAACACTAGAATTAAGTAAATCCTTAAGTCAATTAATATTTAATTAATCTATTTTTATTTATTTTATAAGAAAAAAGCGGAGTTACAGAAATCGGGATAAAATTGTGCGAAATTGTGCAAATCGGAATTTTTAGTAAATGGACAAGATGGACAATGAAGTCAAACATGGTCATTGTCAACGAGAATGCGGAACCTGCGATACAAAATGTCGTGGGCATGTAAATTGCCACATGCAGCACCTTAATTAGACCTTGATTTAATTAAGCTTTACACTTAATTAAAGCTTTGGTTTCAATTAAGGAAGGTTGCTGCCATCACGTGGAATTCAAACAAAAGCCCATTAGCTAATCACTTTTTGACACATGGCAGATAGTTGAATTGATCATTATGAAGATGAGCCAGAGCTTTATCTTTATCTCTCTCTCTCTGTAACGTCCTGTATCTCAATTTACCTGTTTACTAGTCATTTGGACGGTAAACGACAATTACTTTCACTTTTACTTTGTTTCGATTCTTTTTGTGGCCCTAAAAGTTGACTTTTTATTCGGGTCAAAATTTGAGAAAATGTTCTTCATGAAAGTTGTAGAGGACGTTAAACCGAGCGCGTGCATATGCGGTACGTAAAAATCGGAGCTCGTATGTGAAAGTTATAAGCGAAAATGTGAAAATTACTGTTCATGATAAGTAGTATATATTTGAATTTTTACTGTGGCAGCCGGTAACTTTTCATTTCTCTCTTTCTCTCCTCCTCCCCACGTCTCTCTCCCTCTTCTCTGCAACTCCTGCCATCTCCCTCTTCCGGCCACCTGGGAACGAACAACCAGCACCGGTCGACTCCTCTACTTCTACCCAACCTCCCTACGGCGATAACTCAAGGCGATTTGACCTGAAAACGAAGAATCAAGCCGGAAACTTTACTGTAGCAGTTTGAGTCAACTTCGATATCTTCCGATTCCGGCCGTCTCCGGCCACCAAACCAGCATCAAAGGTTCGGATTTTTCCAAGGATCATTTTGCCCCTAGCCTTGAGCCACGATTTGCAGCGTGGAGGAAGAATCGAAGAGATGAATTTCTGAGTTACTATTCACCGATCGGATTCAACCTTCTTCTTAATTGTTGAGGTACTTCTACTCATTTTCTGACTTTGTCTCAGTTGAGAAAGTTGTTGGGTCTGATGAGATGATGGTGCTGCCAAAATTTGGTGGCCATCGGAGCTGGTGGCGGTGGCGGCGGCTGCAGCGTGTAGGGCAGTGTTTTGATTCTAGTTTTTAGCCCATTAAATCCTATAAATGTAGTAGAGCTTGTATGTGAAGTTTGGTGAATTTTGGAGGAGTTTGGAATTGTTTGTGATTTTCCGAAGTTCGAAAGTTTTGTGATTGAATTGTGGGAAATCCGACCGTCGGATTTCCCTCATTTTCATTGTGGAATATGTAGATTGAGGAATTGGTATTATGGGTGTGATTTGGATGGAATCCGAGAAGTAATGGAGATGATGATTTTCGGGTTTCGTTTAGGTTTGTAATTATTTATTCGAATTGTCGTTTATGGAAGTGTACTTGTGTACATGACGATATATTGAGCTACCGCTTGACGAAGGAACTTGTTTGCGTGGTCGCCAACTAGTACTGTGAGTGGACTTTTGATTTAAATGATGCATGCAATATTATTTCGTAATTAATTATTACGTTTATTTATTTGAGAATATAAATTGATTTATCTCGGTTATAATTTCAGAATGATTTTGGCTTTAAGTTTTAAAAGGATATTGCGAATTTCGAAATAAAGTATGATTTGCTATCGATAGTGATTTTGGTTTTCGGATTATAAAGTGACTTCGAATTTGATTGTGTTTTGAGATTTATGAAATATTATAAAGTGATTTCGGGAATGAATTGTTTTCGGATTTTAAATGAAATTTTTTGTCGAGGAAACGATTGATTTAATTATTCTTTTAGCGTGTGGGACATGCTGTTGATTTTTGTGACTTACTACGAGAATTTCCGGGTACGGTTGGAAATCGTACCCGTGTTTTCTTTATTCGCGGGACTTATGGGGAAGCCTTATAGATTTACTGGATTTTAATGATTTTTACCCACCATACCTGGGTCGCTATATTTTATTGCTATCTAGCCTATTAGTACTCTTCCCTGCTTACTATGTGTTCGTGGGTGAGTAGAGCAGAGCATGGGATGCTCCAGAGTGTGGGACACTCCGACCCGAGCCTGGGAGGCTCCCTTCTTTCGTATGGTGATACTTCTTCCCCATATCTTATCGTTGCTTGACTAACGGGGCTAGTCCGATTTTCACTGTAGCCAGTGGGGCTGGTCTTATCTTCTTGAGAAACGAGATTTCGGTTTTACGATATATTTTTCGAATGTTGTGACTAGCGAGGCTAGTCGGTTTACCGTTTTGAAATCCTTGGATTTAAAGCTAAATGTGTTTTACCATTTGTGCATGCATCGAGTTTTTAAATGAATAAATGTGGGAAAGTATGAAATCCTTTTTCTTTTAAATTGTTTATTTTTGTCCACTCACGCTAACGTTTTTTTGTCTACTTTCCCCTGGGCCTTTTGGTTTCTAATGCTCAGTTTGCAGGCGTTATTAGTTGAGGTTGGGCGTACATGATTCGAGGCATAGTTGATGAATAGCTTCCGCACTTCTTCGTTTGGCTCTGATCTATTGTGGGTTAGTGTTTTGGGTAGTCTACTTTAGGGGTGACTCGGCCAGTTCTCGGTAGAGTTATCTCTAAGGTGGGCCCCGCAGGGCCACCTCGGATTTCAGGGTGAAATCTGGGGCAGGTCCTGTCACTCTCTCTCCGAATCAGAGCCACCCATTCTATCTCTCTCTCTCTCTCTCTCGCACAGTAGCCATATATATTCATTCATTCTCTTCTACACTCTATCAATCACCAGAGAACAGTGCCGCACACTTGGGGGCAGCCTTGGGCTGCTCTCACTCACCTCTCCTCCCCTTTATTTTTCCTCTTTTCTTTATAATTTCTTTTGAGATTTGAAGAACTACTCACACAAAGCTTCAAGGATCTATCAAGGAGGTCAATCTCTACAAGATTGAAGATTTGGGTATTTTGTGAGGTTGTAATTCAAGGCTAGTCATGCTAGCTTCATAGCGATTTGTGACTATCTTTGTTTTCTCCTACACTTCTCTACTCTTTGCTATTTGAATTTTGTAATTTTGATGTTCATTAATATGGGTTGTGAGTAGTTACTTTTGGGGGCTAGGGTTTCTAACTCTAGCTCAATTTTGATGTAATTGACATATTTTTCAAGTGATAAATAATGTATTTTCATATGGGTGCACTTTAATTACTATGCTACTAGGTTCTTGATGCATGAATTTAGGGAATTAACCACTCTCTTTGTTATGTGTTGAGATTTGTGATGAGTGATACAATTGGTGGTTCTTTTGTTCACTAGCTTCATGTAATTAGTGTGGTGTGTCAAGTAGTTGCTTAATCGAGAAAGAATGATTGCTTAAGTTTCTATTTTCTTGTGCCCTTCGCCTTTAATCCTAGACGTTGTGGCCTTAACAAGGCATAATGATTAGGGTTAGAGAGTTCATTCTTGCCTTAACCGGAAGAATGGATACCAAATAAGAGAAATTGACTTAGTGCCCTTAACCGGCATTAGGTAGAGAACTAAGTAATCGTTAAATTTTAGGTTGTAACTATTGCATGCTTAAATCCCTAATTTCTAGAGCTCTAGGCCTTTAGTTCATGTTTTGGTAGCCCTAGTAAGGTACTAACTCATGAATTAGAGAGTTCATATTTGTCCAAACCGAAAATGTGAATACCCTTAAGGAAATTCGGCTTAGTGGCCTTGACCGGCATTAAGTACGGGATTTGGTTCTCATGAAAATATGTTTGTTTGCTTGAAATGTGTTCGTTGCATTGAAATTGCTAGAGAGTGATCCCTAGTACCCAATTCTCTCTCTCTTTTAGTTCTTTCTTCATTTTTAATTGTTGTTGTTAATTTAGTTTTTGGCTTAGTCTTTTAGAAAATTAAAATCACAATTTCGAATGACAATTTCTACTTCATTGTAAATAGTCATCACTAGGCTCTTAGTTTTGATTAGGCTTTTGGTGAAAACCAAAGCCAAGCATTGCTAGGGCTTGGTGCCTTAGATTAGCATTTTTGTTTATTTCCTTTTCCTTTTCCTTTTCCTTTTGTTTGCTTAGTGGCTTTAGTTCTGACTACCCAAGGATTGTGGGTTAGCCACTAATCCCCGTGGTACGATAACTTTGGGCACAATATTTCCCTATCTTGACACAATACGTACTCTTATGTAAATGTGTATCAAGTCAACGAGGAGGAGACTCAGTCGCTCAGTCCGATAGAGAACATGGTCAGATTGCAATTGGAAGTGGGAGGAGACCATAGTTGAGAGGAGAGGCGAGACAGAGAGGACGAGGAGGAGACCTCAGTGTTTCTGACCTTGACACCGCCACTGCCGAGAGCCCGATCTATTGGATCCAGGCTTTGTCACTCCTCATTGCTTATTGGATCAATCAAGGGATCGAGGGATGCTTGAGGATGTTTGGATAGAGGAGATTTGGAGAGGTTGGTTTTCGAACTAATGAAGGCTGGAATTAGGTTTTCGAACTGATGAAGGGTGGGATTGCGGTCGCTCGGATTTGATCGTAGATGTTGATTTTGTGGCTGGAGGCGTCGTAGAGGCAGCTATGGTGGACGGTGAGGCAGGTGAGGGATCTTTGGTTCTGGGTTGAAGAATATGAAGGGTTTGAATTGGTTTTCCGGTAAAAGATTTGATCTTTGTTTTTGGTTTTCGTCAGTAAAAATGGATGGACTGAGAAAAAGGAATAATGTGTGTGAGAGAGAGAGAGAGAAGAAATGGAAGACCTGAGAAGGTGAGAACACATAGAAAACCCCATAAAAAAATGAATTAAAATATAATAATTAAGTAGTTCAGGCCCATCGGGCTTTGAAATATCTCAAAATGCAGAACTGGGACCGAACTGGATCTAAAGTGGTTCGGACTGAACCACCTTATTTTTACAATTTTTTTTGGTAGAAACCGGACTCGGACCAGCTTAGTTCGGATAGGTTCAGGCAGGTTTTTTGCCGGTTGTTTTTGCCCACCCCTAGTACAAAATATTGGCGTAAGGTGAGAACTGATTTAATAAATGAGTTAAAAGGCAGGCCTGATATTTATGAAGGTCTCTATAGAGGAAATCTGGAGTTGAGAAACTTCATCAACGACTCAACCATGCTGCATCTAGTATTGCATCTAAGACAAAATGGATGGATCTTCCAGACATGGTGCATTTAATAGCAACTTGTTATGAAATAGTGGTTGTGAATTTATCAAATGGTCAGTGCTTCACATTTCTCCCATTACGAGAGTACAACGAGGGAAAACTAATGGAAGCAGATCTACGTGAGATAGACATTGTATTTGTGAACAGTAATCACTTTGTGCAGGTAGAAATTAGCATACAATAATTGTGTATATAATTTTCATAAATGTAATTTTAGATAATTAATGAAATTTCTTATGGCTTTGCAGATATGCTTATTGCCCGGGCACCCACTGCCACCAGTTCCACCAAATTGGATTTGCCATGCCGATAACACAGCTAAGAGTTTGTACTTGAATATCAAGATCTTTTCCAGCAATATGATCAGTTACCACATCCTGAAAGAGTAGCCAATATATCCGCAGAAATTATGGAATTTGGTGATGATGAAACTAGATATTCAACTTGGTGATGTTACTATGTCTGGCGATGATAGTACAATGCATCTTGGCAATGATTGAATTGTTTTGAGATTTACTCAGTTGCATTGTTAGGGACTAATAAATTAGAATAATAACTTTAATATATTTAGCAATTGTAGTTGTGTAACTTTTTAATTTTTTTAGCTTGAACTGAGTACCAATATTTTGCCACCACTTTGTTCTCTTTGTAGCACCATATGAATTGTGTTTGCAATCTAGATCGAGATTGGTGCATTTCTTGTTGCATGAAGTACGAACCAAAGCAAAGTTGAGATATGTGAGCTGTTTTTTTTGTTTCCAGGTCTACCATAAATGGATGTCATGCAATGGTTCTTAATTAATTTACTTTGAATTATTCTTTACATATATAGCAGCCTAAGAGCTCGAGCTCGGTGAGGGGATCAGACTGATGGAATTCCGGAAAAATTAAAGAAGAAATACTACAGCTATTAAACATAATGAATACAAAAACAGAAAGCTTACAGATAGAGATAGACTGATAGACATAAGCTCATAGATTGAGCGAGGTTCAGCACCTACAGAGACTTCAATGTCAAAGTTTCAATATGCCCTTAACATGTTCTCACAAAGACAAACACCAAGAAGAGTCCAGCCAATAAACCTCAAGGTAAACTCTTGTACTGATAAAAAAAGAATAGAAAGAAGAATTATGTTGGGAAATGCAAGAGATGATGAGTGGTAGTGAGAACAGGGTGCATTACTAATGGATTGTTAAAGGGATTCATTTCAGCAGTATGCATGAGATTGAGCCTTCTGTAGGGGTATAAATGTTGAGAGTGAACTTATAAACACAATGAGAAGACATCTTGTCAAGGACAAAATATCTGTTTGAGGATAGAATATTTTGTTGAGGAGCGTAATTTTTGTTAAGGAAGAAATATCTAGTCAAGGAGGAAATATTTTGTCGATGAGCATATTTCTTATCAAGAAGAAATATCTAGTCGAAGAGCATATTTCTTGTCTAGAGGGAAATATTTTGTCGAGGAGGTTCTAATTATGGCGAAACCTTTTAAAGAAGATTTGCTCGGGGTGAGATTTGTTCGAAGAGAGATTTGAGTAATCTCCTAGAGAAAGAATCCTCTCGAGCTAATAAAATATACCTATGTATATCTGAGGAAACTAAAAGTAAGCCAAGTATAAAAAAGTTGCATAAGAATTAGAGTGTTCACAAAATCTACACGTACACATAAATGGCCGGCTTCTGTGTTAGCTAGGCTCAGTAATTGGCGATCGTTTGAGTTAAGACGCGATATAGATTTTGGGAAGTTTGTCAATTGTCCATGGAATTATGTGACCTTTACAATGAATTAACTAATCAACGTAACTTCAAACATGAGCAAGTTATTTTCTTCTTAGTTTTATGTAGCATAAAAACTGTGATGAATTCCGAACCGCCAATGTCTTAATTACTTTAGTTTACACACATAATCAAATTTGTTCAAATTGACTATGTTGATGATATATGGATATTTATGAGGATCATAAATAAAGAACATTTATATCTTGTGACATTTTAATTAATTTTAAATGAAAAAAAAGGTATCCTGCAAATGGCTAGAACAAAAGAATGAGTCCATGCAAAATCTATTTCTACTCTAATAGCTGCAACATCCACCTGAGGAACCTAGGCCGGGGAGTTCATATCCAATCGTGATTCCAGATGACTCCTTTGATACTTCAAAAACGCCTTCATGAATATTTTGAAGAATCTTTGCAGCAGTTTTTGTGAAGGCATCCTCAATGTTTTGAGCAGTTCTTGCAGATGTCTCCATGAACAAAAGCCCATTCTCCTTGGCGAATTGCTCCCCTTCCTCTTTGCTGACAACTCTTCGATCATGAAGATCACACTTGTTTCCGATAAGCATGAATGTCATGTTAGGGTTTGCATGCTGCCGGGCATCATCTATCCAGCTTGCGACATGTTTAAACGTCTCCCTCCTGGTTACGTCGTAAACCAGCAGTGCTCCAGCTGCTCCTCTGTAGTAAGTTCTAGTGATGGATCTAAAAGACTCTTGGCCGGCGGTGTCCCATATCTGAATCTTAATTAAACGACCTTCCACAGTGACCATGCGAGAGCCGAACTCGACACCAACGGTGCAATCATGCGCAAGCTGGAAATTCTTGTTTGTGAATTGCAGGAGCATGCATGATTTCCCTACACCTGTGTCGCCGATGATGATGTACTTTAAACAGTAGTCGTACAACATGTTTAATGAATTGTCTCTCCTCCGTTCTCCTGTCTTCTGAGTTTTTGTAGTACCTCTATGATGATCTCAAAGGTACGGTTTTTATAGATTAATTAAATTGAATCAAGCTGCAATTAGAATTAAACTTGGAATAGAAAACCTAATAGAAACTAATAATATAATTCAATTAGGATCAGTGTTTAAAATAGCGCATCTTGAGGCACGCCTTAGACGTGAGACATGCGAGGCTTCATACCAAATTGCCTTGAGGCTACCTTTAGAAGACTTTTTTTTTTTTTTCTTCCATGAAGATCAGAACAAATTTTGTATTTATTATATATTAATATATGTTTATATGCTACTGAGTAAGTATAAACATCATTGTAGATTTCAGAGAAGAATTGTCAATGTAGGACACTATTTCTTTAAAAGATAAACCCTAAACCCTAAACTCTAAATGTGCGAAAAGCTTACGCCTCAAGGCCTCAAGGCTTTTGAGGCTTAAGACTTAGGCAAAACGCCTCGCCTTTTAAAACACTGATTTATGATGTGTATTTTCTACACAAGGTTAAACAACATTTATCCTCGATCACATTATTGGTTTCTACAATTAGTCCATGGTGCTTAACTATTAGATTAGATATTATTTTGATTCACCAAGTCTCCTGTGTGGGACTTGAGATTGTTACCCAGGTGTTGACGTAAATTAGTTTGATTGATTGCATGTACAAATTAACCTAAAGTTATAACATAAAAAAAAATTGCATCTTTTTTTGTTATCACAATAGCTCTTTTAATTATGCTATTTAAGTCTGGATGAAAAATGGTATTACAATAATGTAGTCAATGTTGATCATTGTACGCAAGTAAGAACAGTTTGCGTGCATGAATCCTCGACAGAATGTTCTTTTCCTAATGAAAAGGGAAAGTTCACTTCTATCATTTCAATTGTTTTGGTTTTGTGGGAACGACTATAATACATAAATGGATGCATCATAGTTCAAATGTTGGAGGAAATTTGCTCAATCATCAGTAACGATTCTTCTGCAAAACATGGTATGCTTTTTAAAAAAGGATAGGTATATATTAAAACATTATAATCGAGGGTGTTGGAGGTTTTGGTGCGGTTATCCGTGATTTTTCTTCCAACATTGACATTTGTAATTTTTTAGCGGCGGAGGTTTTGGCATTATAACGGCTATTGAACTTGCTTGGGTTCATGATTGGAAGCACATTTGGTTGGAGGTTGACTCATCAATTAGGCTAGACCACCTACGTTCTCCCTTGCTTGTACCTTGGCAACTTTTGTTCACTGGTTTAATTGTTTAAGTTGCATATCAAATATGATCTTTTGATCTTCTATATTTTTCGTGAATGGAATAAAGTTGCAGATGCATTGAGTAATCACGGTCCTTTATTAATTCAACTAGTTTGCTGGGATGTGCCTCCTCATTTTATTTTGTCCTACTGTAATAGTGACCTTTTGAGTCTTCCTTAGTTTTGGTTTTGCTAGTTTTGTTTCATTGTTAGTTGCTTCAAGACGTTTTGGTTTATTCCCCCTCTCTTATTATTCACTTTTTCTTTGATTAATTCAATAGAGTGTTTGCTGGGATGTGCCTCCTCATTTTATTTTGTCCTATTGTAATAGTGACCTTTTGAGTCTTCCTCAGTTTTGGTTTTGCTAGTTTTGTTTCATTGTTAGTTTGCTTCAAAACGTTTTGGTTTAGTCACCCTCTCTTATTATTCACTTTTTCTTTGATTAATTCAATAGAGTGTTAGGGAGGCTATATCCTCTCTTTCACTCATCTTTCAGCCCAAATAAAATAAATAAATAAATAAATAAATAAATAATTAAAAACTATACTTCACCATGTCTCTAGCTGCTGACTAGAAAAAGGAATGAGTACATAATCTATTTCTATTCTAGTTAGCTGCAACATCTACCCATCGAGCAACAACTCCATCATTTGCACCTGATGGACTTTGGGGTAGTCCATATCCAATCGTGATTCCAGGCGTCTCATTTGACATATCGATCACGCCTTCAGTTATGATGTGGGACGAGAATGAGCCTGGTTTAGCCGGAAAACTAGAAAAATAAAGAAGCGGCATGGAATCAAGAAGAGTGAATGGAAAATAGGTAATTCACGCATAATGAGGTTACTAGACGTTGCAATATCCAAGAAGATTTGGTTTTGGACTTTTCGGGTTTCTCGTGCGAAAAGTCAGTTCTGGATTGTGAATCAGATTGGAGTAAAATTTGGCCAGAATATCCGTTTGAGACACATGATACCATTCCAGTATGGGAACGACGAGATCTTCGAGACTCACTTTTGTGAGCCCTAACAGATTTAGCCAAAATATATCGTTTTAATTATCCGATTCGGGATTTAATATTTTTTGGCTAGTTTTACTTGTTTTAGGATTCTTTTTATTTAGGTTTTTATTATCCTTTTTAATTTGGATTCTTTAGGATTTCTTGTTAGGTTATGACTTGGATGCCTATATAAGCACCATCATGCTATGTATGAAGATCAGTTTTATTATATCAGATTTAATAAAATCTAGAGATTTTTCTCTATTTCTCTAGTGGACTCCAGAACTATGTCTTTTAGGGTTTATCGCTTGTAAACCCAGGTGTCGGGTTACTTCCGACTGCGTCAGGTGGTATCGGAAGTAACCTAGGTTTACAAGCGATAAACCCTAAAAGACATAGTTCTAGAGTCCACCAGAGAAATAGAGAAAAATCTGTAGATTTTATTAAATTTAATATGATAATACTGATCTTCATACATAGCATGATGGTGCTCATATAGGCATCCAAGTCATAACCTAATCACAATCATAACCTAACAAGAAATCCTAAAGAATCCAAATTAAAAAGGAAAATAAAAACCTAAACAAAAAGAATTCTAAAACAAATGTAAAACTAGCCTAAAAATATTAAATCCCTAATCGGATAATTAAAACGATATATTTTGGCATAAATCTGTTAGGGCTCACCAAAGTGAGTCTTGAAGATCTCGTCGTTCCTATTCTGGAAAGCTATCATGCATCTCAAACGGACATTCTGGCTAAATTTTACTCCAATCTGATTCACAATCCAGAACCTGACTTTTTGCACGAGAAACCCGAAAAGTCCAAAACTAAATTTTCTTGGATATTGCAGCGGCAAGTAACCTTATTATGCATGAATTACCTATTTTCCAATCACTCTTCTTAATTCCACGCCGCTTCTTTATTTTTCTAATTTTCCGGCTAAATCAGGTCAATTCTCGTCCTACATCAACTTATATTTTGAAGAATCTTTGCAGTAGTTTTTATGAAAGCCTCCCCAACGTTATGAGCAGTTTTTGAAGATATCGATGTTTCCAAGTATAGAAGTCCATTCTCCTTGCGAATTGCTCCCCTTCCTCTCTTCTGACAACCCGAGCAAGATCACACTTGTTCCCTATGAGCATGATTGTGATATTACGATTTGCATGCTGCCTTGTATCCTCTAGCCATTTCGTGAGATTTCTAAATGTCTCCCTCCTGGTTACGTCGAAAACCAGAAGCGCTCCAGCTGCTCCTCTGTAGAAAGATATAGTGATGGATCTAAAAGCTTCTTGTCCAGCAGTACGTGTCTCATATATTGAGCTTGATGGGTTTACCCTCAATAGTGACCATGCGAGTGCCAAACTCGACACCAATGGTGGCATCATGCTCAGGCCGAAACCTCTTGTCTGTGAAATTTAAGAGCAGGCACGATTTCCCTACACCTGTGTCGCCGATGACGATGTACTTGAAGAGGTAGGCGTAAGACATTCTTAAGAGCGCAGAAGAAGACAATGTCTGTCCTCCCTTCTGTTCTCTTGTAAGAGTTTGTTGTTAAATAATTTGAGATTAGTTAACCAAAAACTTCTATAATTTTATTCTTCATCATCTTTGAGGTATTTATAGGCAATACATGATCTGAATCAAACCCAGTTAGGATTAGGAAACATAATCCAACTATGAATAAAAAAGCTAAATAAAACTGGACTAAATAACAAAAATCCATTTGGAAATAGGAAAACTACCTACCTTTGCTTTCTATTATACAAGATCGGTTAGACTAGCTGAAGTATAGCTGTGTCTCTACGTTTTAGATATATGGATATCTATAGTGATGGTTCCAGTTCCCAATTGCAAGAATTCAATTGCTTCCGGCAAGGTCGTGATTCATACGGAATGAGAGGAAAAGCAGACTCAGAATGAGTCTGGATTGAAGAAAGCTTTAGTGGCCAATACTTTGCTTTGTGTTTGTCCAACAGTTGTGGCCAATAAAATGCATGATATGTAAAGTCCTATTTTTCCTTTGGGCCAGTTGATATGTAAAATCCTTCGAAAGCAAAACGTACAGGGACTCACACACACCATGTACACAGACACATTGCATTGAGACGATTTGAGCTCAATCATATGCTGTAAATGTTAAATGATCGAGAAGCGGTTTTCCTGGATTTGTATTTATCGAGGCATATGGTCTAGTTGCTTTGATTCAAAATCCATACAGAACATAACTAGGTAGAAGAAACCGAAAGCCATAACAAAGAGGGCAAAGTTTATTCACAAGAACATGCAAGTCTATGTATATCATGATCATAATTTGAAACAAAAGCTATAATATACCAAGTCACTTTGAACATAAAACCAATAAAGTAAACTTCAAACACCAAGCTTAAATTCATCCTTTTTTAACATTGAAGGGGCTGAAACATCTTCACATTTTACCTCGACAAGTTTTTACTAATCTGAGCACTCGATTTCTTGATCGAATCTATTCTCTGAAGCCGAATCTGCTCCCTGAATTTAGCTATGAATTCATCTGCCTTCTTATCCACATCAGGCCCTCCATCACTTGCACTCCCAGAAACAGGTTGATAGGGCCTTGGACTTGACTTTGGGCTCTCTCCAATGTCTTTAGGAGAAAAACCTCTTCAGTGTCGTCATCCTCGCTTTCGGTTTCTTCATCCGATTCCATAAGCTCCTTATCGAAAAGATTTTCCTTTTCATCTTCCTCGGAAAATTCCTGAAAACCTGATGACTTGTGGTTGTTGGGAATGCTGCTTTTATGGCTCAATTGCTCAATCCAGAATGAAGATTCATCGAACCCCACCCTTTTTCTTGTTACATTCTCAACCAAATTAGCTTCAACTTCCTTAGCGCTTTGCTCCACCTTCCCATTTACATATCCTTGTTCTCCAGCTCTGGTTGTTCTAACAGACTTTCCCATTGAAATGCCATCAACATGGCTCAGCCTATGCTTTGTTTCAACCCCTGAATTAACTCTGCCCATCATAAATTCTCCATTGCTTCTATTCAAGTTCTTTGCTTCACTAGTAAAGCTTCTCCTCAAATCCTTCTCATACGAAACCTCATCACTGCTTGGCCTCAATGATGATGATTTATAAAACATCGGTGGGGGCGGAGGAGGTGGGGGAATAGAAGTCTTGTAAAAGCTCTTCTTCCTCCCCACATCCTCAACACTCTTGGCTTGAGCTTCTGATGACAAGGAAGGTGCAGGAGATAACTTCTTTGGAGACAAAAGTGATGTCGAAGGAGACAGCTTTGGTGATGAAGACACTGACTCGGATCGAGATGAACGAGAGCTTTGGGACCTCGAAACACCCCGAGGATCTAGGCGGTTAAATTCAGCTTCCTCCATTGGAGTACTACTAACAAGATCCTCCTTTACTTCCAACCTTCCTGATCTTGATCGCCATGGAATTGGAGAAGGAAGCACAACACTCTCCTTCAATTTCTCCTCCAATTCTTGATGATCTAGACCCCCAATTTCACCAGCTTTAGCCTTACTCGATTTGCTCGAAAACCTTCTTGAACCAGACCTAGAATTAGAGCCACTCAGAGCACCACCAGAATTAACACTAGATTCATTAACGGACTCTATGTTGTCCTGGTCAGGAACACGTTGTTTTAGGCTCCTAACAGGCAAAAGCAATGGCTTTTCACCAAGTATTGAACTGCTATCTCTCTGCTCATCAAGAACAGAGTGTTCTTGAGCCACAACCACCACAGGTTCATTCCTAAAATACTGACTACTCCATGCCTGGACCTTGTTTTCATCAGGTCCAGGTGAGGTTTCTGCCTCATCATCAAAAACTGAGGACACCTCAAGAATTCTAGACACATAGGAATGAGCATTATCGAATTTCGTGTTGTTTTCTTTCTCTACTTTTTCATTTAGTCTGCTAAATAAGCCATAAGAGACGGCTATACCAACTAGGAGGAGATGAACAAGCTCCCAGCTTCTGGTGACAACACTTTGGTTTATGAACTCAGGAGCTTGTGATGGAAAAAGAGGGAGAATAACGAAGAAAACTACAACTAGAGCAACTTTGTAGAGAAAATGATTGTAGAACTTACTTGGGTTTTCATGGTTTTGATCTGATGAGACCAACTTTTGGGGTTTGGTGTAAGACTCTGATTCTGGCTCTGCCATTGAAGAACACATGGAGAGAATGAAGCCCTTATTGCTTCAGCAGAATTTTAGGAAGAAGAAGATGAGGAAGAAGGTAAAGAAGACTTGAGGATTAAGGAAAAGTGGAGAGAGAGGAAAGTAGGAGACAGTGGTGAGGAAAGTTTTGGACGAGTGTGGGAGAAATTTTGCACGCTTTTGCTTTTTAACCTCTCTTTCCAATTACATATATAGCCTTTCCTTTACTTAATTTCCTCAAATTCAAAAATCAAAATGCTTTTTCTTTTTTTGATTTGTGAATTTACTTAGCAATTGGAGAAAAGGGTTATATGCCAAAATGGTGAACAACTAAGATATAGCTAAAAATGGTTCAAGAAGCATCGTCCACTTGGAAATGAGTCAAACCTAGGCTATTCTGGAAATCTACTATTCCTTTTTCTTAAAAATCAAAGATGCTTCCTAAACATTCTAATGGTCGGTAATGGACTATAGTGAGAACATAATACCACTCGGAGTACTTGGAATCCACCACATTTGATTGAATATTTAGTACTGTGGAAAAAGCAGTGTTCCACATTTTGCTGAAGACGCTCACATGCTCGGGAGAAGGGATAATTGAGGTGTTCTTCTTTTTATAGTTTCTAGATGTTATTTAGGCACATTGAAGAGCATACTTATCCCTGCCAAAAAATTTTGCAAGCGGTACTTGAACAAATAAATAAGTGTTTGCAAGTTTAATAGGGTGAGCTTGGAAGTAACGAGATCAGACATGACTGATTAGTTATGTGAAGCATAATCAAGTGGCGAGCTTGGTCACTTCACCTTGAATTAGTACAGTGCATGATGACCCAAAAATTATTACTTTTGTTCACACCAAGAAGTTTTGCCAGTCCATCACATTAACAATTTAGATATAATACAAGTTCGATATCGTACCCATGCATGAAGGGGCTCACCTTTTTTTTTTTGAATTTTTTCTTTTCTTTTTTTATATGTTTTCGAGAAGTATCAAAATGTTCGACAAATTCCATCTCATAATTAGGGTTAAAAGGCGAGGGTGATATATCATGCAAACTTCATTTCACTCAGGTAGAAAAAAACCCTGGGTGATTCTCAAATTTTATTAGCTGTCGACTACAGCTTCTGTGTAAATAACAAAAAAGCAGTGACCGTGTAGTTTAATGCTCCACAATTAACAAAAAAGAAGTCCAAAAGAACCGAGTCAGGTTATAGTAAGACGGACGTGAATGTGATCTTGGAGATACGCAGATCGAGTATGAATACTACAGTATTCAAGATAAGGTTTTGCACGGCTGGAAATCCAAACTTTTCACATCACAGACCGGTTCCTTTCTGCTTTACATATAAGCATCGGATAAAAAGGAATGAAGTGGAAAGTTAAGCACTGCTAGTAATATTAGGGTTTGTTAAAACTCAGAGAAAAGAGAACTTGGGCATTTTAGGGATGGGAAACTTGGAAGGGGCAAATAGGTTGCGTGGCTGTGGTCTGGATTCTTCTTTTGGAGTGCCTACGCTAAGCTTTTCTGTGGAGGTATAATTTTTATTCATCCAAAGAAAGAAAACGAAAATAGAAAGTGGAATTTTATGATTTTGTATTCTTCTTTTGGGGGGAAATGCTTTTCTTTTCTTGGCTATTTTGCTTCTCTATTCTTCAGATGCTACCTATACTTGGGAATCAGGATGATGTAAAATCTGGATGCTCTTAAAAGACACGCAGTTGATCAGTTGGGTATTAATTTCGTAAAATTTTAATTATAATAATCAGATTGAGAAATTGAAGGAAGGGAAGTGACTGGTATTTGCTAGTGATTTCCATGCAACCGATAGGTAATAAGATTTTGAGAATCTGGTCTAAAAACTTGATAGACTTGGAAAGTTCTGGATCTTATTTTTGAACGAAGGAGGTCAGCCCAATTTTATAATTCAGCAAACAGTACCAAATGACACCTTAGTGGGGTCGACAAAAATAGCCGTCTTTAAAACATATAAAAATCATATTCTAAAACAAATAGAACCAAGCATACATAGAGTACACTCACCTTTTAAAAAGCCCACGCACCGTTATTCTAGCAAAAACGTAGATGCTCAGAAACAAGTAAATAAAAATTACAATCGAGCAACTGGTATATGCAATCTCCCACACTTAAATAGAGAAAAAAGAAGGAATGATGACTAAAATTATAAAACAAAATAAAATAACGAAAAGGGCCTTTTGCACCCAAAGTAGCTCAACCCAATAGCCAAAAGAAAGGCCCACATCCATGACAACCCAGTAGGCCCAATTGGAAATCCACCTCGGAGAAATCTAGCAGATTTCTCCATTGCACAACCGCCTCAGCAACCATGCCTCCGCCGTGAGCATGTTCTTCTACACCACCAACATCAAGCGACGAGAAAGAAAAGCAGAAGGTTTTGCCTTGCATAGATGCACTTGAAACCGGCGAGGAGGAGAATGAGAAGCCTCGCTCCGTTGCCACTACCACCGCAACAACCGAGGCCCCTCCGATCTTCCCAGCACGAGAACTTGACACCTCAACCAAGCCGCCGCTCTAACTCTCATAGTTTGACAACCCTCCAAAAACTTCTGGTCCGATCCTGGATCTATCACCCGACCTCTGTCTCTGCCCAAGAAAGCATAAAAAACTGAGAGATCCCGATGAGCAATCCCATCGTCATCTCCGACTTATAGATGAGAGAGAGATGAAACAACATCCTTCTTGGTCAAAGGTACAACGCCACCTCCTGCCGAGACTTGCCGCTGCAAAATCTCTCTCACGAGAGTATGAGAAAACACGTGAACAGAAAGTTCTGGATCTAATTTATACTGAACAACATGCATGAATATACAAGCCCTGTGGCGGATCCAGGATCCGAGACTTGTCTAGGCTAATTAGAAGTACACTAATTAATTTTTTTTAGTGGATCCAGGATCCGCCATTAGAATTATTTATATGTGTGTGTGTGTGTGTAAAATAGAAAAGACTCAGTAATTTTCTAAATGCAAATATGTGTGAAGAGAGATCTCCTCAACGGAAATCTGGGTGAGGAGAAATCCCCTCAAGGTGAATCTAGGTGAGGAGAAATACCCTCAAGGCAAATATAGAATTTGGGATATATCTCCAATAAAGTGAAGAAATATCTGTAAAATATGATTAAAAAAAATAGAAAAGACTGACATTTATATGTAATTCCAATAAATTGACACTTTCAAAAATAATATATTAAAAAAAAATATATATATATATATATATATATTCTCCTACATCCCTGATATCTAATTTTTTTCAACATTCCAATAGATATGTGAGATAAACCCTAATATATGCTCTAAATTAATTGTTGTTTTTATAAACCTATTATAACTTGTGGTGTATAGGTTGAATGCACAATTTAAAAAAAAAATTTTAAGGGATTTTTTTAATAATTTTTTTTTTTGGAGCTCGAATGTGCAAAAATTACCATTTTGCCCCCTAAAGGGAGCCCACATAATGGGTTTAACATCCAATTTGGACAGATCGGAGGTCCAAAAATTGGACACGGCTGATGAATTTGGAGAGTACAAGGGTGTTACTGATTAAATTGAAACTAGAGGGACTAACATGATGACAAGTTGACGACCCCAAACCTCAGGGGGGTAAACTGAAATTAGTCCTTACTATTAGTTACTAATAACTTGCAGCAGACTTTAATGTCTAATGGATTTAATATGTGCCTCCTTTTATATAATTCTAATGAGTTTGTGAAAGAAACACTCACTGTTTACATAAGACAGGCTAAAGAACAACACTCAACAGCAATCTCGATATTGTGCATATACCTAGACACTATCACCAAAACTCTAAAATAAAGATTCTCCAATATGCAAAGCAAAATGCACATCTTTAAATAAAAAATAATCACGATATAATCAAAGAAGAGAGTGAGAGACCCAAAACCGATAGCCCCAAGCAAAACCAATAGTAAGCAGTACACAAACAAACCCAAAACCGATAGCCCCTAAACAAACCCAATCCCAATCCTCAACTTATACACAAAACTCAAAAGCCCAACTCACAATTACATGGAGGGCCAAAACTCCTCCAGAAACCCAGGCAATCACTCCAATCTTTCGAATCGACTCTGCAAGAAGCCAAGAATTTCTGCAAATCTACAATGTCAGCTGAAATGGGAAGCTCAAGTGAAATAGAATCAACCAGAGGGCAACTCAATGTAATATGCCTAATACCCATAATCAAAACATAAGTGGTCAAGTGACTCAAGTCGGCAAGAATCAACTCAATACCTAGAATGGTAGAATCACAGCAGCAAGTCAGCAACTCCAATCATTCACGGCGATTTCCCGGGGCGGTTTGTGGGAGTATTGAATCGTTCAACTCTCTTTAACTAATCAAGCAGCCAGCCATTGACCTAGACAACTTGAGAGTTGAGATTTGAGAAGTGAGCTGCTGTGCCCTGGCCACCTAGGGGAGTATGAGACTTTTACAGATAATTTTTTTTTTCTTTGGGTATGGGCTGAAGGTATATATATATAATATATATATATATATATATATATACACACACACAGTCCGGCTACGGTGCGGAAGGTACGGATTTCCCGTTTTCCCCCACTTTCCGATCACATTTTCACATCTTAACCGTTCTGTTTTTAGGTCCTAATGTATAGATCACCTCTGCAAAATTTCAGCCAATTTGGTGATCGTTAAAGCATCCAAAATAGCAATTTACCATTATAAATACGGACGGTTCCGGTTCGACAGATTCGGTCCGTTCGTGTAAATTGCAGTTTTGGATGCCTTAACGATCACCAAATTGGCTGAAATTTTGCAGAGGTGATCTATACACTAGGACCTAAAAACTGAACGGTTATGATGTAAAAATGTGGCCGGAAAGTGGCCGAAAACAGGAAATCCGTACCGAAATTTCGGTACGGACGACGTCCGCACCTGAGAAAAATCCTATATATATATATACACACACACACACAATTAGTGATTTTTGGCCCAAAATATTGTCTAAGCTTGAGCCCATATAACCTACCACTTAGGTCCGCCCCTAGTTAGAATTAGCCCAGGTGATAAAGAAAAATTGAGAGTTTAGTTAGAACTAAACTAAGTACGGGTTTAGATTTCCTTCATTCAAACAAAAAACAGAAACATGCATGAATATACACCATACATGACCATAGGTAGTCTACGCGACTAAACAAGTCCGGCAAACCACTCCGGCTTATTTATTGAAAACGGACTGCATACTACAAACCCCAATCTCCCGATCTTCCAAGGCTAAATTCAAAACAACGCATTACATACAATTGTGGTGCAGTACTTATGAACCTAGCATGCAAAAGTTTCTTATTATCCTTGTTACGCTTGGCTTTCTTTTTAGCTTCATAGGCACGGAGGTAACCACCAAATCCTGTCGAATAGCATCTTATCGCTTATGACGACCAAGATTACTAGGCTGTTGAAGCCACGACATGCTCGCATTTTCATATTTTGAAATTTCTTCTATAAGATATATAGTATAAGAACATTTCTAGAATTTCCTTATCCTTGATGGTTAACAAACAAAAATAATATATCTTATATATTGATAAGTCTGAAACTCTGAAATCTGAATACTTGGTTACATGATTCAGTTCAATAATAGCTTACAGATGTTCATTTCTTTTGGCAACGTGGTATTTGCATATTTTGAGTCACATCTTGAATCACACCAAACGTGCATGCATGTAAAGAGTGCTTATCGAAATAATCATACATGTAATTAGGCAGCTTTGGAGAAAAGGCAAAAGCAGGATTAAGAAGATAATCCTCATCTTACGATGAAGAAAGATGAAGAAGGGTGATAAGGTATCCTTCTTTTCTCACATTTGTGGCCGAAAGTATACGTGGGGAGATTAAAGATCCGTAGAGAATGGATCTGATTCCCATACATATACTTGCTTTGGAATCTCCAGAACTGAAAATGTGTGTTTGCTATTCTTCTTTTTTCTAGCCTAAAACAAAGCAGGACCATTGATTTTAAAGATATATTTTATATGAACATATGTTAAAGATGTTAAATAGGGCTGTCAATGGGTCGTGTCGGATTGAGTTCATGTCGGGTCAAAGTATATGTCGTGTCACAAGAGATAAACCCAAACTCAACCCATTTACTAATCGTGTTGAAAATTTAAACCAAAACCCAACATATTTATTAAACAGGTTACCCGTTTCCAAACCGCTTAACCAATTTAATAAATAGGTCGTGCTGTGTTGGACAAAATGATCCATTTAAGGGTTAACACTGCGACCCATTTAACTAAAAGAATGTATGAATTGATTAAATTCACTAAAAACTCCATAAGGTGAAGAATATAAATAATTATATATAATTCATGATAATTAAATTCAATAATGATGAAGCAAAATATTTCAAATTGTCCAATCAAAAGATCAAATACTCCCAACAAATTTCAAGAAGAAGTATAGCATAATCGAGTTATACGGGTTCACTTCGTGTTGGCGGGTTGACCTGCAGTCGACCTGTTTATTAATTGGGTCATGACGGGTTGACCCGCGGCCAACCCGCTTTTTAATTGTACGGGTTCAACCCGCTTTATTTCATGCGGGTTTTGAGTCGTGTTATTGGATCGTGTCAGAATTGACAGCCCTAATGTTAAAGATATATATACTTATATAGTACTACGTACCCATTATTAAATTGCAGCCATAATGAAAAGTAAGAAAGAAAAGAAATAAAACTTGCACTCAAACATACCATAGGTATATATGCGAACCAGAAATGGAAGGCTGAGAAGTAAGGCTTTTGGCACCTCATTTTTGAAATGGATGCAAACGAGAGGAGATTCTAGCCGATTAAGATACAGATTTTGGAGGCGAGCTGTTAGGTCGAAGGAAAAGTGTTCTTCAGGATTAATTTACTTTCTTCTTTTTTTTTTGGTCAAAGGAGGATTAATTTACTTGATCGAATAGTTTCCAGTTACCTCATATTCTATGCAAACTAGAATTAGATACGCACCCTACTGTAACAAAAGTGATTGAGGTGTTTTATTTCTTCATCTCGGTCATTTATATGTTTGTCTCACGTGATTGTGATAGAACAACACTGTTTTGGTGAGGAATGCGCTTTTGCTTCTTGCTTAATAACCTTAATTTTACGTTTGGGTGGACCTTATTGTCTACTGTATTACTATTATATATGATGTATTATACTTAAGATTTTTCTTAGGATGGTATGTACCATATCAAAAATAGAGAGAAAAAGCCAATTGATTTTGTAAAAATGTACATTTCAAGTAAAAAATTAATGAATTAGAGACAAATATTTAAGGCTGTCACGTGAAAATACAGAATAGCAGTTGAAAGCCAATTGGAACTAATTCTGACAGACATATCAATTTTTTTGAATTTTCCCAATGGATGTAATGCTTTTGAGTTAATAAAGTTCCATATTCAATAAAATAAAATAAAAAATTTTGACAAACATATCAATTTTTATGACCTTTTAGGTAGATGTTTTTGAATTGGTGACAAATCTTTTACTGATTTCATATATTCACCAAGAGAAAGAAGAAAAGCAACTTGATTTTGAAATAACATTCCATGTAAAGAATTGATGGATTAGAAACAAATACTTTTTAAGCTGTTAACTTGAAAAGCATAGCAGCAATTGAAATAACTTATAATACCAATAACAATTAATGATATTAATTTTCATGATCTTTTAAGTAGAAGTTTGTTGAACTACTAATAAATCGATCTTTCACTAATTTCATTGGAGGTGAGCAGATGCATGCCTAGCTTTGTAGATTTGATGGTTAGTACGAGAGTGTAGTTTAGATAACTTTATTCTTTACTTATTGTTGGAGAAACGCTACCTAATCTATAACATTTTTGTTTGTTTTAGAAATATCTCTGCTTTAAGATTTTTGTTTGAAATATTCTATTTCGCTCTTACTCACAATTCTATTCACTCTTACTCACAACATTTTCACCGTTAACCTCAACGCTACCCACCTTTGCCACCATCATAGAGTCGTTCTCACTTGCATTTGCCACGATCCCACATTTACCTCACCCCACCTTTAGATGTCACCTTATTCTAGCAAGGTAAGAGCATCTCTAACAGACTAGCTAAATTCAATTTTTAGCTATATATAACTATTTTTAAAGCAAAAATCAACTCCAACAGACTAGCTATACTCAAGTTAAATTTAGCTTTAGATAAAATGGTTAGCTATATTTAGCTATAGAATCTTGCATAGCTAAAACAAAAGTTATATTTCTCTCTCCTCTTTTGTCCACATGTCAGTTTGTGATTCGATAAAATTTAGTATATTATTTACAAATAGCTACTACTGCTGGAGCAACATTGTTAAATCAATAGCTATATTTCACATCTTTAGCTAAATTTAACTAAAAAGTAATTCTTACTGTTGGAGATGCTGTAAGTATTAGAGGAAAGTCTACAAAATAATTATATATTGGGCTAAATACTGTTTAGTACCTTGTGGTTTGAGTCCGAAATCAATTCAGTCCCTGCACTTTTAATTTCATCAAAAACACCCATGCGTTATTAAATCTCGTCCAATAAGTCATTCTGTCACTCTTCAGTTAAATGGTGTCGTTAAACTGCTGACTTGGCCTGCTAACTCAGCTCAGGTGGGGCCCACATGAAAAGTAAAATTCCAAAATTATCCCTAACTCTATTTTACCTCCAGACCCAGCACCGTGCTCACACACACAAACATTCCCACCCAAATCACCCAACTTGTTCCGTTGACTGACTCCAGATCCAGCTCGTCGAGCCCTGCACTACTGCGGGATGCCGCCGGCAGTTCTTGTCCGCGAAACCTCTATTTTCACCGCTGTTCCAAAACTCCGTTCGTTTTTCGAAGAGGTGGTGGAGGAGTCACTGAGCCGGAGTCGCGAAGATCCAAGCAATCGAGTCATTGAGATCCAAGCGATCGAGTCACTGACCCGGAGTCGCGAAGATCAAGGCCGCCGCTGCCGGCCTTGGAGATCTGAAGTACACGTACATGGCGGAGATCAAGGCAAGGCCGGAGAAGAAGCAGAACTGGACGACGGAGATCTCTCTCTCTCTCTCTGAAATAGACTAGAGGTACTGATCGCAGAGGAGGCTGTACTTTTGGAGGTGGTTGATGCCTTCGACATGGTAGGATTAGTGGATCTTCTCTCTAAGAATCTTGGCCTTGTTCCTTCCCATTTTCTCAGATTCACTCTCCTTTGTTTTCTTATGTTCTTGATCTATTATTTATTTTTTTTAATTTTTTTTTTTTGAAGACTCAGAAAAATGAAAGAAAACATTAGGGGTGGTGGGTTTGAGGAGGCATTTCAGGGGTGCAAATCACTTTGAAGATCCATTTTCAAAACCATTAATACAATTTCAGGGAGCACTCATGTTTGATACTTGCATCAACATTATTAGAGATTTTTTTTTTCTTCACATGGAAGGTCCACCTTGAAAACCATGTATACAATCATTTGTAGAAATTAGGTAGATGTAGAAAGGAGGTTACTTTTTTCATTCTGTAGAACAACAAATGCGTGATTAAGAATTGATCAAAGTATATGGTTTCTTGTTTAAAGATGAGAAATCAAACCCATTAGGTTCTATGTTTTTGATAGAAGAATGATGGATTGGTATTTGGGAAATTGAAGAAGAAAAAGCAAAAAACTTGAGAATTAAACTAAGGGAAAAAAATACAAATAGTACCCAAACTATGGGCCACTAGTAACTTTCGTACCTCAACTTCAAAAACTATCATTTTGGTACCTGGACTTTTCACCCCGACCCAAGATTCATACCTGGGATCCACTTTGCCGTTAACGGTGTTAAATTTACAAGGGTAAATCTGTCATTTCACTGTTCATCTCTCTGGCCATGGTACTGTTCATTTTTAAAATTTTTTTTTATTTTTTCTTCCTGAGGAGAGAAAAAAAATTTTAAATTTTTTTAAAGAAATGAACAGTACCATGGTAAGAGAGATGAACAGTGAAATGACAGATTTACCCTTGTAAATTTAACACCGTTAACGGCAAAGTGGACGGCATGTATGAATGTTAGGTCGTGTTAGATAATCTAGGTACCATTGTGATAGTTTTTGAAGTTGAGGTACGAAAGTTATTAGTGGCCCATAATTCAGGTACTGTTTGTAAGTTTTTCCCTTAAACTAATTAGTAGCAGCCACAAAAAGAATGGGTTTTGTAATATGATTCATGATGGGTGTAGGCTTTTGCTAAGAGAACTGGATATAATAAAATTGCTAAAGGGAAGAACAAGGACGACACTGGGTCTGGAGGTGAAATAGAGGCAGGGGTAATTTTAGATTTTTTTTTCATGTGGGCCCCACCTGAGTCATCAGTTTAATGGCACCATTTAACTGAAGAGTGACAGAATGACTTATTGGACGAGATTTGATAACGCAGGGGTGTTTTTGATGAAATTAAAAGTGCAGGGACTGAATTGATTTAGGACTCAAACCACAGGGTACTAAACAGTATTTAGCCCTTATATATTTTTAGAGGGATGTCACACCAAGTAATCATATTAATATAGTGTGGTGATCGAGACATCCCTCACAATTTTATTTTGTTGCATTATAAGAGTGACTTTCTGGATATTCATCATTTAGGTTACGTTAACTTATTTTGTAGGGTAAAAGTTATAAATGGTCCATGTGGTTTTGGATGATAATCAATATTAATCTTTTGGTTTCATAATATTTAATTGTATACTTATGATTTGCGAAGTTGATCAAAGTTTGTCCAAAAGATAATTTTAACAAAATCTTTCTCATGTGCAAGTCATGTGTAAGGATAAGTTTGTCATCTCAATTAGAAAACAAATAAAACGAAAAAAAAAAATCATTTAGAGATTTTATGAAATGAAAAAAAAAAAAAAATAGAATTCCACAACTTCCTATTTTCTTAGTGAGATTTTGGTTTAGTTTCATTTTTCAGATGCTATTTAATTTAATTTCTTCTACTTTTGAAATTGAAATGACAAATTTATCCTTGCACATGAGTGAGTTTTTTTTTTTTTTTTTGAATAGCATTTGGATAAAAAAATTTGATTAATTTTGCAAATCGTAGGTGTAAAATTAAATATTTTTAAACTAAAAGATTAATTTTGAGCATCACTCTAAATCACAAGAACTATTTATAACTTTTACACTATTTAATTTAATTTTTTCTACTTTTTAAATTGAAATGACAAATTTATCCTTGCACATGAGAGAAATTTTTTTTTTTTTTTGGTATAGCATTTGGATAAAAAAATTTGATTAAATTTGCAAATTATATAGCTGTAAAATTAAATATTTTTAAACTAAAAATTAATTTTGAGCATCACTCTAAACCACAAGGACTATTTAGAACTTTTACACTTTTTTTTTTTTGAATAAACTTTTACACTATTTTGTATGGTTCTTGATTCAGAAAATTTGTTACCGCACTAATCATACTAAGTTAATATAAGTTGGTAGTGGGACAATCCGTCCCAATTTTATTGTCACATTGTGATAGTAACTTTCTAGTCGTCATCAATTTAGGTTTGTCACCTCACAAACTATGCTAATTTGGTGTGGTAAAATATCCCTCCCAATATTTTTTTGTCACATTCTAATAGTGACATTTGGTCTTCTTTAGTTAAGGTCTCAATAACTTACTCTGTGTGTGTGTGTGTTTTTCTTTTCTTTTCACCCAACTCATCCTTGATGCTAATGAGACTTGAAACCGTCCCCTCAACGACCACAATGTTAGTTAGGCCAGCTAACCAACAAGCCACAACTCATTAGAAACTTATTTTGTATGATTCTTGGTTTAAAAGGTTTGATTTGGTCACCTACCTCATAATTTCATGTTCTTTGTTTAATATATTAGTGTGCCTGAAGGATAGCCACTCCTATCAATCGTTTCATCAAAAGAGGAAAAAAAAAAAATCCATATTCACTTGGTGATTTCATTCTAAATGATCATACATGTACTCTAATTATTGCAATTTTCGGTCACTTGTTTTCATTTTTATTATTAGCACTAGTTCGCCATTTAGATGATGTTGCGTACCATTATTCCTTAGTTCTCCGCCAAGAAAATATCCAAATGCCTGCTAGATGATGTTGCCTACCAATTCAGAGGATATTTCTGCCAACGATCGAGCTCTGGCCCTCCTTCTGTTGAGTTGAAACTTGTAAACTAACTTGCCATAGTCCCCTATTTCCTTCCAACACTTCTCCACCAAATATAGTCCAACATACATATATTTCTTATCTCTTCCACCTGATGATTCAGAGCTGCAGATCACTCTAACAGGATTCTTCCCGTCGAGACTATTCTTCATATATAGCAAGGTTTCCACGTTTAAGCTCTTGATGTTCTGGGAGCCTATGATGCATGCATCACACTTCCTCCATGCACGACCGGTGTAAGCTTCAGCAGGAGTTGAAATCATGGAAATAGTCAGCATATCCTCCAGATGCTACAATACTGGTTGCAATTGATTCCCTACAAAAATATGCATAGTCTATTCCACCTTCTGTCTGGCGATGTAAGCCAGCAATAGTGATCGAGCTCCACTCTGTAAAGGAATTTTACACCAACTTCAACACCTGCGACATCTCCCATGATTTGTTTGCCTGTATTAAGTAAGAAAACAATTACGTAAAAACTTAGTCATTTAACACTAAATCAATCACTTCAGTACCATATATCTTAATCCTTCAGAATGCATGAAATGTATGTATATATTGATCGATCTACAGATTTGGTGATCTTATATAAATGATATGGAATTTAATGTATACCAGAAGTCCAGAATTTGCCTACAGTCCATGTATTTGGCCATACCAGCTAGAAGAATTTGAGGCTGGTAAACCTTGCAAGGGAAGTCTAAAGTTAATTATATTCATGAAAATTATACAAGAAAACTTAACAAGTTAAGACAGATACCTTGCATGGGAGCAAGTCCTCCTGGTTCAATTTTTCCCATGACGCTCATTTCTGTAGTAGAATGAAATTCTTTGAGTAACTGTAAACGTTTCTCAAGTTTTCCCTCACCTTGCTCTTTCCCACTGTGCTTTCTCCCTTTCCTCATCCCTTGATTCTTAGATATTGCCTCTCAAGTTTTAAATAGATCTATGACCGGCAAAGAAAGAAAGGAAGAAACTATGAAAGTGAAAATGGTTGGGGGCCTATTTATAGAATTTTGGGTGACATAACCAATGGGTTAAAGTTTGAAAATTTCAAGTGAAAATAAGCCAGTTGTTGTAGAGAAACTGAAATTGAGAGAATTTGCTGTGTGTTCTCATTGATAATAGGGGTCTCTTTATATAGAGGATTACAATGTATAGAATCTCAATCATACAAGGAAAGTAATCGTACATTGAATAGGAATCTAGATCCTTCTAATTCAACCATATTACCACTAGGTCAAGTAACCTAGAGTTTGGGCCAAACACAAATAGAGATATCCTTAAACACTCCCCCTTGTGTTGTCCAAACGCGATGCTTCTCTCGTTGCCTCGTTAAAAACCTTGCTGAGTAACAAAAACCCAGTGGGACAAAAATAACCTCGGTCGAAGGGGAAAAAGAGCACAACACACCCTTCATGTTTCGAGGTGAACATGTAGACATCCCCCCCTGATGTCTGCATCTCCCCCTGATGACTCCGATCATGGGGATTCAGATAATTTCCGCAAGCCAATTCTTGCCACATGTTTCTCGAACGTGGATTTGGGCAATGACTTAGTAAACAAGTCTGCCACATCATCCTCAGATCTAACCTAGTTCATTTTGGTATTTGAGGAGAGTCTGTTGTTGCTGATTATGCTTGGTGTTATCGCTTTTGATGTAGCCTTGCCTCATTTGTTCAAAACAAGCAGCATTATCCTAAATGCTCGTAGGCTCATCTGTGGTAGACTTCAAACCACAATTTCTTCGAACATGCGTAATTATGGATCCAATCCATATACATTCACGAACATTTTGTGAAGAGAAATAATCTCTGCATTGTTCGAAGATATAGCGACTAGGGTCTGTTCTGTAGACCTCCAAGATATCACGGTCTTTTCCCATGATGAACACTTAACCATTTTGGGAGCGACCTTTGTGTGGGTTAGAGAGGTACCCAGCATCAGCAAAACCTTCTAAAACACTTATATCGTTTTGGGATAGGATAGAGAACGCAGGCCAGCGTTGGCGGCGTTCCTGGTGTGAGATGGGTCCGAATCCATCATCTCTTTGTAGGGATAGAACAAGCTCATATCACTCATACATCTCAAGTATCGAAAGATATCTTTTACACCAATTCAATGGCGTCACGTTGGCGCAGAGCTATATCTAGCTAACAAGTTCACAACATATGAGATGTCCGGTCTTGTGCATTGGGATAAGTACAATAATGCGCCTATTGTACTAAGTAAGGCACTTCTGCCTCTAGCACATCTTCGTCATCATCATTTCGACGAAGAGGATCCTTTTCAGGATCAAGACTATGGACGATCATGGGGGTGCTTGAAGGCTTGACCTTGTCAAAATGCCTAAGCATCTATAGACACGATGCACAAGTTCTAAACTGAGACATAATCGTGTTCTCCCAAAATCCTTCATCTCAAACTCGGATTTCAAGTGTTCAGCGGTTTCCCTTAACTCTTTAAGGGCTTCTAATGAAGATCATGTCCAACATGAACAGCGATAGAATCCGAAACTTGTCATAGAAACGCGTGGGCATATCCCTTCCCAATCAAGTAGTCACTTTAGTGAGCGTTTCAACCTGATTGTAAACGCGCTCCGTGGTCTAGAGCCACTTGACTTGGGTAAATGAAGTTCGCCATGAACCTTCATGTATATTCCGTATCTAGATCCCTATAGAGATACGTAGTGACCACATTTGTAAGCTGCGTGTTCAGTTATTCGGAAACTACCAAACTGACAAGGTAGTGGAGTGCAATGACATCCATTACGAGAGAATATGTCTCATCGTAGTCGATTTCAGGGCGTTTTATGAGAAGCCTTGCGCCATAAGGCGAGATTATAATCTCTTTTTCTCACTACGCTTTCTAACGAAGACCCATTAGTCAACAGGTTTTATGTTAGGAGGTGTTGGCATCTCTAGCTCGAAAACCTTCCTCTTCGTTAGAGAATCCATCTTAACCTGGATCGCATCTTTCCATTTAGGCCAAATCTCTCTACGTTGGCATTCATTCATCAACGGAGCGTGGTTCGATATCATTTGACTCAACAAACTCATGCGCAACAAAATGCGCAACTACATCATCAATCATGATGGAGTTTCTATCCCACGTCTCATGTACACTAGTGTAAGTTTCATAGAGCTCTATATTATCGGGAATAGGTTTTGACGTTGAGGCGTCCCCCAACGACAACCCTAACCCGGAAGATTCTCATAAGACGGATTTTGAGTTTGATGATCAAAGGATTGGAATGTGCCAAAGTGTCCTTCGAACCTACGGGCCTCCCACGCATCCTAGCTGGGGCCATGGCCTGTAACACCAGAGTGCCACTCTCTTTGGCATTGGGGCCATGCCTACTTCCGTGTAGGGTGGCGCTACGTCCTCTCGTTAGGACGTCCTTCCATGCAGGCTTGTTTGCAGCATATTTGTGTGATCTCGTCACTTTAACAGGGATCGAGATGAGACATAGTGGGGACAGGCCACGACAATTCCTGTCGTTCCTGCTGAACATCCATGTTTTATCTCCCCCTAACGACGGGAAGACTGTCTCATCAAAGTGACAACCCCCAAATCTAGCGGTAATGAGATCGTCTTGCAAGGGCATTAAGTGGCGGACGATTGTTGGAGTCTCAAATCAAACGTAGTTGCCCATTCGTCTGTAAGGACCCATCATAGAGCGTTGTGGCAGCGCAATTGGCACATAAATGGATCACTCAAATATGCGTAAGTACGATACTTGTACCCAGTCACTAGCTGTAACGCAGAGGTACATTCAGTGGCCGTGGGTCGTAGACGAATTAGCATAGCTGCATGCGATATTGCATCACCCCAAGCGATGTAAGAAGATTGGTGCATTACCAATGTTCGGACTACCATCGTAGTCATATCCGCGAGACCAATTGGGTGTGTTCATAGGAATATAATGTCCAACATTAGTCCCAATGCAATAACCATCGAAAGTCTTCGATGTAAACTCTCTAGCACAGTCAAATCCAATTGACTGAATAGGATGATTCGGGGAGTGAGCCCGTTGTCATATGATATGTGCTAGGAGTGTAGCATAAGCAGTATTTACATATGGACAATGGCACAACATGTGACCAGCGTGTTTGCGTGTCAACCAACATCATGAGATATTTAAACGTCCGCAAGTTGGTTGAACTAGTCCACAGAATCCCCACGGATTCTCTGTAAGAACATAATGAGTATTTCATATCCTTTGCATAGGACCTTCTCAGTCCTAATTTCCCTAAGGAACGGGCTTTGTAAAACGAGCGAGAGGCTTTAGAAGCAACCAATGAGAATCTTGGTTAAGCCTGAGCGTTTGAAACACTATTTTGAAGCAAGTTAGTGATTGCAGCATCACCATGATGGACGCTATCCATGGCGTCATGGATAGGGACTATGCCAGCCCTAGGCTGATGGTGGACGGAGGCGGTGCCCTAGGCAGCAGCGTCGGTCACACTTAGTCCAGGAATCGACTTTTGATTCATGCTTCATTTCGCTCGATAGAAAAGATGTCCATGTGAAGTCTTTAGTAGACGGATCATCATAACATGACCAGGATGACCTATCCTGTCGTGACAAAGCCAATATGTGTCTAAATCCAAGAGATCTTCTCTCATAACTTTATTGGATTTAATAGCTCGAATAGTGACATAGAGTCCACTAGAGAGACACATAAACTTCTCTAAGATGCGTCTTTATTCACAATCATTAGAGGTATTGCAAAAGAACTCATTTCCGTTCTCTACATGCATTTTTTCATGGAATCCGTTGGCTATTCATAGGTGCGATTCGCCCTAGAAGCGTAGAGAGTTTCTGTGATAGTAATCAAGGTGCCATTTGGCAAGGGGAACTTGGGCTATTCCATGTCCTTGATTTCATATTGATGGCCCAGTCATCGTAGTCACAAAGAATAAAAATGGAGTCATAATGAAAAGAATTCGAAATTTTATTCATAAGCCAACGGAGTTACATCATTGTCTCTTTGATAAGAAAATCTAATCCAAAATACTAGTTAATGCAAAACAATGGTAGTCGTCTATCTTCTTTTGGTAATTCCAAAATAAATGTGACCAGGTGAGTAGAGAGATGTCGGTGGAGCAATGCTCGCTTAAGTACCACTAATCTCAGAACCTTCCTAGACATCACACGTACTTTGGGTGAGCATACTTTGAAGAAAGACTAAACCAGGCATCTACTACAATGTATATGGCAATTGCCTCTTACATCGATCTCTTGGAAAAATAAAGACTTTAAACAGAATTGGCGATCTATTGATCCCAGCCAGATCTGTAGTCTTCAACCCTTCACTCTAGATCATCTTCTTGATCTTCTTGTTCCACATAGTGAGCTTCTATTGCTTCACAATATTCTTTGTAGGCGGTGACAAGTTCTTCACGAGCTCTACAAATGTGTGCCCAATGATCAGACACTCCACATCAAGAACATACATCTCTTTGCTCAAACTCCATTGATTGAGGCTAGGAATGAGCAAACGGGGGTGGGGGGTGGGGTACCCGCGGGTTTTCCCCGCATTTGTCTAGAGGGGGCGGGGGCGGGGGGCGGGGGCGGGGTGGGGCACATTCCCCCGCGGGGGGCGGGGGTGGGGGGAGGGGGGGTGGGGTTTCCCATTACCCATGCGGGGTCCCCGTTTATCTTTTTTTTTTTTTTTTTTTTTTTAATTGAGAACTATTATTTTTCAACCAACATATGGGGCATTTTATTAATTTTCTTATTCTAAAAAAAAAATAGAAAACTTATACTGGGTATTTATCTTTCCCATCCAGAATACACCTTCAAAGCGATTCGGGAGGATCCGACCGTTGGATTGTCGTATAATTTTGTGTGGATGATTCTAAAGGCGATCCGGGACGATCCAACCGTTGGATCTTTGTATAATTTTGTGAGGATGATCCTAAGGGCGATCTGTGAGGATCTGACAGTTGGATCATAGTGTAATTGTGAAAAGACGATCCTCTAGGTGATCCTTGAGGATCCAACCGTTGGATGGTCGTATAATTTTGTGAGGATGATTCTAAAGGTGATCCGGGACGATCAAACCGTTGGATCTTTCTATAATTTTGAGAGGATGATCCTAAGGGCGATCCGTGAGGATTTGACCGTTGGATCATAGTATAATTGTGAAAAGACGATCCTTTAGGCGATCCTTGAGGATCCAACCGTTGGATCGTCGTATAATTTTGTGAGGATGATTCTAAGGGGATCCGGGACGATCCAACCGTTGGATCTTCATATTGTTTTGAGAGGATGATCCTGAGGGCGATCTGTGAGGATCTGACTGTTGGATCATCGTATAAATTGGTAAAGATGATCCTCTAGGCGATCCTTGAGGATCAACCGTTGGATTGTCGTATAATTGTGATTTGTGATTTTGGCTGTTAGAGAAGACGCAGCCGGATTTTTGCCAAAAAAAAAAAAAAGAGAAGACGCAGCGGGATTTATAGAAATAAGAGAGAAGACGCAGCGGGATTTTATTACTTTACATTCAATCGCCAGATTGTGAAAATTGTTTTATAGAAATAAATATTTGTTTTAAACGTATTGCTTCCTCGTGACTAAACAAATAGTTTCTTTCTTAAACAATGTCTCAAGCATTTGAAATACTCAATCGACCAAAACAATGATGAAAATAAAAAGAATAAAAAAATTATTTTTTGTCAAAAAAGAAAAGGAAAAAAAAAAGAAAAGATGGAAAATAGAAAAAATAAAAAGAAAAAAATAAAAAGGACCAATGCGGGGGGCGGGGAATCCCCCATCTGATAATATCCCCAGACGGGGAACGGGGGCGCGGGGGAATTTGGGCGCGGGGGCTGGAGCGGGGGGCGCGGGGGCGGGGGAATTCCCCGTTTGCTCATTCCTAATTGAGGCGCTTTGAAAGCGTCATTTAGATGGCTCTTAGTGTTGGTGGCGCCACCAACATGGCCAGAGGCGTTGCCTCCCTCTCTCTTTCCACCTTGACCTCTTCGGTTCCGTGTCCGCCTATTTTGGCGGTTACCTTCCCAAGTAGAGCGATTATATAGACCAGAACGTCCAAATGTATCCCTAAGATTAGGGTTTCGCTCTTGGCGCCTTCTCTTTGGGGCGCGACTATAATTGGATTCCTGAATATGCTATGTTCCCACGGATCTCAAATTATAGTTCTTCACAAGGATGTTGTCATGCTTTTCAATGACATTCATAGCTCCAATAAGCTCATGAAACCTTGTGATCCGTCTTGCAGTAACATCGATTCGATAGTTCTTAGCAACCATCAATGCAGAGACGGGGAAAGTAGAGAGAGTCTTCTCAATCAACATCGCATCTATGATCTCTTTAGCACAGAATTCCAATGAGGATTTAATGCGAAGTGCTTCCGAGTTGTAGTCAAGAACTTACTTGAAATCACAGAAGCGGAGGCTATGCCATCTCACTTCTAGGTCAGGAAGCAGGGAGTCACGGACGTTGCCAAATCTTTCTTCGAGTGAGACCCACAGCCTTCTGGGGTCTTCTTCATTCATACACTCGTACCGGAGCGAATCATCCATATGACGAGTCATTAGGATGATGACTTTCGCCTTATTTGCCTCTAAGGCTGCTCTATTTGCTTCCAAAGCTTGAGCTTGCTCAACAGTTAGCACGTCCTGGCTAGGCTCGAGAATCATATCCAAGATTCCATCGGCCTTGAGATGCTGGCGGATATCACGAACCCACCTGTGATATTCAGAGCCAGTTGTTCCCAATGGAGCAAAGTCCAATTTGTTCAGGTTACTCATCCTGAAAGAGAACAAGAAATTAGGGTTAGTTTCGGAGCGAAAAAATGCTACCACGAAAAAAAAAAAATTTCTTAGCGTAGTCGCTTCTAAGAAATTAGGAATTTTCGAGCGTAGTTGCTTCCAAGAAATTCGATTCCAAGAGGGGTTGGATTAGATCGAAACAATGATGTTTGTGGTCGATCGTATTCTTCTCAACAAACTCTAAGTTTGGAGGACTCTACAAGCTCTAAGCTTGGAGTGAGCACGAACCCCCACAGTTCGGCTTTTGGTCTCCCCTATGAAGAAGAAAGGGGGGTAGAAGAAGGGAGGTTGCAAGTCCCCGAGAAAAAGAAGAGAAATTGAAATAAAAACTCAAAAACGGGAACTTTTAGTAAACCATACCTCTTAGTATTGTGGATCACATTCGATCCTCATTGTAGGATTGCAAACAAGCTTCAGTACTAGGCGAATCAAACTTGCTGAAATTCGGAGCAGATTCGCTTCTAAACAGCTCCCACTCCGATTGCCGTACAGGTCACAAAACTTCTCCAATAGGGCTAAAATTTGGAATTCAGATAGAAGAGACAGAGACGAACAACTTTGATGAAGGAAGAATTTTGATCTGAAGTTCCGAAATAGAAGTTTCGGGGCTTGCAAACTGACTGATATGCACAGGAATGAGCATGCTGAACAGTTCCCACCTTGAATACTGTACAGGTCTCAAAACTACTCCAATAGGGCTGAAATTTGGAGGTCAGATATAAGAGACAGAGATGAACAACTTTGATGAAGAAAGTATTTTGATCAGAGGTCCCAAACAAGACATTTCGGGGCGTGAAAGCAGACTGATTTGCACAAGAACGAGCGAGCTGCTATGCTGCAGGGGCAGCAGGAGTGCCGCAATGCTGCATGGGCAGTAGGTGGCACATGGGTGCGCAAGGGCTGCAGGGGCAGCTTACGGCATGGCTAGCAAGGGCTAGGAGCTTGCGGCTGTTTTGGTGAGAAGATTTTTGGTTTTTAGGGCTAGGGTTAGGGCTCGTGCTGATAACGTATTGTAGAGAAACTGAAATTGAGAGAATTTGCTGTGTGTTCTCATTGATAATAGGGGCCTCTTTATATAGAGGATTACAATGTATAGAATCTCAATCATACAAGGAAAGTAATCGTACATTGAATAGGAATCTAGATCCTTCTAATTCAACCATATTACCACTAGGTCAAGTAACCTAGAGTTTGGGCCAAACACAAATAGAGATATCCTTAAACACCAGTCAAATAAAATAGCCTAGGACACATATCTTAACTTTCACGATATTTTAGGTAGACGTTTGTTGAATTACTACAAAATCATTTACTGATTTCATGTGAAAATGCAGAGCACCAACAAAAAGAAACTATCAATTAATTTTAAAATAACATTTCAGGTAAAGTATTAGTAAACTAATAGAGGCAAATATTTTACCTGTTTCACGTGAAAATAAAGAGTAGCATTTGAAAGTCAATTGGAAGCAATTGACTTATGACACGCATCTTACAACATCTTATGCAGGAGTTTGTTGAACTATTGACAAATCTTTTTACTGATTTCACGTGAAAAGATAGAGCCCAATAAAAAGAATAAAAACCATTTAATTTTGAAATAATATTTCAGGTAAAGAATTGATGAACTAGAGACAAATATTTGACTAATTTCACAAAAATAAGCGCAATTGAAACAGCTTATGACCCACATCTTAACTTTCATGACATTTTAGGTAAACATTTGTTGACTATTGAGAAATCCTTTACTATTTGATGTGAATATGCATAATGCAATTGTATCAGGCATGGTTTAACTCTATGTATCCATCTCAGCATTGTTACAAGCAATAACAAAAGTACTTTTTGAAGAACTTAGGAATAATATTGGGTCTCTAATAAATAGATTTTTTTTTCCGATTCAAACAAGTTAACCTATAGTGACTCGAGTGGTCAAGCCCAATATAGACTCGAAAGAAAACTAAGCCCAATGCAAACTACAAAACTAAATATTATGGAGCATTGTAGGGCAAACTAGCTTTCCAAAGCTTTAAAACTTCCTAAAACAGGTTGATCAAATGTAGAAAAGTTTCTAGTAGTCTTTTTCCATAGACTTCTACCAACTTTTTTCTAAGCCTATTGCTTACATTGAAACAGTAACGGTATCGACTTAATATCAGAAGGTTCTCGACCAACACCACAACTTTGTCATATAACTGAGGGAAATCAGCAACAATTTGTAAGTTTAGTTAATATGAATAGATAAACGCAGTCTATTCCAAACTAACCCATTGCTAATAGGGAGCAATAAGAGACGGAGTGTGAGACTCACATTTTGATCACATATTTGCAAATCAACAGTTGAATATTTAGATATTTATGTGTAGATCATTTAAGCAATTTTTCAACCAAATTGAAAATCTTTAAGACATTCATAATCATGATTTATCAGTTATGAACATGAATGTTCATGTTTGACAAATTTGTTTTGTCCATTGATTTAATCTAGTTCAGTACTTTAATGATTAACAATTTGGATGAAATTTTTTTAAAGCGATCTATTCATACATACATACATAAACATCTAATGGTTGATTTGTCATAATGTATTCGAAAAGTTGATTTCCCAAACCGTTGATTAGAAAGTCCTCATTTCAGTGTTCCTCATTAGAAGGATCCATTTGGATATATGTTTGTATTTAAATTACTAATTATTTATATTTGTATTTTTGTATTTCAAATAATGTTATAGGTGTGCATGGAGTACCAAAAATATCAAAGATTTTATTTGAAGACTCTTGTTGGACTATTTTCCCCTTAATGGTCAGATTTATATCCATGATGATCATTTTTGATAGGACCTGCCCCGAATTTCAGGGCACCCTGAAATTCGAGGTGGCCCTATGGAGCCCACCTTAGGAATAACTCTACCAAAAATTCGGCAAAGTCACCCCTAAAATGGACTACCCAAAACCTGTAAAAACACATTCACACTTCCAATAAGCCATCCTTATTCTTCTGAAGCCGTCTTGCTCCCCAAACCACAACAACTCCACAATTAACAACTGAAAACCGAACCATACAACATAAACCAAATACACAAGTGCAACTCCCAAACTTTAAAACATTTGTCTCACAGCTTATCAGAGCATTCTAAAAGAGAAAAAGAATTCATAATACAAGTAGGTTCAACGATTAACCTACAATATGAAAACAACAGCAGTAGATGCTATGCCCCGAATCCTACTATGCCGAACCAGCTACTGCAGACTTGGCATTTGAAACCGAATGGCCCAGGGGAAAGTAGTTAAAAACGTTAGCGTGAGTAGACAAAAATAAATAATTGTAAAGAAGAGGGAGTTTATACTTTCCCACATTTATTCCTTTAAAAAAAAAATCCAATGCATGCAACATTTATAAAACACATTTCTTTAAGCTCGAAAACTCGTGAGAACATACCAGCCCCACTGGTTAAACAAAATCGGACTAGCCCCGCAGGGGAAGAAGTCATCACATACGAGTAAGGGAGCCTCCCAGGGTCGGTTCGGAGTGTCCCACACTCTTGAGCATCCCATGCTTTGCTCAACTCACCCACAAACACAGAGTAAGCAGGGAGGAGTACTAATAGGCTAGCTAGCAATAAAATAATACGACCCAAGTATGGTGGGTTAAAATTATAAGGAAAAAAAAAACAATAAAGCTTCCCCAAATCTCACGAAAAAAAATAATATATATAACTGACGTGGCCCCGCACGCCAAAATATTCTCAAATTCATAAACCAATATGCGAGATTAAAGTAAATCCATGAATCCCAACGAAAATCCATTTTCGAAGATTCTTTGGGAAACTCAAAATCGACCAATGAAAATAATATTTAATTCCGGAAATCAACTCGAAAAATAATTCGTCAAAATCATTCTAAATCATGAGTTTAAAATCAAGCATAACAATTTCTAATCCGAAAGTCCAATCGAACAAATAATTCAATATTTAAAAACTCGGATAATATGCTCAATAATTTAAAAGGATTATTTAAATAAATTCTTAATTCAGAAAATAATTGTATGCATTATTTAAAATCAAACGTCCACTCATAGTATACGGCTAACGTGGTACCCAAACATAAGGATCCTCGTTGAGCGATGGGTCGGTACCTCGTCTTGTACAAAATTATATTCCGTAAACAACAATTCGACAAATAAATACGATTCTAAAAGGAAACCCGAAAACCCCACGTAAACCAACATCTCCATTTCTTTCCATATTCAAGCAAAACTTCACCACTAATATCAATCCGTCGATTAAAGTATTCCATATCGGAAACAAGGGAAATCCAAAGGTCGGATTCCCACAAATCGACATCCGAAACTCCAAACTTCAGAAATTTACAATCAATGTCAAACTTCTCCAAAATTCACTAAAATCACATAACCAACCTCTACAACAAATATAGGATTTAATTAGCTAAAAAAAATGAGATTAAAAAGCTACCCTACGCAGCGCCACCACCGCCACCAGCGCCAATGGCCACCAAATTTTGGCAACAGCTTCCTCTCAACCATACGAACAATTTTCTCAACTACAACAAATCCAGAAAACGACTAGAAGTACCTCAACAATTAAGGAGAAGTTTGAACCCGAATCGTGAATAGTGACCTGTAGCTTCCAGCCGTTAGATCTTCCTCCACATTTCAATTCTCGGCAAAAGCTTTGGAGAGGATGCTCTTTGTCTAAATTCCTCCTAATGGACTTGGTCTGACCATTTTTGGTGGCCGGAGTTGGGAGATTGACGCGTTGACTCAAAACGGGGCCGTGGAGTTCTCGACCGTCTCCTGCCGTTTTCCGGCCCAGGCATGGTGTTCCACCGCCACAGACGAGTCGAGGATGAGGAGAGGAACCGATCGATGGTCGCAGCTCATCCCTAGGTGGCAGGACGATGGAGTTGCAGCGAGCCGAAGAGAGAGAGAGGTCGGGGAAGAGAGAGAGATCGCGGGGCAAGAGAGAGATAAAGTTACCTAGCCACAGTAAAAAAATTGAATTTCACTTATAACTTTTGCATACGAACTCAGATTTTTTTATACCACATATGCACACTCTCGGTTTAACGTCCTCTACAACTTTCATGAAGAACATTTTCTCAAATTTTGATCCGAACAAAAAGTCAACTTTTAGGGCCACTAAAAGTATCGAAATAAAGTAAAAAGTTAACATAGTTGTCGTTTACCATCCAAATGACTAGTAAACGAGTAAATTAAGACACGGGACGTTACAAATTTAATGAACAAATTAATGGAATTGTGGATCTGTATAATTCGTAGGAGAGTAATTAACGATGAAGGAAACAATTTGATTAGGTTGCAAAGGCGATTCACATTATATATAGAGAACTTGTTTGTGGGTATTTCCAATGAATGTACAACTTATGTGATGATCGACCATTTGACAACACTAGATTGGTCCAACAAAAAGGCTCCGAATATCCCCTATGTACTTTAGACCCATGTAGTTCTTTGAAATATTTGATCATTGCCTAGTTTGTTAGTTGAGAATATTTGATCACAGCCCAAAATGTGAAATGCTTCTACAACTCAATTACATTGTGTCCTATATCGTTTATTACTCACCTATGATTTTTACATATCCATAATACCAATATATTTAATTTGTTCATTAAGAGGATTGTCACCTACCTTGAAAAATCATTCACCTAGACTGTATGTACAATAAAATCTCGCACACAATTCAAATTATTTTGAACTGGTATACAACTTAACATTACAAAAAAAAAATTAACATCTCTCATGATTTTGTTTAGGCATCTAAATCACTCCACAGCTCCATCTGTCATTGAACTTGAATCAGTTCAGAAGGCCGGCAAAAGACCAAATCCAAAACGAGTCTAAGTCCAAAACCCAAAACAGTTCCAAACACAATTCATTACCATTCTGGCTCGACACAGTTTCAAGTTCGAATACCATCTTTTGGGCTCTCTGTAAAAAGTTTCTTCTCTATTTCAGCGTCAAGGGTTTAACTCGATTTGTAGAGAATGGATTCTATTCCCAAACATATACGTACTTTGGAATCTCCAAAATAAAAATGTGTGTTTGAGATTTCCTTTTTTCTAGCCTAAAACAAAGTAGGATGATTTTTTTTAGGGCAACGGAAGACTAATCCATTGATGTAAATCATAACGACCTCACTCGGTCAAGCATGAAGGGTACAAATACCCTTCATATTACAATGCAAGCTCATCAGAGAACTAAAAAAACCAAAGGAAATCCAAAAAAACTAAAATCTAAACAAAGAATACTACCAGCAAAAGCAATAAACTAAAAAACACAACCCTATGGCTTCCAAAGTGTGACACCTCCTTGATTCCTTTTACGCCTAAGACCATTCTGGTGTACGTCGCCAAAACCAAAGAGGCCCCATCACACCCTAGTAGACAGAGGGAATCTTCTCCTACTCAGACCAAGAAGCAGGCAAAGCTGCCACTCCCTCATGTATACCATGCATACTATCGAGACCCTCCTCTGTTGAGCCTAACACCATGGACTCAAAGTCACCACACACAGACGTTGCCAGCTTAATCTTGTTTCTCTGTCCCCTAGGCCTACCTTTCTTCTTGTAAACCTTGGGAGGTGACGTCACCTTCACCATCACCTCCACCAAACCGTCAGAGGAAAATTCTAGACTGAGATTTTTCGGTTGCAAAATGGCAGGAGCAAGCCATCCTCAGCGTCCTCCTCCTCCCTAGGGCGACGCACCCCCACCATTGGAACAGAAGCATATGTGCCTTCAGACCCAGACAAAGTCACCGACTCCGGAAGGGCACGGATCTGCACTTGTTTATTCTTCAGCAAGTTAGGAACTTTGAAAGTCGAAAGCAAAGAAGGAGAGGGCTGGGAGTTAGCCCTGAACACAAGGGCTAGGAGAGCAGACCCCGATGTCTGTTGCGAGCCCTCCTCCACCACAGTATCGATTTCTGACTCATCCTCCCTAGGGCACCGCTGCCCGCCATGATTCAAGAGAGTGCACAGCCTTCAGAACCCCAAGAGCCGCTCATACCGAAAGCGTAGTGTCAAGATGTCAGTGGGAGCAACCCTAACCCTACGATCCAGGCTCATCGAGTCATTGATAAATAGAGTAAGCCGGACCCGAGCTTCCCCACGACGATGAGCCAAACGATCCACCTCCAGAACCTCTCTAATCGTCCCTCCCACCAGCCTGACCGTGGGTTCAGTCAAAATACCCGGTGGGATGCCTTGAAGCACAACCCAGATCCAAAAAAATCAAGCTTCACTTTAGCAATCTCCGAGAATCCATCATAATCATTTAGCAGGATCATAGCCCGTTGCAAGCCCCACGGGCCCCCTTTCTTCACCCGCGCAACATCACGTTCATGAGTGAACGTGAACAGAAATCGGTCACCCCGGGGTTGGACCTCCACCGTCCACGGTCCCCGTTAGTCTCTACGCGGATATCACTGCCCTACAAGTGTTGAGTTTCCCTACCAAGTAAAAATGGCGAGCAAGAAACTCATTCCCCGGAACCCTAAGGTTCCCCAAGTCCACCGGTTCTTCACCCTCTCTTAGCGATAATTTGGTCGCTAGCCTGGCAGTCATGGAGGCAATAGCAGCAGCCATGAAGCAGGACGCCACACAACTCGAAAATACTCAAAAACCTAACCCTAGCAAAGCCAGAAAGAGAGGGGGAGTAAAATAAAATAGATTATTATAAACAAAGTAGGACCATTGATCTTAAAGATATATTTTATATGAACATACATATTCAGTCTCTCATTTTCTCTGCTACTTAGCTAGAGTGAAACTTTTCTAGGTGATGGTCGTAACATGTAGACTTTATTATCTAGATTTACTAGCTAGAGAGAATTTATTTGTCTCCTTAGCTACGTGTGAAGTTATGATAGGATTGTCAAATTAGATAACAAAGTCTAACAGTTTTGACTGTCACCTAGAAAAATTTTTCAGATTGATGAGGCAAACCTAGATCACACACACACACACACACACACATACACACTTATATATTACTACCATAATAAAAATATAGAGGTGAGGCCACCCAACAGTGGTGCACGAGACGGGTTTGCACAAGGTGAGAAGAGGGAATGGAGCTAGACTTGCTGTTGGGTCTTGGATTGGGTTGTCCTTGGGCCTTATGGGCTGCTAAGTAGATAGGTTTTTGTTTCTAATTAATTTCCTATTTTTTTAGGGAGCTACTCACTTGTGTGTATGTAGTGTGCCTATTTTCTATGACAATTTTATAGTTTATAGGCTCGCTTTTTGTAAGCACTGGTTGTTTAATGAGTGCTCTGTCCCTATGTACCATCGTGGTACCCCTACAACCTCTTGTGTGTCTAGTTAATGACAACGGAGGGGGTATGCAATGGCCATTCTGGCTTGAGATTAATATATTGGCTATGCCTTCATTAAAAAAAATAGAGAGAAAAGGCCAATTCATTTTGTAATAACTTAGAATTCAAGTGAAAAATTTATGAATCAGAGACAAATATTTAATGTTGTCATTGGAAAATACAGAGTAGTAGTTGGAATCAATTGAAACAACATTTGACAAACACGTCAATTTTTTTTGAAAGGACACATCAATTTTTATGACCTTTTAGATAGATGTTTGTTGAATTGTTGACAAACCAACACCAATAGAAAGAAAAAAAAATCAATTTTGAAATAACATTTCAGGTAAATAATTTATGAAGTTTATACTACTTATGAATCACTTATAAACACATCAAACCACTTATAAATCACCCAATGGTTGCTAAAAAACTTTATCGTCACATTTGTACTCACACAACCTAACAAATAGGTAGCAATTGTCCAATTAATGTTGAAACACGCAATGAATAGAAACAATGTGTTATACAACTGGTGTAGAATGTAAAACTGAATCTCTCACAACAACATTCATTGGTTGCTCACATATATGATTACAACTATCAAAGTATCAAACCACAATTATTTAAAACAACAGTTTCATACTTTTCTGTTATCTGAATAGGTAACCAACAACATCTTGGTACTTAATTATGTTGTGTGAGAAGCCATTGAAACAACAAATTAATGCAGCGCATGCCTCGGATCCAATTTCTGGCATTGGCCTACGCAGAATTGGTATAACGGTGTTACCTGAGGCATCAACCCTATGATAAACACATAACGGTGATTCACCATTTTTGGAGTGTTGTAATCATACATCACCGAGATATACGACAGAACTTTACTCTTGGGACAACGGTGTAACACCGTTGTATGATGCATTTTTAATTACGTGACAAACATAGCAACAATTGAAAGCCAATTGAAATAGCTTATGACACAAATAACAATTCATCATGATATTTAAAGTAGAAATTTATTGAATTACTGGCAATTCTTTTACTAATTTTACATGAAAATACAAATCCATCATTTGACTTTCTTTAGAATTTCAATAACTTCACATGAAATATGGTGACAATACAATTCAAAACATCTTAATTTGTTGAGAAATTATTAACAAGACTTGTTCTATATGTCATAACTTAATTACATCATTAAAATTTCAGGAAATTGCTAAACTGGTACAACATCAATTTTAATTCATGCTAATTAAACAATTATTGCGGACTTGGGGGTGCCGTAAGGATTGAAGAACAAATGTGAAAATTTTCATATCCAATAACCCATGTAACTACAGCATACATGTGATGCTAAAAGGGAGGAGTAATATGCATCTTTCACAACAATTGCCAAGCACGACAAGCCAATAGACACATTTTTTTTTTTGATGGCTGGAACCCATTGAGAGGTTAAGCTCCAATAGTGTATATGAAGCTTTGAATTTGCCTACAAAAAAAAAATCCATTTGGTGCATGGTGAAAAAACTACTCTACTAGATATTACAATTTACAAACACAAATCTTCGATTAGCTTCCATTGATGCACATGATCTCCTCGTTCCCCAGCACAGGAGCAACAGTATGAGTACATATGTGTTACATGTCTGGTGCAAATAGTTCTTGCCTTATAGGGAAAAAGAAACCAAGGTGTTGCCCATATAAGGCTACAATTAATGGAACACAATTAAGAAAGAACTTGGGCATTTGATACTAAATCAATCACTTCAGTCATATATAAATCAATCTTTCCGAACACGTTAATCTACAGATCGATCAATATATATATATATATATATATATATATATATATAGACACACACATCTGATGCATTCTGATGTATGCGTATATATTGATGGATCTGCAGCTTAACATGTAATTTACTCAAAAAATATATGACTTGTATAAATGATCGATATGGAACTTGATGTATACCAGAATTTGCCTACAATCCATGTTCTTGGCCATACGACCTGGAAGAATCTGAGGTTGGTAAACCATGTAAGAGAATCTAAAGTTAATCACTAAAAATTCATGAAAAACAAGAAAACAAGTTAAGAAACATACCTTGTATCAGAGCAAGTTCTCCTGGTTCAATTTTTCCCATGCCACTCATTTCTACATGTAGAATGTATTTCTTTGACTAACTGTAAATGTTTCTCAAATTTTCCCTCACCTTCCCCATTCTCTTTGTGCTTTGTCCTTTTACTCATCCCTTAATTTATAGAAAATGCCTCTCAAGTTTTAAATAGATCTATGACTAGCCAGGAAAGAAATGAAGCAGCTGTAAAAGTAAAATGAATTAGGAACCTATTTATAGCATTTTGGGCGACACAAATCACACAATCAATGGATTAAGCTTGAATTTTTCAAAAAAATTCAAGTGAGAATAAGAGAAAGTAAGGGCACGTTTACTTACTTGGAAGGAAAGAGAATGATTACGGGGTAAAAACATTCCTGCATTTACTAATACATAAAGGAATCAGAATGATTCCGGGTAAAAGAATTTTTGCGTTTACTAACACATGAAGGAATCAGAATGGATGTAGGTCCCACCTCCTTATCAGGAATCGATTCCTGAATACTCAGGAATTCGATTACGAAGGGGGGAGATGGGTTTAAGAATCATTCCTCCGGAATCAATACCGATTCCTTTCTTCTCACATTCCACTTGTCTCCGATTCATGATTATTTACCATTCCAAGAAAGTAAACGTGCCATAAATTGAAACAACTTATGACACATATCTTAACTTTCACGACATTTTAGGAAGACATTTATTGAATTTCTGGCAAATCATTTACTGATTTCACGTGAAAATGCAGAGAACCTATAAGGGTGGTTCTAGTTGGACCTCCAAAATTGCTATTTGAACCTCTCATACTTAGTACACCTCTAATTTACTTCTTAGAATACTTGAAAAGCTAAGTATACCTCCTTAATTTTACCAAAACACCCTTGAATTTGAGATACAACAATTTGTTACTCTACTTTTTATCGCTATCTTCAACCATGAGAAGAAGAATGAATCAAAATCACATGATATTGCTCTCTTATGAGTAGGTCTCTCTTTCACCAAAATTAATCAAAGGTTCTCTAATCTCTATCTTGATATGTTGCTGAAATCCTTTTGAATTTGCTAAAAGAAGGATTTCAAGAGTTTTGGGTTGGAAGATCAAGTAATAACCATATCATAATATTCAATGATTTTAGTTTAAGGAAATTCCAAATCAGATTATTTTAAATTTATTTTTGTATTAAATGATGAACCATGTATAGAAATTATTATTTTTACTTGATTATTTTAGGTAAATTATAAAACTATATGGCAATATAAGGAAATTCCGGAAGAAATAAAAAAATAATTTAATTGAACGTAAATGAAGGTCTAAAATAGTCTATGGTCTAAAATTTGAGACCTTTGAAAGGTACTATTCATCTAAATAGTAAGGTCTATAATTTTTCCAACTCCAATCGTTCGAGGTCTAAATTATAGACTTTAATATATTTTATTATTTTTAATTTGGATACTTCAAAATTATAAGTGGCCAAATCTCAATGGAGGATATACATGCTTCGTTATAGGATGATATGCTCACGTTACGCAAATAATGATTTGCAACAAGACCTTATCAAACATGTTTGTTCAAGACGAGGACAAATAAGACCCCGGTGATATGGATGTGGCTTGTTTTCAGTTTATATATTTGTGGTTGTAATAATTGACAATTTATTGTCATGTTTGAGTCTGTCTTTGCATTGTCTTCGTTTTTACTGTTATTTTATTATTATTTTTTTCAATTATTGTAATGAATAAATGCAGTAAAGTATTATTGTAACAGCTCATTTTGTATTATACTTCATAATTATATTTAGTTGATGTATCATACCACTAATAAATAATAATAATTATTATAATAAACTATGTCAAATTTATTTCATAAAATCAAATTTATTAAAAAAAAAATTTTGATTAATTATGCAATCATGCAACTTGAAGCTTGAAGTGAGCCAACTTTGGTGGTGTAAATGGTGGTCTATATTTAGACCAAGAAATTGATTTTAGACCTCCATGGAACATTTTTGTAATAGACCTAATCCATGATTGGAGATGATTTTTGCTCAACCATGGTCTAAAATATAGACTTTGAACCTTCTATTGGAGATAGCCTTATGATTCGCATATTAACCTTCATGACATTTTTTAGGTAGCTGTTTTGTTGACTACTGACAAATCTTTTACTGATTTCACATGAAGATGCAGAGTGCAATTGTATCAGGCACAGTTTAACTCCATCTATATATCCATGTCAGCATTGTTACGAGCATTAACAAAAATAGTTTTGAAGAACCTAGGAATTATATTGGGTCTCCAATAAACACCTAGGGCTTTTGTTCTGATCCTAACAAGTTGACCTATAGCGACTCAAGTAGTTGAGCCCAATATGAGACAGGAAAGAAAATTAAGCCCAATGCAGGCTACAAAACTAAATATTATGAACCGTTGTAGGGAAAACTAGGCTTGTGGAAAAGCTTTAAATTTCCTAAAACGGGTTGATCAAACGTGGAAAAGTTTCTAGAAGTCTTTTTCCACAAACTTCTAGTTAGTTATCAGAATGATTGAAGGACTCATACCATATATTACTTTATATAAAACCTTCTTACCAACCTTTTTCTAAGCCTGTTGCTTACGTTGAAACAATAATGGTATTGATTTGATCATCAGAAGGTTCTTGGCCAATAACACAACTGTGTCCTAATTTTTATTTTTCTTTGAACAAAGATATTGATATCAATAGAATCAATAGCCGTAATTGGATAGAGTCTACAAATGCTTAAAGAAACCCGGAGAAACTTATCTAAGCCAATGCTAAACTCATTATGATATAAAGGGATGCTCACTTTTAAGCAAGCCTAATTTAGCAAGACAAACCTCGCTGCCTGAGAAAAAATAAATCATCTAGCTCTCACAAGCCAACACTTAATTGTTGTACAAGTAAAAATTAGAAACATCTTAGAAATCTCCTAGAAGTCAATCCTACTAAATCAAGCTTATCACCTACCTACCAAAATTATACAACAACAAGTACCTTTCCCTTAGGGTCAGAGCTTGTTTCTTCATTAGCACCATTCAGCTTTGCTAGTAAATTCTTTCGGGTTTTGTTTTTCTTTTCTCAATGGTACCCTCAGGCATTAATCACAAGTTCCACTAGCCGTAATAATTCACGGACATCTACAACAATCGGTAAGTTAGGTTCAGGGGCGGCCTTGAGGTAGTGCAAGTGGTGCGGCCGCACTAGGCCTCCAATCTCGGGAGGCCTCAGATCTCAGAATATGTGTATATAACATATATTAACAAAAAATGTCAAACAATTTAATGGAACGCGAAGTAGTCCAAATGGCTAAGTCACTGTCCATTTTTCACCCATGACCTGTGTTCGATCTGTAGTAATCTCTCTTTTATTTTTGTTTTTTTCATTTCTTTTTCGGCTAATTTTCAATCTTGATTATTACAGAATCATATTATTTTTCATTCTTATATATTATTTTTATTTGCCTTGTTATATTAATTTGACCAAGTTTTTATAATATATTTTTTTTATGTTGGAATTAGTAAGGCCTCATTTAGATTTTTTGCTCCAGGACCTCCACAACTTCAGGACCGGCCCTGGTTAGGTTTACATAAATAAATAAATTCAATCCATTCCAAACTAACCCATTCTTAATAGTAAGAGTAGGTAAATAATAACATCTAAATTCGGCTTGGATCCAGCTAGATCAAGTTCGAAAGTTTCTGGTGGCCAAACTTTCTAATTCAAATTTCGAGCTCTACACTTCGAATCGGTCTTCAAGGCTTATATGGATCGAAAGGGGAAGCAAAGATCTTCAAAACCCAACCAGTTTCAAACTCAGCCATGGCCAGAAGAGAGACATAGCTTCGAGTCGGCGCTGCTGCAAGTTTCATGCTCCAGTCTGCCGTGTAAGGCGTGAATCGGTGAAAGTAAATGGCTGGGAGCGGAATGGGAGACAGAGGTGAGTTGGTCTATGGTGGTGGCATCACTATGGGTTGTCGAACGGTGGAGTTATGGTCGGATCGCGGCTATCAGGGTTCGGTCAAGGGTTTTTTGGAGAGAGAATGAGTTTATGCATTTGGAAATTTTAGAATTTTCTGAAATTTCCATAAAATTATCCACTTATAGGAAAATTTCCAAAAATAAAAAATTTCTACTGACCATAACTTTTCATACGATCTCTGAAAAATGCATGCCGCATGTCTACGAACATGTATCGACGTGTTTTACGATATTCATGAATAAAGTTTTTCAAGAAAATCAGCAAATAAAAAGTCAACTCTTGACCCCTAAAAAATAAAACGTTTTTAAGTAAAAAATTAGTCCGAAACGCATTTACTTCACCAATGAACTCATAAAAGGCATACCAATAAGAGTAAATGCGCAAACCAACACCTCAATAATTTCAATTAAACAATAAAAATTAAAAAAGAATTTTCAGGGGATTGCAATTCCAATGAACAACTTAGGTGATGATTGACAATTTGACAAAACCAGATTGGTCCGACAAAAGGGCTCTAGATATCCCCTATGTTGAACCGATGTGGTTCTTTTGAATATTTGATCATCGCCTAGTTTGTTAATTGAAAATATTTCCAAAATGTGAAATGCTTCTACAACTCAATTATGTCATTTCCTATATCATTTATTACTCTCCTACGATCTGTACATACCCATATAACCAATATATTTTGTTCGTTAAGAAGATTATCACCTACCCTGAAAAATCTTTCACCTAAACTGTACGTACGTACAAAAAAATCTCGCACACCTATCAAATTATTTTGAAAAAGTTGACAATTTAACATACAAAAAAAAAATTAACATTCTGATGATCCATATGACTAAACAATCACTCCATGGCTCCATCAAAGAATTCTCTTTTATCATTGAACTTGAATCGGTCCAGAAGGGCAACAAAAAACCAAATTCAAAACCAATTCTAGTCCAAAACCCAAACCAGTTCCAGACACAATTCATTACCGTCCCGGCCCAATAAAGATTAACTTGATTCGACTCAACACTCGTTTCAAGTCTGAGTATCCTCTTTGGCTCTTTGTAAAAAGTTTCTTCTCCATTTCTGCGTCAAAGTTTAACTTGATCTATAGACAATGGATCTGATTCCCATACATATACTTTCTTTGGAATCTACAAAACGAAACTGTGTGTTTGGAATTCTTTTTTTCTAGCCTAAAACAAAGCAGGACCATTGATCTTAAAGATATATTTTATATGAACATACACATTCAATGTCTTATTTTCTCCGCTACTTAGCTGGTGTGAAGTTTTTGTCGATGATGGTCGAACCATGTAGGCTTTATCACCTGGATTAACTACGTGTGACGTCACGATATGATTGTCAAATATGATGTATTATACTTGAGGTTCTTTTTTTAGGATGATATGTACCATATCAAAAATACAGAGAAAAATCCAATTCATTTTGTAATACCGTACATTTTCAAGTAAAAAATTGATGAATTAGAGACAAATATTAAATGTTGTCACGTAAAAATACAGAGAATGGTTGAAAGTCAATTGGAACAGCTTTCGATAAACGCATTAGTTTTTATGACCTTTTAGGTAGATATTTGTTGAATTGTTGACAAATGTTTTACTGATTTCTTGTCAAAACTAATTTATAATTTTGAAATAATATTTTCAGGTAATTAATTGATGAAGTTTATGTTAAAAATAGAGCAACAGTTGAAAGCCAATTGAAATTGCTTATGACATGACTAACAATTTATGATATGTTAAAGGAAAAGCACATTATGTGCCTTCGTCAAATAAACAGACGAAGAGGGAATCAAGCAATTACAAATCACAGCTCAATCAGCATTTAGTATCATCAATGTAATTGATATTTCCGTTGTAATCATATCCTATATAAAGGGGTTATGAATGAAATGAGTAGACCAATTCCAATCCATTTTTACTTTTACACGTTATCAGCACGCTCAGAGCCAATAACCAAAGAAAAAAAATCCAAACCCTAGAAGAAAAAAACTTTTTCTTCTTATTCTGCAGCCACCAAAGATTTTAAAAAAAAAAAAAAAAAATCTCCGTCCACCTCACCGGCCAAACCGGCCTCTTCCCCTGCGCACAACCGGCCTGCAGCAGCCCACCTTGCAGCAACACCCGGCCTCCGATCAAGCCCAGCTCGCGCACCAGCGCCGCCTTCCCCTCTCACGCACAGCCCCGCCTGCGCAGATCCTAGCAGCCACAGCCAAGACCGCGATCAGCAGCCAGACCGGACGCAGATCCCAGCACCCTCAGTCCACAATCCCCATCTTTCCCGGCGGCCTCCCTCAGTCCTGCCGGAAACTCCCTGTTCCGTTAGAGGAGCCCAGCTCGCCTGCATCACCGACTGGCCTCGTCCCTCGTCCCTCGTCCCAGATCAGCAACCCATCTGCAAAAAGAAGAACAAACAACCAGAAAGAAGAAAAAGAAGAAGAAAAAGAAGAAGAGAGGAAGAAGAGAGGAAAGAAAAAGAAAAAAAAAACAAAGAGAAAGAAAAAGTAAACCGGCCCAAAGAAAAGGTCCGGTCGAAAAAAAAAAGGGGGAATCCCAGCCAAAAAAAAAAAAAAAGAGAAGGGCCCAAGTTTACACCAGGCCCAAATAAAATAAAATAAAAAGCAGCAGGCCCTGCAGGCCCAAAAACGAAAAAAAAAAAAAACAGAAAAAGAAAAGAAAAAAGAGAAGGCCCAAAGAAAAGTCCAGGCCCAGAAAAAAAAAAACAAAAAAAATCAAAGCCCACTGCTGAAAAGGGAGTGGAAGCGGCCTAGTTTCATAAGCCCAAAAACATCGCTACGCACGCCTGCATCAACACGCGCGTGCGCTAGGATTGTTTTATTTTTTTTTTCGAAACCAAGTATGTTCTCTTTAATTTATTTAATTTCATACTATGGTAGATTCTCATTATTTATTTTCTTGAGCATGTTATATATTTTATTGTTTATGCTTTTATTATAAATTTTTCGAGCATGTTTAGTTAGATTATATTAATCATTTTAAGCATGCTTTGTCATTTATGTTTTATATGATTATATTTAAGTATGATTTATAATTATGTTTAAACATGCTTTATATTTTATTGTTTATGGTTTATTCTGAAATTTTGAGCATGTTTTTATTTTATTTACACTTATATAAATTATGTCTACGCCTGTTTTGTATTATGCTATTGTTTACATTTTATTTTATGCATGATATATTCTTGCTATTATTATATAATTTGCAATGATTATGTGTAGTATATAATTTGTTGTATATTTATGAAATTTGAGCATGCCATGTACTTTATTTCTTATATATGCTATGATTAAATGTGCTATGCTTATTTTTAGAATGCAATAGACAAAAATTGAGCTTTGCCATGATAATGAAAATTCATGCGCATTATACACACACACTTACTGTGATAAAGTATTTTCACATGCATCGAAAAAAAATGTGACCATTACGAATCTTGGTCTTGAAATATAATTCACATTTTTGGAAAATAATTCACGTGGATGTCTTTATAACTGCGTAATTTATATCTTCCCTCTTATTTTGTGTAGATGGCTGATCCAACTCGACCTGAGTTTGACATTTTGGACTCAGAAGGACTTGAGTACCATCGTTGGGTTTCCGATATGGAAACTGCCTTTGTGGCAAAAAACTACACTGCCACCATTACTGACCCCAAAGATGATGAACTATCTAATAAGGTGAAAGCAGATGCCTTAATGTTTCTGAGGCGACATATTGATCCTAGCCTACGCTGGGAGTACATTCAGTTGAAGACACCCAAAGAATTGTGGGATGCGCTTAAAGGACGTTTTGGGAACATTCATGACACTTTACTCCCAGAACTAGCTATTCAGTGGAATGGAATACGCTTGCTTGACTATAAAAAGGTCAATGACATCAACAAGGACATGTTGCGCTTAAAAGCACGTCTCAATTTTTGTGGAAGGGAAATCACAGAAGATGATATGATCTACAAGACTCTTACCACCTTTCCTAATTCAGCTTTTATACAAGCGAACCAGTATCAGTTGGATTATGACAACAAAAGAATCACAACCTTCAATAAGTTGATAAGCCTACTGCAAGTGGCTGAGACACAAAATAAGATTCTCTTGAATAACAATGCCAGGCCCACTGGGACAAAGAAAATTCCCGAGGCTAATTATGAAAAAATGAAAGGTGGAAATAACTCCAATGCAAGGGGTGTAGACGTGTTGATCCCTACCCACGTGGCAATCATGCACCACGTGGAAAGGGACATGGGGATCATGGAAACAATATGCAAAAGGAAAGAGTTGACAATGAACCATACTATAGGTGTGGATTCATTGGGCATTGGTACAAGAACTGCCAAGCAAACAACAAAGTAGCAGCCAATTACAAGAGTTATAGAGAGTCTAAAGAACAAGAGGCTCACTACATGGAAGAAGAAGGTCATGACCTAAACGTCAAACTTACAATTGCAGACTTCAATGGCAAAGAAGAACTTGCTAAGTCAATGGATGCTCTCAATCTTGACTGATCTGCTTTATTCATTTTATTTTCCAAAGATAGTTGTGAAGGCATAATGCCTCATTTTTAATTAGACTATTATTTGGTCTTAAAGAATGGTTTGATGAAATAGATTTCTGAACAAAGACCTTGATTTGCTTATCGCTGGCTTATTAATAAATTTCAAATTTTATTCTGAAGCACTGAATTTATTCAAATTTATTTTCTTACACATATTTACATGGTTCGAAATTGCAATATAAAGATGTAAAGCAATACATCTAGAGAAAAAAATTATTATTAGAATGAAAAGATAATCATTCTACTAAAATAAAATTACTCTAAAGAATCTGAAATATATTTAAAGTCAAAGACGCTCTGTATGCACCAAGAGCTAATCGAACCTTGTTAATGTTTCAAAGCAATTTGTGCCAACGGTTATCATGGAAAAACACACCGTGAGAATGGAACTAAATACCTTGATATTACATCTAATGATTGTGGAAGGAAACACATCTTAGAGAAACTTATGAGTCAATTTAGTGGACTGTACCTCACTACGATTCGGATCATTGAATCCTATACTGTCACCAACAATGAAATGTGGGACACTGACTCATACAGGCTTTTGCATGACCGCCTATGGCACCGAGGTCGTGACATGATGATCCGTATTTTTCAAGAACTCACACGGACATCCCTTCTTTCGAGTGAAAAATGGGAGAAAAATCTGCCACACTGCAAGGTGTCGGTTCTAGGATTGCTCAAATGCAGTCATTGCTTTCTGAAGTACCAGAAGCACTACCTCCCTCCCATTATGCCTCATTGACTATTTCAAAGGCACATCACTCGTTTTGCAAAGCCTGCTCTTTAGCAAAAACAGGATCGAGACCTTCCTATGCTAAAGATACAAAACAAAACATTCCATTATTACAAGGGATACAAAGAGATGTCTGTGGACATATCCATCCAAAATGCGGACCATTCAAGTACTTTATGGTTCTGGTGGATACTTTGACAATCTGGTCACATGTCGTTTTATTGTCCACAAGAAATGCTGCAATACTCCGAGCACAGATTATACGTTTAAGGGCTCACCACCCTGATCACCCTATCAAGTCTATAAGGCTTGATAATGCTAGAGAGTTTACATCAAAAGCATTTGATGATTATTGCATATCTATTTGGATCGATGTAGAGCATCATGTACCCCATGTGCATACACAAAATGGTCTCGCAGAAGCCACCATAAAAAGGCTACAGATGGTGGCTAGGGCATTGGTTATGCGCACTAACATGCCTATATCTGCATGGGATTATGCAATATTGCACGCAGCTTTACTTATTCGTTTCAGACCCACTGCTATCCAACCATTTTCTGCGTACCAGTTGGTAACTGGATATGAGCCTGACATTTCACACTTACGCATATCTGGTTGAACAGTATATGTGCCTATTGCGCCCCCACAGCGCACTACACTGGGTCCTCAGAGACGATTAAGTATTTATGTTGGATACGAATCCCCAACAATTATCCGCTATTTGGAACCCTTGACAGGCGATCTCTCTACCGCTAGATTTGCGGATTATCACTTTGATGAGACAGTCTTCCCGTCGTTAGGGGGAGATAGGAAAAAGGATTTTCCAAGGGAACGACAGGAATTGTCGTGGTTTGTCCCCACTCTGTCTCATTTTGATCCCCGCACTTCACAAAGTGAAAGTGAAGTGAAAAGAATAATCGATCTTCAGAACGTAGCAGATTCGATGCCTGATACGTTTACTGATATCGCAAAAGTGACGAGATCACATATACCAGCTGCAAATGTGCCTGCAAGGTTAGAAGTCCCCAACAAGGGGCACGGTGCCGCAGATAGAGGCACTGCAACCGCACTTAATGGAGGTGTGGTTGAGGTCGTGGCTCCCCAAGGAAGAGGGGGAGGTCATTTGGTTCGATTGACACTCACCCAAGGAAGAAGAGGGTGAGTAAGGCACAAACCAATCATCAATGTATAGAATCCCTCTCATGAGATTATCTCTGATTATAGTTATGTCCATGAATCAATACTGGAGGACACTCCGATGTTTGAAATGATTCCAGAGAATAAAGAAATCTCAAAAGATTACGAGAGTGCGTATGAGTTGATAGAAAGATCTTCCATACACATTGATGATATATACTGTTGCTCAAGGAATCATATAGCACGATGATATCGAACCACGCTCTGTTGAAAAATGTCAACAAAGAGCAGATTGGCCTAAATGGAATGAATCAATCTAGGTAGAATTAGATTCTCTGACAAAGAGACAAGTATTTGGTCCGATAGTGCTAACCCCACCAAGTGTAAAGCCTGTAGGACATAAATGGACTTTTGTCAGAAAGCGTAATGAGAAGAAAGAAGTCCTAAGGTACAAGGCTCGCCTTGTGGCGCAAGGTTTCTCACAACGCCCTGGAATTGACTACGAGGAGACATTCTCTCCCAAAAATGGACGTTATAACGTTCCGCTACTTAGTTAGCTTAATAGTTTCCAAAAGACTGGAAATGCAGCTCATAGATGTGGTTACTGCATATCTCCATGGGGACCTAGATTCAGAGATATATAAGAAAGTGTCTGATGGCCTTACATTACCCAAGCCAAGTGACTCTAAACCACGGAGTGCGTTTGCAACTAGGTTGAAATGCTCACTTTACAGATTAAAACAATCCAGGCGGATGTGGTATACCCGTCTAAGTGACTACTTGATTGGGAAGGATATAAGAACGATGAATTATGCCCCTGCGTATTCATAAAGAAAACAAGTTCCGGATTTGCAATTGTAGTAGTATATGTCAATGATATGAACATAACTGGTACTCTTGATGAAATAAGAGAAACCGCGAGCTACTTGAAATCCGAATTTGAGATGAAGGATCTTGGGAAAACTCGATTCTATCTAGGCCTTGAACTAGAACACCGAGTTTATGGAATATTAATCCACCAGTCTGCATATGTCCAAAAGTCGGGCAATATAACATGGACAAAGCACTTCCTGCTAGCACTCCCATGATCGGTCGAAGTTTGGATGCAAGGAAAGATCAATTTCGTCCAAAGGAAGATGACGAACAAGTGTTGGGAGTTGAAATTCCCTATCTAAGTGCAATAGGCGCATTATTGTACTTAGCCCAATTTACTCGACCAGACATTGCATTCTCAGTGAACTTGTTAGCTAGATTTAGCTCAGCGCCAACGCAGCGTCACTGGAATGGTATCAAGAACATCTTCGATACCTAAAAGGAACCATTGACTTGAGACTGTTCTTTCCCTACAGAGAGACAAGAGGGATCGCAGATGGAACTGCAATCCCTGAAGAAAATATTGATGGCGAAAGTGCCACTCACTACACCGAAACGCCAAATGATGTTTTGGTTGGTTTTGCTGATGCTGGGTATCTCTCTGACCCACATAAAGGTCGTTCCCAAACTGGTTATGTATTTACCAATGGGAACACGGCGATATCTTGGAGATCAACCAAGCAAACCCTTGTGGCTACCTCCTCGAACCACTCAGAGATCATTGTTGTACATGAGGCGGTTCGTGAGTGTGTATGGTTAAGAACTATCATTGCAGATATTCGAGAGATTAGTGGTTTGAGTTCTACCACTGAAGAGCCTACTTGCATTTATGAACACAATGCAGCTTGCATCAAACAGATGAAGCTAGGTTGTATTAAGGGTGATAACACAAAACACATATCGCCAAAGTTGTTCTACAATCAGCAACAACATACCCTTCTCAAGATTCAAGTGAATCAAGTAAGGTCTGAGGAGAATGTGGCAGATTTGTTCACCAAATCACTGCCTAAGGCCACATTTGAGAAACATGTGAAAAACATAGGAATGCGAAGACTTTCCAAGCTCACTTGATTAATGTAATGATCAGGGGGAGGTGTAGACGTCAGGGGGAGTCTAACATACACATGTCATTCTCAAATGTAGAAGGTGCGTTGTGCTCTTTTCCTTCGACCAAGTTTTATTTTTGTCCCACAGAGTTTTTATTGTTACTTGGCAAGGTTTTTAGTGAGACAACAACTCATGCACCATTTCGTCTTTGACTTGGCACAAGGGGGAGTGTTAAAGGAAAAGCACATTATGTGCCTTCGTCAAAGAAACAGACGAAGACGGAATCAAGCAATTACAAATCACAGCTCAATCAGCATTTAGTATCATCAATGTAATTCATATTTCCGTTGTAATCCTATCTCTATATAAAGGGGTTATGAATGAAATGAGTAGACCAATTCCAATCCATTTGTACTTTTACATGATATTAATTTTCATGATATTTTGAAAGCCAATTGAAATAGCTTATGACATGTATAACAATTTATGATATTAATTTTCATGATATTTTAAGTAGAAATTTGTTGACTATTGATAATTCTTTTACTAATTTTACATGAAAATACGAATCTATTATTTGACTTTCTTTAGAATATTATTAATAACTTCACATGAATTGTGGAAAGAATACAATTTTTGGAAACATCTTAATTTGTTGAGAAATTATTAACAAGAGTTGTTCTATATGTCACAACATAATTACATGATTAAACATTTAAGGAAATTGTTAAGTTGGTATAGCAATTAATTTCAATTTTAATTTTCAATAAGTCATTAAGACCCATATAACTACAGCATATATGTGAGGTTAAGATGGAGGAGTAATAGGCATTTTTCACTACAATTGCCAAGCATGGCAAGCCAATAGACACTATTTTCTTCTTTCTTTTTTGATGGTTGGAACCCATTGAGAGGTTAAGCTCCAAGAATGTACATGAGGCTTTGAATTTGCCTTTTAAAAAAAAAAACACCATTTGGTGGTGATAGTTTACTCTGCTACGACATTATAATTTACAAACCCATATATTCAACTTCTATTGATGCACATGATCTCCTCGTTCCCTAGCACAGAACCAGCAGTATGAGTATGGCTGCATCACTCATTTGTTACATGTCTGGCAGGAGAATTTACTTGCCGTTTAGGGAAGAGGAACCCAAGGCTGCCTATGTAAGGCTGCAATTAATGGATCACAATTAAGTAAGAACTTAGTCATTTGACACTAAATCAATCACTTCAATACCATATATAAATCAATTTTTCTGGACATGTTAATCTGCAGATCGATCAATATATACATACATCCAATGCATTATGATGTACTCCTACATCAAAATGGATCAATGTATGTATATATTGATGGATCTGCAGCTTAACATGCAAATTACTCGAAAAATATATGTCTTGTATAAATGATATGGAACTCAATGCATACCACATTCTCCCAGTCCATGTATTTGGCCACACGACTTGGAAGAATCTGAGGTTGATAAAAGTTGCAAAGAAATCTAAAATTAATCAGTAGAATTTCATGAAAACAAAAAAAATTAACAAGTTGAGGAACATTCCTTGCGCATGGGAGCAAGTCCTCTTAGTTCAATTTTCCCACACCACTCATTTCTATAATAGAATAAATTTCTATGAGTAATTGTAAATGTCTCTCAAGTTTTCCCTCACCTAGCCCTTTCCCCCGTGCTTTCTCCTTTTCCTCATCCCTTAATTTACAAAAAATGCATCTCAAGTTTAAAATGGATCTATGAGTAGTAAGGAAAGAAATGAAGCAACTATGAAGTAAAACTGGCATGGGAAACTATTTATAGAACTTTGGGCGACACAATCAATGGGTTAAAGTTGAAATTTTCAAATTTCAAGCGAAAATAATTGAAGGTAAATTGAAACAACTTACGACATACATCTTAACTTTTGTGATATTTTAGGTACGCGTTTGTTGAATTTCTGACAAATCATTTATTGATTTCATGTGAAAATGCAGAGCACAAACAAAAACAAAATGGCAATTAATTTTAAAATAAAAACTATAGTAAAAAATTAGATAAGTAATAGAGATATAGAGATAAATATTTAAGTAGATTCACGTGACAATACACAGTAGCAATTGAAACAACTTATGACACATCTTAACTTTCACGATATTTTAGGTAGGTATTTATTGAACTATGGCAAATCTTTCACTAATTTCACGTGAAAGTTCTAAGCACCAACAAAAAGAAAATGCCAATTAATTTTATAATAACATATCATGTACAGAATTGATGAACAATAAAGACAAATATTTAACCGGTTTTACATGAAAATATAGTGTAGTTGTTGAAAGCCAATTGAAACAGCTTATGACACATATTTTAACTTCACTATAATTTAGGTAGACGTTTGTTTGACCTACTGACAAATGGTTTACTGATTTCATGTGAATGTACAGAGCACCAACATAAAGAAAAAACCAATTAATTTTAAGGGCAGCCGTACCAGCTCTTCTTTAAAAAAAAAAAAAAAATTCAGGTAAAGAATTGATGAACTAGAGACAAATATTTAACTAATTTCACAAACATACAGAATAGCAATTGAAACTGCTGTTGACCCACATCTTAACTTTCACAACATTTTAGGCAGACGTTTTTTGACTACTGACAAATCTTTTACTGATTTCACGTGAAGATGCAGAGTGAAATTGTACCAGGCATGGTTTAACTCCATCTATCGATGTCATCATTGTTATGAGCAATAAAAAAAATAGTTTTAAGAAGTTAGGAATGATATTGGGTCTCCGATGAACACTTAGGATTTTTATTCCGATCCCAACAAGTTGACCCATAATGACTGGAGCAGTCGATCCCAATGCAAACTACAAAACTAAATATTATGGAGGGTAGTATGGAAAATAGGCTTGTGGAAAAGCTTTAAAATTCCTCAAAATGGGTTGATCAAATGTGAAAAAGTTTCTAGAAATATTTTTCCACGAGCTTCTAGTCAGTATGACTCAAGGACTCCTACCTTATATTACTTTATATAAAACTTTTTATTTCTTATGTTGAAACAGTAATGGTCATGATGAATAATAATATGATAGTTTACTAAAGCGTGTATGTAGAGAACCTGTTTAAGGGTATTTCCAATGAATAATCGGGGGGATGATCAACTATTTGGCAAAATCAAACTGGTCCAACAAAAGGGCCTTGAGTGTTAAACAGCGACAAGCGTGGCCCGTGGCCCGTGGCCCACCATTGTACCGATACTGTCCCAGCTTAACCACTCGATAGGTGTTGGGTTTTAATCACAAAAGACCTCAGTACAATTGGGTGAGATCCACCCATTTATAAGTTATATTTTATTTGTCACTTTTCCAATGTGGGATCTTTCCTCTCCAACACGCCCCCTCACGCGCAACCTAGCTTTAGGTCTGCACGTGAAATCAATTAACAATGCAATTCCCACATTGGAAATTGGGACACAAGTCTCATATCGGAGACTTGGCCAATATAATAATAAATTAACAATCCAATTCCCACATTGGAAATTGGGACACAAGTCTCATATCGGAGACTTGGCCAATATAACAATCCAAGGCCCACATCGGACACTTGGTAACAATCCAATCGGAATTTTCCAATGGCAATATAAGGAACCCAAATTCGGGCCCATGACAATTAGAGACGCAATTGGAGAGAGACCCGCTCTGATATCATGTTAAACAGCGACAAGCGTGGCCCGTGACCCACAATTGTACCGATACTGTCCCAACTTAACCACCCGATAGGTTTTGGGTTTTAATCACAAAAGGTCTCGGTACAATTGGGTGAGATCCACCCATTTATAAGTTATATTTTATTTGTCACTTTTCCAATGTGGGATATTTCCTCTCCAACAGTGAGTACCTCTTGTGTTGGACCAATCTAGGTCCATCGAATATTTCAATGATCGCCCACTTTGTTTGGGAATATCATTGGACAAGTCTTGTACATAAAGTGAAATCCTTCTGCAACTCAATTACATTGTTTCCTATTGTTCTCCCAATATTTCAAGAGACCCACAATCCCAATTTTCGTTAAGAGTGATTGTTTTTGATATAAACCCGAAAGAAAGAGATTTCTTAGCAAGACAGTCAGTTCTTCAACTGACACAAAGCAGTTACAACTGCAAACACTAATTATACTGTTACCTTGTAAAAGACAGCTGTCTAGGCCCATTACGGTTGAGCTATTCTGCTAGACCCTAAACTCCTCGGCCCATTGAAGTTTTTGAATGGCCTCTAGTCCTACCTTGTCCTGACCAACTTCATTCAGCACCTTAATTGTTTGGTGAGGCAGTTGAGGAATCTTTTCCCTAATTTTCAGTAGTTCCATCCAAACTGTTTACTTGGACACTCTATCCTTTTAGTCTTTGCAGCTCAAACGTTGACAGAAGATCCGGTTACTCAGGCAGATTCCATGGACATAAATCTCTGTCAAGGACAGGGTGATTAATCAGGTCGACTCCTCCAACACTTCAAAAAAAGCCTCATGGTGAGGAACCTTTTCCAAACAAAAAGGAGAGTATTCACAGGTACTTCTGGGCTCCATGGTGCTTTGGATGTCTAGTTCTCCTGCCCATATTGAAAGCCATTCAAGATTTTGGTGACCGTTATTCAGTTGGCGTATGGCGCTGTAGTGCTTCAGATTTGTATCCGTTTTCATTGTTTGCGGATTACACTTTGTGTCATTTGGTTGTAGGTGGTACTCTTTCCTTGGTTCAAAGTTTTTTTCATTAGATTTTATCCGAACAAGGTTTTAATGCACTGTATTTTCTACCAAACGGCTTCTAGATTAGGTTTAAGAGGAGAAGTGAAGACCTTTTTTCACTTCTTCCACTTTTGGTTATAAGTAAATATTTTCGTGAAAGATACAGGCAGTGCAGCTAGTTAGTAGTGACAGCACTTTTGTTTCCTGACTTTCATATTAAGTTGTCGATTGTCATTTTTGACTCTCCTGCACTTATATCCTCTTTGTATCTAAATTACTTATAATGCAATTCCTTCACTCTTCTCCAATAAAATAAAATAAAAAATAAAAAAGAGATTTCTCTTGCATCGTTGAACCGTGAAAAAGACCAATTTCAAAACGAAGTCTTGGTCCAAAACCAAATCAGTTTCCACACATAACTCATTACCGTTCCGGCCCAATGAAGCTTAACTCGATCCGACCCGATACCCGTTTCAAGCCCAATTCTCTTCCATTTCGGCCGGAGTGTCTGTGTTCTCCATTTCAGCGTCAAGGGTTTAACCAAAGCCCTAAACTTTCCTTCAAATGACGAACCTTTCTTCAATCTCTCGGTTCCTCTCTTCCTCAATTCGCCTCAAAAATCACAAGCTCTCAATTTCTCACTTCTCTACTGTCTCGTCGGCAGAGACGGTCTACAATCACCTCCAGAGAAATGGTGGCAACATTGAGAAAACCCTAGCCTCAATGAGGCTCAATTTGGACTCCAAATGTGTAAGTCAGGTTTTACATAGATGCTATCCCACCCAATCCCAAATGGGTCTTAGATTTTTCATATGGGCTGGGGTTCACTCCAGTTATAGGCATAGCTATTTTATGTTCAGCAAAGCTTGTGAATTGTATAGGATTAGGCAAAACCCAAGTGTGATTTTTGATGTTTTGGAGGCTTATAGTGCTGAAGGTTGCTCTGTTAATATGAAAATGTTTAAAGTTGTTTTCAATATGTGTAAAGAAGCTAGCTTGCTGATGAGGCTTTGAGGGTTCTGAGGAAAATGCCGGAGTTCGGGTTGCGAGGGGATAATGTAGTGTATAATGTTGTTATAAGGTTGTTTTGTGATAAGGGTGATTTGGATATGGCGGAGAGCTTGGTGAAGGAGATGAGCATGGTGGAGCTTTATCCGGATTTGATCACATACATGGTGATGATTAAAGGGTTGTGTAATGTGGGTCGGTTGGATGATGCGTGTGGGTTGTTTAAGTTTATGAAGGAAAATGGTTGTTTGCCTAATGTTGTGGTGTACTCGGCCCTTCTCGATGGATTCTGTAGGTTTGGGGATATGGAGAGAGCCTTGAAGTTGTTAGAGGAGATGGAGAAGGAAGGTGGGGATTGTAGTCCTAATGTAGTAACATATACGTCTGTGATTCAATATCTTTGTGACAAGGGTCGGTCAGTGGAGGCATTGCTTGTTTTGGACCGAATGGAAGTTCGTGGTTGTTTACCAACTCGCGTCACGGTTAGTTCTTTGATCACAGGTTTTGTTAAGGAGGATCAAGTTGAGCAGGCTTATAAGTTGGTTGATAGAGTTGTTGAAAGTGGAAGTGTTACAAAAACTGATTGCTATAGTTCTCTTGTTGTGTCTTTGGAAAGAGTCAGAAAACCCGAGGAGGCAGAGAAAGTCTTTAGGACGATGCTTGATAGTGGGGTCAAACCAAACAGTTTGGTGTCTACCATTATGTTAAAAAAACGTTGTTTGGAGGGACGTATGGTGGATGCATATTGCTTGTTTGATGAACTTGAGAAGATGGAATGCTTATCTTCTATTGATTCTGATACTTATTCTATTCTTTTAGTGGGGCTTTGTCAGCAAAGACACTTAGTGCAGGCTGCAAAGCTTGCAAGGGTAATGCTGAGTAAAGGAATTAAACTAAAAGCTCCATATGTTGATATTATAGCTGAGGTCCTGATGAAATCTGGAGATGAGGAGTTACTTGAACAATTGACAAGAAATGGAAGGTGACATTGAAGAAAAGATAATATTCAACTGTCTCCTTGGCTCTTGTTTGTTAAGAAACTGGCTCTTGTTTGTTGACCTGGGTGCTTCAGCTGTAGAAGAAAACAATTCTTGAGTTGAGTTGGTAGTATTTGCAACAAACGAGTACTTGTTCCAATCTGGCAGAGAAAATAATTACTGGAAGTGGAAGTGAATAAAGGCAGATCCTGGTAAACATTGAATTCATTTGATTTTGTGTTATTCTAAATTATTCATCTATTATCTGAAAGCTATCTCAATGGCATAACAAATACTGCTCATAAGTTTTAGGATTTTGCTCCACAATCCTAGTTAAATATATCACTCCACAGGTCATAGTTGCTTTTTAACAAGTAAACTGCATAGCTCTGTTTATATTTTGTGGTTCATTATTTGCTTTCAGTTTTTGTGTCATGTAAGGGAGTGGAGTTGAACATAGTGACTGCTGATATCCAGATGCAATTATGTCTTTTATATTCTTCATACCGTGTATGTAAGAGTATAACATAGGTTTTTTGCTAGCATAGATAATGGCAGTCTCATTTCTTGGTGATCTGTGATTGTATGTTGCAGTTTCTGTTGGGTGGTTTTTTTTTCTCTCTTATAGATGCACTTCTTTACATATGTTTTTCTTTTCTTCTTTGCTTTTATGGATTCAAGGTCATGAAGAGGTTATCCTTTCAAGTATCAAAGCACTTCAAGGTTTTTCTCTTTGTGCACCTTGTGCCTGTACTGCTTTTCTGCCTCTTTGTGCGGAATGCATCTTTCTAGCACCGACTTCATTTACATAAGTTTTTTCTCACCCTGATAGATCTACTGGTTAAGATGACATAATTATAAAAGCTGGACTGACTTTGAGGTAGCTTATTGAATTGGTATAGATTGTATAGTTGATAAATAATGAAGGAAAGCCATGCACATCTACTCTGGTCTGTTAGCCTAATTGCAGAAAATTTGATTGAGTCAGAAAATCTGTTAGCATTCATCTATTCATGAGCTTTTTCTGTTTATTGTTAATAGTTTTCCTATATGTATTGTTGAGACTTGACATTATATCTCATACTGGGAATGTAAAGTCGTGCTTACAAAAGGACTTGGGGGTCTCTCCAGCCATTGCCAATTGGGTTCAGGTTGGATGCATAAATCTCTTCATGTATTTTAACCTGTTTTCTGAAGTTCAATATCTTGGTGTCAAGTCATTATCACTGTCGTTGATCTCAAATCACGAAATTACATGGCTAACTAAGATAGAGCATTAGAAGCACTGTGCTGAGGTTATTTCAATACATAAGCTTGTGATGTTGATAGATCAAACCATTTTTCTCCTATTTCTTTTAGGGAGGGCAAAAATATCTAGCCAGGTACCTGCCACCCACCCTCAACTTCCCCCTTCCTGCCTCCCTTATAGGGAACAAGAGAGCGAGGATGAAGGACAGCTGAGCTCTATGGGTGGGTACCCATTCATTATTTTTGCCAATTCTACTGTTTTGGCTCATAGTTCAACTTCAAATCACTGCTTGTGGTCATAGGATCATAGTTTGGTCATATCCTTGTTTTCATATGATGGATAAATACCTAATTATAAAGTATATGGTTAACTTTTCATTCCAGGCTATATCTGACTGTTAGGGGGATATAATCTTCTTCCAAAGCTTAACAACCAATTGATTGATGAGAGAACTCTATTTATTGGAATTGTTTTGGAGCTTACAGCACTTGGTGCTGCTTATCATGGCAAGCTGGAAACTCTTCCTGATTACATTTTAATCTTGGTCTATCAATTTATAAGATTGTTAGAGAATAAGCATTTTATCTGATGAGAGATGCTCATCTTTCTGCATCTTATTTTTGTGTTTTCAACAATATGGCATGACACTGTTAAAATCAATTTTCTTCTAACATGGGTGTCTCTCTCTTAAAAGTTTATTTCTTTTAGATACTATTATTCTGCTCCTCTTTATCATCCCTCTTTAAATAATTGGAATTTTCAATTTTGGAATTCAAATCACAGAGATAACAAAACATGGTTGTATTTGTTGTCTTAAAATATGAAAAAATCGACCTGGATATAGTTGACCATACAGTACGCTGCTCAATTTCTTATTAGTAAATTTAGTGGAGTGTCACAAGATTTCCCGTTATGGTTCAACCATAAGCATCTCTCACTCTCATTGTGACACCTTGTTTCCATGCAGACAAACCTTTACACTGTGGACTGGATTAGTTTGGAAACCTTAAAAGAACCTGAGAGGGTCTGGATTTGTGGTCCAGGAAGTCATTTAGGAATCTCTGAACGTCATATTAGAAAGTATGCGGGGCCTTGATAAAAGATTTGCATCAAGAAATGGCAATCAGAGTGGTAGTTTACTGAGTCAGTGAAGTTCATCATAAAGTTGGTGAGTTACAATGGGGAGCAAGCTGTACCTCAGTTTGAAGCACCAACAGCAGTACTTGAAGGTTCATCCTATCCAGGTGCTTCTCATCAACCGAAAGCTTCTCTAGTTAGCTACTGGGGCTGTTTGCCTTACTGTTGAATAAGATTGTTGCATGAACTTTATTTTTGGTCATTGGATGATCAAAGCAACTGTATATGAAATCTATTATTTGCCCTCATCATCATATTATGAAACTCCATATCGAAGTCCTGTGTCTATCTTATCTGTTAGAAAGAAATAAATAAATAAATGAAAATCTCTCAAAGGGAAGCATCCAAAATTTTGGTATTTGTAGTATTACTCGGATCAAATATGTGATGATAGATCTTGTGCCACTTAACTGGTAGAAACTAGTCTTGCTTGGTGACACTTTCCATGCTTCTAATCCCACAAATATGGCACTGAAAATGAATAGAGCAAGTTAGGGTAGATACATAGAATATAAAGCAATCAATGCAGAAGCTCCACTGTATCCTAGTCAGATACTGGAAGCTCTGGCTGTGAAAAAATGGACGGTTGTGATGTTGACTGTGGTGAAACTTTCATATCCTAGTTTCTTATAAAAGGTGCATCTTTAATGTCTTAGCTTACTAAGGGGCGGTGGCTTTGTGATGCAAATTTCCATTTTGTTCATCTTCGTGAGGCATTTAGTATTTGGACCCTGTATGATTTTAGACATCAGTGTGGACCTACATTTTTGTCCTAAATGTTGTGGATGATTACATGAGTTTCATTCAGAAGGAGAACTTGACATGATGTTCTTTCGTTTGTTCTAGAATTTGCATCAAAGCCTACTCCTTTAGTGGCCCTTTTGTTCGGCATCTTTATTTGCATTTATATTCTCCATCTTCATCATATTTTTGGTCTCTCCCTTCATCTGCATTACCCAAGGGGGGTAGTCCTCTTTCCTTTTTCAAAGGGCTAGATAGTCTCTTGGTGGGTAGGATAAGACTCCAATTAATATTTAATTTTCAACTGGAAACCACCAACTGTAGTTGTCGTTGTTGTTGTGTGTGTGTGTGTGTTTTTTTTTTTTTTTTTTAATATATATTTTTGATTTTGGGTACAGTAGGTCATTAGGCCAAAAATGGACACAATGCTTCAAGGTTCGAACAACCAGTCGCATCCGAAAGGGGGATGTCCAGGAGAGAACCAGGAGGAGAAGCTAACAATTGAGCCCCAAGATCAGTCTCATGACTCGAGCTAAAGTGAGGATGAGAATATTGCTCTTTATATATGTTGTTCTTTAGCTGGACTGAGAAGGACTCCAGTTTCTCTTGTGGTGTGGCTTTTGTTAACTATCCAAAGGAGGCAAGGTATATTAGACTGAAAGAACTCAATTTAACAAAGCTCTTTGTCACTTTTATCCCTTAAGCAACTTAAATTGCCATGCTGATGAATTTTCACTTTGCTTGCAAGTATAATAATGTAATTCATCTGCTTTCAATGTTGGTAAGAGCTACCTAATCTTAAAATGTTTTCTTTCATAACTAATTTAAGGTCAAGTCTTCCTACTATAAGAAAAAAGAAATTTGACTTTCAAGATTCTCCATTATTTCACATACCTACAACACTAGGACGAGTCATGACGACCTCTCCCACCACTCGTTGGAAAAAACTCTCACCCCTAGGGTGTGTTTGGATAAAGTGGTTTCAATTTCCACATATATTCTCAAATCATGAGAATTAGGATTTCATGATTTTAAATTTCATTAATTGAGAATTCTATGTTTGGATGGAATTGAAGAATAATGCCTATTTTTGAAGGAATTGAAGTCGGGAATCTCCATCTCCAATTCCTTCGATTTTTCTCGTGCATTAATTGCAAATTTCATGGAGTGTCTATCCAAACTGAGGACTTTAGGTCGTGGAATCGTGAAATACCGACTTTTCTTTAAATTCCTCCGTTTTTTCCCTTATCCAAACACAGACTTTTGAAATGTAGTGAGAATTTCATTTAGAAAATTAGAAGAAGTATTCCTTCAGATTATCACACAATTTCGAAGTATATATCTACAACTCCATCCAGCTTGGAAGAAGTATCCAAATTTGAATGGTCCATCTCAATTCGAAATCCTATGCTTAATACCAGCCAAATTACTTTTTTTTCTTTTTGAAATAAATAAAAAATAAAAAAATCAGATACGTACTTTTAATATGACTCAGATTTTTTTCTTTTCTTTCTAATATGACTCAGATTAACAAGAGGATTATATATAGACTCAAATTTGGATTTGAATTTGTAATGCAAGATTGTATGGTAATCTCAGAAGAATATAATGACAAATTCATTCTTGCAAGAAGTATGCAAATTTGTATTGTCAATATCAATAAGAATTTTACGCTTAACGGATATGTATTAACAAGTCAATTTCAATACATAAAATTCATATTAATAAGACGATCACATATAGATTCAAACAAGCTAAGTCTGCCACGAATGTCAAGGTTGTGATTAAAAAAAAAAAAAGTAATTTCTGACTCGAATGAACAGTATGAACAGTTAACTGAACTTTAATATATCTCAATCGAATCAAATCTATATTTAATTATAATTCTAACCAAAATTTCACCTAAATTAAGATATCGTTTTTGTGGACAGACTAAATTAAGAATTTTTCTCGGTATCACAAAAATAATTATGTGATAAAGTTGAAATAAAATAATAATGACCTATTATCCAATATTATGTCGGCAAAACCCCCACCTTTGCCTTTGAAATTTCCAAAACTCCACCAAAAAAAGAAAGAAAGAAAAAAAAGAAAAAAAGAATTTCAAATCCTCCGCGATCCGTCAAATATTTCCACGCGTCAATCCCTCACCGACTCTCAAACCCTCTCTTTTTTTTATGTCATTCCCCGTGACTCTATCCTTTCCCTCCATCCTAACTTCTCGCCTTTTCTATTTCTCTCTCTTCTTTTGCCTCCGTCGGTTTCTCCAAGTTTGTTGAGCGAAAAACAGGTGGGACTAGAATCTCGTGCTATCCTCTCATCGAAGCACTTCCAATTCTCTAGGGTTAGGGTTTTCTCCATATTCTCCAGAATTTCCCCAATCCCTTTTTGATCACTCTATTTCCCGATCCCCCTCGATCGCGTCGCCGTCGTCTCCGCCGCTCTCCGGCCGTCCGATCGACCCTGTTTTCGCAAAACATGGTCGCGATTTCTCCCAGGGTTCACAATCTCTCTATCTTCAACTCGAATCTGCTCCCGATCCTCCATCTCTCTCACTCTTGTCGACGTTACAGGCTCTCTCTCTTGATTCTGTGATTTTGGTGAAGATCTAGGTTTTTTTTTCTTTTTTTTTTCGATGCTAGATATTGTGTGATTGTTGTTTGTGTGTAAATAGTGTGAAAAGCTAGGAGGTTTTTGTGGTGTAATTAGGAGTGATCTGGTTAGGGTTTGACTTGAGGTGCTATGTATATTGAGGAGTTGAAAGGTGGGGAAGGTGGAGAAGAAGTGGATTTAGGGCATGGAAGGGATGGCAGGGGCATCGTGGGGTCGGATGCGAAACGGGTCTTGATCGGCGCGGGGGCTCGTGCCCTGTTTTACCCGACTCTGCTTTACAATGTCATCAGGAATAAGCTTCAGGCTGAGTTTCGCTGGTGGGATAAGGTCGATGAGGTACAATATGCTCTTTCTCATAGTTTTTTGTGTATCGTTGATTTGAATTTTGATCGGATGTGGATTTATTTCTCTAATGCTTTTTCCTGCAATTGTGAATTGCTTTGTAAATATCGGAGCTTTTTTATACATGGGTTAGCTCATGATTTTTTTGTTAGTCAATTGGACTATCTAGATTTTGTTTAAATTCTAACAAATCTTGTTTCAGTTTGTATTGTTAGGTGCGGTTCCATTCCCTACTGATGTGCCTCGCCTAAAGGAGGTCGGAGTTCGTGGAGTCATCACACTTAATGAGCCATACGAGACTTTGGTTCCAACATCTCTTTATCAGGTTAGTGATTCATTTGTTTCAGATACATTCCATACGGTATGCTTGCTGCCGTTTTATTAGGCACCTCCATATTTTGAACTTTCTGCTTAAATTTTGCAGTCCAATGGCATTAGCCATCTGGTGATCCCTACCAGAGACTACTGCTTTGCACCATCGCTGAATGATATATGTCGTGCTGTAAACTTCATTAATGGTAAGCATTCTTGCGACTTGAATTGATTGAATTTGATAAATTTTTCTGTAATGGAGGAGGCATATGTTGGAGTTGCTTGTTGTAATTTTAAATTTAAGGGCATACAAATTTTTTGATTGGCTTCAAAGCAGTACTCAATGTCATATATTCAGTTAGAGGGGGCTGAGGAGTTGTGATACATCTGTTTTTATTTGCTTTGTTATTTTAGCCTATATGCAGGCTTTCCCGAACAATGATTTAACTATATATTTCTGATTTTTTGTTTTGAAGAAAATGCATCACGTGGGACAACAACATATGTTCACTGTAAAGCTGGACGGGGCCGTAGTACGACCATTGTTATCTGCTACTTGGTTAGTGACTCAGAAAAAGTAAAAAAATTAATGTAAGATTGCCAGCTTTTTTATATTTCTTTCTTTTATAGGTCCATCACAAGCAGATGACACCTGATTCTGCCTATGAATATCTGAAGTCAATTCGGCCACGTGTGCTTTTGGCCTCTGCTCAGTGGCAGGTAACTTGTATGATTTATGTTCTCACAGTCTGGGCATGTTCTTCCTGCTTTTGGTGTTTCGAACATGGAATTTTTGTTTTCATTTTTTCCCTTTGTGGCAATGCCCGTCTTCTTTTTTATTTTTAATTCTTAATTTTTTGTAGTAGTTGTTTTATGGGTGATTATAATAATATGGAAACAACTCTTGAGTTGGCTAATATATCTGTCGTAAAATTTTTAAGTTTTATTTTTTCCTTTAGGCGTTGTCTGCGAGTGTAATCTTCTGACTTTTTAAGATGTGGCTCAAGTTTGGGGGGAAAAAAGGTGATGCTTGTGTCAGTAATGTTATCTGAGTATTTGGATCTTAAAGGGAAGACACTGGGGAAAGATTTTTAAAAGAAAAAAAAACTAGGGCATTATATTTGGTTTTGAAGTAACCTTTTGTTTCTAGCTAGAGAGTTCAGTTTCTGCTCCATTTTACATAGTACCAGTTCTGCTCCATGTTAAATAATGTCAATAGTGAATGATATCAATAACAGGTGTTGGAAAAAATAATGATTGTAGCTGCTAATTGCTATTTAGCTAATAAACCTGTGGATATCTAGAATCATTGCTCTGTATTGGAGACATCACGTTGTGGATCTAACTGTACTTCTGAACTCTTCTTTCATTGTTGTTTATGCAGGCTGTTCAGGAGTACTACTATTTCATGGTGAAGAAAGCTGTGGTTTACAGCCACTTGACTAATCTAATATTGAATCCCCCATGTTCAGCTCCCTCACATGATCTCCTTGCATTTGACGAGGGCTCTGTAGTAGTGGTCACTGAATCAGATCTTGAAGGATATGATGCAAATCTCCAGTCTGGTACTGTTGGAAATGAGATATGGGCTGACTTGAGTGTGGTGTATCGGGTTCGAGTAGCTGGTCAGGCAGCTCTCACAAGGATTTCATGCCTGTGGCTCCGTTGCCATGCCCACCAGGAGAGTTCAGCTAAGAAGTTGGGCAGGGAAAGCAGCTGCTCGATTACAGCTGATCATCTGGGAGGCATTAGCGTGGACATACAAGTTTACTGAGGAAAACCGAAGTAATCCGTAAATACATAAAAGAAGTTTGCTAAGTGTTTTATATTTTTCCTACCCGTACATAAAATGGGAAATAACATTATGTTAGGCTCTGCAATAAACTCGGTTTTTCTCCATCCTGTAAAATTGAGTTGGTATTTTACTTTGAATTGAATGAAAGAAAGTAGAGCTTTATGAGTTTTTCACCATGTTCTGTTTCTTTTAAGATTGCACTTCTTTTTTTAATCCGGGTAGTCTCCTGGTTTTCACAGTTATGTGATTTACTGAGCTTTCCGACCCCTTTAGGAGGCCTTCAAAAAGACCGAAACAATCTTATGGGTTATCCTTGTCGGCATGATGGAACAAATGGTATGTGTAAGTTCTGGTCAGTCGCACCTTAAGGATTCCCTCGAGAATACGGAAACCCTCGTCCGACAATCATACATGAAAGAAAAAATTTCATACGTATATTATACGAGTTCTCTACTTTCTTGATCAGCATGTTATCTCTACTTTCTTGATCAGCATATCAATGATAACATGGTTTGTACTGACAATCATTCCTCCAGAATCGCTTTTGGACCAAAAGCAGGTTCCAAAAGCAATCCCAAACTAAGCCCCAGTTTATTTATGTCTTGCCATTGGGGATTCGTAATGGAGCCTCAGTCATTGAGTGGAACACTAAATTGCAGTTCCTGTACATAGTAGTCCCATCGACCACAATATAACTTTGATTTATAATTCTGTTCACCAATTAGTTTTAGTCAATTGCATATACAGAACAAATTCACTGAACAAGTTCAGTCAATGCTTTGTCGTCAAACTGAGGATCATACAGGCTCCTTTTTGCATCCCACAACCTTACGTTGAAGTCCATTCACCTCATTGTTTCCATTTGTTGGCGATGCTGAACTTGTCAAGTAAGGCACTACATGCTTCTTCATATCACTTTTGGAGATTCCAAGATGACCTCCTGAAACACTAATGTACTTGACCCTTCCAGCTTCATCCAATGTTCTCAAACCAATCCAGTCTTCAATGTACAGATCAGTCTGCATAAGAATAAGATAAATTCAGAAGCAAAACTTGCTCAATGTGAAAAAAAAAACAAATCAAAATCTTGGAAACACGAACTTTGATTTACTGTGGCTACTTAAAAAGGTATAGTATTAGTATGACTAGGTCTTGAATTTTTTTTTTTTTTTGGTTGAACAGAGGGATAAGAGAGGCAATGAACCTCCTTAACGCCTCAAAATTTATTTAAAGAAAGCTGAAAGAGATACAAGGAGAGGTCTTGAAATTATCTCATTTTTAGTTTCTTTCTCAACACACGGATAATTTCACAAGAGAATTTGTTAACTCACTTTAACAATATCAATTGTATTATTACCTGCTCTGGACCTAGGATTGAATTGAAGGCACCATCTGGGTAATATCCAAACCACGAGGTTTCTCTGGGTACCAAAACATTGTCTTGCTCAAACTGTGGATAATACAAAGATGATACGATATTCTTTAGTTAAAGTAAATGATTCTTGAAAACTAACAAGAGATTTAAGTATATATTGTTATCCAACTTACCATAATAAGCACCAGGTTTTCTAAGCTACTAAATCTTTCCTTATAAGTGGAGTTTCTCTCATCAGGGAGTTCATTGTTGAGTTTTGGAAGAAATCTACACCTCCCTAAATAATCAGTCATATCCTGGAAACACACATTGGTGAGTCAGATGCTTAGGATAGCCATCATCATAAGAAAACTGAGATAATTATGCAAGGTGTAAAAGAATATAAATGCATATGTAACTATCATTATATGACAATTGGAAAATTGAGTCATGAAAGTGCTGCTTCATAAAGTGTACTCTATCCCATATACCCAGTGAGCACAAACAACTTTGTTTGAAGTTAATTGCAAGTCAATAACAAAAGGGAAGAAGACAAATAAGCAGGCTGTAAAATAATTTCAGTGAGCTTATGATTGCAAGGTTACTTGTATGTATTGATTCTATAAGAAAGTTGCTGTAAAAAAGCCTCATTAAATGTCTCCAATTCTCCAACAAAGTTAGCCACTCACATTTGGCAATTTAATATAACCACTGGGAGCCAAGTGTTCCTGCAAATTCAAATCAAGATTCAGAAAGGTCATGCCTCACCAGAAATATACTGAAGAGAATGTAATTTGACACCACGCTAAAGATGAAAGAATTAGCACAGGATGCATACTTGGATATAGTCACTGTAGATCTTCCCTTTGATTAGCTTGTTTGCAATAATGCAAAATATGCCAGACTGCAGAGGCACAAAACGAGTTCAGGAACAAAAGCAAGTCAGCAAAATGACATATAAAAAAGGTCACAGATGTCAGAATTTCAGGGTTCCTCAGCAGTTATTTTTTATCTGTGTTTTTTTATATGGCCATTATGATTGAAATATGTGCATTATCTACAAAGTGAAAATACTTCATATAGATATCACTTGAAGGTTGGCACCTTCAGTATGATTGGTGGAAATATTTGTTGGAGGTGCCACCTTTTAAGTGGACAATCATACAAGTTTTCAAAGTATTCTGTTATGTTATGCAGGCAAGGCATTGCAGAAAATGCTGATCCATTTTTTTATTAAAAGCACAAATTTTCTCATACTTGTTGAACCAAAGTTTACAACCCCCATGTAACACCCCCAAGCTTGTCCCAAATTCCCAGGTGAGGAAATATCAAAGCTCATATACCAGAATTGAATGATGTGAAACTCTACGCCCTAAGTCGGTCCAATTGTAGGTACTCTTTTAACCAGAAGATATTTCAGCAAGTCAAATGCATTAATTTATATAGTGACTCAAGAGCCATAAAGATAGTGCAATACTTACACCACAGAGAGGTACAGAAGCAATACCCGCATGAGGTCCTCCTAAAGAAATAAGGTTTTTAACCTGCTCCAACAAATAGAAAAAATAAAACTTTTCATGTTGTAATTGGTAAGTATGCACCTGTGAGAAAATCATGAGAGAGAGAGAGGATTTGAAATTATTTCTCTTAAATTGATTGAGCCAAACCTTTACATTTGTTCAACCATTGAAGACCATTCAGAAATCATGCACATAAACTTCTGGCACAAAAAGAAAAAAAAGGCAAATCCTAGGAATGATAACAATAGGAAAGAAAAGGCTATAACATTGGTTGACTTGGATTTTTTTTTCTTTTAAGACCCATAGATAAATCCTATTAACTATAATATCACATACAATCTGAACAAATCCTAACAACTTACCATTTCACGTGCATTATCAGATAAGTTTGATAGGATGTAGCTCAATAAGTGTATGATAACTAAGGTTCAACCACAATTACAATAGCAATTCCTGTAGTTAATTGAATGAAATAAAAAGTTGGAACTTGCAGAGTTGCTTGAATCATGTCTTACCGGAGGTCCATTGTCGCAAAATTCTACAACACCTCGGCCTATCAAATTACCCTGTCAAATTAAAGAAAGTATGAGAAACTACCGATCTTGACAACCTTGTACTTCACATAAGCATGACTGACTTGATAAAATCCATTCACTGGTCCAAATCAGACAGCGATTTCTTTCTCATTTTTTTTTTTTTTTTGGGTACTCAAGACAGCACTTTTATTAGAACACATAAGCCTACCCAACTCGGTGCAATGTGAGAGACGACACATTGCATATATTGGATACAGTTTTGAGGTTTTAACTTTTGATTGCAGTCCTATTGCATATCAATCAACTTGTTGGAAACTTGAAGCGTACTGTATCAAAATATGAGTTACCAGAAAAGGCTGATCATAACAATTACCTGGGAGAGCCCAACAATGTTGTAACCTTGTCTGAGTTCTTCCATTTCTTTAACCTAAGGTTACAATTGCAATCAACGTTAAAGGTGACAGAAACTTCCAAAGCCCAGGCCAGCTATATATGGTAACTGAGAGAGCTTACTACCTTTTCACACACAATTCTGGTCTGCAAACATGTGGGGAAAAGTTCAAATTAGAAAATGTATATAACAATATCATTTCAAAGATGGAAGACCTTGTTTTGCAGTTTACCTGTTCCTCGAGAGGCACAAACCAGGAATCCCATGTTCCAGCCCCAACTTCTCTGAAAAAAGGTGTTAAAAACAAGCATTACAAGTAGAATAACTAAACTGACATGTAAAAGATGCCTAGAAAAGAACTGAGAAAGACAAAAACTCATCTGGTCAAAGATACTTAAAAGAAGAGACCTCAATAACCATGTTAATCATATTTTTCATCTTGTTCTATAAAAGTTAAGTGGCAATACTAGTATTATATATTGCAGTAATCATATAGATCTAACTGTTTAATAAGCATACTAGATCAGAATTTGAATCAGAACATATTTCAAAATTGTTAAAAGCAAAGTGATGCATGAACTGCTAGAAATTATCTCTTGCAGAATATAACTTATGACAATCAGAAGATAAGCAGATTCGATGAAAGAATGTACTTACATGCAATATCCTTCAGCACCCGAAAAGTCCCTCAGTTGCTCCGTAAACTGTTTAACTCCTCTATTGGCGCACTGATCTCCAATGCCTGTCATGATGAAGCATCAGAAGTGGAGCAGAGAAAAAAGAAATGTATAGAACTTATCAGTTAAACTGGTATTATGATAAACTTGACACCTATTCCAAGGACGTAAACCATCAGAATCAGGATGAGAGAGAGAGAGAGAGAGAGAGAGAGAGAGAGAGTGGTGCACTCAAATTTATAAAACATACATATACTTTACAATCTCAAAACAGTTATGCAGATTAAGGGATCTTGGTGCAAACTTATCCCGGTGAATGAAAATAGTCAGCTGCAGTCAGATGTTGCATGTCGAGGAAGCAACAGCATATAACAACACCCATGCTGCTGTTGGTTTTATTCCTCAGCAGTTAAAATTTCAAAATTCACCACAATGTCAGCCTTTTTCAACGGAAATTTTCTTTTGATGAACCTTCACATTGATTCTATAAATTCAAAGTTCATCACAAAATCATCCTTCTTAGTGGTCAAACTTCACATTGATTTTATGACTTCTTTTCTAATGTTCAATTAAAACACAGTAAAGAAACAAAAACCAACCCATATCTCACGTGCTCCTCCAAATTAGAAGCATATAGGATACAACTTGGGACAAAGTTATGTACTCTATCTATAAGGGGATAGGTGAACTGACTGGATTTAATTGCTTGATCATCTTCATGTTAACGGTTGAACTAATCTCAATGCTTATAAATGATACTTTTTCACAACAGACAAAAATTCGAGTTTGCAGAAAATAAACCAGAGACCCGCTTCATGAATTCTTTTCATATTTAGACGAACATATGCTACATGTATATGCATCCTGATAATTGGACGCATTAGTGTCTACATGAACCCCTTCAATAACACATGAAACTTATTATTAGTTCTTAAAACCTTCTCTAGTACAGCAAATCACACCAATGAGGCTGCAATACCATACATTAATCAACACTTGTGGGATCATATAAATAAAACAATAATATCCAGAACCCAGATCATACAAGCAAAACCCAGATACACAAACATATTCATACACAAAAAGATTGATTCTTTAATAAGAATAACAGCTAATGAACTACTAAGAAATAGAGCCCAGAAAATTACCATGGAGTACAATGAAGGGTACTGAAACTGAACATGGGATGAACACAAAAGCCAAGATGAAGACGAAGCCAATGGAGGAGAATGAATTAAACTCCATGATCGTATTGGGTGCTGTTATCTCTGAAAAATTCTTAAACTTTTTTTCTACACCAACCAGTCTGTGCAAGAATTAAGTATTTACAGTAAAGAATTGATCTTTGACAATAGTAGTGACAACTGGCGGTGTGGTATTGGTGGAGACGAAGCAGAAAACACGGAGGCACGTAGGGCTGAGCCACCGCGGACTCTTGCAGGTCCTACCGTCCTAGGCTCCTAAGTTGGACTGTTGCGCATCTCAGAACTTATTGAGGAAAATCAAGGTTGCTTGTTTGAGTAAACCAATACCCACCCAGAAATAAAAGTCACCAATGGGAATTTGTCATTATTTGAGATCAGAATATCAGATTGTCTACTTGGTTTTGTTGGGTGCCGGTTACACCAGGATACTATCTTGGCCGTTGAAAGGGAGAGGAACAGCTAGGATGATGCCACGTCATCACTTGTGTGGTTGTGGTGAGATGAAAAAGTTGGATCCCTAATTTAAAATAAATTAATGGATCATTCTAAAGTTAGGCTGGTATGGCGATCTCATTTGCATTAGAAAAGGCTTTCATCTCATTTTCAGTTGAAAGTATTCAGTGTACCAACGTACACTTACAATGGGCGGTTGGATAGAGAAAAAATTGTTATTAAAAAAAAGATTGTCTATAAATATTAATGGTTGAAATCTGTTAAATCTGTTAGTTCACTTGCACTATCAATGCATAGAATAATTTTTCATTTTTCACAAGTTGGAAATTTGGAATTATGAATATCCGACTTAAGCACGTCTCATGTTTCCTTAAACATGTGCTTAACCAGGCGATGGTGGGAATTTTGGTTTCATTTACATCTCATGTTGGTTGGTGAGAATGTCAGTTATCGTTAAGTGGTGATAGGATTTGTCAGTTGGTTGGTGAGGTTGCCGGTCGGTCAATGAATCTCCGGTCAGTAAATGAGATTGTCGATAGCTCAATGAGATTATTGGTCAATCAATGAGATCACCGATCAATCATTGAGGTGGCAGGTTGGTTCTCTAAGTTGCTGGTCGATCAATGATGTGGTAGTGGCTGGGGTTTTTCAGTTGGCAATATCATATTCTCTAAAAACACCTAAAAACTATAGATAAGGAAATGTATCTGACATTTGCTATTTTATAAATTCTTTTTTGGGTTTTTGTCCATTTACCCCATTTTTAGAGATTTTTTTCCCACTAACCCCATTAAGTTTTTTTAATTCTCTCTTACCCAATATACTCTAAGGGAGTATTTTCTAATACCCCATTAAGATTTTTTTTTTGTTTTTAATTTTTTTTTTTTAATACCATTCTACCTCTAACCCCTTTGTTACTTAGAGAGAGAGAAAATGGAAGAGAGAGAAACCATAGGAGACTTCGCCGGAGCCCATCACCGGTTGCAGGATTCTGGTCACCGGTCGCGGGCCTCCGCCCACCGGAATTTGCTGAAAATCTCACCGGAAATGTTTTTTTGCCCCCAATAGACCTCTATTGCCCCTATTGCCCACCAATAGACGTCTATTGCCCTGATAGTCTATTGTCCCCCAATAGACGACTATCAGCCGTATATTGCCCCCCAATAGACGACTAACAGCCATGTATTGCCTCCTAATAGACGTCTATTGCCCTCTAATAGATCTTTCGTTAGTCGACATAGGAACTAATGTTCTTAAATTTAGACAAATAAAATTTTAATTAAAGAAAAAAACGAAGAAATTATATCAATTTCAAAATGTCTATTGCTCCCCAATAGACAATAGACATTCAAAACTTTTTTCCCCTCTGTCCCATTACTTAAAAAAAAAAAAAATTGGGCACATAGAAAATGCTTTGGGCACCCAAGTCTTCTCCCTCTTTTCCCTTCGCCGGTTGCAGACTTCGACTGTGAGACATGAAGAGATGGATGCCCCAATTTCTTGATTCTGTACCTTGTGGAAGCTCGCTTCGCTACAGTAGCCGAGGCTGTTGAACTGGTTGGCAACAGAGGAATCAGGAAGCGAGGTCGGAAACGATGACGTTTAGGCGATGAGGTTGAGGGATTGGCCGCAGATCAAGACTAAATTGGCCAACCGGAGTTCTGAAGCGAGTTTAGGGATGTTTCCGACGAGCTTTCCATTTTGTTTTTGGATGAGACGACGCCAGCTCGTTCGCCACAGACAGCCTCAGAGTTCGTCGTCGTCGAATTCAGTCTAGGTAAGCTGGACTTGATCGAAACTGGGAATGGAAGAGAGAGAGATAGAGATTGTATGCTTTGCTGGAAATGAAAGCACAGAGATCAAGACCGACGACTCCATCGGGGCGAGGACAACGACGACTCGGAGCGAGGACAGCGGCGACTCTGAGAGAAGAGGAACGATCTGACAGAGAGAGAGAGAAACCGGATCGGATGAGGAGAGAAATAGAGAGTGGCAGTGGATGTAATTAATTAATTGAGTTAAGGGCAAAATAGTCATTTAGTGTTAAATTGGGTAAGTGGAAACAAAAACCTGTTGCTGGGGTAAGTGAGATCATTTTTGTTTATTTTGGGGCTTTGGGTCAATGACCCTTCTTTTTTAAAACAACCTACCAAACTTATTTTACGTCTATTCTAGATTTGAAAAACGAAAAATTTAGTACCAAATGCACCCTTTCTAATACACTATATCCATGTAAGATACAATTGTACCCATGAATTTGGTTCGAAGAAAATGCATGTATATTGATAAATTGATTATCTCATTAAATGAACTTAGCTACATATGACCATTTCATCTAATAACATAAGTTTTATTTTTATAATAGAAGTCATATGTTATCTACTCTATAGTTCATGAATGAGTCCAAACAGAAAAAGAAAAAAAATTAATGCAGTGCATGGGTACGCCATTCTGTAGGTGTAAGTGTAGTGGAGGTTTATGGTTTGGGAAGAATTAATGGTGGTGGAGCGGTTTGCCGTCCATTGCAAATCATAACTGACATGAGGCAGAGCGATGGTGCAGGTATCAATCTAGTGGCATGGCGGCGGCTATTCACTGTCCAATGGCAGCTCTTTGTCGAAGAATTATGGGTAGCAAGGGCTTCCTTTTGTTTTTCTATGAGAAATTTTGTTTTATATATATACGTAGTTTAGTTTGTTGGTTAGGTTTAATGAACCCTACTCAATTGATATGGTTCAAGGGTCTTGGTCACGTTGCTGTGCCTTTTCAAAGGCGTTATTTTTGGGAAGTACGGTTTATTTTATCAATGCGATACTCAATTGCTCTTATATGTAGTCTGATGATTTTGGAACACAGTGCGAAAGAGAGTTAAGTGGCAGCATCCTGATATGTTGGCGTCGTGATTGTATAATGACACAGTTACCTTTCATGTATTGTAACTCAGGGATATGGGCAGGGGCGGATGCACATAGAGCCCACCTTAGACATTTGCTTAGATTGGATTTTTGAGTTTACATAGATTTGGTATAGGCAAGCTATGCGAAAATGGCAGAAATATGGCAAAAATGGCAGAAATATGGCAAGAATATGGTAAAATAGGCCATCTTGGTACTGAATATATCCTTAATAAGTTTGGCATAGGCAAGCTGTATATGTGAAAATGGCAGATATAAGGCAAAATGGCATAAATATGATAGAAACAAGCAAAATAGGCAAGCTTTGTAGGATATATTGACCTACTAAATATATCCTTACTATTTACTTTGAGTCTTGCCTTACATAAGAAACATTTCTGAATCCGCCCCTGGGTATGGGGCATGAAATTTTGTTAGAGATTGTGGTCTTTTGACTCATACATATCATTATAGATTGCGATAATATTATATGACGTGACATTGAGATTATAATCAATCATTTCAATGCGTTATAATATTTTCGTCCATTAATATATTTTTTCTCTAAAAAAAAAGTGTTTAAGGAAAACTAAATTGAGAGAGAATTGAGTTGTGTTTTCACTGATAATCGGGTCCTCTTTATATAAAGGATTACAAGACATAGATACAGAGTTGTGCAATTAATCGGATATTTATGAATATCTCTAATTTAAAACCCTATTACAACTAGGTTAAATAAGTTAGAATTTAGGCCAAACACATATTCTGAATTTACTTGAACAAGAAGAACTTTTTAATACAAATATGATTCAACATCATCTTAAAATTGTTAGCCATATTAATATTTACGTACTTATCCATTCCAAACAACAGTCATTGAGAGATAATAGGTAACAGATTCCGCATAAGATCAAATAGGCACAAAAACCCTAATCACAATCAGTCACAAGTTCACAACTATGGGCCCGGGATTCAAACTCGCAGCTGCTTGCTTAGCCAGCATCGCTTGCCTCTCGGTCATACCCCTCGTTATCTGGCCATTAGCTATGCGACTACTCGAGCACTTTCATCCCGAGTTCAGGGTCGACTCGGCCTTAATTTCCTCACTCAACACGACCACCCCCGCCGAGCTCACCGCCACGTGGGACGTCACCCTCGTCGCCATAAACTCCGACGACAAGCTCATCGTTGACTACGACGTCGTCCAGGTGTGGCTCTACTACGGCAGGTCGACCGAGGACAAAACATTCGTCCTCGCAACCACGATTCTGCCTCCCTTTGTTTTGAACCCCACGAGGAACCAGACCAGACTGAGTTTCAAGCTCGCGACGCTGAGGGCTTACGTGGGAGATGACGTAGTGAAGAACATAACCGAAGCAGGGAGGGTTACGACGGCGTTCGGGCTCAAGGTGGTTTCTGAGTTTAGGCTTCGGATGAATGGGGTAAAAAAAACACAGAGGGTACCAATCGGTTCTTCTGCAACGAGGTAATTTTCGGGTTTTCGACGAACAATCAAACTAGGAGTGATTCTGTTACAGGTCAGTCAAAGGCATGCGAGAACGTAGATTACAGTCCGAAGGGAATTCAGCCGCTGAGCAGGTTGTGGTAGTTTAGTACGTAGTATACAAATTTGTGACATTTATTAGAAGAACTTCTATTTGGGTTTTAACGAAATTAAAGCATTAATTTCTTCTATGTGAATCAGTGGCAGTAATGTAATCCAAAGAAACCATAACTACTACTTTAACAGATCAGTTGAGGGCATGCAAGATCAGTTAATAGCATGAATAGACTTGATCCTGTTAGTGTTAAATTTAGTAAGACGGTGACGCACTAGCTAGCATGCTTTTAGTTCATTTAGTTGTCTGAGAACCTCTTACACGACAGCTTGCTCTTTGCTCATTCAGTTTGGATGTTAAACAATCTTTTGAACTTTTCTACAGTCAATATTGTGAAAGCTTTGGACGTCGATCAATATTGTAGAATTGTCATTAACATCAATATTATGGAACCGTTGTTAGTGTTAATTAAGTAGGATTGCTATGTATCTTTACGGACTCCCGCCCTATAACTTAAATAGCGTGAAATGTTAGCTACTTAACATATGTTATATATATTTGGCTCCTTAATGAGGATCTTGTAGTTGGCACATGACAGTGAGGAAAAATTGGAACCAAGGCCTCTCGACAATGTATATGGGAGTCGTTAGCAATGACTTCCGGTCCAATTGGAATGAATATTATTGACGGCTTCTATCCGACATTGTGAAGGAGAAATATACATATCATGAGTCGAGTGAATACAAACTATAACAAAATTCTGCTTTGTTGATCAAACATCCATATATAGATGATTTAACGGTTGATGCTGCCAGATCGATCGATTATTACCATGCAAGAACTCAATCAGGCCGTCAATATCACTCAACATGGGTGTGGTTTTTGTTTTGTGATTAACATGGGTGTGGTTTAGTATGGTAGAACAACTCTTTATTGTTACATATCCATTCAGTTTAAAGTTGATTAGTATGTATGACAACAATAGGTTAGCTGAAAGAGAAGAGGTAATGGGTTCTGCATAGGACTGAATAAGAGTATGATAGGCCTTACGCTTTGAGGAACATCACCGAATAAACAAAGGTATTTGCCAGGTCCCTTACAAGTTAGAACTATCTTTGGATGGTGAGAGGTCCCGACTGGGATTGGTACCACCGCACCAAGACCAAATTTGTGTTTCCGCAAACAATGAAACCATGGTTACTTTAACAGATAGGTTAGGCCATGCATGATTAATAACCACAGAACAATTTGTGTTAGTTTGGTCAAAGGCGTGCCCTTTTTCTCTGGTTTACATTCTACCGAGGTTGTTTATTACACCAGTAAGCTTATGGTTTCTCAATCCGTGATTCATGGAATGCCTGTGTCCAACACATAAATCGCCATGTAAACATCATGGCTCAAACAACAAATGAAGATGACATCAGAGAGCAAATACATTTATATCTAGAAAATGTCATGACACGATGGAGATTCACATATAAGAACAAAGAAAGAAAAAAAAAAAAAAAAAGACAATCTCATCATTTCGTGTAGATCTCCTTTGGGTAAATGTTACAAAACTGGCTGTAATAGGTAATTGAAAAGAAAGTACACTCTCCGTCTGAAGTCATAATTTCTAATAGACATTACTTTACAGCAAATCTAACACTCAAAAGAAACTATAATTACATATATTCCTGAACTTCGACTCTCTATCCCAAGTTATATGAGGCATCCAGCACTTAAATTATGCAAGATACCTGATCATCTTAAGGTTTTCCTTGTCCCTCTCCAGGTAGTCACGGGTGATGAGATCTTCAATGCGCTTCTTAATTGCTCGGATGTCAGGCTTGAACATATGTTCCAACTGCTCGACACACCCCACAACTAATTCATGATGACGCAAAGCTTTACGACTCTTCATTATCCGCACAACTGCAGCATCAATAGCATATCGTTTATCTTTGTCAACATCTTCGATTACCTCCTTCGTTTCATCCACTGGTGGGAGAGGAATCTTAATTCTTCTCATTTTGTGTGTGAACTTAGAGTTGAACTCAAAGGTGTCATTTGGCAAGATAGTGTTTGTATTTGGCTCCTTAACAAGGATCTTGTACTTGGCACATGACAGCGAGTGAAGAATTCTAACCAAGTCATCATGGTTAAGGTTCAACTGAGTGGATATTTCTGAATAGCTCCATCTATCCGCACTATTGAACAACAGCAGGAGAGCAGCCTGGTAGGTGGATACAACCAATTCAATCACTTTTGCCTCAAACTTCCCAATGATGTTGCAAGTGCCCAATGAGTAAATCCATGTAAGTTTTCTGTTTTTTGTTTTTGTTTCATAGAATCCCTTGAAAACTTCAACACACTTGACAAGTTCTGCAGGAAGGTTAAGATCAAATGATTTATAACTTGGCCAGAAGCCAGTTGTAAGAACAGTGACTGTCAAATCCATCCCAGGATTCACATTTGGATTACTGTGAAGATATTCCTCAAAGCCAGTCCGATTCTCCCGAGCCAATGTCAAATCAGTGACCATCCCCTCCATCTTTGAGGTAAACTGTCCACCACATTGCTGCTTCAGCTTTCCTAAAGTACTCTTTTCAAGGTCCTCATTCGAACTCTGATTAAAAAGTAGCCGACGAGCAAGTTTTTTCCTGTAGAATTCTGCAAAAAGGTTTTTGTCACTGATATAAGGAAGCAGCTTAACAACCTTCTCAAGAGTTTCTTCTACAGCCTCATCACTTGACTTCTCACGGCCACCTGTTTTGAGGATATTATCACATAGTGCTACAAGTAATTCAGCACAAGAACTCCCTGCAACAGTTTTATTGCAAATGAACTCAAAAGCTTCTTTGATAGCCCTGCGAAGGAGAGAGTGGTTCATAAAGCAATCACTGACGTATGCCATAAACTTATCATGCAGCTCGGCTATTTCTTTGACATAAATTTGTTCCCGCATTCCAGATCCATTTGAAGAGTGGTCATTTGCAGCATTTTCAGTCTGTTGGACCAAGGTTATACCTTCAGCAATAACATGCTCTCTAAACAACCTGGCAATCGGTTCCAAGCCTCGTGGAATCTTATTATAAAGTCTATACATCCTTGAAAGATCCTCCACCTGATCATCTCTAAGCAAAGCACGACATCCAGAAATGTCCTTTTCAAGCAGTGGACCTGAATAAACCACTAACAACTCGAATTGTACTTTCTCTATCAGCTTCTGCTCACTACTTGAATGCAGGTAATGAGAAACTCTATCTCTTTCCCTTCTCAAGCATTCCTCTGCCTTAGAAATGTACTCTGGACAAGAATCCTCCAAAATCCAACTTGATGCTCTACGAGAATAGTACTCAGATGTAGCTTGTAGCATGTGAGCTTCAAAGTCTTCTTCATAAGCATCAGTTTGTCCCATGCCCATTTCAACAAATATATTTACCACATTCTTCAATAGTGCAATGTCAATCTGCTCCCCCTCACGTTCTTTATTAATATAGCAATAACAGCAGCTCTCACATTAGCCTTCACAGCCCGATAAACCAAATCACGGAAGCGGGTAAGTCCAACTTCCCTTAGCTTAGGAAGTGATCTTCGACAGACAAAGAAACGGTCAAGATAATTAAAGAAGAATGATAGCCACCTCACCATAACCTTATGAGTTTCCCATCTTTTTACAAACTCCAGCAGAAGAAACTCATCATGCTTGTTTCTTAAAGAGGGCAAAACCGCTGAAGTAATGTATTCATCCAATACCTCCCGGTACTTGTCATAAAGTTGCCAAGAATAATCATATGGGGGCTTTTGAGTACACATGTTATAGATAGTTGTGTAAAGCATCATATTTTCTTCTGATGTAAACTGAGACTCTGACAGTCCTTCTAGAATTCTCTTCAGCTTTGTGAACCCCTTCTGCATATAGTCCCATCCTTGATCCCACTCGATAACTTCGAGTTCCGTTTTTGTAGTCACAAATATTCCATATCCTGCAACTAGAACGATAGCACTTAAGAGAAGAGCAACAAGTTAAGAATGGAATATGGTTTCTTAAAAATTGTTAACGCGAGTGGTCAAGTTCTACAATCCCTATTCTTTTCTGCGTTGTAAAATGAATTAAAGCAAGTTGTAGCCTATATTTCCTTGTTTTTCGTGGGATTCATATGCTTAATACAAGATGATATCACTAATGCATTACCTGAGTCCCTCGCCATAGTTTGAGAAATCTTCTGTCTTCAACTCTGTACATCATAAATCCTAATCAGATCATGAACCTTTGATTAGTTACACACAAAGACATGTCTATATAGGTAAACATTCTCTTACCATATTTCTCTTACCATATTTCTATACAGTCACAAACATTCTCTTATCCTGATGTGTTATAATTCATGTCTACTTACTATTTCATACAAAGGAAATGAAAAGCCAAATAGCACTATGCATGTATAAGTCTACTGCTCAGATGAGATCACACATCAGGATCCGTAGCTGTAATGTGAAAAAAAAAAAAAAAAACCACGTTCTTTCGCTGGTTCATTTACATATTAAACCTCACAACCACAACTCCATCCATGAAATGTACATAATTGGCTCCAGAGCAGCAACGGGTCTCACAAAGAAAGATCTGTCTACAAAATTTCTATGTACAGAGACTATAATCCTAAATTGGGCCGCAACTTCATCATCTATTGATAATACCTATTGAAGTTTGTTGCTGTAAACTAATCTTATGCATTTGAAATGCCATTTGCTCATTAGAATTCCAACCTTTTGATTCTGCATAGTGAAATTGCCTGATTTTTTTTTTTTTGGTATAGAAAATTGCATGATTATATAACAACCATAAATCCCATGCACATAAATACAGCCACATCATTCAAGTCATGTAATTTGTTGACTAACACCAAAGTTACTACCATGGGAGTTTCCTTATTTCTATCAATTTCATAAAAAAAAAAAAAAACAAAATGTATAGACCAAAAATACAATAAAAATCCATTCTTTAGAGTACCTTGAGATTTCTACCCATCAAAGCTCATGAAATTCTCCTCAATTTTGCAAAAATAAAACAATTGGGTATCTGATTCATTTCAAATGATAAAGATGAAAGTAAAGACCTCACCTTTCAGATGTGCTTTGGTGAAGAAGCATTATCCGGTCTGTTCTGTTTTAGGCGATGAATTGTGACCCCAGGTTGATCCCAGATGAGACATCAGGAAGGAGAAAGGAAGAGTTCTCAGAAGCAATAGCTCAATAGGGATGGTGTGTAAATACCCTAACCCAACCGATCAGTTCAGATTTTATATTTCTTTTTTCTATTTTATACCACCCTTTTTTTTCACACCCAGTCCTCATTAAAGAAACCAACTTTACCTCCTTGTTTTCAACTCCTTTGTTCTCACTGACAAATATCACAAAGTGGGTCACTTGTACTGTGCAGATCAGAAGGGTTTGTCTTTGTGATGGATGAGGGGTTTTGTGATTGGGTGGCTCTAAACATGTAAAGGTAATTCTTTTTCCTTTTCACTGTTTGGGAATTTCACAGGGGCCCTTGTTTTGTTTAGTGGATTTCAAGTTTTGTATTGGAAAGCTATAATACCCAATACCCAGGTCCAGCTTGTATGTCGTTTTTGCTTGTTAGTTGTCGTTTGCTCTGGTCTTGCAGGAGGGTTTTGCATATTGTTTCTGGGTTTTAATTTCGGCATGGACTGTGATCCGGGGATCGTGTTTTTGAGTCTGAGAGCAGGTGAGTTTGGATGTGGGATTTTGGTGTTTGGTTGTTTCCCACTGCTGTGCTTTGTTTTGATGCAGTTGTCATGTTTGATTTTAGAAGGAAAGCAGGTGATTGAGTAATGGGGTTTGTTCAAAATGTGATTTTGGTGTAGTGTGTGCTCAAAAGGTTGTGTCTTGAATTATTCGAAATGCAAATGCAGATTTTAGTGTTAAGCAAAGAGGTTGTCAGATTGGTTTGGCTGACTCTCACTACTGTGCTTGTGAATTTTCATTTGAGTTTACAGGGAAAGCAAGTGAAATGGGCAATGGGGGGCTGGGGGTTGTTCAAAATGTTATTTTGGTTGGTGTTGTATGCGCTCAAAAGGTCCGTCTTGCTCTTCGGGTCCATTGAATGATTCAAAAATCCTAATGTTGATGGAGCATTTGCACCTGAGGAAGCAATGGCCATGATCTTGCATCTTCTGAATGAGACACCAGGAGTAGTAGTATGAATCCAGTCAATTCTACTATGCAAGAATGCCATAATGTAGCCAAACGACAGAGATAGTACTTTTTCACAACAGTGATATTGTGGACTTCACTGTGGTCAAGTTTTTGATAAGATTGTTTATATGACCAGGTGACACCTTAAGATCAGAAGTGAATTATGGCAGTATTGTTTTTGCAGTCAACCTCATAAACAGGGTGTTCGCACTGTTAGGGCCTGAGGCTATTGACCTCTTACTTGGAAATGAAACCCCAAATTGGTAGCCTCATTACTGCAATTTGGTATTATGCTGTTTCCTGTGAAAGCCTCTATATCAAGGAAGCTGGTACTGAAAAAGATGATTTATTTTAAAGGAGGGCCAGACATGCATGTGGCTTATCAAACTGACTGTGCTTTGCTGCTTTGGGAACAGACAGTACCACTGCTAGAAAATGTACACCTCTCTCTCTCTCTATCTCATGATTTTCACCGACTTGTATCCTGCTATACGTCTTCAGTCACTGATTTGTATTAACTCAAGTATTTGTCTCTTGTAAGATACACCTGCTGCTATTGCACACCACCACAATGATTTCCAGAACAAATGAAGTGGTGGATTCTTCAAATGTGGATGGTTATTCAAAAACAGCAACTGAAACAGGTAAACATATATAGTCTGTTCAAATTCTCTATCTTATGCACATCACCGGAAATTTGGTAGCCAAAGGACCCTTGTAGACCACTTGCTGTTATATAACTTGATTATAGTAGTATATATCATTAACATCAGAACTCATTTTTATTCACTATCCCTGTCAATAACTCAACCCCTCCATCTTTAGGCTTATTATTATTATTTTAATCCCTTCCAAGTGTCACCCGGCCTACTCTCCCTTACTGTCAGTGCCTACCTTTCTGTCTCCATGGGTTCTAATGCTTGCTCCACTATGAATACTAGAATAATTTCATTTGGTTGTTTTTCTTTTTTCTTTTTTTCTTTTGGTAATCTGACACCGCACAAGGATTTTTATTGGCAAACTTCCAGTGTGATATTTCATTCTTTAGAGTTCTATATAGAAAGAAAAATCTTGTTGGATAATATCTTTCTCTTCATGATTAATATGGGAACATCACTTGCTTAAATTGGAAGTTAAAGTATATAAAGTTTGGTATTAGGGAGTGCTGGGAGAGAGTTGACAGATCCAGATGCAGATCTTGGGTATGTTTCACTGGTTGGTTGATGTTTGCTCCACTTTAGTTGTAGATTGGTCTTTGTTTTCTCATTTTTGGGCTTGGACATGTGTTGTATGCTTCAAGGTTTCGAGTAAAAGCAGCGAGTTTGCAAGCTGGTTTTTGGTGCTTGACTGTTTGGCTATTTCTCCTTAGTTTCCAATAGGGGTTGTTTCGATCTTTGGTTTGGGGTATAAGGTATTGCAAGTTTCATGCCATTCTAAGAATTTTTAAAGGAATTTTTATGTGATTTTGAAGAGTAAGTAAGTTAGTTGAGAAACAGATTTTGTTCCAGTGTAGTTTTGATGAAGTATCCACTGCATAGGGCATGTCTTGCATTTCAGGTCTATTGAAATTATTGGAGAATCTAAAATCACCAAATGCAGAATCTTTTGTAAGGAAAGAGTTTTCCAATATAATTGGTAACTTGAAGGAAAAGATGAAGAAGAAATGTTGATGATGATGAGAAGGAAAGAATGGCTGCGACATCTGCAGCTGAGGATGCAATTACCATGACCATCCTACTGTTTCTTCAAATCTGAGAAAAGTTCAATTCTGCCAAATGGCTGAGCAGGTGTGGCAACATGATGTCATGATGTAGTAGTTATTTAATGCAGTGGGATGTAATGAGATACAAATGTTAGAGGAATCAATTTGATGACCTAAATATGAGTCTGTTCCATTGTACAATGGGAGTAAAGCCCAAGACAGTTGAGATGATACTTTTTTCTCATCATAGTAGTATTGGGGACTTCATAACATAATTCTTTGGATCAAGAAGCATGATCAAGCAGTTTCATATCATATGTGATGGATTTCATGACCAAGTCACCTAAAGTGGGAAGCAAATTATGGTAGCTAGTGTTATTCTTGCAGTCTCATGAACAGAGTGACTACAGGTTAGAGCTGTTGGGCTCTAACTGGAATCTAAACCAAGAATTTAGATTTTGGAGCCCCATAAGTGCAGTTGCTTGTCGTGCAGTTTCCATTGAAGATTTATACATCAGGGAAGATGAATATGAAGAAGAGGATAATACTTTTATTTGATCTAAGGAGGGCCACTGGGGCTTATCAAACCGTTTTTGCTTTGGTTTGTGTTGATTGAAGATAAGTTCAGTGCTAGTAGTAGAAAATAAACCACCTCTCTATCTCATTGGCTTTTTTCTTTTGTCACACATTTGCATTATGTTTATAACCTCTCATCTTAGTTCATTGCATTTACTCATAGCACATTTATAGTTTCTAATTAGATGATGCTTACTCTAATTGCAGAGCAAAGCATGCTAGAATAAAATAATGCGGTGACTGCTTCAACTGTGGTGATTATTCAGCAATAGCAACTGAAACAGGTAAAAATGTAGGGTATCTCTATTCTATTACATAACTGAAAAGTCAGTAGCCAAAGGATTCTTAGTAGATAAATGCCTGTTGTGTATTGGCCTGATCTTCTTTCCATAGGAGGTGTTGTGACATCACAACTGCATCTTAACATGGTGGATATTTTTTTTTGACTTTAAATCTCATACTTGCACTTTCTGGTTCTTCATGATTTTAATGTCCATAACTGTTTCACACTGACTGTTGCTTTGCTTGAGATCAGCTTCATGATATCTTCCGGTCATATTGGCTCTGTATTCTCCCAGTAGTTTCTCAACCTGAATTTGATTTTCCCCTTGTTTCTGATAATGTAGTTTTCTGGATTGATTCATGTTTACTCTTATAATAACTGCTGCCGCCACGAAAATAAGAATTGCAATACACACTGCAGAGATCAAACCACTAGTATTAGAGACTCTTTCTGTGCAAAAATACAAATTCATTGAATAGTATAGAACACTGACAAAAATTCCATGTTAAGGTGCTAGGAAGGTGGTTAGAAAGGTCAGAAGGGGCACACAGTGAATAGAACAGAAGTTTCCTTCGGTTGTTATATGGGTGAGTGGGTGACCAGTTAGTCAAAGTCTATTTTATCAATTAATCAACTTGATAGTAACATAATATGATTTCTTGGCATTAATTATAGTAACAAAGAGTGGAACAGATTTCTACTATCTTTGGAATCTTCTATCAGATTCTTCCCTAGTACAATATTTTTTGTTTTTTTTTATTATACATAAGATTAACAAAAGAAATTAACTAATGAGAAAATTGTTGCTGACATCTGATGTCCTTTTAATATTTCATTTTAATATTTAAACCAACATTTCAGTAGCAATTTCCATTTATTAAAGTGGTGCACTTGATTATTGTATATTCCAGTTCATCATATGTGCATATGCATATTGTCAGTGATTCTGCTACACCTTAGCTAATATTGTTCTAGACTTCTAGCTATATATCATGATTTCTTTTTGGTATTATGTATAGTGCTTTTTTGAAAAGTGAATACTTATGTCCTAAGATATCATAGTCTCTCCCTCAAAACTACTTAATGGTTTCTGATCTTGCAAGTTAAACAACATTCCTTTTGTTTCCACTTTAATTACCTCCATAATATGCAAGTGGAATACTAATTTCCTGAAGAGTTGTGACGGAATGGAAAAAGTAAAAGAAAAAGGAAGATGGAATTTACCTTTAACATGTGCGATAGTGAAGCAATCAGTTTCTTGTTCTGTTTGAGTCTGCAATGACCCGACTTTTGCTTCATGAGAATCTTCATGCCCAAGTAAGTTCCAGGTTAATCCCAGACCGAAGCTATTGTCACCCAGATAGGGACTATACTCAAAAGGAATAGGAACAGTTTTCACCACCCTGCAAGAATTTGGTACAGCGAAAGTAGGCTTAACAGTGTAAACGTGGTAGACAGAGCCACTCAAGCAGGGAACTTCTGTGAAACATTTTGACAGCCTAACCGAACAATTGAGATACGAGTACTCTTTCATGACATAGTAGTATTGAAATGGTGTAAGGGAGAGATTGAGATTAAGAAAGACTCCATGAACACAATTCTTGGGGTCAAGGAGCTCAAGTTTCTTGATGTCGTAGGAGATAGATTTCACAACCAAGTCACCATAAGACGGGATGTGGATCGTGGTTCTGTTGTTGCTGCAGTCAAGATCATAACCAGGGAGACCACAGCGTTGGGGCTGCTGGCTTTTTAATTGGAAAGGAAACCGAATTTTGGGAGCCCCAACAGCACATTTCTCAGCTTTGCAGATTTCACCGGAGGCTTCTGTTTCAAGAAAGATGGAAGTAAAGAAGAGGATGAAGAAGATGAAGGCATGCATAGCTTATTGGCAATGAGAAACACAACTACACACGGGGTTTCGTCTGGTTGTTATATTAGAAAGAAATGTGATGTAAGGAGAAATTTAATCTTGGAAAAAGTCTAGGATACACAAGAAGACTCCAAGTGGGGAAGACCCAAAAGACTGAAGCTTCTGCCAGCTAGAACTAGAAGAATTGAGAGAAAGATTAATGAATTCCCAGTGGATACAAAGAAATGGCTATTCTTGTAAGCTTTAATAGACTTTTGGGTAGAGTGTTTGTTGGGGTAGAATTTTCAGTTAGGAAAATGGGTATTCTTGTAGACTGGTATCTATGGGCACTTTCTTTGCTTCCCCTTACCTTTCCAACACGGAATTAGAGGGTCCATAATTCTTTAATTCTCGCTTTATTTTGTCTGCTTGGATTAAGTTTGTTGACTTGTAATGCTTTCTAATTCCATGTAATTATCTACTAGATATATTGTAATCAATAAGTATTAACTATATACTGCAAAGAAAGAATTGTCAATAAGCTCTTATTGTAGTCTTCCATGAAAATGATAGAATTAAAATCTTTGTTACACTTGGAAAGAAAATGGGATAGAAATGTCTCCTTCATTACTTTATGTCATTGTTTGCATAAACCACCAGCAACTCATCTTTAACTTTGTTCACCAGCTTCTGCTCACTGCTTGAATGCAGGTAATGCGAAACTCTCTCCCTCTCCATTCTCAAGCATTCATCGACCTTCAACATGTAATCTGGAGAAGAATACTCTAGAACCCAACTCGACGCTTTAAGAGAATAGTAAGCGCCAGTGTTTTCCAGCATGTGAGCTTCCAAGTCCTTTTCGTAAGCATCCATTTTCCCATTTCCTATTTCAACAAACATGTCTACCACATTCTTCACTAGCTCTCTGTCAATCTGCTCTCCTTCACGTTCTTTGCAGATGAGATCAATCACAGCAACTCTGGCATTAGCATTCACCTCATGATAAACCAAATCACGGAAGGAGATAAGGGCAACTTCATTTAGAGAGGGAAGCGACCTCCTCGTGATGAAGTAGCGATCGAGAAAATGAAAGAAGCGTGACAGCCACCTTGCCATAACTTTATGATTTGTCCATCTTTTGACAAGTTCCTGCAGCATCGACTCTTCAGGCTTCTCTCGTAGAGAAGGAAGCACCGTTGAAGTAATGTAAACCTCAAATGTCTCCCGATATTTGTCATAAAGCTGTTGAGAGTAATCATTAAGGGGATCCTGAGTACACAATTTGTAAACAGTCGTGTAGAGCTTCATATAATCTTCTGAGCTGAACTGAGTTTCTGGCATCCCTTCTACGATCCTCTTCAACTTTGTGATCCCCTTCTGCAGAAACTCCCATCCTTCATCAAACTCGATGAAATTGCGATCCGTCGATGTGAAAAGAACTGTTCCATATTCCCCAGCTACAACAAAAATGCAGTAAGGAGAGGGAGTATGCATGGTTTGTTGACAATACTCAGCAATATGTAAAATGAATTGAAACAGAATAAAATAAAAGAAGATGACATTTACGTTTGACATGACAGTCCCTTTGTTCTGCTTTAGGCAGCTGTAGTGGAGTCTGACCTTCTTGCAATGTTGTGTGGTTTCCATTGGAGGCCATTGTATCAAGAAAGATGGAACCGAAAAGGATGAAGAAGATGAAGAGATGCATAGGCAATGAGGAGTGAAAGGTGCAACATAGAAATATAATATATATATATAATGACCACAAAAAAAAGTCAGTCTAGCACACCCAAGTAGACTTCAAGTTTCCAAGTGGGGGATGAAGCCTCGATTTCCAGTTAGGGGAAGGCACATTGAAGAAGCCGGGACCAGGAATAATTGAAAGCTTGGTTGGGATTTGAGACCCACCATTAACCAATCAAACTGCAGCCTCTATATTCCTATCACTAGTTGGGATGAGAGGTAGCTTGGTGTTGACTAATGATTATTTTTTTTTTTTGGACAAATAAAGCCTAGGTCTGGGAGAGGCTGCTCCCAACTAAGGCCCAGTTGAACTAACACCCACGCCCAATTCAGCAGCTGACTGCAAGTATATTAATAGGAGTGGACAGAGCCCACTAGTTCCAAGATTTCCCAGCTTGAAGAACTTGAAGACATCCGTTGATGACCGCTTCTAGACTAGTACTAGCAACAGTGCCCTCGCTTTGCTGCGGGATGTGAATCATAACCATAATATTTTTTGTTACTCTCTAAACTTAAAAGGAGAGAATATCAATGATAGAATTGTTTTCATTGCTGTAGATCATCTAAAACAAAAGATGACTTACTATTATTACAATTACATTATTATGCATCTTTCGGATAATCAAATTTTATTCAACTAATGTTTGTGGTGGAAATTGTTTGGTAGAGTAATTGCTTGCATTGACAATAATATTGTTGATCTCATAACATTACTTGGTAGAATCTTTGTGCAAACTTATTTGAATTTATTGATTACGGTGGAGAAATTGGAGTAGCTGTACTTGACCTTACCAACTACCTTTTGAGGTCAAATACACTTGGGTATTTCTTGACCCCAATCAATCAGTTGAAATGAAACTTGGTGTATGAGAACTCTTTGATGGAAGTTGGCCTGAACAGATTGAGCCAATCAAAAAGCACATTGAGACTTGTTTTGTGCAAGACTTTTGAGGCTTCATGTTGCACATCTTTTTGCTGGATATAAGTTAGCTTCTGGTCTTGATATTAGCTTCCAGTTTCTCCAAAGTGGTTGTTTTGGCTGCGATAATATAGAAGTATTATCAAAGATGTTATACAGCAGTATGAAATGTTATAAGCAGGAAAAATGTTATAAAATAGTTCATGTATGATTCTTAGCTGAAATGTTAAGATGGTGAGGTCTCAAGTATTTTCCCAAAATCACAATATCAGTGAATAAGAACAAATGAGCAAAACCCAGAAACACTGAAAGGCACACTGATTCAGACAAAGAAATATAAGTTATTGAAATTGTTTAGTTGCTAATCAGATTCAAAATTGCAAAGCATAATAGATCCAGAGAAATTACCAGCTGAGAAATGCTTTCCCTATTTATCGAACCACAATTGATTTCCTTCTCACCAGCTCCAAGCTCTCAGCTAGCTGAAAAGGCAAGAGCATGATTAATGTATAGCACCAAGCACGATCAAGTTATCAGATAGTCCTCCTTTTAAAAAAGACAATAGTAAATTTATAGTAATTAAATCATATATATTAGCTTGTTGTTTAGGAATCAAAACCAGCTTAGAATAAGCAAAGAAGAACATCATCTATGCCCACACACGAAAGAAGAAAAAACACAACTTTAATCAACTTACCATTGATTCCAACTTTGGTCTTCTCACCATTACATGATCCTAACCAAACTGGCCAAAACAATCAAAACTAAGCTTCGCTGCCATAGGCAAGGAAGATTTCAAAGATTTAAAACTTTCCAACTTTAAGACATTAGGAAGCAATAAATTAACCCAATTTTAAAGTGAGCCAAGTACAGGGAAGGGGTATACTAAAACCATACGACAATGACGTGTATTTAAATCATACCCAAGGGATTTCTTTGAAGACAACTGTATGACATAACCTTCTGCTCCCCTTCACCTGGAACATTTGCATAGGAAAGAATCACCCGTAAAAAGTAAAACATTTGGTAACAACATTTGGTAACAATCAGTAGAATTTTGAATTCCATAAGCAAATTTAGACCAATATATTGGTGAAGGATGAGCTACCTCTAGTCCAAGGGAATCAATTATCTCATCACTTTTAAACACCTTACTGAATTGAGCTTTTATAAGTAACTATTAACTTACTTATCTTGATGCTTCTGACATCACCCCTACCTCCTTTAGTTTTGCAGGACCCAAATCCACCAGTTCTAAATTTAAACCAAAAACAAAGCACTAAAAGCTGGAAAGTTAATCATAAGATTTCCCCTTTCCTTCTTCCATTTACTATAGCTTTCTTTCTTAGAAGATTGAAGCATGCTGTTATAAGAATAACCTTCAAAGCATGTTGTTAAGGACTGTCAACATTTATTGAAATAATGCTGACCTTCAAGTCCACGTTCTGCTTTAATCCTCGACTAGTAGCTGCAACACCCTCAGACCATATTGAATCATCAGTTGTGATTGAGCCAAACTATGCCTATCAACAACTCATTCAAATAAATTCAACCGGTCTGGCGTGAGAGAATGATATTCCTATATTCAATTGTTCATTGCTTCTGAGGCTTAGTTAGAATCAGTAAGAAGGCATGATGAACTGAGGCATATGCAACGTTAAATATTTGAAATACACCGAATCTATTTATACTGGGTAAACCTTGTGGAGTTGTGGAAGGCTTCCGCTACATTTGGGTTCAATATCAGATCGTTCCTGGCTGCCCATTTCAAAAATAGATTCCAACGTTTCAAACTTTAGCAAAAGCAATGAAATTTGATGGAAGATTTTGAAGGAATTGAAGGTGAGAATTACCTGTTCGTCGACGATATGATTCTAGAAAGCTGAACTCTTACACACTGTTCACTGTAGTTGATTTTGATCACCGATTTTGAGAATGGGTAACATTCACTGATAGAGGCTTCCGAAGATTGTAGATTGGGCGTTTTTTTTTATATACCATCTCTATTTCACAGTGTATCTGCTGGACCTGACAGAAGTCTCCCGAACAAAGCAAGCCGTAAATCCCGAAAAAAAAGGGCAAAACCGTCCTTTCACTCAAACAGTGCTGTGAACAGTGCTAGCTCTAGGGGCTTTAGTATATGTATAATTTCTCCCTTATGCTCGTTAGTGTACTGGTGAATCCATAGGCCCCACCGTGGTGGCCGAACAAGTGTTAATTCGGTTACCTACTTATAAACACTTTTGAGATTGTTGGGGTTTGAACTTGGGTGGAAGCAGAGAGTGGTCCGGCGTGCAGATTTTTCAAATTCGATTTTGAAACCGTTGCACAGGTTTCAATTGTTGCTTCTGGAATTGGATTTGGAAGTCCTATTGGGCTTTGGGCTCTACCTTTTCTTTTGGACTTTTTTTTATCTCTAGTTTGTTTTTTGTCTCAACAATTCCCCTTTTTAAGAGGTAGTGGGCTCCAGCCTGGTTTAGGAATTTTTTATGTTTGTTTTTTTTTTTTCCTAAACGTTAATTAAATGACAAACCACTTTCCGCTCAATTGGGTTTGTCATGTCTATGCTAGTAGAAACTCCTCTAGGAGCCTTTGTAGAAGTACTTGGTCTAAACGTACTACAATGGCTTGCTTGGTGTTTGGAGTCAGGTAGAATAAATTACCTAAGAGGCAAGAAGATCTGTTAGCATAGACTACCCTGCACTAATATTGTCTAAACAGAGTAGTTGTTTATTGTACTATCTTGGTATTTGGAGTCAGGTAGAATAAATTACCTAAGAGGCAAGGAGATCTGTTAGCATAGACTACTTTGCGCTAATATTGTCTAAACAGAGTAGTTGTTTATTGTACTATTTTTACGCATGATTCAAGGTCATACAAATGCTATTAACTCTTTCATTCATTACAAAAAAAAAAAAAAAACCACACCACAAGACTTTAAAATGGGCCATCTCCAAACGGAGCAACTACAACAACACATTACTACAAAAATCAAAAAACACAACACTCATCACAGAACTGAACCAAAATATGCTATTGCGTGTTAACACAAACTCTATCATACAACGGTACAAATCTATTTCTGTTCTGTGAATGTAAGGAAATTGAAAACTTTTTTTTTTAGGAAGACATTGCACAACTGAATTAAGGATTTTCTGTTGTGTAAATGTGAGGCCTAGAATGGAGGGAAATGAGCATATGACTCCCTCCTAGAACGAGCTCAACAAAATGCAATTTGAACTATACACACAACAGTTTTTTGTTATCTGTTGTATAACTAACTGTTGTATGAATTTTGAAAAATCCCACTAGGCACACCTAGTGCAATTTGTGCTCTGTATAACAGATTGTCATTGTTCTGTTGTCTGAGCATGGAAGAAAATATTGCACAACGTGGCAAAGTTTCAATTTGATGAAACCTATGCAGGCAGAAGCGGCAAATTTTCCCTCCCAACTTGCTTTGTCATTATACTCTCACACAATAGTCATTTTTATCTGTTGTTGGAGAAACTTGAGAAAAATTGAACTCTCCCACCAAACAACTTAATTGAAGCCCGACAACCACTCTTATTCATTTACTTTCCCCTAATTACTCCCACCAAGCCCGACAATCGCGTACTCTTACTTAGCTCATTCCAATTCAAAACAGAAACCCATGTACTCTTACTCGAAACCGAATCCAAAATAGCCCGCAGCCAAAGGGAAGAATTAAACCCTTGAAATCAAACCCCAGAAATCAAACCCATTTCTCTACTAAGATCCATACTACAATTTGGATATTGATTTGGAAAATTAGGGCTTCGATACAATGTTCTTCAGGTTCATAGATCTAAGGTCTGTTTCAGTTTTCTATGTTTTCTGAATGAAACTGTTAGTGATTACAACGGATTGAGGGTTTGTTTTTTCAGGGTTCGGTTCTAATGGTGTACTGAGGTTTACTCGTTGCTGCTTTGGAATTTCTTTCCCCAAAAAGGTTTGTTCTTCTTTCTGGTTTCTTCTTCTTCTCATTACAAGAGAAAATAGCAAAAGCGAGGAATTTCATTGTGACAACTCAAAATTTGTCGCAGATGCTTGGAAAATACGAGGAAATTTTAATTGTCGCACATGATCCCATCGGTGACAACCAATTTGTCACATAAAGTAGGAATTTGCAAGAAATTGACAGTTGTCGCCCATATGACATTATGCGACATCCAATTCCTCGCAAAATATCAATTAGGCGACAATTTCTACCAATTGTCGGTTAATGTTTATGCAACAACTTTAACATAGTCGCAAAAGATTAATTAGGCGACGACTTCTGTGAATTGTCGCTTAATGTTTGATTTAGTGACCATTTCTGTAAATTGTCGGTTAATGATTATGTGACAACCTTACTTTCCTCACTGAAAATCAATTTGGTGACAACTTTATTTGGTTGTCGCTTAATATTTATGTGACAATTTGAATTTCCTCTCTGAAAATCAATTTGGCGACAACTTTAATGGGTTGTCGCTTAATGTTTATGAGACAATTTGAATTTCCTCACTGAAAATAAATTAGGCGACAACTTCTACTAGTTGTCGATTAATGTATATGTGACAACTTTAATTTTCTCACAAAAGGCCTATAAGGTGAGGACTTTTACAGGTTGTCGCTTGATGATTACATGACAACCTGAACTTCCTCGCTGAAAATCAATTAGGCGACAACTTTTACGAGTTGTCGGTTAATGTTAATGTGACAACTTTAATTTTCTCACAAAAGGCCAAGTAGGCGACGAGCTCAACGAGTTGTCGCTTAATGTTTATGTGACAACTTAAAATTCATCGCTAAAAACCAATTAGGCGACAACTTCTATTAGTGGTCGGTTAATGTTTACGTGACAACTTTAATTTTCTTGCAAACGACCAATTAAGTGAGGACTTGTACAGGTTGTTGCTTAATGTTTGTATGATAAGTTGAACTTCCTCGCTGAAAACCAATTAGACGACCACCCGTACGAGTTGTCGGTTAATGTTTATGTGACAACTTTAATTTTCTCACAAAAAAATAATTAGGCAACGACTTTTACAGGTTGTTGCTTAGTGATTATGTGACAAGTTTAACTCAGGCTCTGAAAACTAATTAGGTGGCGGTTTATATGAATTGTCATTTTTTTGTGTGCAACTACTCGCTTATTGTTTGACTTTTTACGACAACTTTGGGTTGTCGCCGATGACATTTTCTCTTGTAGTGTCTTCTTCTTCTTCTTCTTCTTCTTCTGCTTTGGATAATGTAAGTGGATTTGTGCAGATTTCAGTCTGTCTTGACCATCAACCACCATTATCTCTCTTTGTCAGACTGTTACTTCACCGGTCGACGTTATCAAGAGCTGATTCGAGGTCTGCTTTACTTCTCTGGTGAAATTTGGGCTTTTTTTTTTTTGCAAGAACGTTCTTGGGTTTGTTCTTCTTTCAACTGGGTTTCTCTAGGTTTACAAGAAAAAATTTAAGAGGCTTTTATCCTCTCTTAGTCCTCTCTCACAGTCTCTCACGGTAGATTTCGGATTTGGATCTCTCTCACTCCGACAAAAGGTTTGTTTACAGAAAAGACTTTATCTTTGTTCAAATGATTCCTGGGTTTAGTGGGTATAGTGCTAAAGGTTGAAATTTTATGTATTGTTCTTCGATTTTCTTGTTTCTCTGTGTAATTTGAAGTTCAAATTGTGGGTAATTGCAGTTTTGTTTCTCTGGGTTTATAGGAAAAAGTTTAAGCTTATTCTTTTAGTTAAGTCTTTACCAGAATTATGGGTAATGCTGTGAGCAAGAAGACAATCTCTCTAAGGATGAGTTTAGCCTACAGTCATTGGCAGCTTCATTACCAAATTCATTGAGCATGTTGTGCATGTGGGGTGAGGCCGGATTCAAAGATGGGAAGGTTATCACCATTCAAATTGAGGCTGAAGTGTTTGGATGTGCACTTAAAAGATTTATACTAGGACATGACGTAAGCAGAATTGCAACCATGAGAGAATTAACTGGTAACTTCATATTCATATACCAGAGGTAAATTTCATGAATCTATTTCTATAAAGTACCAAAAGTTATCTGATTGGTGTATCAATGTGAATAATCTGTTGCTGGATTCAAATTGGTGTATATGCTTGTAATTTGGTACCTCTATGATGTCTTGAGTCAGTATAAAATGTTGGATATGGTTGCTTTTATTGACCTTGCGATGATTGGTGCAATTGGGTGTGGGAAAGGCCATTAAAGATCCCAACATATAAAAGAGAGGCTGATATCTGCAAAACCTGGACAGATTTTCATGCTGCCATATAACTCAGAGTAATTATCGGCAACTTACTGCTAGCTATTGTTATATATGTAATACTTTGCTTGTAGTGATACATATGGGTCGTTGATTAAAATATGATTATATTGTTATATAGTAAACATTGGGTTCTGACTATTGTCAATCCCGAACAAGAAATTGTCTATTTTATGGATCCTATGAAGAGGCGATTACCCACTGGAGAATGGGTCTCCATTGTTGATAGATAAGTCACCGTCATACAAGTTTGAATAATGCATGTTGGGTAGTATGGCTATTTCTTAAAACCTGATTGTGTGTGCATGTGCATGTTCTGTTTTAGTGCAATATCCATGTATAATGCACACAAGGGCAGGAAAGGTCGAAGTTCACCTCTATGGAAAAATTTGTCGGTATGTACATTTTGGCTATGTTAGATTCTGGAATGTTTAGAAATTCGCTATGTTGGATTCTAAAATTTTCTATGTTGGATTGTGGAAGCAAATTTGGATTATGTTCCCATGATTATTAATTTGGATTTTTTTTGTTTTTTTGCTATGCTAGATTTACTATTTTTAGGGTATTCCTCCTCAACCTAACAGCAAGGAGTGTGGCTACTTTATCATGCGATACATGAGAGATATCATTGAGGATAAGGACTTTTCATTTGTTAACAAGGTATAATTAAAGCTTGTTTATTCTGTTTGTGTTCCAATGAGCTTTTTATGGTAATTTTGACTTGGGTTACTTGAATTTTTTTCAGTGGGAGAGGAGAAGCAACCATGTTTATACCCAAGTGGATATTGATGAGATGAGGAATGAGTGGGCTAGGTTTGTGGTTAACAGATATGTGTAGAAGCCATCGCATATGTTTTTGGAAAGCATGATGAATTTTTGCTTGTGCTGATAGATATCGATCACATGAAACAATTATCAGCTTTTGATTCATGCATGCATTGGTCTAGCTAGACTAGGAATGCTTTCTTTGTTTGTTTGGTAGTTTAATTATCTACTTTGGATGTTTAGTTGTACTTGACAAATTCAACTTATATAGTTACACTAATGATATGGAACAATGTGGCTTTATATGTATTGTTGATTTGGTAATGTACTGTGTTTGTGGTAATATATACATGCAGCATTGTTTTTGGAAAATTGTTCTAGCTAGTTAGGTCATGATTGAACAAACAACAGTTCACAACCAAGTTGTGAGAACCAAGCTCAAACAATAGACCCTAAAATAATCACACAACTGGTTTATAATGCTCACACAATGGTTGATAAAAAGAATATGTTGTCTGAGCTCTCCTCACACTATTCGATAAGGCAATCTCAGTTGTCCAAGGTTCAATCATACAACACAATGCAGAATAATAAGTTTTCTGACTGTAAAATGATTCAAAATTAAGGCCTCTCATACAACAGTTACTAGATGTTAGCCAATTCGATTACAATATATACACCACAGTTAAGACAATATAGCTGTTGTTTGAATCAATCAACAGACAACAGACATCATTTCATTGAGTTGTCTTCACTACTAGCAAAAAGAGCAACCCACACAGATTTTAAACACACTGACTCTTACACTGATAAAAAATCAGTAGGTTTTAACTTGTAAATACAGATATCCGTGTGAATTGAATGAGTGGGTCCTACATAGGAACATGCTCACACTATTACTTACTGAAATCAGTGTGGCTAGACTTTCTCACAGATGTCTGTATGTACCAAATATTTAACCTATACTGATATCTGTGTGAACTATTTATACACAGATATCTGTTGGTAATAACAAAATTATAATTTCCAAAATAATTATATTTCCCACAAACATCTGTAGCAATGAAATTTCACACTATCATCCGTGTGAATGTTGAAATGACACTGATATCTGTATGTTGTTTGACACAGTTATCTGTAGCAATTTCTACTTCCCCACTGACATTTGTGTCAACATTTGTTAGAAGTGACATGTTTGTATCTCACACGGATATCCGTTTGTATTATTGTTGTTAATACACACAGATATCAATGTGGATTAATGGTAACAAATCATAGTGATTTTCTCCCTCATCTTTGCAAGTTTATTTAGATTAGGGACTAAAAAAAATTTATCCAAAAATTTACGAGTCTTTTTAATCATGTTGAAATGATAATTCCAATTGATTTGATTTCTATGGTAAAGAATTAAAAGTCCATAAATAAGTGATTAATGTAATTAATCTTATTTGATTTGTATGGTAAAGAATAATTACCTGTTCTGTGGAAAGGATAATTACGGTTAATTTGATTTATATGGTGGAAATTGTAAAAATTTAAAAGTCCATTAATAAGTGATTAATGTAATGAATTTTTTATTTTTTCCTTTATGACAAAAACCTAATATTCTTTTATCGTCATTAAAGTTTCATATAGGTACTCATAGTTTAGCAAAGAAAAGACATTTTCCAATAATCAGGGCAAAAGAGATAATAATAACAAGTAAAAAAAAAAAAAGCAGAACTTCAAAAAAAAGAGCCGCAACTACACTGACTTCAGTTGCCATTTATTAATAATAATAATTATTATTAATTTTCTTAAAGCTGGTCAATTAGGTTTGTGAACGTGAAGTTTGCAAATTAACTAAAACATTTATTCACTCTTCCCGTCTCTCTCTCTCTCTCTCTGTGAAAGCTAGAGAGAGAAAGTAGATCTCGCCCAGCACCGCTTCCTCCAAACAAACCCACACCACCGTTTCTTCCAAACAACCAAATCGATGTTTCCGGCTTCTTGCAACGAAATAGGGTAATTCTCTCAACCTCTGTTCTCAATCTTCAAAACCTTTCATGTAATTGAAATTCCTTATCTCTTCATTGAATCCTATGTTTCAATGGGTTACAGGACATCATGTTTTGGGAGACCCTAGTTTGTTCATGAGTTGGTTATCAGCGAAATTGATTCTGGTGTTGGAGGTGAACTTTCTCTACAATATCGTTGTTTTAGTTTAGTATATTGTTGTTTCTCTCTTCTTTCTTTTAACTCGGGTTTCTGGCTTGTGACCATATAAATTCATTTCATTTGTTGAAGCCAACTCCTAAGTCCTTTTTTCTAAATAATGGATGGTTTTGCTATTTCTAGATCTTCAATGATTCTGCCGGGCCATCTTCAGATCTTCAACCGCGTTTTAAGAGTTCGCAATAACAACAGGTAATCGTCATTAATCTATCATTGATAAATTGGTATAACATTCTTGATCTGGGTCTTCATTTGTTTCTCTTCAAGATCTAATCTTTTTTTTTGCTTGCGAGGTTCTCCTGATTTAATCTATCGCGCAATTATGCTGTTTGGATGATAATGAAGATCGCCAGTTATTTAGGAGTGACATTTTCCTACTGGTTTGGGATTTGATTATAATGAAGCAAAAGATGCTTGCTGATGAACAGATCGTGAGATTATGACTAAAAGTGATTATTATCAAAGAGGATTTGACTCATTAATTTAAATGTGATTATATTAATTAATCTTAATACTTCATTATGTAAATTAAGAAAAACAAAAATGCTAAAATTGATTATCTCCTTAAAGCACAAATGCTGTAATTGATTATTTTACTAATTTATTTTGTAAAAATTTCATTAACTCACACAGATTTGAATTAGCAAATATCTCAATTCACACAGATTTGAAGTAGCAAAGATCTTAATAGCACGTTGGTTGCAGAGATGGGTCCCACTAAAAAATTCACACTGATTTTTCTATCAGTGGGGAAAGATCAAAGACCACCCCACCAAATGGAACAGACATAACATCTGTGAGTGTAGGGTAGCCATTCGGCTTCCCATACTGATTTCAGTAGCTATTAAGATTTATACCCACTGATTTCAATCAGTGTGTAAAGCTCATTTTGCTAGTAGTGCTTTTACTTATCTCAGACAACAAAGAAAAAATTCTATCTGTTGTGTGTTATGAATATCAGACAACAAATAAACAATATATTTGTTGTGTGTTATGAATCTCAGACAAGAAAGAAATCACAACTGTTGTGTGTTATGAATCTCAGACAACAACTAAATTTCATTTTTTGTTGTCTGAATGGCCATGTCAATGCCGAGGCATCCCTGCGCAGAATTCGCACAACGGAAATAATTATCTATTGAGGAAATGAATATTGGACAACTGTGAATTCACTGTTGTGTGATTTTTCAATCACACAACACTCGTTTAGACCACAGTGAGGCTAGTCATCACACAACTCCAAATATCTGTCGTCTGATTAACTTATTGTAGTAGTGACAACACGCCCATTATGAACAATAGAAATGTAATATTACAAACACATAACAAACGAGGACTTTCTTCCCAACCTAGAGTAGAATTAGCAAATCTCCACCGGGAGACGAGCATATCTCATTGTTAAACAGCGACAAGTGTGGCCCGTGACCCACCATTGTACTGATATTGTCCTAACTTAACCACCAGTTAGGTGTTAGGTTTTAATCATAGAAGACATCAGTACGATTGGGTAAGAGACACCCACTTATAAGTTATATTTTCTTATGTCACTTTTTCAATGTGGTATCTTTCCTCTCCAACACCTCTCCTCACGTACAACCTAACTCTAGGTCTGCACGTGAAATTAATTAACAATCCAATTTTCATATTGAAAATTGGGACACAAGTCTCATATCGGAGACTTGGTCAATGTAACAATCCAAGGTTCACATCAGACACTTGATATTCCGATGGCAATATAAGAGATCCAAATTCGGGCCCATGATAATTGGAAATGCAATTGGAGAGAGATCCGCTCTGATACCATGTTAAACAGCAACAGTCGTGGCCCGTGGCCCACCATTGTACTGATATTGTCCAAACTTAATCACCAGTCAGGTGTTGGGTTTTAATCAGAAAAGGCCTCAGTACGACTGGGTAAAAGCCACCCACTTATAAATTATATATATTTTTTTATCACTTTTTCAATTTGAGATTTTTCATCTCCAACACTCATTGATCTTGCTTTCATTGAACTTTGAAATGGTGGCTATGTAGCCATACTCTTCCATAGATATTCTGGATCGCCTACTCGAGTTTCTGTCCTAGCACCCATATATGATAGACCTGGAGAGACCTTCACTCTTTCATTCCGAAAGGGAACATAGCATCCATGCTAGGCTTGATACGGTCTCGGGGACCTCATGCTATGATTTATTGTGAATTTCACATTGAAATTATAACCTTGCAATATAGTGATTGTGAAGCTGTTGGTAAATTATAATTCCAACATTGTAAAAGTCATGGGTTCGATTCTCATTTACATATGTAATGGTGGGATGGACTAAGGGTTTATAAAAAAAAATAGTGATTGTGAAGCTCAAATTATTTTATCATTTAAAAAAAAAAAAATTACTTTATCATTACTCTTATCGCTTAATGGAAGCAAACTCCTTTTAATTTTTATTTGCTCGTTTTACTTTTATCCCACGTCTGTGGCATGAGCTTGAACACATTACAGAAGGCCACTAAGTTTTATTTGATTATCTACGTAGCAACACTGATTTAGTGGTGTGAATCAAAAAAAAAAAAAAAAACACTGATTTAGTGGTTGGACCATCTTAGTGGTTCAAGAGTCACGAAAGAGTTTCCCTAAATCTTATTACATTAGTGACAGGTAGATTCGCAGCAGAGACATCTCTTGTTCTTTTATTTTTATACGAAGTTTGTGGCAGGTGCTTGAACACATTACGAAAGTACTTAAATTTCATTTGATCTCTTTGCAACAACACCGATCTAGTCGTCGGACCATCCTAGTGGTTCAAGAGCCCACAAAAGACTATAAATCTTAACGTTACAGATAAGTGGATCTGCTGCACAGAGGTGTCTAACTACTTGAGTTAACATGAACTGCATGAGTGCCAAGTGGCAAAATAATTGACACATGGATGCATTCTTGTGTATATATAAGCTACTTGCTGAGCTGGGATGCTTATTGCAAGAGTGCCAAATGGACGACCAAAATGTGGAGCACAGCTCAGTAGAGATTGCATGATTGGCAAATGTTGGAGAAACAATTTATCATTTCCCACTATTTCAGTACGTGCAGTTACAGGGATTTATGACCGGTAAGATTAATGATGTCAAGTACAGTCCAGTAAAGATTTACCTTGGTGCCAAACCACACATAGATGCTCTTTCCTTGTGAGTTTTCTCCTTCTATATACACACTTCCTTCCCATTTTTTTCATGTGGGTCATTTTTGTTATACAGTACACATTTCTATGGGAGGTTGTTAGTTTTACATACATAGAATTTGTTTTCTCTATTTTGATAGTTATATATGCTTCCCATGTGCATTACCTTTTTCATTAATAGAGTATTTAGTATTGACAGCCAAACCACCCAATAACGGTGGCGACAATCAGAGTCGCAAGAAAAATGTGAAGGGTGAGTGGGTGACCCAAAACAACCATCAAACGCTCACCCGGATATAAAGAAATTTTCAAAGTAAACCTGCATATTCCTCGTTCCAAAACTCTCCTCAGAAATAATAATCTCTCTCTTCTGATCAGCTAGCAATGGAAGTTTCAGTGGCTGGTTTTGCACTGAGCGTTGTTCTTGTTGGCCTACTGAGTTGTTCATGGAGTGTACTCAACTGGGTGTGGCTGAGGCCAAAGAGACTTGAAAGATTGTTGAGACAACAAGGCTTTCAGGGAAATTCCTACAAGCTTTTCTATGGAGACGTGAAGGAGAGTTCTGCAATGTTGAGAGATGCAAAATCTAAGCCAATGAAACTCTCGACCTGTCATGATATAGCCCCAAGAGTCATCCCGTTTGTGCATCGAACTGTCAACATCCATGGTATTGCATAATATAATTTAGTTATGACATCCTTTTTAATATATTTTTGTTTATATTTCAATATTATGATAAAGAATTTGTAGAGTGGCAATAGAACCTATTCTCAATCAAGAAGTAAGATCTATGAAGAATCTACCCAATTTATGATAAATTAGTCATAGATCTTAATGCGGCAGATACCCTATATATATATATACAGGCGGGTTTTGAAGCGGACGTCCGCACTTCGCTAAAGTGCGGACGTCGACGCAGCAGGCTGGTTCCAGGCGACGACGGCTGCGCGGGGCTGGCCGGAGGAAGGCCGGAGGCGTCCCAGACCTCTTCTGGGCGGCGTTCGAGGTCGGAGGAGGTCGGGCTTGCCGGTTTCTGGGCAGCCACCTCACCTGCAGTTGCAGGTTCTGTGCAGCACTGCAGAACCGTCGCCGGCGACTCCACCGCACCGCATACCCCTCCGCACGACCCCTGGCGTTCCTCCGGCAAGCCGCGCCGCGCCGTCGCCGCTCGATCGAGGCCGGAGGAGCGACGTCCGCACTTTTTCTGGGTTGCGGACGTCCTCTTCAGAACATTTTCGTATATATATATATATATATATATATATTTTCTTTCCGATTACAATTTAATATTTTAGATGTAGTTGTTGCATGTGTGTTTTTCTTGACTGGTAGAACTAGTCAAGAGCTATTTCATTTCTTTTGGAATTTATTTTAGCGAGGAAGGACCTTTTATATATAGAAGATGTACGGGATTTGAAATGAATTTCAAGTCAACTTCATGGAGGATCCCCTAGTAGAATATGTAACAAATTAAGCTGCTCCTAGTGTAGCGAAGCATGCTTGGAGTCTTAGTATTTGCGAGGCAAGTTTGGTTGAGAGACGAGGTGCGATGGCTCTCTCAGATTCCGATAGGTCATAGTTTTAAGGCCACAGTACGGTGGTTTTCCTTTTTTTTTTTTTTTTTTTTTCCTTTTTACTAGACTTTTTCTTTAGGGTGCATTGCAAACTTACAATTTTCTTAGTTTACCCTACAAAGATATGAATTAGGATGCGGCTATTGCCACTCCACCATTTTCTTAGTTCACCTTTCAAACATTTGAATTATTGAAAGACTATATTACCCAAGTGCAAAATGACTAATAAGTACAGTAATTTTATAAAATCCAAATATGTAAGAAAAAATAAATATATAAGTAATTAATTAATCTTTCAATAATTCAATAAGTATACTTAATTTCTCATTGAATAACATTAATCTTTATCTTCTCAACCCAAATTTTAATTTATTACTATTTTTAAAATCTTTTTGTTGCCTTCTCATCGTTTATTTGTTATTCAATTCACAAAACCATTACATTTATGGCACGTTTACTTACTTGGAATGGAAAATAATCATGAATCGGAGACAAGTGGAATGGGAGAAGAAGGGAATCGGTATTGATTCCGGAGGAATGATTTCTAAACCCATCTCCCCCATTCGTAATCGAATTCCTGAGTATTCAGGAATCGATTCCTGATAAGGAGGTGGGACCTATATCCATTCCGATTCCTTCATGTGTTAGTAAACGCAAGAATTCTTTAACCCGGAATCATTCCGATTCCTTTATGTGTTAGTAAACGCAGGAATGTTTTTACCCTGTAATCATTCACTCCCATTCCAAGTAAGTAAACATGCCCTTAACTTCATCAAAATCTTTGCAATATTCTTTGTGAACACCAAAAGTAAAAATTTAAAGCACGAAGAAAAAAAAATCAATATCTTCTTCATTGATCATAGTTGTAAATTTACTAATGTTTTTACATAGATTGAAATAGAGAACATTGAAATTGAAAGAAAAAATTTAAAAAATGGGAGTAAATCAGATTATAATTTTATTAGGAAACTTTAATAAATTTAATTTTTTCATGAGTATAAATTAAATGAGAGATTTTCATTAAAAATATTTCTTTTCTAATTGGATATGTCATATAAGGATATTCTTGAAAAGAGAAATGAGTTAAATAAGTAAATTTAATAATTGAAATTAAAATGTAGGGTGTAATGAGCAAGTAGGGTGAACAAAGAAAATGGTAGGGTGGCAATAGCAGCACCCTATGAATTATTGAAAGATTGTACTATCCAAATATAAAATGACTAATAAGTACATCAATTTTTTAAAATTCAAATATGTAAGAAAAAATAAATACATAAGTAATTAAATAAATATAAAGACTACTTAATTTCTCATTGGATAACATTAATTTTTATCTCTCCACCAAAATTTGAATTTATTACTATTTTTTTTGCCTTTTTGTTGCATCCTCATTGTTAATTCATTATTCAATTCACAAAACCATTAATGTTAACTTCATCAAAATCTTTGCAGTACCTTTTAGAACACTGCAAATAAAAAATTTAAAACACGAATCTCTTCTTCATTGCTCATAGTTGTAAATTTACTAATGAAAAATGATTTGTGGCCTCAATCTTAGGTGTCATGCCATGTCATCTACATACATCACCTATTTGTAAACCATGCCATGTTTATTAAAAAAAAAAAACCATGTCATGTAACTATTAAGAAAAAGACAATCTTATCCTTCTAAAATCTAATAACTCTAAATTATTTTGTCTTTCTACCTCAAAAATTATTTTGGCTTTTTTCTAAAAAAAAAACATTTGGCTTTCTTACATTTATTTTTCATTACACTCATGCTTAGATTTAAACAACAATTTTTTTTTTCTTCAATCAAGAGTAGAAAAAATTTCATGTAATTCAGGCAATAGATTTGCACGTACATTCGATTAATAGATTTGTATAACACCATACATGTTTCAACCTTTGTTCGGTTCCTGCAAATTTTGAAAATATATATTCATATGATTGTGTATATTTTTTTATTCATTGTTTTCTCTTTATGAGTTTAAACGTTAGATATGAATTTATTATTTTTTGTTTCTCTTTCCCCTTATATTTAGATTGCAGATGTTAATTAATGACTACTAACATGTAATTTTTTCTTACCTCTTAATTTAGACATAAGTATTTCCCAAATTCAATTTACTAATGCTAAAAAATATAGATGAAATTAATCAATATTTGAAAAAAAAAAGTTAACGTCTATTTCTTGACACGTAATTCAATATATTAATGCCATTTGGGAAGAAAAATTAAAGGAAAGAATTTAATTAAATGAAGAAAAATATTGATCAAAGAATCTGTAGACATATTTATTAAATTAATATATAATTAATTGCTGATATTTTTTTTGTCACCTAATTAATTTCATTAATGTAATTGATTCACTCCCTAACATCTAAAAGGAAATGTAAAAGGGTAAAGTTGGTGTTGAAGTAGTATGATGTGGCAAGATATATTATATGAAATTGAAAATAAATTTTTATTTATTTACATGACATGACACCTAGGATTTGAGGCCATAAATCTTAGGCCTCATTGAGACCCCATATCATTGCCCTTTACTAATATTTTAACATGGATTGAAATAGAGGACATTCAAATTGAAAGATTTTTTTTTTAAATGGAAGTAAATCAGATTATGATTTTATTAGAAAACTTTAATATATTTTTCCTTTTTTATTGGTATAAATTAAATGAGAGATTTTCGTTAAAAATATTTATTTTTTAATTGGATATGTCATATAAGGATATTCTTAAAAGATAAATGGATTAGATAAATAAATTTAATATTAAAATGCAGAGAGTAATGGGCAAGTAAGGCTGTAGAGTGTAGAGTGAACAAAGAAAATGGTAGGATGGTAATAGCTGCACCTTTTTTTTTTTTTTTTTGAAAGGAGCCACACCCTTTTTTTTTTTGAAAGGGGTTTGGAACCCAGCCTAGCTGGGAGGCTCAGCCCCACGCCCGGTTCCATTTATTAAATTAATAGTAGAATTTTGCATCCGGGGGGGGGGACATAAAACCTTAACCCCGAGCAACAGTATAACAGTTGCAATAATCCTCATAGAGAACATTATGAATGATTGCAGGTGTCTCATCTAACCATACATCATCAATGAAACCACTACTAGCAAGGTGAGCAAGCCTATCCGCTACACCATTTGCTTCACAGTAAATATATCGAATTCTAACAGATTGAAAAGCAGTAATATACTCCCTACAATCATCTAAAACTCGACCTACCTCAGAGAAATTATTCTCTCGACTATTGAGAGCAGAAATCAGGATGACAGAGTCGCTTTCAATATCTATGTTAGTCCAACCTTGGTGAATACCAAGAAGTAAGCCAGCCCTACATGCCTCCGCTTCCATATTAAGAACCCAGTGTGCATGTAGAAAAGTCCTGGCCACAAACCCAGAAACTAGCTGCATCGCCACCACGAAACATGGAAACAACAGCACCGCAATGCCATAGATAAACCCTGCTTCCAAGAAGAATTCGGAGCTCCAGTGCCATCATCACAGACAGGAAAGGAGATGGATTTTGATCCAGTCCCACCTAACACCAAACTCGTCTCCTAGAACTAGTGTCCATGGATGCCTTTTCCCAAGCCCGATCAGGAAAAAACCACGCCAATCAATATCTGTCAAAACCTTAGGGTAAACCACCTCCCAGATTAATAGGTATTGGACCAACCATCACCCGTCCGGCAGCGGCCAATCATTGGCGTGGAAAAACTATAGCCTCGACTCCGAGCGCCGCCGGACGAGAGGAATTTTATAAACCCTAGATCAGGTAGTCCAAGTTTTATAATCATTATATATTTGATTCATGATCATAGGGATTTATAGTGATTGATCTCTGCTAATAACTAGATTTCTTTAGTCAATTAATTTTTATTTCACTATTGAAAAATTGTTCTTATTAGGTGAACATAACAATGCAGGCAAAAATTCTTTCACTTGGCTTGGTCCCAAACCAAAGGTGAACATTACTAATCCAGAAGATCTGAAAGATATCTTCACCAAATATGATGATTTTCCGAAGCTAGCACCCATTTATAAAAAGTTGCTAGCAGCAGGATTTGCAACAGATGAAGGTGAAAAATGGGCTAGACACCGAAAGATTGTCAACCCAGCCTTCCATATGGAGAAGCTAAAGGTATTACAATACTTTTTTTTTTTTTGCAATTGAAAAAAAAAAATTAATTAAATAAATAAGAAAACATTTAAGTGAGGGATATGAAATTAAGATAAAACATAAATAAAATTAAGTATAGGTGATTGAATTAAAGATCAAGACGTACAACAGGTGTATGACTGTGGGTAGGGTAAGGGTCTCATGAACCTCCTTTGGTCCTTAATTTTTTATTCTAAGACTTTGGAGAGACTTAAGAATATTCTCATCTAGAGTTGTTTAAACCAGGGACTCTAAGGATTTATCTCAACCTGAGAATAGGTATGATGACCAAGAAGTTTTTCATTTTTCAAATCACCCCAACAAAACTTAATTCGATGAACATTAGATTCTATCAAGGTAGAATGCATATTACCAGTAGGCAGTAGTGCCAACCAAAGTGTCAATGCGCTCTCCTATAGTTATTTATTTATTTATAAGCTATATTACCACCATCTGGTTTAGGTATATGTTTGGTCAACATATAATTTTGATATTTCTGGTTTTGCTTGTTCTGTTATAGTCTATGTTACCAGCGTTTCACCAAAGTTGTAATGGGATGATTAAAGAATGGGAAAGCTTGGTTTCCAAAGAGGGTTCATGTGAGTTGGATGTTTGGCCTAGTCTCCAAAGTTTATCAGATGATGTGCTTTGTCGAACATCATTTGGAAGTAGCTATGAAGAAGGAAAGCATATATTTGAACTCTTGAAAGAGCAGGCAGTACTTTCAATAAAAGCTTTACAAAGTGTTAACATTCCAGGATGGAGGTAACAGTACAAGTCTCTTTTGTTCCGCTACAGTTTGTACCTAGCTAGATCAATTTCTTAATTAAATTAGACTGATTGAACTATTGAAATATTTTATTAAATCTCAACTCTTACTTTTGTGAAATTCTTAGTTTAAGAAATAAAAATTAATTAAAGAATGAATCATATAGATCGAAGAATAGAAAGACAGATTTGGGGAACCCAGCTTCCATTTCTTTCAAGTTCTAAAATGCACGCAATGCTTTGTTTCCCTCATTTTTCTGGAAGGTCATTCCACTGCATGTTGAGGAAAATGTGCTTGTCTTCTTTTTGTATCTTCACAAAAAGTTTGGCTTAACTAATATTGATGTGTAGGTTTGTACCAACTAAGATGAACAAGAAGATGATGTTGATTGATAAAGAAATTAAATGTTTACTCAAGGGAATTATAAATAAAAGAGAAGAGGCCATTAAGGCTGGTGAACCCTCCAAAGACGACCTACTAAGTCTACTTCTGGAATCCAATCTCAAGGAAATTCATGAACATAGGAACAACAAAAACTTTGGGATGAGTATTGAAGAAGTTATCGAGGACTGTAAGCTGTTTTACTTTGCTGGGCAAGAGACAACCGCGGTGCTGCTTGTTTGGACAATGATTTTACTTGGCCAATATCAGAACTGGCAAACTTGTGCGCGAGAAGAGGTTCTACAAGTCTTTGGAAGCAACAAACCAGACTTTGATGGGTTAACTCGCCTAAAAATTGTAAGTACACAATACAAAATTTGCTTGGAATACCTACTGGCATGGTCATGAATTTATTTGTTTGATGTCTGATGTCTCTCTTTCTTGCCCTAAAATGGAACGACTTTTGTTTGCAGTAGCTTCTCAGCTGCTTCCGGCCTTCTTTTGGATGTCATTGTTGAATATGATTTTTATTGATGAATGATTTACAAGTGTATACATATATAGCAGAGTATTACATGCCTAACAATAACTGCATATTATAGCAAGAGCCACAAGATTAGCCTAATGTCAATGCTAATACAGTAACTGACATTTCCAGAAGATATTAGTGTTAATGAGCTTGATTTGAGGAAGAGATCAGGCTTGATTGAGGCAAGGAATTAATGTCGCTAACAGTCATGACACAACTAATTTGATCATATCATAATTTAATAGGATTAGTTGGTTGGTCTTACCTAATTTGTTGTAAATATTAAGGACTTTAATTTATTATGCAACAGGTGACCATGATTTTACGTGAAGTTCTCCGATTATATCCAGCGGCAGTCGTGATTTCTCGAAACACTTACAAGGAAACGCAACTTGGAAAATTATCTTTACCAGCTGGAGTCGAAATCTCATTGCCCATACTCCTTGTTCACCATGACGAAGAATTGTGGGGTGATGATGCAAAGGAGTTCAAGCCAGAGAGATTTGCAGAAGGAGTTTCAAAGGTTACAAAGGGCCAACTTTCATACTTTCCCTTCGGAGGTGGTCCACGGATTTGCATTGGTCAAAACTTTGCTATGATTGAAGCTAAACTCGCCTTATCATTGATATTACAGCACTTCACCTTTGAGCTTTCTCCATCCTATGCTCATGCCCCTTCCTCAATAGCAAGTCTTCAGCCACAATATGGTGCTCATCTCATTTTGCATCAACGTTGATTGGTAATGAGTTTTGAATAGAAGAACAGCAAACAGAGACACCGCCAATTATAAATATACAAAAGTAAAATGGGATTGTCACTGTTCAATGAACAGTGATGAACAGTACATACAGTGATTTCCGGATTTGCCCTTATTTTTTGTCATCTTTGACGCTTTTGTCCCTCCGTTTTTTTTTTTTTTTTTTAAAGAAAAAACACAAAATATTAGCTCAATGAAATTATTACAAATAGAAATAATAATTTTAAAATTAATTTGTTCTTGAATCCATGGTTTTAGCTTAGTAGGATCATACAGACTTTTTATCCGTCTTTATATATGGGTTAGGTTTGTCAAATGTGAAATACCATGAGCCTAGAACATAAGCCTTGATTTAAGTTAATTTTAAAATAGAAATAGAAAAAGTCAGCAAACATGGTATTTTATAGATGAGTGTCTTGAGTAATTCTTAAATTTAAATTTAGAACTTTATATCACATATCACTAAATTGTTATAAAGATTTTTAAAAACTTCACTGCTAAGTTTCATATGCTGCTCATTATATTATATCATTTGTATCCAAAAACAAATGAAGGGTCTTCAACACCATATGAACCAATAAGTGATACATCAGAGGATGATTAGTTCCAACTTGAAATGTATGATATTTTGGTGAGATTTAACCACTTTCTTAATTTGTATGTAAAGAATATATTTTGTTAGACTATTCCTTTGTTTTGAAAAATGTAAATACAGAAGTTTGGTTAAAATATCAGCTCTTACTCAACACTTCCATTTAAAGCTAGGTTAAAATACCAGCTTTCAAAACATGCAAAACGATAATATATTTAGTTAACATTTTTTATATTGTCATTTCTACCCTACTGCGTATAAAATTTAGGACAAAAAATACAAATCCGCAGCATCGCGCGGGCGAGCTGCCTAGTTTAAATAAAAGGAGGAACATTAATTATGCATGGCTGTGCTCTTTTCCATCTGGGCCGTTGAATAAATTATCGTATAAACAATCGTATAATATTTGAATTTCATTATTTTCTCTCTACCTCTAAAGTCACGCTTTAGCAAAACCCGTGCTTTCTCCAAACTTCCTAGTGATTGCTCTGCTCAACCTACAACGTTGAGTATCGATTCGGTGTCGTGAAGAGATCACAACCAAAGCCCTTACCCGTAAGGCAAGTAGTCATTTTTCGAAAGGCATAGAGAAGAACCTGGTGACGTGGTTGGTGCTCCCTTCGTCCACGGTGTTTGATCAAGAAGTCAGGTCAAGGGATTCTCCAACGACTGCACCCCACGGTGCTGGCACGCCCACGCACACGCTTAAAAGAGACTGTTTACACCCATACTGGTTTTGGAGCCAAACATTTTGGCACACCCAGTGGGACTTATAGCATTTCTTTGTGATCGCAACCATTGGGAAATCAAGTGCGAACCCTTACCAAAAGGTTTACGTTAACTACCCAAACCACAAGACCTCCAGTTACAGACCGTACTCTCGTGCTGACTGTCATGGTCTTTCCGAAGAACAGGTAACACAAAAGTTCTCACTCATCCCACCATCACCAGACATGTCAACAGAACAGGTTGGAACTCCACAACCCGCTACTGAGGGCAACAAAAATCCTCCTGTCCAGCCTAATGAGGCTGGCGGGGCGGCCAACACTGCCCAAGTGGCCGCGAGTGAGGGGACAATATATTGATTCCTTTGTGCCAGTTATCACCCCAGCGAACGCGAGCATTGAGGAGCTGCTTGCTATCTTTCAATACAATAATGCTGCATATAATGAAAGGATGGAAAAAGCCCTCACAGAAGAGCGCTGAAGGCTGGATGAGGTTTCGATCTCACTATGAAAACTTGAAGCAAGTTCGCGACAAACTCAGGGACAGTGGCAGGACACGTACAAGAAAAGCCATGTAAACCACAAAGAGCTTGTGGATATGATGACCGGTCAGGCCGCTCAGAGCAAGCGCATCTTTGCTGACATCGCGAACCAAGCCAAGCATACTTGGTCAAAATTGGCAGTGCTTCGCAACGAAGGATCCAATCTTGTGAACCAAGTCGCCATGCAGAGAGCTGAGTTGGACCAGGCTAAGGAAGTGCTGAATAAAACTTTGGGGGATCCTAACGCCATTCTTGGCTCACTTGGACAACCTTCAGGTACTGGCAAATACATACCTCCTAATGCTCGGGAGAAGACTAGCGGCAATACCGTTACACGAGCTGCAACCACCTCTGCGTCAGCAACAAAAAGCAAGGACAAACCTTGGTAATTGGTGGTAATAAGGCTACTCCAACTCCCTCACAAAAGAGTAAAACTCTAAAGACTAATGAAGGCACTCCTGCTGATCCTGTCGCCTTTACTCAATACGACAGTAATGGGGCGGAGAATGTCTATGAAGAACTTCTGGAATTATTATGGTATTGACCAAACTGGTACTCCGATCAAGATAACGGCCTTGGTCAAAGATGTGGCCATACCAGCTATGACACTGCAGCCATCTACTATTCACCAAACAATTCATCTAGGGGAAGGTACAGTAGCCGCTAGCCAAGCTACACCTTTGCAGAATGTTCGCCAGAACGTGGCGATACCTCCTCCTGGCCCGGGCTATGTGAGACGTGAAGAGGTTGAGGAGATGATCAGACTGGCGAATCCTAGGGCCCACCTAGATGGGGAACCTTTCCCGCCGCATATAATGCTCGCGCCTTTTCCCAGAGGCTACAAAAATATTATATTATCTACCTTTTCAGGAGAGGATCCTGAGCATGCGACAACCCATCTGGCTAGGTTTGAAGTACAGTGCGGCTAATATCAGAATGATGACATCCTCAAGTGCAGAATCTTGGGCACTTCTCTATCTGGCGCGGCTTTTAGATGGTTTTCTAAACTGCGGCTAGGGTCAGTGGTTGATTGGCCAGCCATGGAAAAGCTCTTTCGAGAGACTTTTGGAGCTATTGAGCCTGAGGTTGACTTGGCCTCTCTCACCTAGAAGGCCAAACAACTCACCGAGTCAGCTATTGCTTATCTTCAACGCTTTCAGATCCAGAAGGCTAAGTTAAGCATGATATTGCCTGAAAGAGAGTTGGTTAAATTGGCAATCAAAGGATTGGAGCCACGCCAGCGAAAGAAGCAACATGGCAGTATGATCCAGTCAATGGGAGAACTTATCACAGAAGTAGGAAGCTTTGAGCATCTCCTCAGAGAGACTGATGCTAGGAAAAATGCGTCCAAAGGCACATATGTACCAGGAAAGCATCGTACAATGGCCGCGTTGTACTTCCAACCGAATTCCTATGATCCATACTACTACCATCAAGGGGAAGAAGTTTGCCAGGAAGAAGATGATGAAGAGGAGAATGATGTCTCTGCATTTGAGTTGATAGGGAGGAAGAGATCAGCCCTCAAGCAATTGAAGATATCTAAGGAACCTATCAAACTCAAGTCTGTGGCCTTCACCAAACCTGAGTTCACGACGTATACATATGATGCTAATAAGGCGTATGAGATTTTAGATGAAATGATCGCCGCGAAGATGGTGAAGACAGACTTCAAATATTTCCCTCGACCAGATCAGCTGAAAGGAAAGAAATACTGCAAATTCCATAACCTGTGGAACCATAATATGACTGACTGTGTGAAGCTAAATGACCAAATTCAGGCTCAATAAAGGTAGTTTGCATGTGGAAACTCCGACAGCCGCGGAAGTACTAATAGACCTGAACCCTTTCCCGGACACCGAGATAAACATGGTTGATGTGAACTGGACCAAGAAGAACCAAAGAAAGCCAACCTTGGATCTGACTACAAAAGGTTGAGAAGAGAGAACAGAAGGGGATGAGACCCCTGCAAAGGAGAAAGCTAAACCGGTCAGCGAAGCCTCACTAGTGGTTCTTTGCTCGCGATGCAAGGAAGAATGTGGCATCCAAGTGTCACATGAAGAAGTCGAGCAGACATTTTGTTTCAGCTCTTTCCCACTAATCAAGTGGGCTTCACCGTTGCGAAACTATCAACCTTGAAGCCCAAGAGAAAGAGACAAGATAGAGTCACTGTCATCCCTAAGGGACTCCAACTTGTTCAAGAAACTGAAAGCGGCTGCAGCTGAACAGAAACAGGATGACAGGGCTAGGAATGAGCATAGAGATATCCTGACCAAGCCGTACATTCCACCTTTTTCAACATCCTCCATCAAGGAAGGCAAATGGTACACTAGAGAGAAAGGGAAAACGGTGAAGATTAGCCCTTCCAAGAAAAGGAAGCTGTAGCAGATGTTCGGAGAGGCCAAGAGAACACTAGAAGCTCTCGATCAGGGTATGATTAAACATTCGCAACTGGTCAAATCACCTTAGCAATATCAGAAGGAGATGGAGGCGCTAGCCGCTAAGCCATTAGTGGCTCTCCGCAATTTTCAGAAGCAAGCACGCTCAGAGTCAGGGGCTTCTAAACCTAATGTTTTATGCAGGATCACAAAAGAAAGAACACTCCGCCAACCTGGAAGGAAGCTCACCCACTAGGCGGCCCCATGTCAGGTGCAGGTTGTTCCGCGAGGAGCCAGAAGCCAAACCCTCAGTTCTTTGGAGACTTGGGGGGGGGGGGGGCAAAGGACAACACTGTTGATGCCTTACAGTGAAGACCTAAAAAGGTTGAAAGTCTGGTAGTCGCGCCCCCAAAGGAGAGCCCAGCGGAGGAACACAGGTTGGACTCACCAAAGCAGATTGCCGCGACTCATGAGCACAAGCAGTGCCAGGTAAAAGGCCTTATAGAAGAATCATTAGTGGCTTCATTGGCTAAACAATTCAACACTAACATACCAGTTGATGAGCCCAAGCTCGACCTGGATGAGGAGATGGACGAGATAGTGTTAGACACCTCCTGCAACATGGTTTATGTACTTTCTGCGAGGTATGCACTACCGGTTGCCGCGCAGGATTGTTTCAAAGTTGAAGGAGGCAGAGAACAGCCTTTGCAGATTACCTCAGCAGCCGCCACACTTGTGGAAGAGTCTGTACTCTTGGAAATAGAGGATGCCAGCCCCATAGAGTCCTTCATGCGCTTTACAAGACCAACACCTATGGTCCAACACATGAGACCTCTATATATCACAGCGAAAATCGGCGGCACCAAAGTCAGCAAAATCATGGCCGACACTGGAGCTGCAGTTAATGTCCTTACTACAAGGACTATGCACTTGCTTGGAATTAAGAAAGAGAGGATTCAGTTTACATCCTTGACGCTTAAGAATTTCATGGGGACTGTAAAGAAGACATTGGGCCTGTTATTCTTGTGTATCAAGGTCAGCCCCGCGAAGGGGTATATGCTTTCTTTGTGATAGATTGCTACGCGGCGTATAACACCATCCTAGGCAGAGATTGGATCCACCGGAGTTATTGTGTCCCGTCAACTCTTCACTAGGAATTGATTATGTGGAATAGGGCTACGAATAAAGCTGAAGTGATTAAGGTTGATCCTCACCCATTCTCTGTCTCTGCGAATTATGTAGATGCCAGGTGCTACTTGGAGCCAATCACTCCATTACAGGTCAGTGGCATTGATGACAAAGGCTGCCCCACAGGGGTGACGGCCTCTGAATTGGCACAATGGGGGCTCACACTTGCGAAGGAAGGGCTGGAAAGGCCTAACCACGCTGTGCCCAAACCTTTAAATAATTAATGGATTACGACCTTCTAGAGGAAGGGATAGAGGCCTTCCACTCGTTGTACGAGAGATTATCCTCGTATATGGTGCGTACTTAGAGCTTAGCGAGAAGGAAAGGCTCATCAACTTATTGCTAGAATTCAAGGACTACTTCGAGGAAAAATACGAGGATATGCCAGGCCTATCATCGGACTTGGTATGCCACCAGCTGCCAACATTCCCTGACAAGAGGCCTGTGAAGCAAGAGCCGCGAAGAATGAATTCGGAAACCAAGGTTCTAGTTAAAGAAGAAGTTGAGAAGATGCATAAATCAAGCATCATCAGGGTGGCCAAGTACAATCAGTGGCTATCTAACATAGTGCCCGTTTGCAAGAAGAATGGCAAAATGCGAGTATGTATGGATTATAGAGACCTCAATGTGGCTACACCTAAAAATGTTTATCCCATGCCGGTCGCAGATATGTTGGTAGACGCAGTAGTGGGATATGAATTGTTATCCTTCATGGATGGAACTGCAGGATAACACCAGATTCCTGTCGCGGAAGAAGACAGACATAAGACCACGTTTCGCTGCCTGGGCTTCGCAGGAGTTTTCGAGTATGTGGTCATGCCTTTTGGTATGAAGAATGCAGGGGCCATGTATCAGAAAGCCATGAACCTGATTTTCCACGACATACTTGGGAAGATTTTGGAGGATTACATTGATGATGTGGTTGTGAAATCTAAAAAGCAAGGGGACCATATCATAGATCTCAGAAAAGTTTTCGAGCGCATGCGGCTACACAAGCTCAAGATGAATCCCGCTAAATGTATTTTTGGAGTTCAGGCAGGTGACTTTCTGGGGTTCATAGTCCATCAAAGAGGAATCGATGTCCCTAAAGGTAAGGAAAATGCGGTTATCAATGCCTCTTCCCCGCAAACGAAGAAGGAGCTACAGCGACTGTTGGGCAAGATCAACTTTTTGCGACGTTTCATCTCTAATTCTGCAGGTAAAATCCAGTTTTTTTCCCCGCTGCTGAAGTTGCAGGGACATAATGAGTTTGTTTGGGAACTTCAACATCAAGAGGATTTTACCAAAATCAAGGCCTATCTAGGAAGTCCACCCGTACTAGTTCCCCCCCCCCCCCTCGGGATGGTTTTCCGTTAAAATTATATATTTCAATGACAGAGGCTTCCATTGGCAGCCTCCTCGCTTAGGATGATGAAGCGGGTGTTGAACATGCTATTTTTTACCTTAGCAGGACACTTACAGACTGCGAAACAAGGTACACTCCTATGGAAAAGCTGTGCCTCACTCTATACTTCTCCACTTTTTGGCGTATCACCCCATGCTCGACGTCCCTGTGGTAAGAGATTTAGAAGTTGCTACTAAAATTGTAGCTCGCCCGAATCTGGCATGCTTACCTGAGTACGCCATGTTATATCAAGCCACAGTTTCACTCCAACCCTGGGTGTTATGTTTTGATGGCTCGAGATTTGAGACACTGGCTGGAGCCGGAGTCGTCTTGGAAAATCCAGCTAGAGATCGTTTCTCATACTCCTTCCAGTTGGATTTCCGGTGCACCAACAACCAGGCAGGATATGAGGCCCTTATTATTGGCCTAGAGGTGTTACTCAAAATAGGAGTCAGAGACATCCAGGTACTCGGTGATTCTTTACTCATGATCAATCAGCTTTGCGCAAAGTACAGATGCTCCAGCTACTTGCTTGCACCATATTTGGATCGCGCCCTTGAACTTCTGGCTCAATTTGAAGATGTGGACTTGGAGTATATTCCTCGCGAGCGTAACTTCACGGCCAATGAACTCGCTTAGTTGGCTACAGGCGTTACTTTGAAATATGGGGTTCGCGAGCAAATTCGCAAGGTTAAGCGACGCACGCTGCCTTTGTGGCTTGCACGCCCTGACCCGCCAAAAGAGCACACAGTGGCGGCCCTTGATCATATTGATGTGGATTGGCGTATCTCGTTAATCACCTGCCTCATGCAGCCAGATCCCACTGCAGACAGGAAAACCAGTTTTTTGGCACTAAATTACTTCCTCAGAGGCGACCAACTATGTCGATGTGATGAGGATGACATCGATTTTAGATGTGTCTATGGTCGTGAAGCAAAACGATTAATGTGAGAAGTGAATGAAGGTGTGTGTAGAGCTCATCAGGCGTGTCCAAAGATGCGCTGGCTCATCAGGAGACATGGGTACTATTGACCCAGCATTTTGAAGGATTGTATCGCATTCGCTAAAGGATGCCAGGATTGCCAGGTTCATGGACCAATCCAGCACATTCCTAATATTCCCATGCAACCCATCATTAAACCTTGGCCTGCGCGAGGCTGGGCGTTGGACTTGATCAGAATGATTCATCCACATTCTTCAGTCCAGCACAAGCTTATCATCGTTACCACTGATTTCTTCACTAAGTGGGTGGAAGCTGAGCCTTTGAAGGAAGCCTCCGGTGCCACCATTCGCCAATTCATCTTTCGCAATATTATTTGCAGGTTTGGCATCCTAGAGGTTTTGGTATCTGACAAGGGGGCAGCGTTCATGGTGGTGATGTAGAGAAGCTTGTCAATTATTATGGAATCCAATTTCTTCATAGCACACCCTATTATGCTCAATCCAATGGTCACGCGGAGGCCAGTAACAAGATTATCATTACTGTATTGAAAAAGCTTCTTGTGGAGAACCATCGCCAGTGGCATGAAACATTGTATGAGACATTATGGGCTTATCGTACTTCTAAGCAGAACCCCACTGCCATCATCCCTTATGGGTTAATGTTTGGCCACGATGCGGTTCTCCCTTTGGAAGTAAATTTTAGTCCCTACGCATTCAAGACCAGAATCACTTGATCGGTGAAGATTATGTCCAGGCTATGTGGCAAGAGCATGAAGACCTTAGCGATAAGCGCTTCGAGGCTTTGGACAACTTAGTGATGGAAAAGCAATGCATCGCTCGTGCCTACGATAAGCGAACGGGCGGCCGCAGTTACAAAAAGGGTGAACTGGTTTGGAAAGCGATTTTGCCATTGGGCGAGAAGTTGATTAGCCGCGGTAAGTGGACTCCGCGTTGGGAAGGACCCTTTGTCATTCACATAATTTTTGAGCACGGGGTGTTTCACTTGAAAGATTTGGACGGCGACATCCACCGCAACCCCATCAATGGTAGGTTCTTGAAAAAGTATTACCCCAGTGTTTGGGAATTCGAAGATCCACCAACTCAGCCTGTTACTGGAGGGCAAGAGGGGTAACCATAGTCTTCCTTGGTTTTTGTCCTCCCTTCCTTTTAGGCCTTTTCAGTGGCCTTATTCTCCTATCTTCGCTTCACCTACTAAGACTAGGGGGGCAACACTCTACACATTAAAGGCTTGTTTTCGCGGCCCTATGTATCCCTTTTCTTCGTTGTAATTTTTTACATTTTTCTTTTGACAATAAGTGTTAGAAGCATGTAACAGGGCCTATACCAGAGGCCATATTATATAAATAGATTGAAAATAGAGGAAGAAATATGTTGGATTCATAAAGTGGCTTTGCGACCAAAAGCAATACAAATACATATGCAAATTACAAAGCCAGCAGTGGCTGAAAATCATAAGGGTTTCAGATCTTCTGGAAATTTATGGATTTCTGGTTCTTTGTCTCAGGATGGGTCGGTGAAACTATCGTTCTTCCTCTTTCTCTCTTCACCCTCATATGTTCTGAGTCGCCGCTGCTACCATTCGTACTGGAAGAGGAGGGAAGGAAATAATCCATCGCAACCCTTCCAATGAGTTATCCTCCGGGACAGAGATGGTCATCAAAGCAGAGCGCGGCCCAGCTGCCTCAACTCCCTCTAGGGGAAAAATAGAAGCCTGTCCTTCAAACCCTTAAGGTAGGGCGCCGAAGAAGAGCGTAGGGCCTTAAGTGGCCTTCCACCATTTTCCGTTTTGCTCCACGCAAGGGAACCTAAAGTGAGAAACTCTCTAAAATGTGGCACCCCACGTTAGGAGCGCCATGTATTCTTCAGCCTAACTGGAATTGGTGAATCCCATCCAGATTTTCTAGGGCCAAAGACATGCGGCTGGACCTGAGATTAGGCCATAAGGCCTACCCAAGAGATTAGATTAAGCCATAATGCCTAGGATATAGAGGCCAAAAGAGAGAAGAGGAGATGATTTCAATAATAGGAGGAAGAGAAGCAGGGTTTGCAAGACAATTTCTGGAGGAAACATGGTTGGGTATATTTGCACTCTTACAATACATGTATTTATAGGGGGCCAACTTTAGTGGCCTCAACCATTTGGTCTTGGCAGTTGAAGTAGATTCAAAGCCATCAATGGGGTCATCAAGGGAATTCAATGCTGTTATCTCGAAAATGAACAAAACCGAATACGCGTGGATAACAGAGCAATCTCCAAAGAGGTAATTGCCCCTTTTCGAGTTCCTTTTGAAAACTGCTTTAAACAGTTAAGGCGAAATAGTTATCATTTTGCTATCTACGAAAATAAAACAGACATTTGGGCCAGCAAAGTGGGCTAAATAAATAATATTAATATTGTTCATACAAACATAATGGGCCTAATACTAGAGGCCTAAAATTTCCGGCTTGCATAAGTTAGGTGGAGAAAGTGTTCGTCCAGGCGAAAACTCGCATCGGCAGCAGCTTGGGCGGCCTGTTGGGCTGGCACACGGGCTTGGGCCACTTCTTGTGAAAGTGCCTCGAAAGCAGCTAGGGGTTATTCTAGTTAAGGTTTCTCAAGGGCAAGCCTGTCCATCACAGTAGTCAATTGGGCCTGAAGGTCCTGGATCTGGGTCTGGAGATGGTTTCTCGTGAGCGTCAACTTCCGAATGAGATTGGCCCGATCACCCAAGGAGTCATAGGAATTGTCCATCTGGTGGGTCAGGGCCTGATAGTGTGCTTGGGTCTGCCTAGCCTGCACGGCCGCAACCGCCTTCTCATTCAGCCATTGGGGAAGATCCTGCAGCAGAGCTAGTCAATATCAATGAACTGAGCTTCAGTGATGGCTCCCTCGCGAAGAAGTAGCCTCAGGTACTCTAAGACTCTTATGGGTACGCCGGGTGTCAGGATGTCAGGGCCCATGAGGCAATGGAGGCCTTCCCTAGCATCATCTACCACTCCAGGTAGGACTACTTCAAGCATGCGAGTCAACCTTTCTAGTCTCGAAAGAGGTATATGTGGTAGGTTGGGATCCACAGCAATAGAAGCCTCAAGAGGCTCCGCGACAAGAACTGCATCTGGCACCTGTTCGTGAGGTACCTCTGCCTTTGCTTCAAGCACTGGGGGGGGGGGGGGGGCAGGTTCCTGGTTAGCCGGGTTCCCACCATCCGGTTCAGCAAGGTTCTCAATAGCAACTTCCTCTATAGCTACTACCACTTCCTCATCAGGAGCGACATTTTAGGCCATATAAGAGTTGTTAGAATGTAAGAAGGATAAGGCGGGAACCAGAGTGGAAATATTTACAAGGAAACATACCTCTTCAATAGGGAACTTGTGAGGAGCATCGGTTGCCAATTGTTCTTGGGCAACTTCAAGAGGATTGGCTGGATCAAGCATGACTTGCTCCAGGATGGGGTTTGCAGTGGGCTGCTCGCGAGAGGTTTCTGTAGGTGGCGCTCTTTCTTAAGCCTCAAGTGATCTGTCATCCAGAATCTGCATCGACACTTGGGACAGCTGCGAATCGCTCGCGGTGTTGACAAGAGGTGGATGATTGGTTGAATCCGGCCGCGCTTGGACTTGAGAAGGGGGTGCTTCGTCACCAGTAGTAGATAACCCCTCACCAATTGGCCTTAAGGGCCTATGACGGACCTACAGGTAAGGAGTGTTATAGGCTCAGACATAACGATAGGATGAATATTTCAGTGTTGTGTTTCGTATGAAGTACCAGTCAAAATATGAGTGGTTCATCTTCTTCCCACGAGTCGGTCTGGGGGTCAGTGAGACTGATTTTTCGGGCCAAAGTAGTGGCAAGCTGTCAGGATCAAAAGTGAATTAAGTTAGACTGTGGAGAAAATGTCGCAATCTCAGACTCTGGGAGGAAAGTCCTTATATTTTGTGGGTCGTCATCATTGGAAGAAGAGTCTTCAACTTCAGGTTCTGTGGCTACAGCTTTCTGTTTGGCAGCCTGACTAGTGGCTGGAGAAGCATCTACTGTGTGGCGGCCGGAAGGTCGATCACATCCCTGCTACATGAAAAAGAGTAAGGGGAAAAAGAGTGGAGTTAAAGTGAAAGAAGAAAATAAAAACATTCAAAGGGAAAGTTACCTCTTGTGGTGGCTTGCAGATAACAAAGCTGGCTTAAGCAGGACTCGGGGCTAACGCAGGTTAAAGTGCCAGTTCAGGTACTGGAGATCGCACCTCAGCTTCAGAGAAACGAGCAAGTAGTTCGGTATCAGCATCATAGGGATACCGCAGATCTTGGAAGATGGTCGCGAAGAGTTCATCATCCCGTTGTCTCCAGTAAGTGACAGAGATTTCTTCCTACCATTGATCATAATCTTTGGAGGTTCCATCAACAGGGGCGACGTCTTTGGCCTATTGAGGGAGATCAACCAAGGCAAGCATGCTTTGGGCTGACAGAGGCCCAGTTGGGGGACTAATTCTGCGCCAGGAGGTGTTGTAGTTCCAAGAGTCAAAGAGGGGGAATGGCACTAACTGAATCAACTTGAGTTGACGAGCAAAGTGGTTGGGCGTGTAGAGTTCATAACTGAGTTCTTTTGCGGCAAGCCTAATGTCTGAGCAGGAGATCGCGGGGCTAAAAGCCAAGCGCGCACGATCACTATAATCAATTTCCCCAGGAAGGAACCCATGCTCAAGAGGTGGCGGGAATTTCCTGTTGATCACTAAGTCGAGGGGCGGCATTTCGTGCAAGAGGTACATATACGTGAAACACTCGGAGTAGGGCGAAGATGTGTACCTTACCTTGCGGCAGAGCCATCGGCCAAGAAGAGTGTAGCTTGTGGTAGCGGTGGAATGTCATCGCGGCTGAAGAATGAGAACTAAATTTGAATCCAGAAATAGAGAATCCAAAAGAAGCTTGAGATGTTGGTTTTGAAAGGATGCATGGTGGCCTAGTATATTGTGCGGTAGAGGGCACCCAGAACTGGCTGTCCGAGCCCTATGCGATGGCAGTTGTAGAGGGCCATCGCCAGAGAAGTCCAAGGTCCAATGGGCTTGTTAGCGGAGGTGCAGAAGATGAACTTGCACAGCCAGTACTCTAGGAAGGCGATTCCTCAAGTCGCATTGTGTTCTATGCGGTAATGGGACAGCCACCGCGGGTAGGAGCCGCTATGAAAGCTACAGCCGGTTTGAGCCATTGTCAAAGTGAAGGTGACAGAGTCAAATTGGCCATGTACATAGGGCTCGCCGTTAATGGGTAACCCAGTAATCGTGAGGATGTCCAGTAGAGTGATGCCCATTTGGCCGAATTGAAAATCAAAAGTGTTGGTGGTGGTGTTCCAGAAACAAAGAAAAGCGGCTAGCGGTGAACGATTGCCACCGCGCGGAAGGTTAAAGCAAAGATCAATAGTCTAAATAATACTTGCCGCGTCCCAGCGGGCCAGATCTAGAACTAGTGCTTCAGAGCTCCACCGCGTTGATAGGGGCGGGCCAGTGCCCTATTTTAGCTCTGTGCTGATGCGCACCCCAGCTAGTGAAATCTCAAGTCATTCTTCTGAGGACTGGAATGGGTCGTCGGACTGGCAGGACGTAGAGGGCGAGCGCATCGTCCGGGATGGAATCTCGCGTTGAAGGGCCTAGTCCGGCGTGTTGGCTCGGGAGACGCTGGTTCCCCAAGTATGGGTGACTTTCTCGTTCAGTTCCTCTTCCTGATCGATGATCATCTTCTCTGGGGGAGCCATTTCTGGGTTTCTGCAGGGAGGCGTATGGAACAAGGAGTTTTCGGGGTTTAGGAGACTGGAAGGGTTTCTGATATGACAGGTCTGAAGTGGCTGCAGGATTTAAATAAGAGATTTTGTGAGGGAAACGATACGATGAAAAGCCGTTTTACAAAGCAAATGGACGCGACCTCATTAATGGGCTCGTTTCGATCAATAGGTGTGTCGTTTTAAGTCCCCTTCAATCAGTTACTTCTCGCAGGCCTAATTTCGGGGCCGGGGGGCAATGTTTGAGCCCAAAAGTATTTTTGGCAAGATCCCTAGGGGATTTAGCACAGCGAGCCAATACTTGCGGCCCAAAAATAAGCCTACTTGGGTTTGGGTTACAGCTTCACCCATTCTGTGATCCAGAATGAAAACGAGCCCTTATTGAAATCAAGTATCGGAGATTGAATAGGAAACTTCAATCAATAATTCTTCTATTGCAAGGAACAGTCGAAGCCTTAGGTATAAATACCAGGTTTCAAGGACGAATTACACACAACTCTTCAATCAACTAATCCTACAGATTATCAAAGCCTCTCCGGAGCAAACCTACCTGCAACCTAGCGAAGCTAAAGTCATGCTTTAGCAAAACCCGTGCTTTCTCCAAACTTCACAGTGATTGCTCTACTCAACCTACAATGTTGAGTATCGATTCGGTGTCGCGAAGAGATCACAACCAAAGCCCTTACCCGTAAGGCAATAAGTCATTTTCCGAAAGGCATAGAGTAGAACCTCGTGATGAGGATGGTGCTCTCCTTGTCCACGGTGTTTGATCAAGAAGTTAGGTTAAGGGATTCTCCGACGATTGCATCCCATGGTGCTGGCACACTTGCGCACACGCTCAAAAGAGACAGTTTGCACCCATACTAGTTTTGGAGCCAAACAGTACCCACAAGTGGGACGTATATATAGTCCTACTCATTATACATATAAATACGTAGAGGTAACGATTACCCTCATTCGGTACTACTCCAAAGGCGCTAGAAGTACATAGAATATTCTTAATATAAGAAATTTATTGTAATTAGACAACCTAATAACACAGGGATGGGCCCAGGGCAAACACCCAAGCCCACCATAGCAGGCAAAAAAGGACAGCCCCATGAAAAGAGGCCCAAACTCAAGTCCGGCAAAGATTGGTTTGGCCTAAGCCCAAACTTCATTGTCCTCAGCCGACTGGCCATGCGTACAACTCTGGCATAGTTCCAGCAGTCTCCACCACTGCACCCCAACTTCGCCCCAACGACCCACGCCTCTACAAGCCCCGCCGCCCCGGCCTGAGTCGCAAAGCCCCACACCGAGCTATGCCTCTACGGAACCCGCTGCACAACGTCGTGCTCCCCGCTCCAGGATCCTCCACCGCTTCCCAGTCACCTCCGACTCGCCGAATCTGGAAATCCCTTGATGAGGTGCCCCATCCATGTACACACAACCACCAGCCTAAAGCCGGTCGTTTGGACTGGCCGCCAAGCCATCCAGCCCAAATCCCAAGCCAAAACCTTCTCCAAGAAGCTCCCAAGCACATTTAGAATCCCCGTCCGGCAATAGCCCCTCACCGGCGAGGTGAACCACTGCCTACAATGGGCGCCACCAGACGATAACAAGTTTGCAACCCTAGACGTCGATCAGTCTGAGTTTTGCGGAGAGAAAAAGATTCGGCTCTTCATTCTTGTAAATAAGGAAGAAGAACATAAGGAAAGGGCAAACAAAACAAGCAATAAATTTTTAAGAAATATTAATGAAAAGTGTTGTAACGAGAGAGAGAGAGAGAGAGGATGAAAGAACAAAATGTCAAAAAAAAGAGGAGAAGAAAATGGGGAAACCACAAAGAAAATGGGCCTAAATTGGCCTTACAAGGATTTGAAACAGTGTGGCCCAAAAACTAAAACAAACCCTTTGCCAACTGAACCAAACTTGGCTTTGGGAAAGAGTTAGTACATGTAGTATATAAACTAGTAAACAAACCCGCGCGTCGCTACGGGATAAAGGTAATCAAGTCGTGCAAAATAAAGTTGCTATCTTTCACAATTGTGACCCATATCATTGTATATGAATAGTATCTAATGGTCAAGTAATATCAAGCTTTGAAATATCTTTCAATATTAACAACTCTTGATCAGTAAAGAGTATAGAAAAGAAATTAATTACAATAGCTTTACATAATAGGAAAACTGTAGTAGTTTTTATGATGCTAAACAAATGTAGTATAAAAATCCAATTCACAACTCGTTAACAACAGTTGTTAAAATAAATATTCATAAAGATTTTACGGAAACTTCAAAAGTTCATCAACTTCAACAAAACCGTCCCACCTATCCAAACACAATTAAAGATAATTAGTAAACCATAACAAAAATTCAAAATAGAAAAATAAAATTGACAAAACAAAACATAATTATAATGTATATGCAGTTACAAACTTACAACTGAAAAAAAAAAAATACAAATGCGAGTAATAAACAACACCAAAACAAAATTGAAGAATGCTTCAAAACTGATGACTACATCAAAAGGACATGAGGTGTTTTTTTTTTTTTTTTTTTTTTTAACAATCTAGACTGAACATCTACAACATGATTCTCTCTTCTCTCTCTCTCTTTCTCTAACTCTTATACACTCCATGCAGTACTGAGTTAATTCTTTGTAAAATTACAATTTAGAAGTACTTTGGTACGTACAATCCAAAGGAAAACTGGTGACTGGCTCCAGAAGTTCAAATGCCTTCTCTTCTGAATGATGTATCCCTTGCACACCTAAACCTTTCTGGGTCGGCAATACAAATACTGTATAAGGTATAGTGATTAAGAAAGCTTAAAATTTGTCAACTGGTGTCTGAGATGACATTACAGATTCCAAAAAGGAAAATATAATAGTCCATAGAAGTAGGAACACTTGATATGTTAAGAAAGTCAGCCTGTAGTCTAACTAAATTGATTTGCTTACTTAAATAAATTATCATGTTCAGAGCAACCTGATAACTAAGCCTAGAAAAGAGATGGAATAATAAGCATATGAATAGCAGCATGTAGGATCAATATATACGTAGCGAAATTAGAGATCGCTTTACCTTATGCGCCTTTCCTAAACCTTTAGTTAGAAGATCAAGAATGATGGCTTCCCAAAGCTTTTACCATCTGAAATAGAGCAACGATGTCTGTCATTCATTTCACACGCGCATTCACACCTACATGCAACGAAATGATCTGTTATTTCAAGATCTATCCATTGTCATTTTGGGGCAACATTGCTATAAAACATTGAAAATTAAGAATGCATTAAAAGATAAGGGAAACATTGGTTGAAGAGCAAATTAGTATGCAATTCTTATATACTGCATCTCCAGCAGGTGAAGCTCCATCACAATATCGAATCTTCACACGTTCCAATTGTAAAAACCTGGTTTACCATCAAGATCATAATCAAACAATTTCCCTTGGTTATATTAGATAATGTCAGTGCAAAAACACTATCTGTTCTTATATTTATAACATCCTTATAGAGCTTTGGTAACATGCTTGTGAAATGTATGTACAGAGGTAACCCAGAATCTGAACATTTCATTCAACAACATAGAAAGAGGTTAATTCATTATCAAACTTATTTGTATTCGACAGAGGAAGTCAAATGAATAAGCCTTAGAAGAGAAAAACAAAGCAATGCATATACAACGACAAACTCTAATGTTTAAGCAAGCACGTAGACACTCACATTATGAAACCTAACGATATGAAACTTACATGATGGTTCATGCCATCATACCATAGTTGACAGAATAAGGAACTCACGTTCTTCCTGCAAAACAGATTATATCCAAAACAAAACTATCAAATACAATTTCAAACACTTTAAAAACAAAAGGGTTTACTGTCTTAGGGAAAGATTAAAACTTGACTCTTTGTCGATTAAAACTGAAGTATCTATAGATTTGTAAGTATTTAACCAAATGTCCTGCCTCTTTATAACACCACATAACCCCAATAACACAAATGAATAGCATTTGACATAAAGAACCCACACACATCATTATTCACAATATTGTGTAATATTGTAACTACCACTTCTGGAGTAATATCCTTTGGAGTTGCACCATCATTGGTTTTTACACTCTGAAGGAGAAACTAAGTGTCCATGCATTGCATGCCTGGAGGAGCCTCTTTCTGCGCCTGCATTGTAACTAAATAACAACAAACAATTAAATAACATTAATCTATGTCACTCACAAAAACACAATCCACATATACCATACATAAAATGATTACTATTCACCTATAACATTACATGTGAATAGTGGCAAGACAACTCCCGTGTTCGGACGACACAATACTTCTTGGAATTCATAGTTTTGACTGAAACACAACCAAAAGTAATATAAAACATCCAAGACATCCTAGAGATTATACAAAATCAAAAACAAATGTATTTTGCACCCTAAAACCCTGAGATCAGATTTTTAAAACCCAATAATATTAACCAGTTTATAAGGAATAGTAATTAATAAAAACCAAACAATTTCCACTTCCACTTACGTAGTTCTTGAAACAATGTTGCAAAGACAAATAAATAGGACCTATTCAATTTCAACAATACATAGCAGACTCCTTGTTGATGAAAAATTTCAATAAAAGCCCAATCTTTCCCACTACACAAATCAACCAAGCATCGAATTTCAAAACCCAGAAAAAAAAAAATGAAGGAAAAAGAAACTGAAAAACCAAAATTCAGAGAGAAACATATGCTTTGCTGATCGAAAATCTCAATAAAAACTCACCCTTTCCCACTGCAGAAACCAATAGATTGAGATACATCGTGAATATCAGAACTAATAAAATAAAAGTTTAGGACCAAGAACAGAACTCTGGCGAATAATCGATCCGGGCACAAAGGGAATTACTAGAGATATCGAACAGAAAATTTCATATTGGATGTTGCTGTTCTTGCAATATGAAAGAAAATTGGAACTTTTTCCTCTACTTCCTTGGCTATGCGTCTCTCACTCACTTTCTGCATGAAAGAAGCAGCCCCTCACTCTCTCAGTCACACACGTCTGTGGAGCAAAGACACAGTGCCAGACTACCAGGGCGAAACCAATCGGTGCCACAAAAATTGAACAGCTGGAGGGACAGTTTCGTAAAACATCAGGCAAGAGAGGGATAGAATAGTCGCGTCACTGTTCATTTTGTTTGTCTTCTAGCGAGTTGGGTTTTAGTATGGTTATAATTATACGAAGAATTTTGGGTTGGGCCACTCAAGTGGATCTGCCCCTAGCTACATCAGGGAAAAATATCTAATCACCATGGAATTTTCCATTTTGTTATCAAGAAAATCACTATCTGGACTGTAGCAGCTTTGACTTCATTCGTTTTCTTAGGCGAACACCACCATTTTTCACATTCGGAAAAACTGGAGTTCCTAAGTCCGACAACACGTCAAGTATCGTAAGAATTCATTTTAACAATACTCATCACACCAAACAATATTCACTTGATCATTAATATTTGTAAAAATGCTAGATCAGTGACTCAAAAAGTTGTCATCTTGTATATACCAAATTACTTGGGGCAGCCATTTACTATTTTAATCAACTCATCTTCGTTTGTTGATCAACATCAACTCTTACATTAAAATCCCAGTGAGCAAACCAAAATCATAGTTACATGCTAACTAAACTCGAGATGCATCCAAGTCAATCTTTTAATAACTCCACAATTACATAAAAATTCCATGTAAAGGTCCAAGACTATACTAAACTCACATGCCAATTCCCAAAAGGAAATCATAAACCATGCTCTAGTCTGGGAGTCCAGAATTTATCTCCATAGAAAACTAAGCCAAAAACAAGTGTCCAAGTCGCAGCAAAACGAATTATACAACAACTCTTAGGCTCAGGGACATTGTTACCTTATTTCATACACATTCCATTTTGCTATCGAATTGAAACTCAATCTCAAGCATCAACCTTCAGTGTTCCTGGCCTTCACAACAAGCAGAACTGAACATTCATGTTTACACTACGGAATTTGTATCAATAGCAGCATGAACTACTCATTGATAACCTTAACCAAGACGGCCAAATTCCAAGATTTCCTGTCTTCGTTCCCAGGTTCTGTCATTTAAGCAAAACCATGCTTTCATTATAGATTTATATACATAACCATTATCCAACTATTTCAGCAGATGTCAAAATCACGCAAAGATTAGTACTCGTAGTTTACCTTTGTCAAATTGTTCAACCTCATATTTCAACGCCCTCGATCATCTTTGTGCCATTCAATTTGAACTAATCGCAGGATGCACACATATACCAACTATCTTCTCTGCATACTTGGAATGTCATCACTTGGACAACCTCTGCCTTTACAGAACCCAAGCCATTATCAACAGGTTGGAATAAAAACAAAAGCTTCCTTCCAGCAACTTAGAACGTTAATAGCCCAAAGAAGGATTTATATCCAATTTGATCAACTCTGTGAACTAATCAAAACCAAACTTCAGTATAGATGCAGAGACCCAGTTCGTGATCCCAACTGAGACTGCAAAGACCAAAACCAACGCCATGCATAATAAAACAAGCGATGGTTGAGAAACCCAGTTTTTCCAAATCTTAATCGAAACCAAAATGTAAGTATACTTTCCTGTACAGCTCCAACGCTTTGGAGCTCCAGTACTCTTTCATATGTCGTCGGTTGTGCAATAAATGAACAGAGGGTGGTCGGCGACTTCGAGACGAAAAGACTGCCACCGGTCTCGCCTGCAGCCTTTGCTCCCTGACCGGGTTGAGAAAACGGATCACCAGCTCGGGAAGTTTGGTTCCTTCCATAGTGATCTGGGCCTATATATATAATACCAATCTGACGATCCAGATCAATCAGTGGTAAAAGCAATGGTCCAGATCTCACACATGATTTTTCTTTTCCTTTTCTTCATTTGGTATTTTATTTTCTTTTTTCTTTAAACTTCCAAAATTCATAAGAAATTGCTCAAGTGTTTGAAAAATAGTGCGGCTATTACCACCCTACCATTTTCTTAGTTCACCCTACAAACATTTAAATTATTGAAAGACTATATTACCCAAGTGCAAAATGACTAATAGGTACACTAATTTTCTAAAATTTAAATTTGTATATATATAACCAATTAATTAAATACAAATACTATTTAATTTCTCATTGGATAACATTAATATTCTTCTTCTTCACCCAAATTTGAATTTATTACTTCTTTTTTTGTCTTTTTATTCTCTCCTTATGGTTAATTCTTTATTCAATTCACAAAACCATTAGTGTTAACTTTATTAAAATCTTTGCAATATTCTTTATGACTACTGAAAGTAAAAAAATTAAAACACGAAAAAAATCAATCTTTTTTTTTTTTTTGAATAATGGTAATTCCATTGATAATAATGCATGTCAAGAAGGCCCTTACATACTCACCCGCTGACACAAGAAAATGGTCAGAACAAGGCTTCGTGGAGGAGCCACAGTAGTACATAGGATAGACCAACTATATTTGAACTTTTCGCTCACTTTAAAAGCCAGCCTATAAGCTATGTAAAAACATAGCAAATAGACAAGCCAAACTACACTCATATGGTTCCTAAAACAAAGAAAATTTATTATAATTAGACAAAACCTAAAAAAATAGGTTCAGGCCAAAAGCTTAAACCCAAGCCCAAATAGAAGTTGATGGACTAAGGTAGAACCTCAGCCCAAATAATTAAGCCCAATAGGGCATACCAAGGAGATCCCCAGGCCCAGCAGCCCGATTTGGGCCCAGTTCGCCGTCTTCTCCATCATCCCTTCGTACGGCCCTGCCGGCAGAGCTCCGTCCAATCCATTTCGCCGACAAACGTCGTCAAGATCCACACCGCCATGGCAGCGATCCAAGCACTCCTAGCCTTGTCGCCGACCTGCATCAAACTGAACAAAACAAGGCGGCTCCTCGGCCCAACTCCCTCGATCGAAATCATGGCGGCACCGTCGGTCCAAGATCCGAACCGCCACGACCTCGCATCATCTGTCGCCCAAGCCACGACGCTGCGACCTGCATCACAACAGCCAAAGCCATCCCCGAACCCAGCCTTGCAAAAACCACACCGCCATCAATCTAGTTTCATGACGCCGACGATCCAAGAAAACCCTCAGCGGAGACGAATACCGGTCCAGACAGCACGACCACCACCATCTCCACCATCCCAGCCAAACCAAACTGACAAATACCAGAGAGCAGGCCCGACGGTGTCCCATGGGTAGTAGTTCTCCCGTCCGGCAGCAAACCCCATAACAAAGGGAGGCCCGGAGGCCAGGCCCGATGTCTAGGCACCGCCGGACGAGAAGAAATTTCCAACTGGAAGGCCTTAGGGTTTAGGTGAGGGAAAAACTCCTTTTTTGAATCGTTCCAAAATTTGCAAACATAAAAAAAAAACCATATATCAATCTTTTCTTCATTGCTCATAGTTATTAATTTACTAATCTTTTGATATAAATTGAAATAGACAAACATTGAAATTGAAAGAAAAAAAATGAAAGTAAATCAAATTATGATATAAAAACTTTAATATATTTTAGTTTTGTTATTGGTATAAATTAAATGAGAGATTTTCGCTAAAAAAAAATTCTTTTTAAATTGGATATGTCATATAAGGATATTTCTGGAAAGAGAAATGAGTTAGATAAGTAAATCAAATGATTGAAATTAAAATGTAGGGTGTAATGAGCAAGTATGGTGAACAAAGTAAATGATAGGGTGGCAATAGCCGCACCCTTGAAAAATGTAACAAAAATTTTCAAGAACTCATCATGATGTGTATTTAATTATCAAGTTCTCAAATTGCAGATGTCACTTCCTTGAAAATTTCAAAAATACTCCCTATCATTCTTAATAATTATCGAGATCATTAATCTTAGTCTTAAATAATTTCATCTTAACTCCTTGAATTTTATAGAGTCTTACACATTAGATATGAGTACACTCACTCAAACCTTCAAAAAAATCTCATAGAGTTTGAATTGAAAAGCACAACTGGATGCAAGTTTGGCCAGACATTAGCCAATTATTCAAACATATACCATATATAATGTCTGGCCAAACTTGCATCCAATTGTGCTTTTCAATTTGTTTCCTATGTTGTTTATAGGGATAATGATAAAAAAATGTCATTTTGAAGTGTCTTATTATAATTTAAACACCACAAATGTCCCCATGATAATTAAGGTCACATGTTCACAACCTACCACTAGAGTTCAACTTAATTACAAAATTTGCCGCTGTTAGTTTCTTTTGCAGTTTACTGGAAGTGAAATAACACGGGTTACTGTTTGTCTTCTCCACATTATAATTCGGAATTTCAAAGGTCCAAAAACCGGTCAAACCTACTCCGAAATAGAGAATTACTCTCATCTTCACCTTCGGCAGCCACATTCTGAGACACATATATTCTCCGACGACTGTTTTCCTCCACGGTGAAGCAGCGCCGACTTTGCAAAAGTACTTCACAGAAAAAGCCCCAAATTTTAGGGTTTTGAAGAATTGCAGATCTTCAATCGTCTACCACGACCAGGTATTCTCAGAAATTTCTCTTACTTAATTGCAATACATTGAGATAGTGTATAGTTTTGGAATTATAAGTCGAATATGATATAATTATTTCTACATTTGATTATGAAACAAAACAATTCGGTTCCAAGTTTTGGTTTGACTAAAGATTTAAAGCTTTTTTGAGTGGAGATGATAAATGACTGCCTTTAAATTTTAGTTTGATGCTGTAACATAGCCAGTGACATAGGCTACTGAGTGGGTGTGATTTGATTTTGGAGCGGCTGTGTTTTCATTTCGGTGTGATTTGATACAGAGACATGGACAGTAACATAACCATTTATATGGAGATAATGTCCGTTTGTGATGCTATTTAGGCTATAGGCTTTACTAAAATGGAAATGCTACTAGTTCAAATACATACTTTATAGGATCATATAATGAAACTGGCCATGTAACTTACAATGTATGTAACTGAGCATATAACTGAGAATGTAACTGAGCATGTCACTTACAATATATGTAACTGACCAAGTAACTTACTATGTAACTGATGTTGTCATTGACATGGCCTGTGACTTCACTGGCCAGATCACTAGCTGGCTAAGTTACTGGTTATGTAACTTGCAAATGCAATGCTAACCTTCTTATTTTAAAAATTTTCAACAGAATTTAAACATCAAAAATGGCAAAACCAAAAAGAAAAGAAAGGGAACCAAGCGATGATGACGAAGACTACTGAGAGGTGGAATTAGAAGATGAAGAAGATGATTGAACGATACAGAGAAAGAAGAATTCGAAGAAGAATTTGAAATCTAAAAGAAAAAGATAGGAAGAAGTACAAGATTCAAAAAAATAAGAAGAAGAAGAAGAAACATCAGCAAAGAAGATTGCCAAGAAGCATTCAAAAGAAAAAAGCAAAAAAAGCAGAAAGTAAAACATATAAAAGATTCAGACACGGAAGAAGAAGAACCATCACCAAAGAAGGGTTCGAAGAAGCATTCAAAAGTAAAAAGTGAAAAAAAGAAACTAAAGAAAGTAGAAGATTCTGAAGAGCAAGCAGAAGTAGAAGAAAAACCTGAAGCTGCGCCAAAGAGGAAGAGACATGTGAAACCAGGACATGTGCAGTACAAGTGCACATTAATAAGTTTCTTGAACACAATTAAAGATAAAAAGAAGAATCTGAGTCTAAGAACATTAGATTTGCTCAGGCAGACACCATTTGGAAATATTGTCGATGCATTCCATGGTGGCTACATAGAGGAGAAGTCAGCCAAGAAATCTAATGATTTCATTACCCTCCTACTGCAGACATACAACCATGAAAAGGACCTCTTCTTCTTTGGAAAGAAGAAATTCAGGATCTCGACAAGAGATATTTCAAAGATCCTAGGAATGCCAACAAAAGGTGAGTTGGTCCTAAAAAGTTATGAGGGTGCATATCAGTCCGAATTTGTCGAGAAGTTTTTTCCAAAGACAGCGAGAATTAACAAGAAAGCTGTAGAGAAAGCACTACAAAATTCCATCAAAGACAAGCCAACAACAGATGAAGGGATTGAGAAGAAGGACAAAAATGTGGTAAGGTTAATCTTGCTGGACTTGTCAATCAAGTTTTTGTTCCCAAACGTGGGGGGAACAATTTCATGGAACTATGTCAAAGCCTGCGAAAATTTGGATAAGATTGGATCTTAAGACTGGGCAAAGGAAGTTGGAAGCTTCTTAAAAAATTCAAAGGCTTTGAAAAAGAAGAATTCAAACAGCTCATATGGTAATACGGGGGGCTACTTTCTAATAATAATGGTAAGTTACTATCATACTAAAATGTCACTGTCTGGTCAAGTAACCGATCAAGTCAAACTGCATGTCATTGACTAAGTTGTTATGACTAATTTTTTTTTTTGTGCATGCAGTATTGGTTATGTCAAAAGACTGGAAAAATCATGCTAATATCTGGAAGGGAGAAGGAAGAGCATGAGATGAGAAAATGGGACATCTAGAGGCTGATATAGAATGGGACGAGCTTTAACAACTTGAAAAAACTAACTGTAAGTTGTTCTCTGTCAATGAAGTTGTCACTGGCCAAGTAATTATGTTGGTTAAGAGTTACTGATTAAGTCACTATCACATTGAATGTCAATGGCCAAGTCACACTTCATGTCACTGGCCTTCAAAACTGTTGTAAACATGTCATTGGTTATGTCACATAGCATGTCACTGACATATGGAACATGTTTCTTTCATAAAATATTTGAAAAGCTTAAGGAGGATCGAGAGGAATCAGAATTCGAGGAAGAGGAGAATAGATCAGATGAAGCAAAGACAGCTCCAGAAGGAGAAGAAGAAGGAGATGATGATCATAATTCTGAAAAGGAAGAAAATAACCTAGAAGTTGAGGTGGCTGAATAGGAAACAACTTAAAAAAAAAAAACAAGTGGGAGAAACAGCTTCAGAAAAGGAGGAGGAGATAAGATGTCTGACTGTGGAGAAAGATAATTTGCAGAAAAAACTGAAGGAAAATGAACAGGAACTAACGAAATTCCCATAGCACATGAAGAATCTGGAGGAATGAAATGCAGCACTTGTGATAGAGAATTTGTGCCTTGCATCATCGGTGAAGGAGTTAGAGGCAAAATTGAAGAAACTGAAGTAGATGTTGAGCCCAAAGACTCACACCTCAGCAACAGCTCCCCACCACCTAACTTAATAGACGAAAAAATGAATCAAATGCAGCTGCATCTAAGGCTACTGAAAACACAGAAAAGAAAGATCAATCGACTGTTGAGGAAGGTCAGTCCCAAGAGATCTTGACAGTCGAAGAATCTGCAGCCGTAGCAGCTCAATCTCCACCTCACTGCACAGTGCTAGAAGAAACTCAATCTAAACCTCCATCACACAAGGACTCACTGTTCTAGAGCCCCACAGTCCGCATGCTCACAGTTGAAGAAATGGAAAGACAACCTGACATGTTTCAGATAGTGAAAACTCCTATAGCTGCGCCTGCCTTTCGACTTCATACATTTAGCATAGAGAAAGATGTTGGATCATAATTCGTATACATATTTGTGCCCTAAAACATGGAAATAACTTATTCTAAAGTCCAATTTAATGTTGACTAATCCAATTTCATTATTTCCCTAATCTTGTACTTTTGCTTAACCTTTGTGTTTATTTATATATATTTATTATGTTTTCCTTATCATGCTAGGAAATGATGGAGAAACATGGAAATGCACTAAAAAGTCAACCTTAGCACATTTTCTTACTCCGGCTAGGAGAAAGCGAGCTAGACAAGAAATGAGGGGTGACAGCCTGATCAAACGAACTCCAAATGAGTTTAAACTTTCCAGATCCATTCTAGACATCCTAAGGATCATTTATTATGAAGAGTTCAAGATCTATTTCAGAGTTTAAGGCCTTCAAAAAATCAGTCCAAGTTTCTGACTAAAAGATGAAAAACTGGCAACACCGGACATGTACGGATTCTGGCAGAATTTCTGGCCAAACCACGACTAATTAAGCTCTGAAATTTTACCAGGATGATCTACACTTATCAAGGAACATTTGATATGAGAAGTCGAAGGCTAATTCTGATTTATCGATGGAGATTCAATTGAAGGAAGCTTCAGGAGCAGAGAACAAAGTCAAAACATGGCAGTTTGCCTAGAACCTTCTTTGGACGGATTTCTTGTGCATTTTTGGAAGGTCTTTGATGCTGAAACTATCAAGGAGAGCCCTAGAATAATCCTACAAGATTATATCAAGATTAGTCCTGTTTGAGCCCAAAAGTAATTTTGGCAAAATCCCTTTAGGGGATCAAGCATAGCGGACCGATGCCTACGGCCCAAAATTAAATCTACTTGGGTTTGGGTCATAGCTTCCCCCATTCCGAGATCCATGAGGAAAATGAGCCCTTATTGGAATCAAGTAGAGGAGATTGAGTGGGAAACTTCAATCAATAATCCTTTTAAGGCAAGGAACAGTCGAAACCTAGGTATAAATGCTAGGTTTCAAGGACGGAAAAACACACAACTCTCTAATCAATCATACAAATTACCAAAGCCTCTCCGGAGCAAACCTACCCGCAACCTAGTTGCCAACCAGCGAAGCAAGGGTAACGCCCTCGCAACCCAGCGAAGCTAAAGGTACGCTTTAGCAAACCCGTGCTTTCTCCAGACTTCCTGGTGATTGCTCTGCTCAACCTACAACGTTGAGTATCGATTCGGTGACGCGAAGAGATCACAACACAAGTCCTTACTAGTAAGGCAAGAAGTCATTTTCTGAAAGGCATAGAAAAGAACCTGGTGATGAGGTTGGTGCTCTCCTCGTCCACAACACTTAAGAAGAAGTGAGGTCAAAGGACTCCCCGACGATTGCACCCCACGGTGCTGGCACGCTTGCGCACTCAAAAAGAGACAGTTTACACCCAGACTGGTTTTGGAGCCAAACATTTTGGCACGCCTAATGGGACATCTTGCATAGCGTTTCTCAGCAACTGCCACCATTTGTAAGTCAAGCGCAAACCCTTACCAAAAGGTTTACACTAGCTGCCCAAAGCACAAGACCTCTAGTTAAAGGCCGCACTCTCGTGCAGTCTGTCGTGGTCTTTCTGAAAAACAAGTAACTCAAAGATTTTCTCGGAACTTGCAATCACCAGACATGTCAACTGAGAAGGGAGGAAGTCAGCCGCCCACTACTGAGGGCGACAATTCTGCTACTAGCGAGGTGGCCAATACCCCCGCTGCCACAGTGGCCGATGTGGTTAGCGAAACAACTGAGGATGACGAGTTCGCACCCCTCATCACCTCAGAGGATGCTAGCGTTGATGAACGACTCCGCATCCTTAGGGTCCACAGCAACAATTATAGGAGATACCTGGCTACGTCGATCACGAGGATGGAGTAGCATCTTCGCGATTTCGATTGAGGAATGAATGAGAATGCCCAAAAGGCTAAGGAGCATGCCTAAAATCTTATCGATGAAGCCAAGGCCCACGTAGATAAGATCGCTGATACAAATTTCACGTAATATAAGGAGCTTCTGAGTGCTATTAATAAATTTAACATGCAAAGCAAGGATACTGAGGCGGACGTCGTGGCAATGCACAAAGAGGGCTCCGATCTCGCTACCCAAGTTGCCATGCAGCATGCCAAATTGGTACAGGCCAAGGAAGTGCTACATAAAGCGTTGAGTGATTCCAATGCCATCCTGAGTTCCCTTGGTTAACCCTCTAGATCCGGCAAATACATACCGCCAAATGCTCGCGAGAAGGCTAGCAGTAGGACTATCACACCGCATCTACTAAAAGCAAAGATAAAGCATTGGTGATTGGTGGCAAAGACAAAGCAACACCATCAACAGCATAAAAGAGCAAAATTTTAAAATTCAGTGAAGGTACCCCGACTAATCCGGTGGTATTTGCTCAATATGACATTGATAGGGCAAAGAATGTCTACCAAGAGCTCCCAGGGAATTACTATGGGATTGATCAGACGGGCACTCCGATCAAAATCACTACTTTGGCCAAGGATGTGGTCGCACCAGCAATTACTCTTCAACAGCCCAGTATTCCCTGAGCCATTACCTTGGGAGAAGGAATAGCGACTGCTAGTCAAGCTAAACCTACCTTGCAAGCTGCCCGCCAGACTATGGCGATTCCTCCCCCTCCTGGCCCAAATTATGTGCGATGTGAAAAGGTGGAGGAGATGATCAGCTTGGCTAACCCTAGGGCCCACCTCGATGAGGTTTATGAGGGTCATTTCCTGCCACATATCATGCTCGCACCTTTCCCTAAGGGCTATAAAAATATCATCTTTTCTACTTTTTCAGGGGAAGACATCGAGAACGTAGCAACTCATTTGGCTAGGTTCAAGGTGCAATGGTGGCAGTACCAAAATGATGACAGTCTCAAGTGCAAAATCTTTGGCACTTCTCTGTCTGGAGCTGCCTTTACATGGTTCTCTAAGCTCCATCCAGGGTCAATCGCAAATTAGCTAGCAATGGAAAGCCTCTTTAGAGAGACCTTCGGGGCCATAGAGCCTGATGTTGATTTGGCTTCCCTTACTCAGATGTCTGAACGGCCTACTAAATCTACGGTGGCTTACCTCCAAAGGTTCTAGATTCAGAAGGCTAAACTAAATATGGTTATGCCAGAAAGAGAATTGGTTAAGCTGGCAATCAAGGGCTTGGAGCCTCGCCAAAGAAGCAGCATGGCAGCATGATACAGTCAATGGGGTAGCTTATCACTGAGGTAGGTAGCTTTGAGCATCTCCTCAGAGAGACGGATGCTAGGAAGAATGCATCCAAAGGGACATACGTGCCTGGGAAACACCGGATGGTAGCTGCTCTGAGCTACCAGCTAGCCAGCCATTTATGATCCCTATTATCAAGGCGAAGAGGTTTTTCCGGAGGATGATGAAGAAGAGGAGAATGATGTCTCCACTTTTGAGCTGACAGGAAGAAAGAACCCGCCTTGAAGCAGCTGAAGTTGACCAAAGGTGTATGAGATATTAGATGAAATGATAGCCGCGAAGATGGTAAAGACAGAATTTGGACCCTTCCCTCACCCCGATCAGCTAAAAGGAAAAAAGTACTGCAAATTCCATAATCTATGGAACCACAATATAGCTGATTGTGTGAAGCTCAAAGACCAGATTCATGTATGCTCAATAATGGTAGTCTACAGGTGGAGGCTCCGGTAACCGCAGCAACATTGGTAGATCTGAACCCTTTCCCTGACACTGGGGTCAATATGGTCGATGTAACTTAGACCAAGAAAAGCCAGAGGAAGCCAACCCTAGACTTGACTACCAGGGGTCCATAAGAGAAGAACGAGGAGGAAGAGGTCCCAGCGAAGAAAAAGGCTAGGCCTATCAGCGAGGCCTCACTAGTGGTCTTATGCTCACGATGCAAGGAGGAGTGTCACACGAAGAGGTCGAGTAGACATTCCACTTTGGCTCTTTCAGTCAATCAGGTGGGCCTCATCATCATGAAACTATCAACCTTCTAGCCCACTAGTAAAAGACAAGATGGAGTCACCATCAGCCCCAAAGGACTCCAACATATTCAGGAAATTGAAGGCAGCCGCGATTTAGCTGAAACAAGACGGGAAGGCTAAAAGTGATATTGTGACTAAACCATACATACCGCCTTCTTCAACGTCCTCTATCAAGGAGGGTAAGTGGTACACCGGAGAGAAAGGGAAGGCTGTAGAAATCAGTCATTCTAAGAAAAGAAAGCTGTAGCGTAGGTTTGGAGAAGCCAAGTGAACACTAGAGGCTATAGATCATGGCCTGATCAAACCTTCGCAGCTGATCAAATCTCCTGAGCAATATCAGAGGGAGATGGAGGCATTGGCCACTAAGCCATTAATGGCTCCTCGTAGCTTTCAGAAATAGAAGCAAACTGTTGATGCATAAGGAGTCAGGCCCAGTGTTTTCTGTTGGATTACCAAAGAAAAGACACCCTCGCTGGCTATGAAGGAAAACTCACCCACTAGGCGTCCAAGCATCCGACAAAGGTTGTTTCGCGAAGAGCCTGAAGCCAAATCGTCGGTTTTTGAGAGACTGGGGGGCAAGGACAATACCTCAGATACCTTGCAGTGGAGACCTAAGAAAGTTCAAAGTTTGTTAGTCACGCCCCCGAAGGAAGCACCAGCGATGAAACAGAATCCAGACTCGCCAACACAGGTTGCCAGGGTACAGGAACAAGAACAGACCCAGGCGGTGGTCCTTGCAGAGGAGTCATTGGTTGCCTTTGTGGCTAAGCAATCAACTCTGAAATCCCAGCGGATGAGCCTAAGCTCGATCTCGATGATGGCATGGATGAGACAGAAGCGGTGGATACTTCTTGCAACATGGTTTATGTACTTCCTACCAAGTATGCTTTACCAGTTGCTGCACAGGAGTGCTTAGAAGCAGACGCGACTGGAGAATAGCAGTTGCAAATCACTTCGACCGTAACAACGATGGTGGAAGAAGCAGTGTTTCTTGAGACTAAAGATGCTAGCAGCAAGGGCTTCTTCATAACCTTCACAAGACCCACACCTGCCATGGTGCAGCACATGCGACCTTTGTATATCACAACAAAAATTAATGGGATTAAGGTCAGTAAGATAATGGTGGATACTGGCGCAGCTGTGAACGTCATTACTACGAGGACCATATAGCTGTTAGGGATCAAAAAGGAGAAGATCCAGTCTACCTCTCTCACATTGAAGAACTTCATAGGCACAGTAACCAAGACATTGGGATTACTGTTCTTAACAATCAAGGTTGGTCCTGCGGAAGGCGTTTACGCATTCTTCATCACGGATTGTTACGCAGCCTATAGCGCCATTTGGGGAGGAATTGAATTCACCGGAGTTATTATGTTCCGTCAACACTCCACCAAGAGCTGATCATGTGGAACAGGGTCACAGACAAGGCAAAGGTGATTAAAGCAGACCCTCACCCTTTCCCTGTTTTCAGGAATTACGTAGATGCCAGGTACTATTTGGAGCCAATTACTCCATTGCAGGTCAGTGGCATCGATAACAAGTGTCGTCCCACTGGAGTGACGACCTCTGAGTTGTCACAGTGGGGGCTTACGCTCGCAAAGGAGGACCTGGCAAGGCCCGGCCACGCTGTGCCACACCCAATGGATAATTAATGGATCATGACCTTCCAGAGGAAGGGATAGAGGCCTTCCACTCTTTGTACAACAGGATATCCTCGTATTTAGTGGAGAAAGAGGCCTACAATCGAGTCGCGACCTTAGAAGTGGTTAGCAAAGAAATATCTGACAGAGAGGAGGAGAAAGAAGAAGAAATCCAGCTCGCGCCAGTAACACTAGATGACACCCCTCCAAAGGTCAGGGACCCTACTAAGAAAATCAATCTGGGGACAGCTGATGAGCCTATGGAAGTGGCTATCAGCACATATTTAGAGCCTAGCGAGAAATAGAGGCTCATTGACTTATTGCGAGAATACAAGGATTGCTTTGTTGAAAAATATGAGGATATGCCAAGCTTATCTCCAAATTTGGTATGCCACCAGCTACCAATGCTGCCTGACAAGAAGCCTGTGAAGCAAGAGCTGCGAAGGATGAATTTGAAGACCCAAGTTCTGGTCAAAAAGGAAGTAGAAAAGATGCACAAGTAAGGTATTATCAGGGTGGCCAAGTACAATCAGTGACTATCAAATATAGTGCCTGTGCGCAAGAAGAATGGAAAAATGAGGGTCTGCGTGGATTATAGAGACCTTAATTTGGCCACTCCCAAAGATGTCTATCCCATGCTGGTAGCGGATATGTTGGTAGACGCAGTAGCAGGACATGAACTACTGTCTTTCATGGACGGAACGGTAGGGTATCACCAAATTCCGGTCGCGGAAGAAGATAGACACAAAATCCAGTTCCGATGCCCAAGTTTCGCGGGAGTCTTTGAATATGTAGTTATGCCCTTTGGCTTGAAAAATGCTGGAGCGACCTTCAGCGAGATGATGATGATGATTCATATTACAAAATAATGGGCCTAATACTAGAGGCCTAAAGACCTCGGCCTGTGTAAGTCAAGCGAAGGAAATGCTCATCTAGACGAAAACCAACCTCAGCAGCTTCTTGCTCGGCCTGACGGACTGCTTCAACTCCTCGGAGGCTACCAGAGGTTGCTCTAATTGGGCCGCTGCTTGGGCAAGCCTGGTCCTCACAATTGTTAGTTAGGCTTGAAGATCTCGAATTTGGGACTGAAGGTGGTTCTCCGCGAGCTCCATTTCTCTGATTTGAGAAGCCATGTCACTCAAGAAATCGCGGCGGGTGTCCATCTGTTGGGTAAGGGCCTGGTAATGTGTTTGGGCCTGTTTGGCTTGCACAGCTGCGACCGCCTTCTCATTTAGCCACATGGGGAGATCATCCAACAACTTGTCTATGTCGCGAAACTGGTCTTCGGTGATGGCACGTTTGCGAAGAAGGACTCAAAGGTACTCTAAAGCTTTTACAGGCACGCCGGGTGTCAGAATGTCAAGGCCTAAGAGACTGAGAAGGCCTTCCCTGGCATCGTCTACAACCCCAAGGGGAGTCACTTCGAGTACACAAGACAACCGTTCTAGTCTAGAAGGAGGCACTAGAGGTGGATTAGGAGCAACAATGGCAGGAGCCTTAAGAGGCTCCGCGACAAGAACTGCCTCAGGCATAAGTTTAGGATTTACTTCTTCCCCCACTTTAATTACTTGGGGGGTATGTTGGGCAGGTTCCTGGGCAGCTTCTTCTTCAATCGCGGGTTCAGCAGGATGCTCGCTAGTTGCTTCCTCAGGGGCGATGTTCCCCGCCTCAGTATGGATAGAACTCTGACCCTGAAATGGGATGTCAGAATCATATCAATATGAGGTAGGATTAGAACAGAGGTTGCTTTAAAAGGAGGTACCTCTTCGATAATTGGCTCGCAGGGAGTTCTTGAAAAGCTGAGAGGGTGTTGAACCTCAGCGGTCGTTTGTTCTTGAGTAACTTCGACGTTGTCTAGATGGAATCAGGGGTCGCTCGCTCTAGGATGTTACTAGCTGTTGGTTCATCACGAGGAGGCGGTTCTCTCTTCAACCTCAGGAGAGTGGTCGTCTAGAATCTACACTGGCACCAAGGCCAGCTGCAGATTACTTGTGGCCTGGGTCGGAGGTGGAGAGTTGGCAGAGGTTGGTGGCATCTGGCCTTTTGAAGAGTATGCTTCACTGCCAGCAATAGACAGTCTTCCCCACTCTGCATTGAAGGACCTATGGACCTATGACCAACCTGTAAAAGAAGAGTGTTATCAGATGGGAATGGAAAGACAACAATAAGTTCAATACCTATTTTAAACATCTAGTACCAGTCAATCAGCGAGTGGTTTATCTTCTGCCTAGGGGTAGGAGCGACTGCTCTTGGAGGCCAGAGTGGCGGCAATCTAGTGAGATGGAGGGAGTCAAATTAGATCGTGAAAAGAGCATCATAATGATAGGTTCTGTGAGGGACTCCTTACCATCTGTGGGTCTTCATCATCGGAAGAGTCTTCGATTTCAGGCTCCGCCTCTATTGCTTTTTGTTTCCTGGCTTAACCAGTGGCCGGAGGGGCGTTGGTCACTTGACTTCTGGAGGATGGGTGACCTCTCCTCTGAGATAGAGTAAAAGTTAAGGCAATAGAAGCAAGGGAAAATGGAGTAGAATATATGCGAAGGAGATTACCTTTTGTGATGGATTGCGAATTATGATGCCAACTTAAGCAGGGCGAGAGGCTCGCGAGGGTTGCAGAGCCTGCTCTGGTCGAGAAGGTTGAGCTCCATCCTCAGGGAAGCGAGTGAGCTGTTCAGAATCAACTTCCTAGGGATACCTCAGGTCCTGGAAAAGTTTGTCATCCCTTTGCCTCCAGCAATTAATAGAAACTTGAGACCACCAGGTGTCGTAGGCCTCGGCGACCCCATCGATAGGGATAATTTCATCAATCCAATCAGGAAGGTTGACAAGGGAAAGCATGCTTTGGACTGGTGGAGGTCTAGTTGGAGGGCCAATTTTGCGCCAAGAAGTGTAGTAGTTCCAAGCATCATAGAGATGAAATGGCACTAACTGGACCAGACCGAGCTGGCGGGTGAAATGATTAGGAGCGTAGAGCTCGTAACTAATGTCATCAACAGTGAGCCTGATATCTGTACAAGAGATTACGAAGCAGAAAGCCAAGCACACGAGATGGCTGTATTCAGGGGCCCCAAGGAAGAACCCATGCTCGAGTGGAGGCGGGAAAGTTCTACTGAGCACTAAGCCTAAGTCTGACATCTCGTCCAACAAGTATAAATATGAGAAACATTTAGAGTATGGTGGTGAAGTGTACTATTCATCGCGACAAAGCCATTGACCCAAGAGTTCGTCAGCCAGAGGAAGTGGTGGGATGTTGTCTCGGCAGAGTGTGGGAAGTAGATTTGTACCCAGAAGTCGAGGATCCAGAATGACCAGAAATGCCAGTCTCGAATGGGTGCATTATGGCCTGGTAGAGAGTGTGATACAGTGCACCTAGTACAGGCTGTCCGAGACCCAAGCAGAGGTCATTGTAGAGCGCTGTGGCTAAAGAGGTCCAAGGACCAGTGGGCTTGTTGGAGGAGGTATAGAAGATGAACTTGCACAACCAGTATTCCAGGAAGGCGATACTTACAGTCGCGTTGTGCAATTTACGATAATGGGTCACCCATCGAGGGTAGGAACCGCTGTGGGCACCGTGACCTGCTTGGACCATCTCTGAGGGGAAATGAACGCCGTCAAATTGACCATGCACGTAGGGCTAGCTGTCGATTGGCAAGTCGGTGATGGTGAGAATATCCAACAATGTAATGCCCATCTGGCCAAACCGGAAATCGAAAGTATTGTTGGCGGTGTTCTAGAAACAGAGAATCGCGGCCATCGGTGAGCGATTACCGCCATGTGGGAGTTGGAAGCATAGATCGATGGCGTGGGTAATACTTGCTGTGTTCCAGAGAGCCAGGTCCCTTGATAGGACTTCGCGGTACCAGGAGAGCTCCGCCGTGGGGATCGTTGGCCAAAACCCTATCTTGGTTCTGTGTTGATCGCGCCCTAACTGGTGAAATCTCTAGGAGCTCTTCGGAGGACTGGAATGAGGCGGCGAATAGGTAGACCGTAAAGGGCGAGAGCATCTTCCGGAATAGGATCTTGCAGAGAAGGGCCTAATCTAGCGTGAGAATCAAGGATTTCGTGCAGTAAAGGCCGTTGAATCGTGGTTTGGGCTAGGCAGCGAGCGCTGATACTAGTTCCCCAGTTATGGGCGACGGTCTCGTTGATTTCTTCCTCTTGATCGATAACCATTTTCTTTGGTGGAGCCATTTATGGGTTTCTCAGAGAAGATAATGTGAAGGGAGGAGATTCTAGGTTTAGGAGACTTAAAGAGTTTCTGATGTGACAGGTCTGAAGTGGGTGCAAGTTTAAATAAGAGGTTTTTGTGAGGGAAACGATGCGACGAAAAGAAATTTAGCGAGCAAATGGACGTGAATCCTCATTAATGGCCTCGTTTCAGCCATCAAACGTGTCGTTTAAGTCCCCTTCGATCAGTTACAATTTCGCGGGCCTGATCTCGGGGCCTGGGGGCAATGTTTGAGCCCAAAAGTAATTTTGGCAAAATCCCTTTAAGGGATTAAGCATAGCGGGCCAATACCTGCGGCCCAAAATTAAATCTACTTGGGTCATAGCTTCTCCCATTCCGAGATCCATGAGGAAAACAAGCCCTTATTGGAATCAAGTAGCGGAGATTGAGTAGGAAACTTGAATCAATAATCCTTCTATGGCAAGGAACAGTCGAAACCCTAGGTATAAATGCTAGGTTTTAAGGATGGAAAAACACACAACTCTCCAATCAATCATACAGATTACCAAAGCCTCTTCGGAGCAAACCTACCCGCAACCTAGTTGCAAACCAGCGAAGCAAGGGTAACGCCTTCGCAACCCAGCAAAGCTAAAGATAATCTTTAGCAAACCCGTGCTTTCTCCAAACTTCCTGGTGATTGCTATGCTCAACCTACAACGTTGAGTATCGATTCGGTGACGCGAAGAGATCACAACACAAGTCCTTACCGGTAAGGCAAGAAGTCCTTTTCCGAAAGGCATAGAAAAGAACCCTGTGACGAGGTTGGTGCTCTCCTCGTCCACAACGCTCGAGAAGAAGTCAGGTCAAGGGACTCCCTGACGACTGCACCCCATGGTGCTGGCATGCCTGCGCACTAAAAAAAGACAGTTTGCACCCAGAATGGTTTTGGAGCCAAACAAGTCCATCATATTATCCTTTGGATAATAGGCATCTCTATGCACCTTCTCTCCTTTGGTTGCCAAATTGACTTTGGTGACGAAAAACCACCCCAACATACACTCTTCATTTTCATGTTTCCCATGCACAATAAAGAGAGCAACTGCTCCTCTCTTCTCCTAAGTCATCTTTTTCTACTCTACACTCTAATAGCTCATCATTACTTCACTCTTTTTACTCCATCTCTTCCATACCATTTTCCCTTGTTTTTAGGATCTATTACCACTTTCATACTCCACCTCTATGCTTCTTACAATGCTTGAGCTGCTTGCGTTTGCTTCCATTCATCATTTTACTCATCTCTCTCTCTTTTCTATATAAGTATCACTTCATCACACTCTTAAGGCATCACCCATTCCACCCCATTACATCTTCTTTCTCTCTTTATCTCCTTCATAAAACCTCCATATCCACCTCCCAAAATCCAAACCCATAATATCCATACTCCCCTTACTACTCCATATCCACCTCCCAAAATCCAAATATCCATACTCCCTTTACTACTCCATCTCCTCCATCACCACCACTACAACTACCATCTTCCACCACCATAAACTCCACCACTACCACTCAAAATTAGCCAAAGAAGCATCATATCTTCATCACCATTTTATTCACCATCAACATCAACAAGTTTATAATCCATTCATTCCACCATCAAGGAGGATCTAAGGGCATTGAAGGAGGAAAACCATGGAGGAGCTAGTCATCAATTTGTCAAGCTTCAACTAGTTCACTCTTTCCCTAAACTCCTTAATTTTCCTTGATGTATTTTAGATTTGGTGTTAATTTGTATGAATATGAGTGAGTAGTTACTTTGTTGGGGCTAGGGTTGAAAGCCCTAGCCAATCTTGTATGGATTGATGCTATAATATGATGTGATGCAATTTTCTTTAACATGCTTACATGCTAGTTCAAGAGTTGAATGCATATGCTTAGACTTTACCACTTTGAGTATGTGTGTTTGCTATGTCATGATATAATATTTAGAGATTGGTAACCTTTGAATGTTAAAGCTTGAAAGTACACTAGGTGTGCATGTAGGGGTTGTGAATTACAATCACTTAGGGATAAGCTTGGTTGGTTTGCATGATTTCTTCATCTCCAAACTTTATACACTTAGGGTAATGCACTAGATACCTAACCGGATTGAAATGCATGACTTAAGTAGTTAAGTACTACACCCGAGAGGGGTTGCTTGATATCACAAAAATAGCATTTCCCTTATAATACCCGAGAGGGATGCAAGGAGAGAAATTGGTTAATTAATTTAGCATCATTCATATTGAAATGCATCAATACTTGCAAGGGAGGTGTTTATACCTACACTAGCAAGCTAGTTCTCTACATCACCAAGCATAAGTAACACCCACTTTGGGACATCCACGAGACATGGGGAGGCCCAACCGCTACTTGCATCTTGTAGCCCTATGTTCAAGCTACGCTACGGTATCCGGAAGTCGCAAATCCGTCGCCGGGAAGCCACCTTTCCGGCCTTGCCAAGTTGCCTCCATAATATGCATTTCTATACTAGAATAGTTGTTTGCTTGTCCCACATCTAAGAAAATGTAAAGGAGATGGCTTCCTTCACCTATAAAAGGAACTCTCCTCCCACTTAAACGCCATTCATCCCATTACATCTCTTGTAATCATGTTAGGCCGCAAGGCTCAACATACATAGTTAAACATTCAAGTGGACGTAGTCTCCCGCTCATGCGGAGGCGAACCACTATACTTCGCTTGTGTCGTTCTCTCTCTCTCTCTCTCTTTACTTATCGTTAATTAGATCCCCAACGGATCCAAGCGTTAACATTGGCGCCGTCTGTGGGAAGCCGACACACAAAGGCTTCGTCACCTACCACGAACTTCGACCCGAAAGTCTCGAGTCAACGCTCATTCAACATCAAATAGGGGTCGGTCAACGCCCGGCGGGGTCGGTCAACGCCCATAGGGGCCGATCAACATTCGATCAACGCCCAACTCAAAAAAGTCAACGCTGACTGCAAAAAAAAAAAAAAATTGGGCCAAGTCTTCTCTGGACACCCAGGGATTTACTTTGGACACTTTGGCATCCTTCAGTCAGCATCTTCTCCGCTGAACTGTATGCCGCTAGCCCATTCAGAGGCCTTTGATCATCATTCCCATCATTTGATCATTGTTGCGTCCTTTAGGCATCCTCAGCGTCACTCACCGCTAGGTGCCATGACTTCCGCCGCTAAGAACCATCAGCGGCATCTTCTTCCGCTTGCCAAGGCTCAGCCCCGTTGGCCCAAACCTCCACCGCCGAGTATCTCCGCCAGCTACACCACCGCTGGACAACTCCCCACACCCAGAAAACTTCTCTGGGCACCCATGGCCATTCTTCGATCATCAACACCGGCGGTACACCACCGCTAGCTATGCCCAGCGGGAAAACCTCCGCCCAGCAAGACACCGCCAGGCCTTGCACCTCCGCCAAGTCCAGCAGCACCTTCCGCCAAACAAACACCTGCTGAGCACCACTGACCTCCTTTCGGTCATTTCTCCGCCGAACTTTCGATCTCCGCTAAGCTCCAAGTGTCAAGCCTCCGCCGGAACTACCAGGGCAGCTAGCCCTACTAGCCTCAGCGGCTCCGCTCGTATCCATCAGCGGAATCTCCCTTCCGCCAGGCAAGCTTCTGAGCTTCAATCTCCGTCCGCGGCCAAGCCCCTTCAGCGGCATCTTCTTCAGCTAAATATCTGGCAGCGATAACTCTAGTCCGCTAAGCATCATAGCTGGGAAATCTCCACCGCCAACTATGGCCAACTTACTGCCGAGCTCCTCCGCCGGCCAGGTTCCGTTGAGCAACTCCACTGAACAACTGTACACCGCCAAACTTCTTCAGCTGCACCGCCGATCTCGGTCAGCGGCATGTTCCGCTGGTCTGCACCGCTGGAAGTTCACCACCGAACTTCGCTGTCGACCTGCACCGCTGCAAGTTCACCGCGGAACTTCATTGCCGGGCTGCACCGTCGAAGGTCACGACTAAGTTTCACCGCTGGACAAAGTCTTCGCCGGATAGGAGCCACCGCCGACCAAGGCATCCACTGCTGAGCAAAGTTCCGCCTCCGCCAGTCATCATCCGCTGGCCAAGGCCCCGCTAAACTAGCACGATGCTCATCTACATCACCTCTCCGGCATCCCAAAGTGATCAAGACACCCACCAACTCCAACCACACAGGTGCCCGCTCATATCTCGGCTGAACCTACACTAACCCACCGGGATCTTATCCAAGTATCCTGCTCCAGTAGTCGACCTGAGTACCTGCTTGTGGTGCTGGGTTTCTGTGGTGGTTGAACAGCCAACAAAGATAAGTTTATCTTCCTTCCTGCTTTATCTGATCAGTAGACTTTATATGCTCACCACGTACCGACAGCTTAGCAAAAGTGGGAAGTGATAATTTATCCATATAAAGCACCCGAGCATCATGTCATATTTGTCCACCTGTGCACACACGCATAGCCACATAATTGCTTTGTTCGTGCTATGCTACTTACTGAAGCATCTAGATGATGCTCGATACACGACATTTTGTCCTTTACTCATTACCTACAACATGCAAGATATCATCACTTATTAAACATGCTAGCTAGGCCCATGCCTCTATGACAATTGACAAGTACATATTTAATTGTCTTTAGGTCGGATATATGTACCATCAGCTATATATGTCTATTACTTATATATATATATATATATATATATATATGCTCACAATTGGTACATAGCTGGGCGACCCAGGAGCAAGTATATATATTGAGCACAGCCACTATGTCATGCATGTGCTACGCACTAAAACACATGACTATTAAACAAGGCTTGTCCCTCGCTGACTGCCATTTCACTCAAAATGTCTCTATAATATCATCACCAACTTGAAATTCATATGGCAGCCAACAAAAGCTCATGCTTCTACCTTATATTTTGTGGGTAGGGACCTATATACGTATATAAGCTGCTGCATATATATACCAAAAACATTATCTCACTACTGCCACATGACTAGTGCATTTACACATAATTGATGCCGTCATTAATATTTTCTAATTATCATGACACCGAATGCGTTCAGTTAAACACAAATTTGACATTCAAAATGGATATATATGCACGCTATTTGTCATCAACTACTACATATACACTTTGCTTAAAATTTTATCAAAATACATATGCAAATTATTTATGTTGATTTTACAAATCTACATATTAATCATCTATTTTTGTTTTAAGGAAATTCAACTATTTCTATTGAGCATTCACCCTCAACTACGAGTTGACGTACATTATCGGAGTACTTTATCCGCCACAAGCAATGAACCTCAAATCGGCATAAGATAAGTGCCTTCCTCTTATCTTTACGCTCTTTCAAATTGAGCTAATGTCATGCCAATCACATGCTTTTACTACCTCTAAGCATGCCTACAATATATCACACTTGATATGCTTTTACATGCTTCCATAAACTTTTGGGCATGCCAACAATATTTCGTAGATTTGGCAACACTTACTAGATCTCACATACTAGATATGCCATGCTTCACATACCGATCTCAATGATCCATTAGCATATCTACAAAAATGCAAAAATGATATTAGCATCCACATTACAAGTACATGCTATACACATATGCCATGCTTCTATTTTAATTGCAAAATTAAATAAGTATGGGACACTCAAACAAAATTTTTATTACTTGCTCTATGTGTTTATCATTTTTCAACCAACCGCCAGGCGGTAAGGCAACGCCTCATAATGACAATGACCGCTACGTGGCATTGCAGTCAAGTTTCTCCTTCGAGAAAACAGCAAGGGACTAGTTAACACAGCCCACGGCAGCCATTGATCCGGCAGTTAACCCCGACGCTCGGGTACCAAAGATTGGGCTCGCTACCCAACACCCTCTGCTCCGCGCAGCTCCCCTCATCAAACAATTTTCTGACCATCCGGAGGTCTATAGCCAGGAGTGGGGGACTCCTCGCAGGGCCTAGCAGGGGCCCACCCGAAAGGGCAAAAGCGTTCGCTCCAACCAATTCTAGATGGACAACGCACTCGCACTAATTATGCTTGATATACGGCACAAAGCTACGCTTTGGTATCAACCCGCAAGAACACCCTCCTTGACTGGGGACTTCGGGGACTTGCATATACAGCCCAGCATAATTAGCAACGGCCACGCTCATTCCCCAGGGCATCACCATCGAGCTACCCGTTAGTGCCTCAGCGGCACCGCCGAACTTTTGGCGCTCTTGCCTCGGCGGCAACCCTTGAGCTTCCGCTCATGCCTCCCCGGCATCCCGAGCTTTCGCTCATGCCTTCCCGGCACCCCCGAGCTTCCCGCTCATGCCTTCGCGGCACCCCCGAGCTTCCCGCTCATGCCTTCCCGGCACCCCCGAGCTTCCGCTCATGCCTTCCCGGCACCCCCGAGCTTCTGCTCACGAGCTTCCGCTCATGCCTCCCCGGCACCCCCGAGCTTTCGCTCATGCCTTCCCGGTAACCCTTGAGCTTCCGCTCATGCCTCCCCAACTCCCGAGCTTTCGCTCATGCCTTCCCGGCACCCCCGAGCTTTCCGCTCATGCCTCCCCGGCATCCCGAGCTTCCGCTCACGAGCTTCCGCTCATGCCTCCCCGGCATCCCGAGCTTTCACTCATGCCTTCCCGGCACCCCCGAGCTTCCCGCTCATGCCTTCGCGGCACCCCCGAGCTTCCCGCTCATGCCTTCGCGGCACCCCCGAGCTTCCCGCTCATGCCTTCCCGGCACCCCCGAGCTTCTCGCTCATGCCTTCCCGGCACCCCCGAGCTCCCCGCTCATGCCTTCCCGGCAACCCACGAGCTTCCGCTCATGCCTTCCCGGCACCCCAGAGCTTCCCGCTCATGCCTTCCCGGCAACCCCTGAGCTTCTCGCTCATGCCTTCCCGGCAACCCACGAGCTTCCCGCTCATGCCTTCCCGGCAACCCCGAGTTTTTCGCTCATGCCTGCCCGGCAATCTTCGAGCTTTACACTCATGTCTACTCGATACAACACACGTTAATGGAACATTGAATTCTTCTACCATTTGTCGCTTGTGACAAATCGAATTCTTTTCGCGTTCCATTAATACGAGCGACAACCAAACAAACACAAACGTTCAAACATTCAACACTCACGAATTACAAACGCTTACCTCTGCAACGCTCGTGCAACTTACATTTAGCATATACAATCCATATGCTCACACGACCATGTATCACGACCTCATACATTCGTATATGCCAACGCATATCATTGCAACTCACATTTGTGGCCCAATGCAACGAGCATTCTACATATGCCTGTTTTTTGTCTTTGTTGTGCAGGTTAGCGAGTCCCTTCTTGCTTACGGAGCTCGGGGACTTGTAGGGGCCGTGCGCCTCTCGGATATTACTTATGCTTGATGAATTCATGATTTGAACTCCCCAACCAAGAAGCTACTCTTACTCGGGGACTTTGGGGACTTGTTTATACCTACACTAGCAAGCTAGTTCTCTACATCACCAAGCATAAGTAACACCCACTTTGGGACATCCACGAGACATGGGGAGGCCCAACCGCTACTTGCATCTTGTAGCCCTATGTTCAAGCTACGCTACGGTATCCGGAAGTCGCAAATCTGTCGCCGGGAAGCCACCTTTCCGGCCTTGCCAAGTTGCCTCCATAATATGCATTTCTATACTAGAATAGTTGTTTGCTTGTCCCACATCTAAGAAAATGTAAAGGAGATGGCTTCCTTCACCTATAAAAGGAACTCTCCTCCCACTTAAACGCCATTCATCCCATTACATCTCTTGTAATCATGTTAGGCTGCAAGGCTCAACATACATAGTTAAACATTCAAGTGGACGTAGTCTCCCGCTCATGCGGAGGCGAACCACTATACTTCGCTTGTGTCGTTCTCTCTCTCTCTCTCTCTTTACTTATCGTTAATTAGATCCCCAACGGATCCAAGCGTTAACAGGAGGTTAGTGGTAGACAATCTAAATCCTAACTTTCATTCATTTGATCACTAGTTTAGTTTAGAGTAATTTGGTTTACATTTGAGCATCTAGTTGTTTTCAATTCAAAACTATCTTCAAAAACCAAAATCAAATCACTACTCCATCTTGCACATACTCACCATGAGCCTAGATTTCCTTGTGAATTTAGGTTTGTGATTGTACATTTGCATATTCTAGCTCTCCTTAGGTTCATACACTAGCTAGTGAAAGGAATCTAATCCTCATGGGTTCGACAACCTTTCTTAAATCCCTATACTATTACTTGTACCCTTTATACTTGAGGGTGACTATTTGGCTAACAAAAGAGCAGAAGACACCAGAAGAGAATAAAAAGGGCAAGTTAACAATGCGCATTACAGAGAAACATTCTGGTGAAACTATATCATCAATGGGTCTCTACTCATATGTTGTGAGATTAAAGAATAGGAAAAGAACACAGAAGAACGACAAAATTTACTGGTGGGGGGATGTGAAAGTAAAAAGAGAGAAAAAAGAAAAGGAGAAGCAAGAGAGATTGAGAGCTGCTAAAAAGAAAGAAAAAGAAAAGTAGAAGAAGGCCTCACTGCAACCTACGGAACGTAAAAAGTTAGAAGAGATGCTAACACAACAGAATTTGGATGGTTTACTCGAGGGCGTTCTGAAAGCCATAAGAAAGAGGGACACTGAAGAAAAAGGAGAAATAAATGAAGAGCCAGAAGAGAACCAGCTCCCTCCTGAGGTCGTAGACTGGGAGAAGAGCAAAGTGTACAATTTTATGAACCAGGACACCAAGAAGAGATTGCAAAGATACTGGCAAAATGCCCCATCAAGATAATACTACAATTAAGTTGAAATTCTATTTAAAATTTATTGTAACTGGCCAAGTCATTGTTCATGTAACTGGCTAAGTAACTGGCCATATGAAGTCGCTGGCCAAGTAAATTGTTCATGTAGCTGGTGAAGTCACTGGCCATGTAACTATCAATGTAGCTGGCCATGTGAAGTCACTGTACATGCAACTGTCCATGTAGCTGGCCATTTGAAGTAACTGGTCATGTAGTCGGCCAAGTAACTGGCTAAGTAGTTGGGCAAGTGAAGTCACTGGCCATATCATTGTTAAAGTAATCGTACATTACAATACATGTTAGTTATACTATTCATTCTGTGCAGAGTGTTCTTCTAGGTAGGCAGGTGCTATGGAGCGGAGATATCCAGATAGGATCTGAAGGACATGATAATGGATGAACCTATAGCAAGCAACTGCATAGAATGTTATGGGATTATGTTGTAGATCAACTATTGGACAAAGAATCACAGGGTCTGGAGGTGCCATCTTTTATGAATCCCTTATGCTGGGTAATTAGTGGAACGATTAATCTACATTCAAAACAAATCATTTGTAATTGGTAATAACTTGTCTTCTGTTATATTTTTCTTTGAAACAGCATTCCGCAAAAAATTTAACGGTCTATTTCGTATATCTATACCTCTGCGAACCACTGTTCCAGAATCTGGCAAGGTCCAACTATATATTCTTCCTAATTTCACATGAATTCGGATTTCATCATACACTGCTGATTTTTGACAAGAGTTTAAAGAACTGGTTCCACTGTGATTCAAAGAAATCGAAAAAACCATTAACTGGAGGTTGCTTTCAAAATGTCAAAAAAATGGTATGGAACTCTTCCGTTATACTAATTATTTTTATATTTAATTTAAAGAGAGCATATTATTGATTTGGCTGTGATATTGGAAATACAAATTGAAATGGTAGAGCTTTGGATGACAGCAGTCAAAGACCAAGAAGATGATATACAAGACCAAGGATGCAGAATGAAGTTTGATGAAAAGAATAGCTCAGAAGAAGAATTGAAACTGATCGAAGTTCCACTAACTGAAAAATGAGATAGAAAGCATAAAATGGATCAGGGATAATTATAACGGAAAAATGAAAGTGCAAGACATCAAAACCTGCCCTCAACAAGGAGAAGACTCGTAAGTACACAGCTGTTTAAAAATTTTGATATATCATTATAAAGTTCAAATTCATTGACTTCAATTTTTATGTGACGAACATATTGGATTGCGGGCTTTTTGTGATGTACAACATGGAGAAAATTTCGAAAAGGGAGACAGTTGCAAACTAACAAAGGATGATATTTTGAAATTTAGAGCTCATGTTGTAAAGTCATTTGCAGAAAGTAGGCACAGCTGGAACTCAACATGCACACGACAGCTTGTAGAAATATGTTTAGGGAATAGGACAAGTTGGAGAGCTCCTTCAGTACATGTTATATAGTTTTTGGAGAGCTTCTTAAGTACATGTTATATAATTTTTGGATTGCTTTACTATATATAATTTCATTTGTAATGATCTTTTGAAAGAAATTTATGTGCTTAGGTACTATCTATGTAGTTGTTCAAGTCACTGTCCATGTAGTTGAACAAGTGAAGTCATTGGGCAAGTCACTGTCAGTGTAGCTGGCCATGTGTAACAGCCCAAGTGAAGTCGCTGGCCAAGTCACTGTCAGTGTACCTGTCCATGTGAAGTGGCCAAGTCACTGTTCATGTAGCTGGCTAAGTGAAGTCGTTGGCCAAGTCACTGTTAGTGTAGCTGGCCATGTGAATTCACTGGCAAAGTCACTGTCCATGTAGTTGGTCAAGTGAAGTCACTGGCCAAATTAAACTCATGTCACAGATTAAGTAACTGATAATGTAGTTGATCATATAACTGACCATGTAACTTACAATGTATGTAACTGACCATGTAATTGAACATATAACTGAGCATGTTGCTGAATATGTAACTGATCATGTCGTTTACAATGTATGTAACTGACCAAGCCAGTGAGGCCACTGGCTAGGTCTTTAGACAAGTCATTGGCCATAGAAGTCACTGGAAAATGCCAACTCCTTGGCAACGTGTGTTAAACTCATGTCACAGATTAAGTAACTGATAATGTAGCTAATCATGTAACTGACCATGTAACTTATAATGTATGTAACTGACCATGTAACTGAACATGTAGCTGAATATGTAACTGATAATGTCACGTACAATGTATGTAACTGACCAAGTTACTGTCAGTGTAGCTAGCCATGTGAAGTCGCTGGCGAAGTTACTGTCCATGTAGTTGGTCAAGTGAAGTCGCTGGCCAAATTACAGAGATTTCTTTAGTATATAAAACTTTTTTTTGCAATGATCTTCTGAAAGAAATCATGTGCTTAGGCACCTTCTAAAGTAACTGACCAAATTATAGAGAAAATGAATGTCACTAGAACTGGCAACCTGAATGTCACTAGAACTGGCAACCTGAAAGTCACTAGTCAAGTTACTGTAGACTGAAATTAACTGGCCAAGACACTAGCCAACTCATTAGTCAAATCACTAGCCAAGAAACTTTAGAACTCTAGGACACTAGAGAAGTCACAGCCAAAATGATATTTCTATTTTAGTTTGCACCGTGCCGCTACACCGCAACGGTAGCGTTCCGCTGCCCATTAACCAACCAAAGTTGTTGTGGATATTTTTTTTTTAATTTTCATTAATATTTGCAGCATGCCGCTGCACCGCAACAGTAGCGTTCCGCTGCACAATTCAGAAAATCAATCTCTATGAATTTTCGTGGAAGACACTGAAAAATTAACCAGCCATTATTTGACAAAGTGACTATAAAAACTAACATCATGAGTGAAAACATAGAACAACTAATTGTGTCTGTTTCAAATTACCTATCTAACCCCAGAACTACAAAAATTTACAATTACTACTAGAGGCAGTGATCTAACCCAGCATGACTATAATGACCACTTTTTGTGAGTTTTCATAATTTCAAAACTCATAGAAACCGCTCAAGATTTTCTCTCCGGTGAAAACAGCAGAAAAGGACTGATTTTCCTACTCCGTTAACCGGTGGCTAAGCAAGAGTGATTCACCGACTAAGCCCCAAATTCTAGGGTTTTACAAATTTACCAAAAATCTTTGAAAATTTGTCCTCGTCAGACAGATGACGGTGAACTCCTCCTCCTCCTTTCATATAATTTCGATTTGAATAGCTTGGGTTTCATTTGAATTAGGAAAGATATTTCAATTGCATGTGGAGTCTCATGAGAAAAAGAATTTGCATGCGAGATTTGTTTGAATTTCATGTGTAATCGGATGAGAAAATGAATTTCCGTGTGAAATTTGTTTGAATTACATGTGGAATCGGATAAGAAAATGGTGAGATTTGTTTGAATTACATGTGGAATCTAATGAAAAAATGATGAGTTCTTTTTGAATTACATGTGGAATCCGATGAGAAAATGGTGATTTTTGTTTCAATTACATGTGGAATCTGATGAGAAAATGAATTTGCATGTGAGTTTTGTTTGAATTACATGTGGAATATGGTGCGAGAACATTTCAGCGTTTTGTCATTCTTCAATGTCTTTGTAACTGCCCATGTCACTGCACTAGTCACTGGCTATGATCAAGTCACTGGCCAAGTACCTGGCCAAGTCATTGTTCATGTCACTGTTTATGTTACTATCATTAACATGTGAGTAACTATGTCACTGATTATGTAACTATTAAATTCACTATTGACTTCTCATTTTCTTAACTGTTTACAAGATTTTTATAAAAGTTCGAGGAAATAGGACAACAAAAAAGAAAACAAAAAGACGAATCTGAAGAAGAACAAAGTCCAGGAGAAACAACTGGGGAAAAGTTGAAATAAATAAAATGGAAGAAAGCAAAAGAGAGAAAAAAAGAAGAAGCAAACAACTGAAGCTGAAGAAAAATCTGATGAAAAAAAGTCCGTGGTAAGAAGAAGAAAAAGGATAAAAAGAAGAAAACTGGAAAGGAGAAAAGAAGAAACAAGGAAGAAGAATCAACTGAAGATGAAGAAGAATCTGATGAAAAACAAGTCCGCGGTAAGAAAAAGAAGAAAACTGGAAAGCAGAAAGTAAAAAATAGGGAAGAAACTGAAGATGAAGAAGAATATGATGATGAAGAAGTTCGTGCCAAGAAGAAGAAAAAAATGGATAAAAGGAAGACAAAAAAAAGAGAGTAGAAAGAGGAAGCAAGAAACTGACAACGAATAAGATACAAAGGATGATGAAGAGGAAAAAGTCTCAGGGAAAAGGAAAAGATATGTAAAAGAGGGTTATGTGCAGTATCGCTGCACAATGGTTGCTTTTCTGAAAACAATTTCAGAAAACAAAAACAAGCTGACTGAAGGAACTTTAGAGATGCTGCAGAAAACACCCTTTGCAGCACTGATAAATGCATTCCATGGAGGTTCAATTAAAGAAAATGATGCAAAGAAATCAGATGATTTAATCACACTTCTGCTACAAGCATACGACAGCGACATAGACTTTTTGTGTTTGGGAACAGGAAATTCAGAATGTCGACAAGTGATATATTTATGATTTTAGGAGTGCCGGGATGCGGTTTATCAGTACCAAATACCAAAGAAGGGGCATACAGTTCTGAGTTCGTGACTAAATACTTTGACAAAAAGCAGAAGATCAACAAGGCAGCTACAGAGGAAGCCTTGAAGAAGGCATTGGTAGAAACTCCAGAAACAGGGGAAGAAAAAAAAGAAACGGGACAGAAATGTTGCCGTATTAGTACTCTTGAACCTTTTCATAAAACTCCTATTCCCAAACTCTGGAGGAACAATATCTTGGGACTATGTAAGAGTCTATGAAGAGGTGGAAAGTCTGGGAAAATACAGCTTGGCAAAGGAAGTTGGCAACTTCCTTAAAAAATCAATTAAAAAAAGGCAAAAGAATCCCAAACATGGTAGGTTGCGTGATATTGGTGATGGTAAGTTCCCGTACCTTGTTAAAAATTTGTTCATCCATCATTTTGCTGTCACATAAATAACTACGTATGCTGTTGTGAGTACAAAAACTAGATCAGTGTTATGTCACTGGCAATGTCATTGTTTGTTTATGTATTTACCTTTGTCATTGGTTATGTTTGTGATATTCATATTCTTAAGCAACTGTTTGAAAAATAACTAATTTTCTATTTTTATTTTTTATTTTCAAAACAGTACTGGTTTTGCCACAAGACGGGAGTAGTGCTGCTAATCGCTGGAAGGGAAACCGAAAAACATGGAATTAGAAAGTGGCAATTAAAGACCCTGATAGAAAAAGAAAAAAAAAAGGATTTCAACACAATAGGGAAGTTGAAGGTATGTTAATTTGATGTAGAAAAACTGGGTCATTGGTCTTGTCATTATTTATGTCACTATCATGTTCAATGTTATTGTTGTAGCATTCCAACTGGTTAGGTCACTGAGCAAGTGATTGACTATGTCACTGCCCATGTTACTGTTATATGCTCATGTCACTGTGCATGTAACTTCCCATGTCACTGACAAGTTTTTGTAATTTTGTTTTAGAAAATCTTTAATAAAGTTAAAGAAGATGTAGAGGAAGATGATTATGAGTCTAATACAGACACAGAAAGTCAAGAAAAACATAATGATGGGCAAGAAGAAAATGTTGAAAAGAGAACCAGTGGAAACATGGAGAAAGAGACTGCATGGAATGATATACAGAAGAAAAAATTAGAGACAAATCTTCAGAAAAAGGAAGAAGAGCTAAGAAATGTGGAAATAGAGAAAAAGGGTCTGGAAGAAAAAATAAGAAAATTGGAGAAAGAACTGGAAACAAGAGAAAAGAAAGTTGACCACATTAATAATAAGAAGATGGAGACAAACATAGGGAATAACGATGAAGAGAAGAACGAATTATAGAGAAAGCTGGAGAGAATGGAATAAGAGCTAAGTGCTTTGAAAAAAGAAGTCGACGAGAAAGAAATGGAAATTGGTAGAATAAACGAAGAGAAGGAGGATGTGTTATTGGAAAATGAGGTGATGAAAATTGAGAAAGCCTCCTTGAATTCAAGAGTGAAGAAATTGGAGAGCATAATGATGACACTAACTGAGAAGTACGAGTCGCCAATAGCACATCCAGGTGATGATAACAACTCAACTCCTCCTCCCCTACCGCCTAGTTTCCCCCCTCCAAAATCAAGCCAACTGACAGCAAGAACTCCAAAAACACAAAATCTCAAGGTGGTATTCAGGGAACTCAGTCACAACCTACCTACTCCACAGCAAGCGCATCTAAGATGACATCTACTGCACCACACTCAACTGACATCAGTCACCACTTCAATGCCTTGCCCAAGCAGCTGCATAGATTCATTCACCAACCTCTCCTGAGGTTAAATTGGGAAAAGAAGATGCTTGTACACCAATACTGCTTGGATTAATGCATTGTTTGAGTTTCCACCTGTGGCCGCATTACGATCTCCACCTCCACGAAAAGTCAGTTTGGAAGATATGCAAGCAGAGCTGCAGAAGTATCAGCTCATTATATCACCAGAGGTTCAGCCTATTTTTGACATTGAACCAGTCAATTACATTTCTCCTACAGAACAGATGACAAGAGCTGAGTTCACCATGCCAATTTTAGAGGACATATCAGGGTAGAACTCAGAATATATTCGCCTATATTCTTATGTAGTTAAGATGAAGAGAAAGGAGAGAGTGCAAAAAAAAAAAAAAAAGATATTTTCTGGTGGGACGAGGTGAAAGACAAAAGGCAGAGGGCAAAAATGACCAGAATCAAAGCAGTGAAAAATAAAAAAGGACAGACAGCTGAACAGCAACCAGAGGAGGAAGTGATACATGATTTGACGATTCATGTGGATGATGAGCAAGAAACAGAAAAAAAATGAAATTGAAGTGATAGATTGGCAAAAGCTACAACTGTACAAGCTACTTGATAGCCCAACTAAAAGAAAATTAGAGAAGTACTAGAACAAGGCAGAACAAAGGTAATGTTTCATGTTACAGCTCACAAGCTAGTGACTTCACTTGCCATGTAACTGGCCAGGTCATTGGCCATTGAAAGTCACTGGACTAACACCGTTCTATGTTATGCAGGGTATTATTCTGGGAAGGAAAAGAGCCAAGAAGAGAAATCACAAGGGCGGATGTCAAAATGTTCATCAGCGATCAATCAATAGCAAACAACTGGATTGATTGTTATGGGGAAGTGTTGAAGGATGAACTGCAAAATGAAAATTCACAAAGTTTGGGAAGATCCGCTTTTATGCGTAGCATGTGTTGGGTAAGTATGACGAGCACTTTCTATAAACATTGAATGCTTATCTCTCATTATTTGTTTATTTTAACTCGTTCTATGTTTTCTTTTCTTTTTTTTTAAAAAAAAAATAGTATTCGACAATATATTTAACTGTGAGAAACCTGCATCAATACTTATGTGAGCCACTGTTCCAAAACTTGGGAAAATGCAGCATGCTTTTCTTCCCAATTACCCATAATGAAGAAGTTTACCTCACGCTCTTTGTCTTCGACAAGGACATACCGCAATGGTTGCATTTTGATTCAATGAAACCAAGAAGAGCAGGAATAGGGGAGTGCTTTAAAAATATAAAAAAAAATTGGTAAGAAACTTCTTACTCACCATGTAACTATCACTCACTAACCTGTACTGAACAGAGACATAACCGGTGACTACACTAGCCAGCGAGGTCACTGGTAATGTCACATCATTTTATCTCATAATGTTGGTCTATTGAAAAATGCAGGTTAAAATGGCCGAGCTGTGGATGAGAGCAGAAGATATGCTGCGACAAGGCTGCATAATGCAATTTGACAAGAATCAAAGCACTCACACAAAATTGAAGATGGTTGAAAGTATTTTGAGCAATGACGAGATAAGAACAATAAGTTGGATAAAGGAAAATTATGAGGCTGGAAGGATCCCTTTGAACCAGGCCAGAATTTGCCCCAAACAAGAGGAAGGATAGTAAGTCTACATTTGTAGATACCTCTCACTATACATGGAGGATTTGCTACATCACCAAACATAAGCAACACCCTCTTTGGGACACCCACAAACCACGGTGAGGACCAACCGAGACATGCATCCCGTAGCCCTATGTTCAAGCTACGCTACTGTATCCAGAAGTGGCAAATAAATCTCCGGGAAGCCACCTTCCTGGCCTTCACAAACATGCTTTCTAGACTAGAATAGTGGGTTCTTGTGCCACATCTAAGAAAATGTAAAGGAGATGGCTTCCTTCACCTATAAAAGGAATGCCTCCTCCCACAACTCAAGACACTCCATTACATACTTTGTAATCCCCTTGGGCCGCAAGGCCCAAACACACATAGTACAATATTCAAGTGGACGTAGTTTCCCGCTAAGGCGGGAAACGAACCACTATACTTCGCTTATGTCGTTCTCTCTCTCTCTCTCTCTTAAGCTAACTAGAGACGCCCTCAGATCTCTAACGTTAACATTGGCGCTAGAAAGATTCGACCTTCCTTGCCTTGTATTCTCAATCAAGCCTTACATCCTTCGCTACCCATCTTAGCAGTAAAACAAAAAGCAAAATTTTGCATCAAGTGCAACTTGGTCTCATTGCTTAATTCCAGGTCAAGATGAGGTCCCCCGCCAATTTAAAGGGCTAGTCAACTCCGGTCAACGAGGGTCGGGGCCGGTCAATGCCTAACAAGGGAGGTCAACGCTGACCTACTAAAGAAAAAATCACCAAATACTCTGGGCACCCAGAATAATTCTCTAGACACCCTTTTTCTTGAACAAGGCCTCGTTGCATTGCTCCCCACTCGCGGCATGCCCAGGCATCCTCCGCTGAACTTCTTCACAGGACTTCAGTGCTGGTCTTCAGCTGAACACCCCACTGAGCTTCAACTAGGTTTCACTCCGCTAACCATCCTCCGCTGACTAGAGCTCCGTCGTCCACACTCCACTGAGTAGCGTCATCAGCTGACCAAGCTCCGCTAAACGCCATTAGTGCCAACAGCCAGGCAGTGCTCCACCACCACTGATCGAGCTTCACCCTACACCACCGCTGACGAAGCCTCCACTGACTCCATAACTCTGCTGACTGCCAGCTATCTTGACGCACCATGCAAGCGCCTCTGCTGAGCTTCATCAGCAGGAAACTTCTCCGCTAAGCTTCGTCAGCGGGAAACTTCTCTGCTAGGCTTCATCAGAGGGAAATAAAGCTCCGCTAATCTTCATCATCGGCAGTTCTTCAGCTAATCTTCATCATGCAGTTCTTCCGCTAAGATAAATCAATGGCAATTGACCGCAATTCTCTTCCTCTAAACTCCATTAGCGGTAACTACCACAGGTCATCAGGCTCCGGCTGCAGTCAAATGAAATCATTTCTCATCTTCATCTTCTATCAACATTAACACCCACAGCACAGAGTCTTCTTCTTGGCTCAATTACATGCCCAGAAGCAAGAAACTGACTTCAATGGCAGCTATAAATCAGACGTCAATCACCATCACGTCATCTCCATTCCTGACATTTCCTTCAATCTCAATTTGGGAACGGCCCTCAGTATTCGCGCAAATATCCAGTTGATCAAATTGAACTTGAGGTCTTCTCAGTTGGCCGATCAGCTCTTGGCTATCCATGCAAGTCTACACCTCAAAGATAAGATTCGTTGACTTTCAATGGTCTCTCATTTGTTTATAAGCATAAATCACCGCGTGCTGCACTGCTGCACATGGCCATATGTAAATTGCTGTCATATAACTTGAGTACTTAACACGTGGGCACCCCTGCAAGCGTTCAACTCACCTTGGCATGCATAGCTATGTTACACACGTGTTTGGTGCATGTCCGCTAGCCACATTATTTGTTTAAGTACTTGCAGCCACATATATGTTTAATTACTTGCAGCCATATCCACTGGATACATTATTTGCACATGGCTTACACATATATGTTTAATTACTTGATGCCTTGTGGTGTCTAGAACCATCACTACTTCACATACATATACCGTCATGAATTCTATAATCTCAAATACATTGTTCATCATATATGTGTGTGCTCCTACCGCCCAAGTGCCACTAAATATGGGACACATCAATTAGTCAGTATGTAGGCATGCAAGTCTAGGCTTATGCCATCAAAATAATTGTATATTTTATGAGATATCATTCAAATCTCATGCTTTTTACCTTGCACGCAGGGGATGGGTACATATACATATTAAAACAAACATGCATATTACCGTTGCACAACATGCATGTCAAATGGTTATCTCACTTATACCATATGATATTTGCATTTGTATATAAATGATGAATTTTTACCATCATGCATGTCTCAATTGTCATCGCACATAGTCAGAGTTCGCATGCTCCCTGCAAATTCGACATTCAAAATAGATACACATATACATTTGTCGTCAACTAGCTATAAACATGGCTTATACACTTTGCTCAATTGATACATATATTCAAATAACTTGTCTATTTTGTCAAAGCACTTGTGCAAGTTGCCGATGGTGATGTTACAAATCCACATATTAATCATCTATTTTGTTTCAAGGAAATGCAACTATTTCTATTGAGTATTCAACCGCAACTAGTTGACGGATATTATCGGAGTACTTTATCCGCCACAAGCAATGGACCATCATGCTCAGCCAACTCCGCTAGCCTCCAAATCGGCATAAGATAAGTAACTATATCTTATCTCTTATGCTCTTGCAATTAGAGCCTTTACCATGACTATACATGTCTCCATGACCCTTACGCATGCCTACAAAATGTTATTAGCGACTTTACTACAAGTACATGCTATACACATATGCCATGTTTCTATTTTAATTGCAACTCAATTAAATCAACATGTGACATTCATCTAGAAGCTTGTGACACTTACAACTTAGTTAAACATACTCGGATAAACGTCTTGCTCGGGTTGCTACTCGCTCGGGTATCGAGTATGGCCACGACTTGCACTTGTGCCATGCCCCGCATGCTCGCACAGCGTCTACACACTCAACTACACCCAACTTGCTCGATCATATCCAACATGCTTTACTTAAGCCCCAAATTCGCAAACTCTTCATTCTATGTCACCGGGACTACTCCCACAATTTTCTTTGGACACCCATTACACTTGCCACTATCTATTATGCATGTTATATAGCCGTAAGATCCACATATACAACTACCAATATTTTACATGTTCATACACATTAATGGAATATTGAATTCTTCTACCATTTGTTGTTCGCTACAAATCGAATTCTTTTCGCATTCCATTAATACGAACGGTAACCAATATAACAAAGCATTCTACATATGCGCGTTTTTTGTCTCATTGTGCAGGATTAAACGAGTCCCTTCTTGCTTACGGAGTTCGGGGACTTGTAGGGGTTTCGTGACGCCCGGTCACTTATGCTTGATGACTTCATACTTGTAACTCCCCAACCAAGAAGCTTCTCTTACTTGGGGACTTGTAGATACCTCTCACTATACATGGAGGATTTGCTACATCACCAAGCATAAGTAACACCCTCTTTGGGACACCCACAAACCACGGTGAGGCCTAACCAAGACATACATCTCGTAGCCCTATGTTCAAGCTACGCTACAGTATCCGGAAGTGCCAAATACGTCGCCGGGAAGGTGGCTTCCCGGCCTTGCCAAGTTGCCTTCACAAACATGCTTTCTAGACTATAATAGTGAGTTCTTGTCCCACATCTAAGAAAATGTAAAAGAGATAGCTTCCTTCACCTATAAAAGGAATGCCTCCTCCCACAACTCAAGACACTCCATTACATACTTTGTAATTCCCTTGGGCCGCAAGGCCCAAACACACATAGTACAATATTCAAGTGGACGTAGTTTGCCGCTAAGGTGGGAAACGAACCACTATACTTCACTTATGTCGTTCTCTCTCTCTCTCTCTTTCTAAAGCTAACTAGAGACCCCCTCGGATCTCTAACGTTAACAATATTCAAAAATTTAAAATAATAACTTTACTGTTTCTAAGTTGGTCAACATCATTAACTTGAAATCTTTATTTGCCAACAGATTAGATTGCGGACCTTTTGTAATGTATTACATGGATAGAATGGCAAAAGAGGAGAAGATGCCAAACAAAATCACCAAAGCTCAGATGCTGAAATTCAAATCTCAAATATTCAAAAAAGTTGTTAAACATAAGCAGAGCTGGAACTCAGCAAATTAAGAATTTTAGAAATTTGTTTGTTTAGTTCAGAATTTCAGAAATTTGTTGTTTAGTTCAGAATTTCAAAAATTTGTTGTTTAGTTCAGACTATGACTTGTATGGATCTTTTTATTCAAGATTAGTGCATCTTCTGCATTCATAGGACAAGTCACTAACTATGTAAATATGAAGGCCGCATATAATTGAGAATGTCATTGTTAAATTCACTACTGTAAGACTTATGTAATTTCTTAAGTCACTTGCCAAGTCACTAGTCAAGTTACTGTAAAACTCAAGTAATTGACCAAGTTACTATAAAAATTAAGTACGTTTACTGGCCAAGTCATTGGACAAAAAACATTAAAACTCTAAGTCACTAGAGAAGTCACAGCCAAAATGATATTTCTATTTTACACTACACCAATAACTTAAACACACACACTTTTTGCACAACGAAAAAAAAAAAAAAGTGTTGTGTGATGAAGAAAAGTGAATCACACACCACGTTTAAAAAACTTGCGTTGTATAAGGTGGTTAAAATTCTGAACTTTTTAGCTAGTGGATCATTGCACAACAGTTATAAGAATAGTTCGTTGTGTGAATGAAAAAAAAAATAGCGGCAGATTTCCCTCTTAGCCTAACTCAAATTTGGCTCTAAATTGGTGCTCCAAAGGACAACAGAATAGTTATCTGTTGTCTGAGTGTAGCTTGCAAAATATCACACAACAGTTTTTTACTTTGTGTTGTCCAAGTAATGAAGATATGTACTGGCAAGATTTCAATGCATCCAAAATGTCATTCATTGCCCCAAAATGAACAAATTTTGATCAAAATGTAGGTTACATATATGTACTGCTACAACGTAATTTCTTATTTGTGTTGTCTAAATGAGAGATACCTATCCCTAGCACCAAAACTGGTACTATGATTGCACATAGGCGGGAACTATCCCTCCTTGCTCCCTCAGCTCAAATTTAAAATATGTATAATCAGACAACATAACTTCATATATGTGTTGTCTGATTCAAATAATCTGTTATGACTGGGCGGCAACATTTTGAGCCAAAATGCTATAGGCGCCATGTTTCCCCCCATAATTTCACATTTTGATTTTTAGTGTTGCATTCAGACAACGGTCGATGAGATGTCCGTTGTGTGAATAACTTTGAGAATTTTTAGTTAGGTTTAATTTTGCCGCATCGTGTCCAAAAGAAACTGAAAAGGAAAAAAACATACCCCGGCCTCCTCTCTACACTTAACACAGCTCATGACTCTCTCGACCTTAGACCTACAAACCCATCTCTTTCGAGCGAATGACTTCAATTTCTTAGGCGCCTCTTCCTTTCCCTTCCTCACCTTCACCCTCTTCTCCCTCGTTGTCACCATCCTGAACAGCCTGAGCCTTCTTCTGGTTTTGGTTTTTCTCCGCCTCCCGTTCCATCTCTCTCTCCCGCGGCTCACATTCCGCCATCAAAGCTTCCGTTAGTCCTCTTCATCTTCGTCATCGGCACTTGAAGCTCGTTGGTTATCGATGCCGAACAACCTGTAAGCAACTTCTCTTCGCTTTCTCAGATTTCCTTTTTGTTGCTCCGGTTGTTGCTTCAACCAGATTCGGAGCCTAAAGCGTTAAATCCTTGAAAGATCTGAGCGGCTGAACTTGAATTTTCAATGAATTAGGGTTTTCTTCGTGTCATTGTAGGGTTAGATGAGTGTAATTGAGAATCAATCAATTGTTATACACTAGAATTGGATGGGTCGTGATTGTTAGGGTTTTTCTGATTGTTGATTTTTTCGTTCTCTGCCTATTTGATATAGTTAGGTGGTTCTCGTTTTATGTTCACATTGATTTGGAGCTGATTATATCATCAATTGAGCAGTTTCTGAAATTTATACCATGTTTAGTTGGTCAGGAAACTAAGAATCAGCTTATCATTTATTAATATTCTATCGGATGCTTCATGTTGTGTGTTTGTTTTATGGGTGATTTGGTTTTTTGATGCAGATAAACCAGTCGACCCTTTTTGCTATGATCCCTGCACATCCAGCTTTGGAGAGGCGCAGTACAAATTAGAGTGCGGCACAAAACACTTCAGGTTTGGACACTGCTTGACTCAAGGCGGCCAGTTACTTTGTTGTTGTAGTCCTTAAAAGCTAGCCAGGCTTGGAGACAGAAGATTAAAATGATCGATTGTTAGTAAATGAGTTTACTATGCCACACCATAGCATGCCCTATCAACCAGGTGGTAAGCTTTGGTGCTCGATCTTTTGTTGATCAAATTTTGTCTTGAGAGATCATAAATCTTCTCTTGTTTAAATCGTTCCTGCCTATTTTGTATGCCACCTTATATTTATGGAGTGATCTTTTTCAAAGAAATCTGATATTTAATTAACTTCTCCATCACAGAACTTGATTTTCGGTTTCCAATTGGAGCCCCCATACATGGGATTCTTGCGTTTTTATCTACAAATCAGATCAAGGTATATATTTGCATTGCCACTGTCCTGACGTTACTACAAGCATCATTTTTGTCATGGGTCATTTCTGTACATGCTTTCCAATACTTTTTTAAATTTAGGAATTAGATAAGCCGAAAGAAAATGAAGCACTGGTTCCATCTTGAATCAGGAAGACATTGCATGTGGTGTGATCCGTGTTATCATTTAGTATTTGTTGGATGTGATTTATATGGTAATTAGAGCTTGTCCAGATTTCTTTTAATGCTTTTACTTTATGATATTTTGTAACTGCAGACTTATGATAAAGCAAGAAATGCATTGGCTCTTGCATTGAGTCCTGTCGTCAGGGCTCTGGTTGATCCAGATGGAGCATTGAGTGATGTACGGAATTTGGATAGCGTAAGAATGAAAGCTACTTTAATCTGTTATTATTGTGTACCTGGGAATCTTACTTGCCTGATTTTGTTTGGGTTTGTTTTTTCTATGTTCTTGCTTCAATGTAGATAGTTATTTTTTGCACAATTGTTTAAATTTAAAGTTTTACTTCTTTCTTCAGATAAGCTTCTCAGATTGGTTCATGTCCAAGGGTGGCACACGCACGAGTATCCAGAGAATGTGGGATCCTGTTGCGTACGCTCTTGGGTTCACTGGTTTGATAGTGTGGAGCAGTTTCTATATTATATTTCTTTATGTAATGTTTCATTGAAATTGTATTCAACAGAATATAGTGGATGATCAGGACACATGGTTTTCTAATAAGGAAGCCACGCTGTTGAAATCACAGAAATTCACCCCTGAATTTGGTTTGTTTTTTTATTCCTATTTGGTTTGCTTACCCTATGAAAGAGCTGTTGAGAATAATATCCTTATTTATGTTATATTGTTTTCTTTTTCATTGCAGATTTCACAAACCTTATATTTTCCAAACATTGTAAATGTTCATCTCTTCAAGGGATGCTCAACGGAATTCATCAATCAGATTGTATGTCCAAGATTTTTCGTGTACCGCGGTCAAGCATCTGTTTTCCTTACTGAAGTAAGTAGTAAGTAACACTTACTACGTCTCTTGAGAATGCTTTCATTATTATTTTAGTTTGCACCAAAAATTCTGGATCTTTGGTTTTGACTACTACTTTGTTTCTTCAAGTTTTTCAAAGCTCTTGCATTGCATACCCTTTTCCATTATTATGAAGAGAAACTTTGAATAATCTGTTTTAAGGGAATTTCATTGAACTTTTGCGATTTATACTTCTAGCACATATATGTGTGCTGAAGAAGTAGGACTGCTGAGGGTCTTAGGGTTGACTTTTGAGCTTGTTAAGTTTATATCCATATCCTCTTATAGCTTCATAGAACATACAAGTGTGTCACTTCAGAAAAAACATGTTTTAATGCAGCTTTCGTCCTCACTCTTTTTATTTTTTCCAAGTAATTAAGTTGTCACTATACCCAGATTAGCCACAAACAGAAGTTTTAGATCAAAGTAATTCAATCCATGGTCTGATCAATTACATGCTTAGCCGCAATGCTTGTTATATTAACTAGTTATAAGCCTGGTCGACAGTGAATTTAGGTGTTTTTGCCTACTAGTCATTCTTTCTGGATTCCATGTAACTCAATCCTGGTATTTAGTGCCCATCTTATATTTACATGTATTATAAGAGTGCTAAAACTATCTCACTTACATTTACATTCATCGTTAATACTGGTGGAGCAAGATTCTGAACAGATTACAAGTAAGAGTGTAAGACAGGTTGGGTTTACAGAGTTTATATGCCATATTTGATATCAAATTTGGGATTTTGTATTCTGGATTTGATGTAAGATTTCGAGGAGGAAAGATTAGGGACCTGGGTGTGGGTTTGTTTTGGATTGTTCTACCATGATTTCTAATTTGTTTCATTTATTCTTTGTCAGTTGTTGCCCAAGGCTGGGTGATTGAAGCAGAGGATATATACGGTTCGTATTTGGTGAGTTCCTTCCTGATTGGTCCGAGCACCTCATTTTTGTTTGTCAAATTATTTATGTCAAAACCCACATTTCTATTCATCATAATCGTTACTGGGTTTTGAAAATGATAAACCAAAAGAAGAACATGAAGGTGTCTCTTTTACAGTTTCATACCTTTTTTTGGATTCGTCTATATCGCTTGAGGAGGGATTAGATTGGAACTTTGGAAGTTTTAGGCTATGTTTTTGTTTATTAGTATTGAAATTTGGTTTTGACCTAAATGAAATTTTAATGTCTGCTCTCTAATTGATAGTCTGGTTGCATTTTGTAAAACATAGATATTTTGGCATCGGTTTTGCTTGCATTGTGACATGTATATTTGTTTTGCTTCCAACTGAATTTTTTTTAGCTGACTGAAATAGTAAATATATGAATCATGCGAATGAAAATTATACAATAATGAGTGTAATTTTATGACTTTCTGTTCCAAGTTAAGTTAATAATGATTGTTATGGTTTTAGTTTAATTGTGTATTGGTTGCACATCTTATATCATCATAGATCTTATATGATCCAAATGAAAATTAAGTTACAGTAAGCTGATGGTTAGGTCTTTTCTTTCGTTCTTTATTTCTTACTCTTTTCTTTCTATTGTGTTATTTTTCCATATGTATTATATAAATATAATATATGATCTGTTAGTTAATTGTTTTATTTTAGTCTTATTGTTATATTGTTCTCTTTTGATTGTGGGAAGATTAGAAGGGCTGGGGGCTGACTAAATATGGAGGGGAAGGGGACAGAAGAAAGAAAAAAAGAAAAAAAAAAGAAAGGAAAAATAAAGAAGAAGAGAGGATGGGGACGAAGAAAAAGACGGGAAAGGAAGGGAAGAGAGAGTTGGAGAGTTTGGGTTTTTGTCGAAGGCAACCATTTGGGTATCTTGGATTTGAGGGGAGAGAAGCTAGAAGGTTTCTGTTGATTTTCGGAAGCAAAGATGAAGACTTGAGAATATGATCTCTTAGTGAAGGGGTTTTGCTTTGAGTTGGGTTGGTTGTTTCCGTTCTGCTCTATGATTCAAAAAGCAAACTGTGGATGGAAGGAGGAGATTTAGGAGAGGTGTTTCAGCCTTTGTTATTCTTTTTTCTGCTATTCAAAGCTTTGAGCCTTTTGGGTTTTCCTGTTTTGGCTGTTCTTGTTTTGGGTCTGCTTAAGAACTGAGGTGAGTGACTGTTCTTTCTTGCATTATGTTTTATTTATGATTTTTCCTTGGCTGATTTCTATGTTAAATTGAGATGTTGGTGTGGATCAATGAGTGATTTCATACCTAGAAATATTACTTCTATTTATCTTTTATCGTTGTTGGTTTTACTTTGGGATCTTTGACGTCTGGTAAAGCTTTTGATTTGTAAACTGTGGTTAGGTGGGGTGTTTGATATCATGAGTTTGGAATTGGTTTGAATTCTGATATCTTTCTTTCTGAGCTTTTGCTTTGTTATTTTATGTACTTTGTTCTCTATTAGGTGTCGAGGACAATTACTTGAGCTTCAATTGTGTTTTGGTCTGTTGCTTATGTTTCAAAAGGAACTCGACGTTGGTACCATGTGACCAGAGTATGGTGCACAAAAGAGGATAGACATTGACTCCTACTTAGACTTACTATTACTCTGATTTCATAACAGATTGGTTTTATCCAGCCCAGACATCTCAGAATGTATGCAGCAGTTCATAATAGTGGCGAACTAGCTTTGTGTAGACCTAGAGACAAAAGCTGGAGTGTCTACCAAGTATTTGAAGAAAATGAAAATCTTGTCGAGAGAGTCAACATAATATTGTTTTCCACCACTGGCGTGCTATATGCCTTGGTTACAGGTAACCGCAATGGTCGTGGTGTTGATGCAGACCGCACTTTAAAGTTCGGAGATGAGGCAGTGAAATTGAAGCTGATCTATGACATAGAGGAGTGGTGGATTGATGCAGGGGTTGATCCGGTAGGGCTTTTGTTCATGTCATACTTGTTGGAATCAACAAACAACAAAATTTTATTGAAACATAAGCAACATTAGAAGACAACATTAGAAGACATAATGCTTTGGAACAATGTGTATCGGCCTTTGATGTTCAAGTAGATAGGGCATATATGTATTAGAATGTAAAATGAGATGTTGAATGATTGGGAAATGCTCCATTTTAACATTTTTGACATATGGAATGGATTGGATTACTCATTTGAAGGCTTGCAATGTGTTTTCATTCCAATTGATCACTATTCATTAGGTAAAATGGAGCTATATTTGCACAAAATTTAGCAAATGAAAATGATCGTACAATAGTTTTATAATGTAGCAAATGCAATCATTCATATCACACATCAGTTTTTAACAAATCAGTGTCTTTTAATTTATACTCAGACAACAGAATTAATTGAACTCTGTTGTCCTAAAAGTTAATCACACAACAGAACCAATTGAACTCTGTTGTCCTAAAGTTAATCACACAACAGATATAGTCCAAAAACTGAAGTGTGAAGATCAATCAGACAACAGACAAAATAAAAAACGGTTGTCTGATACGCTTAACAAACAACAGTTTAAAACTGGCACTGTTGTCTGAAGACAGCGCCTCAACTGCTGCGCAACTGCGCTTGGCATCTGCCGAGCCATCTGTCGAGCTATCACACAACAGTTATAACACATACCTGTTGTCTGTGTGTTTATCACACAACTGTGTTCCACCGTTGTCTGATTTTTCATCAGACAACGGCTCACTCTACAACGGTGGGACTCCAAATCCCACATCGGTTTTCTGCCGTTGTCTGATAAGATTTTTGGTGTAGTGTTAGTTTGCAGCATGCCGCTGCACAGCAACGGAAGCGTTCCACTGCCCATTAACCAACCAAAGTTGTTGTAGCTACTTCATTTTTTAATTTTCATTAATATTTGCAGCGTGCTGCAACAACCAAACAAAGTTTTTACAGCTAATTTTTTTTTATTTTTCATTAACATTTGCAGCGTTCCGCTGCCAATGACCAAATCAATATGCAGTGATCCAACTACAAGTCATTGAACAAGTCACTGCCAAGATAACTAAAAACTAATGTCAATGGACAAGTCAATGTAAATCTAAAGAAAATGGTTATGTAACTGTACATGTAACTATTAAAAACTTGTAGACACAAAGAATACTGAAGGATTTATAAAAGAAGGAAGCAGATACACTATCTCATAGTAAAAAAAAAAAATCCAATGAGTAAGCACCTTACAAGCACTTCTTATCATTTATTGAAAAGAATGAAAAATCAAAACAAAATTTCAAACTGTACTGGAGTAACTTGCTATGTCAATGTCTATGTCACTTGACATGTCACTGTTAAAGGCATGTAGGCAGACTTGAAACTATATTGGAGCTGTACAACTCTTTCTGTTGTGACCATCACATTTTCCCTACCTACCACACTTGATCACCCTAGTTTTCTCGCTTCTTTTTCTGAACCTCTTCTTTCTAAGCCTTCCCGGTGGTCTTCTAGTCAAAGGCGGCTGCAATATCATTTTTACCAAAATCAAGCACTGGCTTCAAAATAAAGGGAAGAGGATTAATTGGGAAAGAATAAGTTTCTCGATATTTCTCCACCTTGTACAGATCATTGACATACGAATACGGGGAAGAACCATGTTGTTGGATCACTACAAGGGCATGGGAACATGGGAAGCCTTACAGCTGCATTCTCCACATGAACAAAAGCGAATTTCCAAATTCACCATGCTATTGTACTTCTGGCAGTGAACTTCATACACATAGGTATCAGACCTGCTCACTCTTCAATGTCTTCCTACTTCCAAATTCTCCTTCAGCTTCTTTTCAATCGCTGGGCATAACTCAGAGGACCATTCCTACGCATCCTCCTTCCGAGCAGCAATTGAAGCCATGGACTTCACTCTAATCCCACCATTAATATAAAGAATAGAAAGACTCTTCAAAGGCAACACCCAATTGTTGAAAGACTCAGCCAAGTTATTTGTCATTTCACCAAATCTTTTGCCATTAAAGTAAGCCATACACCAGTTCTCCTTGGGAAGATCCTCCAGAAATTGAGCAACGATGTCACCACCTTCACTCCTAAAGATTTCCATGTTGAACTCATACATCTCTAGTGTGCAAGAATAAGCACAACACATAAACAAGTAAGGAATATGATCCTTGAGGTAAGAACCAGCTGGAAATTTGTCAAAAAGGTTAGACATTAGGTGTCTAAAACAAAACCCATGTGGATTATTAGGAAACACTCTGGGAAAAGCACTAACAAGCTCAACGTACGTGACGATCAGAAATGAACATCACCCTCCTCATAAGGTGTTTTGCCAACTCTTCAGCCAAAACCTCAAGAAAAAATCTCCAATTACTCTCATTTTCAGAATCCATAATAGTATAAGCAACTGGATACAAACCTGAATAGAAAAAAAAGATATGATGTAACTGTCATGTAACTGTAAATGTCACTAACCATGTCACTGGCATAACTGTATATTACTTGATAGTGACATAGCCAGGCCCATGTCATTGAAATCATAGCATATTTAAGTCACTGCACATGTCACTGTTAATAAACATGTAACTGAACATGTCATTAGCTATGGAACTGACCATGTCTCTTACATTACAAAAAACAGAACATGGCAGGAAATAAAGAAACAAGATAAATACAAAACTAGATTCAACCTTGATTTGAGTCCTTTGCCGATGCAGCAATCTTGTACTTGTTGGTAATGAATGTAGCATCAATAAAAAGAATAGGTCTACAAGATTGAAAACCCTTCATCCATGCACCATAGGTCACAAACATACGCTGAAATCTGTGTGTTTCTCAATGAAACTCAATCACTATCCTAGAGTCGGGGTTTGACTTCATAACACACTTACTGAACCAAAATAGCTGAGCATAAGACTTAGCTTTATCACCATGTAGGGCTGTTTTTGCCAACTTCGTTCCATACTAAACTGTACAATAAGAAACATCCAAACCATAAATCCTCTTGATCTCATCATCTATATCAATTGCCTTTTTGTTTGGATTGGCACGAATCTTATCAAGCACAATAGACTTGACAACCTTGGATCCCATCATCTTACTGTTCTACAAACGAATCACACCATGACATGTGTGAACATTAACCAAACTTTTAATCGTAAAGAAACCATTAGCCTTACATAAATGAGCCTTCACAAGCTAATTGCAGCCCTGAGAATGTTTCTTAGAACACTGAGCAATAACACAAACCTTGTCATTTTTAACAAACTCATATGAAAAGCCAATTTCTATCGCAGATATACAGCTTATGCCTAAACTCAACAACCCCACCCTCAAACTTTTGGCCTTCAGAATGAATAAAACTCTCCCAACCTTTCGTCATATAACTCTTCGGTGCCTCTGCCCTATAACACCCCAAATAATCATTCTCCTCAAGCATGGTATTAGAATCCTCACACACTATATTACTCACCACACTTTCACTACTCGAAGGCAAATCAGTCACAAACACTTCAACAAAATCAGAATTGTAACGAACCAAATTCCTAAAAATCATTCTCATATCAACTTCACTCTCTAGAAAGCATGAAGTAGAATCTGGAGGAATAATGTACGTCAACATCAACTTGCCTTGAATCAAATCCGGAAAACAAGAGCGTATGGAATAGCATAGGTCAAGAAATGACCAATTCTGCAACAATGGAACTGTCGCTGCTTCCCCAGAACAAATAAACTTGACAACATAGCTAGTATCCATAACAACTGCATAAAAATAAAACAAATCACTATCCATGTCACTACTAAGGAAATCAACATAATCAACACAAATAAGTCACTGCCAAAGAAACTGTTAATGCCTGAACATAAGAACAATATTAAACGTGTTACTAGCAAAGTAACTGATAATTCCTGAACAAAAGAACAATATGATAAATGTAACTGGCCATGTCAGTACTAACGAATCAACAGAATAACACAAACCGATCACTGCCAAATTTACTATTAATGCCTGAACAGAAGAACAACCTCATACTCGCAAAATAAATGATAATTCCTGAACAAAACAGCAGTATTAAAAATGTAACTGGCCATGTCACTAATAAAAGAATCACAGTATAGAACAAATATAGTACCGCAATAGCACAAAACATCATGAAAATAGAAATTAGCACAAACCACAAAAATACACTACAAAATCCAAAACAAACAAATTCACAGAGAGAATGCTAATCGATCAAATCAGAGAAAACCAGAGATATGAAGAAATAGAGGGATTGTAACTAAGGACTGAGTCGACGAAGAAGAAGAAGATAGTAATGTGATCAAGACGAAGACCGACGAAGCCAGAGATTGAGAAAAAGAGAAGAGAGTTGCGGAAGCTCAAAACCACTCAAAAGTGAGATTTCAGATCGTCGCAGGGGCACAAAACGAAATCGGAAGCTACCGATGGAGAGGGCGGCAAAGAAAGAAGATCGGAAAGAGATCTCCGATCAAATCGAATCGAAAGCTTTCTGATCAAATGAGAGAGAAAATTTGAGCTCGCAGAGTTTGAAATGGAAGGTTATAAAGGCTTATTACCTTAAGGGTAGAATTGGAATCAAAAAAATTAAAAACTGACATTTTTTAACATGACCTCATTATTCATATGGACTAAATTAATATTAATAACAATTCACAATGGACAAATATCAAGTGGGAAACTAGGTGACGTTTTTATCTTTTCACTCTCTAAAGTGACATTTTTCCATCATTTCCCTTTGTTTATATGCTTAGGATTTTTAATTTCAGTCGTGTGCTTTAATAAAGGAGATTTTTAAATAAAACTTTTATTTCATAACATTTATGCATACATAATTGATACGCTGCTATGCCTAAACACGCCTAACAAGGAGATTGATGCCATGTTCTGGCACCAATACCATTTTCAAAACAGGGGAGTGGTGATAGTTTGGTGAAAGCGAAAATGAGAACTTCGATAGTAATAGAGAGAGTACTATCTTCAGCTCCATCATCGCAAACGTCTGGCCTATACACAGTCGACTCCCAAAACCAAATGGCAGATATGCATTTGGAAATTTGCATGCTTCTGTTACGCCATTTGCAAATCTCTCCGGCTTGAACTCATTAGCATCAGGACCCCAATTTTTGGGGTCACGGTGCAACGAAGCAGTGGCTATCCATATGATCATGTCTTGTGGCACATCAAGATCCCCCAATTTCATGTTTGCTAGAGCTTGCCGTGGTGTTAGGACAGCTGGTGCGTAAAGACGCAGGCTCTCTTGAATCACCATTGTTAACTGCAGAGATAAATCAATTAATGTATCAACAGTTTTGAATTTATTTATAGAAATAATAATAGTAATTAGTTCAAGTACGTCCGTACCATTTTTAATTTGCTTAACGTATCCATGTCTTGTAAGCAACGATGGAGTTCATGTCGATCATGATCCCCACAAATGCCAATAATCTCAGCTCGAAGACGCTCCTGCCACTCGGGGTGCAAAGAAAGAAGCATCAAGGTCCATGATGCAGTCAGAGAAGTGGTCTCAGAGCCAACAAAGTAGATAGTTCTACAATTGTCCAAAACGAAACGTTCAGTTTTAGGTGTATGCTTCCCATTGTTAGCAGCAGCAGCACTTTCTAGTAGCACTTGTAGTAGGTCTTTTTGTGCATTGTGGACACCACCACCGGATTGGCGATGCCTCACTATTTCGAGCAACATAGCGTCCACTTCTCTCCTTAAATTCCATATCTTCTTGTCATTGTTAAAAGGAAGAAACCTGAAGATTAGGTGGATAGATAGTCACATGATGGTGGAAGAGCACTCTCCCTCCATTTATTAAAGAAAAAAAAATTAGGCAAGAGTTCCCTTTGAAATTGGGAAGGCCCAAATGACAAACCTGAAATTTAGAAAGCCGAAAAGCAAACTTGGTTTCGACAAAGCTTCCTGCATGAGAGAAATTTTTTCAAAAATCTGGTTTCCTTGAGCGTAAGAGCTGCTAAAACAAGCCCTGGAGATGATATCTCGGGAGAGGGTCTTCAAATCCTTATCAATACTCATGTCAAGAACATTCGAATCCTCACCAACTTCTTGTATACGGCTCTCCCATTCCTTCGTTATTTTCATTGTAGATTCCAGCATCAAACCCACCATGCCCTACATGCAGTGGTACATCTCTTAATTTCATACTAATTTAATTTAAAAGATAACAAGAAGTTAGAAAGCGTGCTCATACATGTAAATATATACATATATATATTTACCATAACCTTGTTAAGGAAGAATTCGGGAGCATGATTTTTTTCTGGTTGGCCCAGTGTTGTCCGTTAGACCTGATAATTCCGTCACCTAGCAAGGGTTGGAGTGGCTTACCCAGGTACTTAGGTTTACCCAGATCCAAGGTGTTATGCTGTTTGATCCCCCTTAACAAATTTGGATCACTCACATAAAGGTGTTGCTTGTTCCCTGTGGAGTACATGTATATTGGACCTGCATGTTTTAACTAAACTAGTTACTATAAGGTAAAACTTGTTGTCAATAATTTATCTCATGGTAATTCCAAACGTGCGTACCGTACTTTTTTTCCCATTTGTGAAGATATGGGAATATGGAGGGAACCCAATTGTGGTGCACATGTTGCTGAGCATCACTAGGAATCTTGATGGAGGACTGCATCTCAGGAATGTTTCCGAAAGGGAAGCTTGGTCTCGGTCCTCGAATGCCTTGCTTATAAAGCACTGACCTAATTCTTCGAGGCTTAAACCACAACTGGTTAAGCGCTCTCAATACTAGGCTTGATATACAAACAAATAAAGCTGTCAGCAGCAGTGCTATTGCCATCTCGATCTCTCTTTTCTGAGACAAACGTGGTGTGAGAGCTAGTTATTAGAAGTTTTGCACGGGGAGAATGGTATACATTGTGCTATGTTGAGGGAAGCCTTCTCTCCCTTTTAAACTAACTTCAATAAGTGCCCATATATCCTTTTTTGGGGTGCCTGACCGTATCTTACAAGGAACTTCACATATTTCCTATTATCAGTATAAATCTGTAATATATATTGTGATTTTATTAAACTTACGTACCTACACACAATAAATTTAGATGAATCAGATTCTAGCTATCTCTCAGTTCAATATCTCTTTAGGGCAATGATATAGGGCCTCAATGAGGCCTAAGATTTGTGGCCTCAAATCCTAGGTGTCATGCCATGTAAGTAAATAAAAATTTATTTTCAATTCCATATAATATATCTTGCCACATCATACTATTTCAACACCAACTTTACCCTTTTACATTTCCTTTTAGATGTTAGGAGGTGAATAAATTACATTAATGAATTTAATTAGGTGAAAAAAAAAATATCAGCTATTAATTATATATTAATTTAAGGGATATGTCTACAGATTCTTTGATCAATATTTTTCTTCATTTAATTAAATTTTTTCCTTTAATTTTTCTTCCCAAATGGCATTAATATATTGAATTATGTGTCAAGAAATAGACGTTAACTTTTCTTTCCAAATATTGATTAATTTCATCCACAAAAATATAGCATTAGTAAATTGAATTTGGGAAATACTTATGTCTAAATTAACAGGTAAGAAAAAATTACACGTTAGCAACCATTAATTAACATCTACAATCTAAATATAAGGGAAAGACAAACAAAAAATAATAAATTCAGATCTAACTTTTAAACCCTAACTACATAAAGAGAAAACCATGAACAAAAGAAAAAATACAATTATATGAATATTGTTCAAGGAAAACCTAATTTGTGTTTTGCCCAAACTCTAGGTTACTTGACCTAGTGGTAATAGGATTTAATTAGAATGATCTAGAATCCTAATCAATGTAGAATTACTTTCCTTGTATGATTGAGATTCTATGCATTGTAATCCTCTATATAAAGAGACCCCTATTATCAATGAGAATACGCAGCAAATTCCTCTCAATTCTTGTTTCCCTAAAACACGTTATCAGCACGAAGCCCTAACCCTGAAGCCCTAATTTCGTAGCCTTCAAATCCCAGAAATCACCGCCGCCCACCTTGAAGATCTCAACTCCAGGAGTCCAGAACCGGCGTCCCCACCCCCAGAACGGCCACCGGAAGTAGCAAAAGTTCTTCTGACCGGTTCAAGGCCTTCCTCACCACCTCCTGCCGCCATACTCGACCACCTGCAGCGTCTCCACCCCAGAAACCTGGAACCGGAAATTTCACCACCGGAACCGGCCAAAATTCAACCGAACCTGCCACCGGAATCTTCCTAACCTGAACCGACAGAAAGAAAAGGAAAAAAAAAAAAAAAAAAGAGGGGGAGGAGTTCCTGTGCAGCCCACCTGCTGCAGCCTGAGCCCACGTGCAGCAGGCCCCAGCCAAGCCGCCAAGCCGCCAAACCGGTCTGCCACGTCAGCACCCCCGGTCAATGGTCAGTCAACACTTTTCCGGTCAGCTACAGTACTTTCCGGTGACTTTTCCGGTCAGCTACAGTAACTTTTCCGACTTCATTTTTCCGACCATCTTTTTAAGGTAAACTTTTCTAAAAGTTCCCGTTTTTTGTGAAGTTTTTCAATTTCTTCTTCTTTTCTCGGGGACTTCCAACATCCCTTCTTCTACCCCCCTTTCTCTACATAGGGGAGACCAAAAGCCGAACTGTGGGGGTTCGTGCTCACTCCAAGCTTGGAGCTTGTAGAGTCCTCCAAACTTAGAGTTTGTTGAGAAGAAAACGATCGACCACATACATCGTTGTTTCGATCTAATCCAAAACCCCTCTTAGAATCGAATTTTCTTGGAAGCAACTACGCTCAGAAAATTCCTAATTTCTTAGAAGCGACTACGCTCAGAAATTTAATAGTTTTTTGTGGTAGCCTTTTCCGCTCCGAAACTAACCCTAATCTTGTGTTGTTTTTCAGGATGAGTTACCTGAACAAGTTGAACTTTGTTCCACTCGAGATAACTGGCGCAGGATACCATAGGTGGGTCCGAGATGTGCGCCAACATCTTAAGGCTGATGGACTTCTGGAAGCCATCCAAGAGCCTAGTCAGAACGTGCTCTCCATTGAGCAAGCTACTGCTTTTGAAGCAAAACAAGCTAAAGCCATAATTCGCATGACAAGGCACATGAATGACGCGCTCCAAAATGAATACCTCAATGAGGAAGACCCAAGAAAGCTATGGGTAGAACTTGAGCAGCGATTTGGCAACGTTCGTGACTCCCTGCTTCCTGATTTAGAAGTGCGATGGCATAGCCTCCGCTTTTGTAATTTCAAGTCTGTGCTTGATTATAACTCGGAAGCTCTTCGTATCAAGTCTCTGATAGAGTTTTGTGGCCAAGCCATAACTGATACGATGTTGATCGAGAAGACTCTCTCCACTTTCCCCGTCTCTGCACTGATGATTTCAAAGAATTATCGGATTAATGTAAATGCAGGACGTATCACAAGGTTTCATGAGCTCATTGGCGCCATGAACGTAGCTGAAAAGCACGACAGTATTCTTGGGAAAAACTATAATGCTAGACCCGTGGGAACGGAGTCTAACTATAGTCGCGCCCCCAATGGAGGACGCAAGGAGCGAAACCCTAAGAGTAGGGACAATTCTAGACATTCTGGTCCATATGTTTGCCCTAAAGAGGAAGGAAATCGCCGAGAAAGGCGTGCACGGAACCGTGGAGGTCAACGTGTGAAGAGAGAGAGAGGCAGAGCCTCCGACCATGGTGGTAAAGCCACCAAGAGGATAGGTTGTCCAAATCGCGCCCCAATGGCGCCTCGATCAAGGGAGCCTGACCATAATGATGTTTGTTTTCGATGTGGATCAACTGAACATTGGGCCAAAACATGTACCGCACCCCAGAATGTTGCAAACGCATACAAGACGTATCGTGAAGTAAGGGAAGCAAATTACATGGCACAAGAAGATCAAGATGGCGATCTAGATCTAAGGGTGGAAGACTACAAGGATCAAGACCCAAAAATTGGCAATTTTGATTATCTGAACTCCCATGATCGTTGTCATCAGGGGGAGGCGCAGACATCAGGGGGAGATGTCTACATGTTCACCTCGGAACGTGAAGGGTGTGTTGTGCTCTTTTTCCCCTTCGACCGAGGTTATTTTTGTTCCACTGAGTTTTTGTTACTCGGCAAGGTTTTTAATGAGGCAACGAGAGAAGCACCGCTTTGGGCAACACAAGGGGGAGTGTTCAAGGAAAACCTAATTTGTGTTTAGCCCAAACTCTAGGTTACTTGACCTAGTGGTAATAGGATTTAATTAGAAGGATCTAGAATCCTAATCAATGTAGAATTACTTTCCTTGTATGATTGAGATTCTATGCATTGTAATCCTCTATATAAAGAGACCCCTATTATCAATGAGAATACGCAGTAAATTCCTCTCAATTCTCATTTCCCTAAAACAAATATGTATTTTTACATTATATTTTCAAAATTTGCAGGAACCCAACAAAGGTTGAATTCATATACATGTGTTATACAAATCTGTTAATCGAATGTACGTGCAAATCTATTGACTAAATTTCATGAAATTTTTTCTACTCTTGATTGAAGAAAAAAAATTGTTATTTAAATCTAAGCATGAGTGTAATGAAAAAGAAATGAAAGAAAGCCATTTTTTTTTAGAAGAAAGCCAAAATAATTTTTGAGGTAGAAAACCAAAATAATTTAGAGTCATTAGATTTTGGAATGATAAGATAGTCTTTTCTCAAGAATTACGTGGCATGATTTGACAAATAGATGATTTGTGTAGATGACATGGCGTGACACCTAAGATTGAGGCCACAAATCTTAGGCCTCATTGAGGCCACAAATCTTTTTCCATCTCTTTATATCGTCGATATTCTTACTGAAATTTTATGATATATTTCTATATTTCTTGGATCATGTTCAAAAATTAGAGCGGACCTTTCCCAAAAATTTATCAGATCTTTTGTAATTAATTTATTACCTAATAACATTGAAATATGTAGAAGAATCAATTGGCCGGCCCTCCCAAAAATGAATATCTATGAACTATGAAAATAAAAGTTGGCGTAACAGCTGTCTAAATCAAATACGAATAATAATTCAACAAGAATAGATGTAGATGAAGTTATCTTCTATCAATGCTTTAATCCTTAAGGAGTGATGAGAATAGAAATGACAATCACAATTTCTCCGCTGCATGTGAGTCCTTGATGCAAATCTGAATAAGGAAAGTTTATTTTGATGATGGAAGTTTTTATCCTCCTGATTTTGATATATAAGCAAATATGGAAAGAAGAGAAGTTGTAGAGAAACTGAAATTGGTTGTTTGATGTCAAATTTTAGAGGATAGGGACCATGCACTATAATAAGAGGAATCAATATCAGTTTTCTTTCAGTGGAAGCAAGCACCTTTATGCTAAAAACATGATTTTGCTTAATATTGATAAACTCAAAATAGCAGTTTTTTTTTCAGAATGATACATGCTTATTCCTTTCAATGCCAGCAATACAAAAATCAAAAATAAAAATGGCAATACATTCCGGTACAAGCACCATATCACACGAAACCATTATAATGTAAAACTCGCAAATAACTGAAAAAGAAAACTAAACATAAGTTCTTTCGATCTACGGCTTTTCCACACATTAAATTTGGCAACCTAAATTAAGAATCCAAAAAGTGGTTGTTGAAGATTGAAAAAATCCATACAAAAAAAGTGACAATTAAAGCGATATATAATTCATAAGTGAATTATTTACTACTAATTAATTGTAACAAGATTCTTGACCCAATTGCTTTGCTGAAAATGACACATATCAGCTGGATCCCACTGAGTTGTGGAGGAGGAATTGCTAAAATGCAAAATTACATTCTGCTGCAAGCATCATATCACAAACGAAACCATTATAATGTAAAACTTGCAAAGAACCGAAAAAGGAAACTAAACATAAGTTCTTTCAATCTACAGCTGTTGTACACATTAAGTGGTGTGTATTCAATTAGGAGTCTATTGGATTGTTTTGTATTTTACAAGTCTTTTAAAATCTTATGGTATTCAATCAAGATTTTAAAAAGTCCTTCTAAATCTGGTGGTATTCAATTAAGATTTTAAAAAATTCTTCTAAATCTGGTGGTATTCAAAAGACCAACAATTTTAAAGGATTGTATTAGTAGCTGGATTGTGGAGGATTCTGAAGTGTTTGGTATAAATACCAAACCCTATTAGAAATCCACTCTCTATAGGTGAGATTTTGACATCTTTTTCTCTCTCACTCTGAAGATGAAACCCGAGTGGAAGATGAACTGACAACGACATCCACCTTGTGTAGAGCGTCTCCAATTGATTGAAACTGGGAATTGGTCATTTGGGTACTCCCATTTTCCTGACACGTAATCACATCAAGGCTCCAATCTCTATCTGATTTGACGGCCTACAGGAATTGGTCTCTGGTGATCTAATGCTGAGCGCTTCCTCATGGTGAAAAGAGTTCTCAAGCAAGCTTGTATCTTTACTTATCGAACACCGTGCGCCATAGCTGGGTTCTTCAACAAAAATTCAATTCTATTCAAGTATTCGAGTTGGGTGGTAATCATGCACCGAGTTGCTCGAGAGTTTTCTATCAATGGAGGAATTGGATATTACAGGTATGAGCTTTTAACTCGACTTCATCATGTCAAAGTGGTATGAGCGAATTGAACGAAATGAAAGCAAAATTATCATTGATCATAAGTTATTCTTTTAATTCTTAATTTCTTATATCTGGTGCATTCGACTTCGTTTGAAAAACTAGAACTTGATTACGTCCTCCAAGTTGATCTATTTGTTCTCTTTTTAGCTTTCTCAAATGAGTTGTAAGAGTTCTTTCTGTTCAAAATCCTCCATGTTAAGGGTGGTAATGTGAACTTGAATTATCCAGACTCATGTAATGCCCTAATGTGTGAGAGATTCAAGTTTTTGAGTGGCAAGAAAGGGGCATTGTTTTGGCGAGAGGTGTTGTGTTGGCTGTGTTTTGGGTGGTTAGGATGTAGAGGAACAAGGAATTGGTCTCTGGTAGTCATCAGATATAAGAAACAAAATGTGGCAAATATGTCTGATGTAATTAAGATAAAGTATTGGTGGCTAAAGTGGTACCTATAAAAGTCACATACATGATTGTAAAACCACTAGATGCACGTATAACCAAATGAAGACTAGTTGTACAAAATAAATGATCATTAAGTTGGTTAAAACTTATATAGGAAGAAGTTATATGCATTTTAGCATAAAACAATAAAAATTTGTTCATTAGAAACACTCACTAGCACTACTCTATGCCTTTCAAAGGTTGTTTGTCATGTCTTTCTAACCAAGTTTGTAAACTTTGTTGTAATCTTCTTACAGTTAACATACTGATTTAGCCAATTATTGAGGGATCAGTTTCTTGTTAGTATTATGCTCGGTGGTATTCCCGTAGCTCATAACTGTAGGCTTGTTATTTCAACTAAGGTTGCACCCTATCTATAGCTATATCTAGTTTCATCAGACAATGAAAGAGTAATATCACATGCATTTACCTTGTGTATGTTGCAGCCTCTTTCTTTCGATTAATCATTGTGCTTATATTTATAGTCCTCCATAGCATTAATTTGAGACATACTCCAACATATATATAGGTAATGATTCATCAGCCTTGAGCTGACTTTGATACTAAACATGGAAAATGTGTTTCCTCCCTCTTGTTCTCCTTTTCTATATTTTGCTCCACCCTAATTTCCCTAGGTATCATATAATCACGAACTATCACTGTGTGTTCAATCTTACTGATTTACTGCATATACAATCACATTATGTATTGTTCCTCTTCGTAGAAGAAAGAGAAAAGTGTAATTTTTTTGAAACCATGATTTTGCATTGTTCAAATTTTAAATCATCAGTGTTTGGATTTACTGTTCTCCAAATTGTTAACATTAATTGTTTAACCAAGTCTATTATGGACAATTTCTGACCATCGTTTATTCATATTAGGGGAAAGAATGGAGGCCGAATCCTCCAGTTTCATTGTGTGCCTGGATTTCTGCCCCGAAGATAGTGGCTTGGGAAGAATATAAAAGCAAGCCAATCTCATATTGGATTCTTCTACTTCTAAGCAATGTGGCAATGCTCGTAGCGTTTCCTGCATCAAGCCTTCTATCTCATATCTATTTTGCCAATGATGGCACTAGCAAGTGGATCATTTCATAGGTGGCTGTTGCAGAGTGGTCTGTAACTGCTTTGATCTTACTGCTTCTACAAAAAGTCTCCTACCCCTGTGAATTTAGCACATACATTATCTTATGTTGTGCTTAGGTTTCCTAAGTGCTACTAACAATCTTATCCATGCATATTTTGCTTATATTTGTTTGAAAGGCCATAGATTATGCCTGTTTATAATCGTTTTCTACTTCTGCTGATATTGATAAGTTTATTAAGTACTTACAATGCCATCTTCAGATATATCAATCAGCTGGTAATCAGTACGATTCACATAAGGAGCTTGCAATCAAGATAATAAACAAATAAATAACTACAACATAGCACAAAACAAAACAATCCATGCACTTATTAAAATCCACACAAATCTTGCTAATACAATACATTAAAATCTGTTCAAATCTATATGGAATTAAAACAATCCGTAGATTCTGCAGAATCCATGAGAATCCTCAGATTATAAAAAGTCAGACAAAATCATTTAAAATCTAGATTGAATACACCCCCCTAAATTTGGCAAGCTAAATTAAGAATCCAAGAACTGATTTTTTTTTTTTTTTTGAAAGAAATAAAATAACATTAAATACTAAAGCCTCTCTGGAGCACCCAGAGTTTACACGGTCAAACAACAAGGCACTTGAAGCTACCGTCAAAAATATATTAGACCAAGTAGCTTTAGAGGTAACAGTGTGTCCTAAATTTGCCAGTGCATCACCTACAAAATTTGTCTCCCTAAGAATATGTTTAAAGGAAATGGCATCAAAGTCAGAAGCAATCTACTAAATATCTCTAACAAGGGTGATCAGTCACCAAGGAGGGTTAATGTTTCCTGTGACAGCGTCTATTGTTTAAAATCCCCTTCAACCTCAATCCTCATGTAGCCTTTGTCTTGGGCACAGGCTAAGTTGTTGCGCAAAGAGATGGCTTCCGCAACCGGCACCGTAGTCTTCCCCAAATTTCGAGCCGACGCAAGCAAGAGCTTTCCGTTTGTATCTCTTAACACAAAGCCTCCCATAGCAGAATCCGAGCAAACAGATCCATCAAAGCTTATTTTAATGAAATCTCTGGAAGGGGGTCGCGAATGTATTAAGTTTGGTTGGGTATTTGGCAACTCCCTTCGAACCGTGGTAAGTTCGGTGGAGCTGCTGAGCATGGTGGTAGCAGTAGCTATAGAGACAGTTCTCAGGCTAGGAGATGTATTTCGAAAAATAACATCATTCCTAGCTTTCCAAATTTGCCAACATATAGTTATAACCTTGCAAAATAAGACACTATCATAGGGCTATAGCAGAAAGAGCTCCTTAAAAACCTTAAGGTAACCCTCTTCCCAGTTTCCTAGGGTGTCAACATTTGCCAGCTTCCAAACTTCTGAAGCAAATTTGCAGTAGATCACTTATTTGATTTGCTGTTTCATTATCTTCTTGACAAAGGGGGCAAGTGTTATCATCCAAAACTCCGAACTTTGAAAGCCTGTCTCTAGTTTTAAGCCTGCCCCGAAGAAGCAGCCATCTGAATGATTTAATTTCTGGTTGAATATTTAATTTCCAGAGTTTATTAATGAGATCAATTTGATCATGTTTTTGTAAGTCTGAAAGTTGTAGCCAATTTGCAGACTTAATGGAATACTTACCTTGAGTAGCAGGTCCAACGTACCCATCCAGCTGTTTTGAAATTGGAATGGGGATTCCAATAATATGGTTGGCAATAGGGTTGTTCAGAACAGTAGCCAGTTTGTTCCTGTTCCAAATTCTGTTAATGATGTAATCACTCATAGTTTCCTCAATATTGATTAAATGCCTCTTTTCTTGCGAAATGTAGCTTATTAAGGGTTGATCAAGAACCCAGTTAAAAGTCCAGAACTTTATATCCCTTCCATTTCCTAGAATCCAACGCATACCTTTGAGAATCAACTGTCTTGTATCCAGGATCCCATTCCATCCAAGAACTGATTGTTGAAGAAGTTTTTCTATTGGAACCTCCAAATTTACTCACTTGATCTCTATATGCTTTTTACATCTCTTATGAAATTTTCAAATACTAAATTTACTCACTAAACTTCATCAAATAACCTCACTCATATAATTTGCAAACTATTCAAGTAAATCCCTATTTGTGTGTCTGGCACAAACTCTAGGTTAATTACTTGACCTAGTGGTAATAGGGTTTAATTACAAGAATCTAGATATTATCGTTCCTTGTATGATTCAGACTCTATGCCTTGTAATCCTCTATATAAAGAGGTCTCTATTATCAATAAGAATACACAAAAATTTACTCTCAATTACATTTCCCAAAAACACGTTATCAGCACAAAGCCCTAACCCTGAAACAAATAGCCAAACCCTGATTCAAGAAGCTAAAAACCTTGAATCCGAATACAAAACCTTGAAGCCTTTTCTGCCTCCACCTCACACCTTGAAGAACTCGATCCCAGGAGTTCAGAACCGGTGGCCCCACCACAAGAACCTGCCGGAAACCTACTGAACAGGCCACCTGAAGCTCCATACAACTCGCAGCAAATATTCCACCAGTTCACCATCTTCCGAACCTCCAATTTCCACCAAATTATGGTAGCAGAAGCCGCTCAAGCTAAAGATTCATGAACCGGAAGAAAAATCACAAAAACCTGCCTAAAAGTTGGTGAACTGGCCGACTAAGTCTTCTACAGAAAACCGGCAGAAAAGAAAAGAAAAGAAATAAAGAAAAAGGGGAAAAGAAGGAAGCCCAAAAGCCTTGAAGCCTAGAGGCCCACCGCCACGTCAGCTTCCAGAACCCACTACCACGTTAGCATCAGACCCACTGCCACGTCAGCACGTAGGGACCCACTGCCGCGTCAGCATCAGGACCCCACTACCACTTCAGCAGTGGACCCAGAGCCACGTCAGCTGCTGTCAGCACCGATCAACGTCGGTTGACCGATTCTGGTCAACTTTCCAGAGACTTTTCCTACCACTTTCTGATTACTTTTTCAGGCCAAATTTTCCGGCCACCTATTTCAAGGTATTTTTTACTAAAAGTTCCCTTTTTTTTTTAGTTTTTATTCAATTTCTCTTCTTTTTCTCGGGGACTTGCAACCATCCTTCTTCTACCCCCCCTTTCTTCATCATAGGAGAGACCAAATTAAGTCGAACTGTGGGGGTTCTTGCTCACTCCAAGCTTAGAGCTTGTTGAGATCTCCAAACTTAGAGTTTGTAGAGAATTTATGATCGACCACTTACGTCATTGTTTCGATCTAATCCAATATCTCTTGGAATCGAATTTCTTGGAAGCGACTACGCTCGAAAATTCATAATTTCTTAGAAGCGATTACGCTCTGAAATTTTATATGTTTTCGTAGTAGCCTATTGCGCTCCGAAACTAACCCTAATTTCTTGTTCTCTTTCAGGATGAATAACCTGAACAAATTGGACTTTGCTCCATTGGGAACAATTGGCTCTGGATATCACAGGTGGGTTCGTGATGTCCGCCAGCATCTCAAAGTCGATGGAATCCTGGATAGCCTAGCCAAGACTTGTTAACTGTTGAGCAAGCTCAAGCTTTAGAAGCAAATAGAGCAGCCTTAGTGACAAATAAGGTGAAAGCCATCATCCTAATGATTCGTCATATGGATGATTCGCTCCAGTACGAATGTATGAATGAAGAAGACCCTAGAAGGCTGTTGGTCTCACTCGAAGAAAGATTTGGCAACGTCTATGACTCCCTGCTTCCTGACCTAGAAGTGAGATGGCATAGCCTCTGCTTCTGTGATTTCAAGTTAGTTCTTGAATACAACTCAGAAGCACTTCACATTAAATCCTTAATGGAATTATGTGGTAAAGAGATCACAGATGCGATGTTGATTGAGAAAACTCTCTCTACCTTCCCCGTCTCTGCATTGATGGTTGCTAAGAACTATTGAATTGATGTTACTGCAAGACGGATCACAAGGTTTCATGAGCTCATTGGAGCTATGAAAGTCGCTGAAAAGCATGACAACATCCTTGTGAAGAACTATAATTCGAGACCCTTGAGAACATTACATATTAGTGGAAAGAGAGAGGGAGGCAACGCCTCTAGCCATGTTGGTGGCACTACCAACACTAAGAGCCATCTAAATGATGCTTTCAAAGCACCTCAATCAATGGAGTTTGAGCAAAGAGATTTATGTTCTCGATGTGGAGTGTCTAATCATTGGGCACACATTTGTAGAGCTCGTGAAGAACTAGTCACTGCCTACAAAGCATATTGTGAAGCAAGTGAAGCTCACTATGTGGAACAAGAAGATCAAGAAGATAATCTAGAGTGAAGGGTTGAAGACTACAAATCTGGCTGATATCAATTGATCGCCAATTCTGTTTAAGTCTTTATTTTTCCAAGAGATGTAATAGGCAATTGCCATATACTTTGTAGTAAATGCCAATGGCTTAGTCTTTCTTCAAAGTAGGCTCACCCAAAGTAAGTGTGATGTCTAGGATGGTATTGAGATTAGTAGTACTTAAGCGAGCCTTGCTCCAGCGACATCTCTTTACTCACCTGGTCACATTTATTTTGAAATTATCGAAATAAGTTAGACAACTACCCTTGTTTTGCATTAGCTAGCATTTTGGATTAGATTTCCTATGGTCAAAGAGACAATGATGTAACTCTGTTGGCTTATGAATAAAATTTCCAGTTCTTTTCATTATGACTCAATTTTGATTCTGAGCATATTACTTTTGTGACTACGATGGTTGGGTCATTAATATTAATTCAAGGACATGGAATAGCTCAAGTTCCCCCTGCCAAATGGCACCTTAATTACTGTCACAGAAACTCTCTACGATCTTAGGGCATATCGTACCCAATGAATAGCCAATGGATTCCATGCGAAAACGCATGTAGAGAACGGAAATGAGTTCCTCTGCAATACCTCTAATGAATGCAAATAAAGGCGCATCTTAGAGAAGTTTATGTGTCTCTCTAGTAAACTCTATGTCACTATTCGAGCTATTAAATCCAATAAAGTTATGAGAGAAGATCTCTTGGATTTAGACACATATTGGATTTGTCACGACAAGATAGGTCATCCTAGTCATGATATGATGATCCATCTACTAAAGACTTCACATGGACATCCTTTCTCTCGAGCGATATGAAGCATGAATCAAAAGTTGATTCCTGGACAAAGTGTGACTGACGTTGCTGCCTAGGGCACCGCCTCCGTCCACCACCAGCCTAGGGCTGGCGCAGTTCCTATCCATAATGCCATAGATGGCGTCCATCATGGTGATGGTGCCCCAGGTGATGCTGCAATCACCAACTTGCTTCAAAATATTGTTTCAGACGCTCAAACCTAACCAAAATTCTCATTGGTTGCTTCTAAAGCCTCTCGCTCGTTTTACAAAGCTGTTCCTTTGGGAAATTAAGACTGAGACAGTCCTATACAAAGGATATGAAAATACTCATTATGTTCTTACATAGAATCCGTGGGGATTCTGTGGACTAGTTCGACCAACTTGCAGACGCTTAAATATTTCATGATGTTAGTTGACACATAAACACGCTGGTCACGTGTTGTGCCATTGTCCACCTATAAATGCTGCTTATGCTCCACTCCCAGCACATATCATATGACAACGGGCTCACTCCCCAGATCATCCTATTCAGTCAATTGGATTTAACTATGCTAGAGAGTTTACATCGAAAGACTTTCTATGGATATTGCAATAGGACTGATGTTGGACCTCATATTCCCATGTACACACCCAAATGGTCTTGCGGAAACGACTACGATGGTAGTCCGAACATTGGTAATGCGCTCCAATCTCCTTATATCCGCTTGGGGTGATGCAATATCGCATGCAGCTATGCTGATTCGTCTACGACCTATTGCCACTCAATGTACCTTTGCATTACAGCTAGTAACTGAGTACAAGTATCTTACTTACGCATATTTGAGTGAGCCATTTATGTACCAATTGCGCCGCCACAGTGCTCTATGATGGGTCCTTATAGACGAATGGGCAACTACGTTGGATTTGAGACTCCAACAATCGTCCGCCACTTAATGCCCTTGCAAGGTGATCTCATTACCGCTAGATTTGTGGGTTGTCACTTTGATGAGAAAGTCTTCCTGTCGTTAGGGGGAGATAAGAACACGGATGTTCAGTAGGAACGACAAGAATTGTCATGGCCTGTCCCCACTATGTCTCATCTCGATCCCTGTTAAAGTGACGAGATCACACAAATATGCTGCAAACATGCCTGCAAGGAAGTACATCCCTATGAGAGGACGTAGCGCCACCCTACACGGAAGTAGGCATGACGCCAACACAAAATCCAAAGAGAGTGGCACTCTGGCGTTATAGGCCATGGCCCTAGCTAGGATGCGTGGGAGGCCCGTGGGTTTGAAGAACACTCTGGCACATTCCAATCCTTTAATCATCAAGACTCAAAATCCGCCTCATGAGAATCTTCCAGGCTAGGGTTATCTTTAGGGGACGCCTCAACGTTAGAACCTATTCCTGAGAATATAGAGCTCTATGAAAATTACACTAGTGTACATGAGACGTGGGATAGAAACTCCATCATAATTGACGACGTAATCGTGTTTTCCAATACACATGAGTTTATTTGAGTCCGATGATATCGAACCACACTTCGTTGATGAATGAATGCCAACGTAGAGAGATTTGGCCCAAATGGAAAAATGCGATCCAGGCTAAGATGGATTCTCTAATGAAGAGGAAGGTTTTCAAGCTAGTGATGCCAACACCTCCTAACATAAAATCTATTGACTAATGGGTATTCATTAGAAAGCGTGATAAGAAAAAGAGATGGAAATCTCGCCTTATGGTGCAAGGCTTCTCACAAAACACCCTAGAATCGACTACGATGAGACATATTCTCTCGTAATGGATGTCATTGCACTTCACTACCCTGTCAGTTTGGTAGTTTTCAAATAACTGAACATGCAGCTTACAAATGTGGTCACTACGTATCTCTATAGGGATCTAGATACGAAATATACATGAAGGTTCATGGTGAACTTCATTTACCCAAGTCAAGTGGCTCTAGACTATAGAGCGCATTTACAATAAGGTTGGAACGCTCACTAAAGTGACTACTTGATTGGAAAGGGATATGTCCACACGTTTCCATAACAAGTTTCGGATTCTATCACTGTTCATGTTGGACATGATCTTCATTAGAAACCCTTGAAGAGTTAAGGGAAACCGCTGAACACTTGAAATCTGATTTTGAGATGAAGGATTATGGGAGAACACAATTATGTCTCGGTTTGGAACTTGAGCATCGTGTCGATAGATGCTTCGGCATTTTGATAAGGCCAAGCCTTCAATCACCCCTATGATCGTCTGTAGTCTTGATCTTGAAAATGATCCTCTTCATTAGATGGATGATGACGAAGATGTGCTAGAGGCAAAAGTGTCTTACTTGAGTACAATAGGCGCATTATTGTACTTAACTCAATGCAAAGACCGGACATCTCATTTGCTGTGAACTTGTTAGCTAAGGTATAGCTCTATGCCAACGCGACACCATTTGATTGGTGTAAAAGATATCTTTCGGTACTTGAGATGTACGATTGATATGGGCTCATTCTATCTCGATAGAGAGATGATGGATTCAGATCCATCACACACTAGGAACGTTGCCAACACTGGCATGCGTCCACTATCCCCATCCCAAAACGATATAAGTGTTTTGGAAGGTTTTGCTGATGTTGGGTATCTCTCTGACCCATACAAAGGTCATTCCCAAACTAGTTAAGTGTTCACCATGGGTAAAGACTGTGATATTTTGGAAGTCTACAGAAATAGACCCTAGTCGCTATATTTTCGAACAATGCAGAGATTATTGCTCCTCACGAAGTGATTCGTGAATGTATATGGATTGGACCCATAGTTACGCATGTTCGAACAATTGTGGTCTGAAGTCTACCACAGATGATGTTACACCCCATATCTGATATACCCTTGTTATCCAGTTGCATGGAATTCCTTATGGTTACCGTTTGTGGTTATAATTTTAACGTTTAGGGGGTGGTTAAAAATTGACTTTTTATGAGTTAAAAATTTGAGAAAATTTCCTTCATGAAAGTTGTAGAGGACGTTAAACCGAGCGCGTGCATACGTGGTACGTAAAAATCGGAGTTCGTATGCAAAAGTTATGAGTGAATTACGAAAATTACTGTTCATGGTAAATTTTTGATATATAGGGAAAGTTACCCGGGTAGGTTTCCAAAACCGGAAACCCACCCCTCTGTCTCTCTCCTCTCCCCCGACTCTCCCCCTTTCTCCTTCGGGTTTTTCTTCCTCCCTCCGATTCCCCACTTTCCGGCCACCATCCGGCGTGTAACCGGTCACCACAGGGGCGCCTCAACCCGCTTGTGATACCAGTGACCTGGGTTTGAGGAGTTTTGGTCGGAAAAGCTCGATTTCACGCCGGGAAGGTAAGGTTGCAGTTTTGGGGATTTTGCCGATTTCCGGCCATACCGGCCACCTCCGGCCACCATATTCACATCGAAGGTTCGGTTTTTGCAGGAGATCATTTTGCCTAAGGTCTTGCTTCTCAATTTGCCGTGTGGAGGTGGAATCGATCGAACCCGATTCTAGAGTTCTTGAGCTTTTCTGGAAAATTTTCACCGGTTCGATTCGGCCACTTAGAGGTAAAATTGATCAATGTTGTAGTTGAGAAGTTGATTGGGTCTGTTGAGATGATGTTGTTGCCGGAATTTGGTGGTCATCGGAGAAGGTCGCCGCCGGCGCGTGGTCCCCACGTGCCGCCACTGTAGGTAGCGCGTGGAGGAGCGTTTAGCAGGGTTTTAGATGTCGTTTTAATCCCCTATACCAGTTAATGATTGTAGAATGTAATGTGTGAAGTTTGGTTGACATCGGAGGAATCTCGGATTGAGTTTAAATTGTATAATTAACGGTTTACGTGAATTCGAACGCCGGAATTATTTCGAATTCCCTCGAGAATTAATTTATCGATGATTGAATATTGATGGAGTATTAAGGATGGATGTTATAGAGTGTTGAGAAGTCGGAGTTTAGGAAGGGGGATTATTTTGAATTTCCAATTATAAGTATCGTAAAGTTAAAGTTCCGTCCTGTGAATTATATATTTATGATTGTTGTTCGTACAGGACGAGAGGAGTCTCCATACGAGGAAAATACCGAGCGACGTCAGGATTGAGCATATATCGTGAGTGGACTTTTATTTTTCAAAGAATGATGCATGCATTTATTTAATCGGTTCCGAAGTTATAAATTATTTATCAATTTACTTTTTCGAGCATATGGTTATTTTCGGAAACAGTTTTGGTTAATTGATTTATTTGATGGTTTTATGGCGTGCGGGGTCACGTCATTGGATTATGCTTATTTTCCTATATTTATTTATCTCCGATGGGATTCCCGGATTTATACTATTTATATTTTATTTATATTCCATTTATTTTGAAGATGAGATTATCTTGGCGTGTGGGACACGTCATTGGGAATTCATTTACGAGAATTGGGGAAGTTTTATGGATTTTTACGGTTTTCGGATTTTCTGTTGCCATACTTGGGTGACTTATCATTGCTAGCATTGATTTCCGCCTTTGTGGCGTGGTGATGGGATCACCGTAGCCCTCCGCCTTTGTGGCGCAGGTTACTGTCTTTGTGACAGTAATTCTGTAGCCCGGTATCCTATCGCTACACTTAGTGGCGTAAGGGTATATTACGGGAGTCATGGGAGTATTTTTAGCCTGGGAGGCTATCACCCGAGCCTGGGAGGCTCACTCGTATGGCTATCGTCTTCCCCTACTCTTTATATTATTTTCGACTAGCGGGGCTAGTCCGATTTATTTTAGCCAGCGGGGCTGGTTCTATTTCGTTGAGTATCGGAGTTTCCACCTTTTCTTTTATTCGATTGTGACTAGCGGGGCTAGTTGGCTTTCATGAGTGGAACTCCTTTTGTTTTACTTTCGTTAATCCTTGCATGCATCGGGATTTGTAAAGAAACAAATGTGGGAAAGTATAAAATACATTTGGTTTTAAATTGTTTATTTTTGTCCACTCACGCTAACGTTTTTATGTACTTTCCCCTGGGCCCTTCGGTTTCATATGCCCAGTTTTCAGTGTTGCTGCTCGGCGTCCTGAAGTGAGCCATAGTGACCGCATCCGCTTCCGTCATCATATTTTGTAGGTTATTTATTTAGCCTACTGCACTCTGTGTTAAACTTATATTCCTAGAATGCTCTGATTACTAAGGGATATGTGACCCAAACTTGTACGAATTATATTTGAGGTCTATGACCTAACTTTGGTGATTGTAGTAACTTATACCTTTTGGAGATTATGTTTGATGCTGTTAGTTATTGAGATGGGATTGGTAGAATTTGGGAGCAGGGTGGCTCCAGGAGTTGTGGTTGGATTATTAGCAGTGAATTTTGTTTTCCACAGGATTTTGGGTTATCCATTTTTAAGGGAGGTTATGCCGAAACTTTTGGTAAATCTCCTTTAAAGGTGGGTCCCGCAGGGCCACTTCGGATTCCAGGGTGGAATTCGGGGTGGGTCCTGTCAGATGAGCCTACGAGCATATAGGATAATGCTACTTGTTTTGAAGAAAGGCTACATCAAAAGTGACCATACCAAGTATAATCAGCAATAACAAACTCTCCTCAAGATCAAAGTGAACTAGGTTCGATCTGAGGACAGTATGGCAGACTTGCTCACTAAGTCATTGCTAAATTCCACTTTCGAGAAACATGTTGGTAGCATAGTTTGCGGAAGTTATCCGAACTCCAATGACCGTAGTCGTCAGAGGAAGAAGCAGACATCAGGGGAGATGTCTACATGTATGGTCTCGAAATGTAAAGGGTGTGTTGTGCTATTTTCCCCCTTCGACCGAGGTTATTTTTGTCCCACTGGGTTTTTGTTACTCGGCAAGGTTTTTAATGAGACAACGAGAGGATCACCACGTTTGGGCGACACAAGGGGGAGTGTTCAAGTAAATCCCTATAATTTGTGTGTCTGACCCAAACTCTAGGTTACTTGACCTAGTGGTAACATAGTTTAATTAGAAAAATCTAGAGATTATCTTTCCTTGTATGATTCAGACTCTATGCATTGTAATCCTCTATATAAAGAGGTCCCTATTATCAATGAGAATACACAGAAATTTACTCTCAATTCCATTTCCCTAAAACACAAACAAATTATTATCTTTAAAATAAAAAAATTTAGTCATTTCAATGATTTAATCACTCTATAAATCATGACTAAATATACTTTTTTTTTAAGGCTAAATATACATTTCTTAATCAAACATGGGTTTCAAAGTATGTCTAATCAATAAGAAAATACCATGACCTATTATGTTTTTTTTTTATAATTATATTTTCTATTTTAGCTGTGCAAAAAAAAAAAAATTGAAGAAATCATTTGCTTTTATTCTCAAAAAAAAATCATTCGTTTTTTAATGTTTATTTTTTTTCTCTATATTTTTTCTACCATCGGATTAATTATTTAAATATTTTATTTATTTATTTATTTTTTGTTGCAAATATAATGAATTGACTTAGATTTAGGTCATAAATCATAAGAGGATTTATTTTGTTTTCCCTCACCACTATACGTTCAATATATATATATATATATATATCATATATTTTTATGTCACATGATCTTAATCATATTTTTAATTCTTATTAAATATATATATAGGAATGCTTTAATGAGTATGCAGTGAAATTGGAAAATGAAAATAGATAAGGAAAATAATAAAGAATACAATCTAATATTATTGAATTGAAAAGTCTACATAAAATAAATATAATATTTTTTTGGTAAAAATTTCTCTTGGGGAGAAATTTCTCTTTGGTGGGGGTCCCAATAGAAACTCTCTTGTTGAAGACTAAAAAAATCCATACAATTTTATTAAAATGAAATATAATTCATAAGTGAATTATTTACTACAAATTAATTGCAACGAGATTCTTGACCCAATTGCTTTGCTGAATATGACACACATCGGTTGGATCCCACTGAGTTGAGGAGACTTTAACAGTTGAACCCATGTCATGGGAATATCTCTACAAATGTACCAACTGAAATAACCAAACGATTTCTCATTTGGGTGTGGCTATTGCCACCCTACCATTTTCTTAGTTCACCCTACAAACATTTGAATTATTGAAAGACTATATTATCCAAGTGCAAAATGACTGATAAGTACACTAATTTTCAACAATCTAAATATGTAAGAAAAAAAAAAAATATATATATATATATAACTAATTAATTAAATACAAAGACTACTTCATTTCTTATTGGAAAACATTAATTTTTATCTTATCCACCCAAATTTGAATTTATTACTTTTTTTGTCTTTTTTTGCCTCTTCATCGTTAATTCGTTATTCAATTCACAAAATCATTACTTTTAAATTCATCAAAATCTTTGCAATATTCTTTATGAACACCAAAAGTAAAAATTTAAAATACGAAGAAAAAAAATCAATTTATTCTTCATTGATCGTAGTTGTAAATTTACTAATTTTTTTACATGGATTGAAATAGAGAACATTGAAATTGAAAGAAAAAATTTAAACAATTTATTCTCATTGATTATGATTTTATTGGGAAATTTTAATAAAATTTTAATCTTTTTATGAGTATAAATTAAATGAGATATTTTCGTTAACAACATTTATTTTTTAATTGGATATTGTTTTAGGGAATCAGAAATTGAGAGAAATTTGCTGTGTATTCTCATTAATAATAGGGGTCTCTTTATATAGAGGATTACAATGCATAGAGTCTGAATCATACAAGAAAAGATAATCTCTAGATTCTTCTAATTAAACCCTATTACCACTAAGTCAAGTAACCTAGAGTTTGGGCCAAACACAAATAGAGATATCCTTAAACACTCCCCCTTGTGTTGTCCAAACGCGGTGCTTCTCTTGTTGCCTCGTTAAAAACCTTGCCGAGTAACAAAAACCCAGTGGGACAAAAATAACCTCGGTCGAAGGGGAAAAACAGCACAACACACCCTTCACAATTTGAGACAAACATGTAGACATCTCCCCCTGATGTCTACGATCATGGGAGTTCAGATCATTTCCACAAGCCAATTCTTGCCACATGTTTCTTAAACGTGGATTTGGACAATGACTTAGTAAACAAGTCTGCCGCATTGTCCTCAGATCGAACTTGATTCACTTTGATCTTGAGGAGTTTCTGTTGTTGCTGATTATAGAAGAATTTGGGCGATATGTGCTTGGTGTTGTCGCCTTTGATGTAGCCTTGCTTCATTTGTTCAATGCAAGCAGCATTATTCTCATAAATGCTCGTTGGCTCATCTGTGGTAGACTTCAAACCATAATTGCTTCGAACATGCGTAACTATGGATCGAAGCCATATACATTCACGAACTGCTTCGTGAAGAACAATAATCTCTGCATGATTCGAAGAGGTAGCGACTAAGGTCTGCTTTGTAGACCTCCAAGATATCGCGGTCTTTCCCATGGTGAAAACATAACCAGTTTGGGAGCGACCTTTGTGTGGGTCAGAGAGGTACCCAGCATCAGCAAAACCTTCCAAAACACTTACATCTTTTTGGGGTGGGGAGAGGGAACGCGGTCCACCATATGTGGTGTCCCTGACACTAGATGGGTCCGAATCCATCTTCTCTTTGTAGGGATAGAACAAGCCCATATTGATCGTACCACTTAGGTATCGAAAGATATCTTTAACACCAGTCCAATGGCATCGTGTTGGCGCAGAGCTATATCTAGCTAGCAAGTTCACAGCGAATGAGATATCTGGTCTTGTGCATTGTGCTAAGTACAATAATGCACCTATTGCACTTAGATAGGGCACTTCTGCCTTTAGCACTTCTTCATCGTCATCTTTTGGATAGAATGGATCCTTCTTTGGATCAAGACTACGGATGACCATTGGGGTGCTTGAAGGCTAATCTTATCAGTGTTGAAACGCCTAAGTATCTTTTGGGTATAAGCTGATTGATGAATCAGGATACCATCTCTACGGTGCTCAAGTTCTAAACTGAGGCAGAACCGTGTTTTCCCAAGATCTTTCATCTCAAACTCAGATTTCAAGTGTTCAGCGGTTTCCCTTAACTCTTTAAGGGTGCGAATTATGTTCATACCATCACATAAACCGCTACTATTGCAAATCCGGAACTTGTCCTTTTTATGAACACACATGGGCATAGTTCATTGTTGACATATCCCTTTCCAACCAAGTAGTCACTTAGACGGTTATACCACATCCGTCCGGATTGTTTCAATCCATATAGTGAGCGTTTCAATCTAATCGCAAACGCGCTCTGTGGTTTAGAGCCACTAGATCTGGGTAACTGAATTCAATTTGGAATCTTCATGTATATTTCCGTATCTAGATCCCCATATAGATACGCAGTAACCACATCCATAAGCTACATGTTCAGTTTTTCAGAAACTACCAAACTGACAAGGTAGTGGAACGTAATGACGTCCATTACAGGAGAATAGGTCTCCTCGTAGTCGATTCCAGGGCGTTGTGAGAAGCCTTGTGCCACAAGGCGAGCTTTGTATCTTACAATCTCATTTTTCTCATTACGCTTTCTAACGAATACCCATTTGTGACCAACTGGTTTGGTGTTAGGCGGTATTGGTACAACTTTGCCAAATACCTTTCTTTTCGCTAGAGAATCAAGTTCTACCTGGATGGCATTTTTCCATTTTGGCCAATCAGCTCTACTTGGCATTCATCAACGGAGCGTGGTTTGATGTCATCGGTCTCAATAATCTCACGCGCCACTGAATACGCGAATAAATCATCAATGATGATGGAGTTTCTTTCCCACGTCCCATGTACACTAGTGTAATTTATAGAGATCTCTACGTTCTCATGGATAGGTTCTGACATTGAGGCGTCCCCCAATGATGTCTCCTGGACATAATCGTAATCCGGAACATTCTCATGGGACGGATTTTGAGTATCGATGATCAAAGGATTTGTTTGTGCCTCATTCACTTTCTTTCTAAGGCGAGTATCATTCGAACCAATTGGTCTACCACGCTTCCTTGTGGGACCTGCGGCCATAGATGCCACATCATTTCTATGCTGAGCAATGGTGCCATCTCCTGGTGTTATAGGAGTGGCGTGATGTCCAGTATTTGGGACATTAATCCTTGCAGGCACGTTTGCAGCAGGTATGTGTGATCTTGTCACTTTGGCAACATCAGAAAACGCATCAGGCAGAGTGTCTGCTACGTTCTGGAGCACGATTATTCTTCGCACTTCAAGTTCGGACTGTGCGGTACGTGGATCGAGATGAGACATAGTGGGGACAGACCACGACAATTCCTATCGTTCCTGTTGAACATCTGTGTTCTGATCTCCCTCTAACGATGGGAAGACTGTCTCATCAAAGTGACAATCCGCAAATCTAGCGGTAAAGAGATCGCCTGTCAAGGTTCAAGATAGCGGACGATGGTTGGAGATTCATATCCAACATAAATGCTCATTCGTCATTGTGGACCCATCTTAGTACGCTGTGGCGATGTAATAGGCACATAAATGGCACACCCAAAAATTCGTAAGTGCAAGCTATCAGGCTCGTACCCAGTCACTAGCTGTAACGTAGAATAAGATTGGGTTGCAGTGGGTCGTAGACGAATTAGCGTCGCTGCATGCGATATGGCATATCCCCAAGCAGAAACAGGGAGATTGGTGCGCATAACTAATGTCTGTGCTATCATCTGTAGTCGTTTGATAGCGGCTTCTGCGAGACCATTTTGGGTATGAACATGAGGAACTGGATGCTCTACATCAAGCCCCAGTGACATGCAATAGTTATCGAACGTTTTCGATGTAAACTCCCCAGCATTATCAAGTCGAATCGACTTAATAGGATGGTCAGGGTAGTGAGCCCATAGATGGATAATCTGGGCGAGGAGTTTAGCATAAGCAGCATTGCAAGTGGACAATAGCGCGACATGTGACCAGCAAGTCGACGCATCAACCAATACCATAAAGTATTTAAAAGGTCCGCATGATGGTTGAATTGGTTCACAGATATCCCCTGGGATTCTCTGTAAGAACGGAATGAGTATTTTTGGATCCTTTGCATAGGACGGTCTCGGTCCTAATTTCTAGAAAGAACAGGCTTTGCAAAATGAGCGAACGGCCTTAGAAGCAACCAATGAGGATTTTGGTTGGGCCCGAGCGTCTGTAGCACTATTAGAAGCAAAGTGTGTGATAACATCTCCCATTATGGCGTTAGAGCCATGAAAATTGGTTTGTGTGGCATCATGGCCAGTAGGAGGAGCAACCATGGCGTCATGCTCATGGTTGGAGCCTGTTATGGCGTCATCACTAGGGACAGGAGCGGCCTTTCGGGGCCCAAGACAGCAACAGCGCCAGAAGCTGCAATTTTTGCCGTCTTGCTAAGTCCTGGAATCAATTTTTTATTCTTGCTTCTTCTCACTCTGAAGAAAGGATGCCTGTGTGAATTCTTAAGCATACAGAGCATTATATCACGACCAGGATGTCCTAGTCGGTCATGCCAAAGCCAATATGTGTCTGAATCCAAGAGATCTGCTCTTATGACATTGTTGGATTCAATTGGTCGAATTGTAGTGACATAAAGTCCACTAGATTGACACATAAGTTTCTCTAAGATGCGCTTTCGTCCGCAATCATTAGAGGTAATGCAAAGGAATTCTATTCCGTTCTCACTATGCGTTTCCGCATGGAATCCGTTGGCTCTGATATCTTTAAAGCTCAATAAGGTTCTATTTGCCTTAATGGCGTAGAGAGCTTCAGTGACTTTAATCAAGATGTCATTGGGCAAAAGGAATTGGGCCATTCCATGTCCTTGAACTAAACTTGATGGCCCAGCCATATATCATAGTCACAGAGGAATATGTAGGCAACATCTCTAAGAATAATTGCCTATGTCGTAGAATGGTGTGCGCAGTCGCACTATCCGCAAGACATTGAAGTTCATCCATTCCTAAAAGAAAAGCTCGTAATTAAAAATGAGTCATAAAGAAAAGAACTCAACTTTTATTAATAAGCCCAACGGAATTACATCATCATTTCTTTAACCAAAGAAAATCTAATCCAATAAACTAGTTAATGCAAAACAATGGTAGTCGTCTAACTCCTTTTGGTAATTCCAATGTAAATGTGACCAGGTGAGTAGAGAGATGTCGGTAGAGCAAAGCTCGCTTAAGTATCAATTATCTCAAAACCTTCCTAGACATCACATTTACATTGAGTACGCCTACTTTGAAGAAAGACTAATATCATTGGCATCTACTACAAAAGTAATATGGCAATTGCCTACATCTCTTGGAAAATAAAAAGACTTAATCAAAATCTCCATTTTCTGGGTCTTGATCCTTGTAGTCTTCCACCCTTAGATCAAGATCGCTATCTTGATCTTCTTGTTCCATGTAATTTGCCTCCCTTGTTTCACGATACATCTTGTATGCTTTGCCAACATTCTGGGATGCAGTATACTTCTTTGCCCAATGTCCACTTGATCCACATCGAAGACAAACATCTTTATGGCCAGGCTCCCTTGATTGAGATGCTTTTGGTGCATGATTTGGACGATTATTACTCTTGGTGGCGTCACCACCATAGCCGGAGGCTCCGCCTCTCTCTCTCTTCACACGTTGACCTCCACGGTTCCGTGCACGCCTCTCTTGGAAATTTCCTTCCTCTTTAGGGCGAGAATATGGACCAGAACGTCCAAAATTGTCCCTACTCTTAGGGTTTCGCTCCTTGCGTCTTCCCTTAGGGGCGCGACTATAGTTAGACTCCGGAATAGACTTGGTTCCCACGGGTCTAGCGTTATATTTCTTCACAAGTATGTTGTCGTGCTTTTCAGCTACGTTCATGGCACCAATAAGCTCATGAAACCTTGTGATACGTCCTGCTTTCACATCAATCTGATAATTCTTTGAAATCATCAGGGCAGACACGGGGAAGGTAGAGAAAGTCTTCTCTATCAACATCGTATTAGGTATGGCTTGGCCACAAAACTCCATCAGAGACTTGATACGAAGAGCTTCCGAGTTATAATCAAGCACAGACTTGAAATCACAAAAGCGGAGGCTATGCCATCACACTTCTAAATCAGGAAGCAGGGAGTCACGAACATTGCCAAATCGCTGCTCAAGTTCTACCCATAACTTTCTTGGGTCTTCCTCATTGAGGTATTCACTTTGGAGTGCGTCATTCATGTGCCTTGTCATGAGAATGATGGCTTTAGCTTGATTTGCTTCAAAAGCAGTAGCTTGCTCAATGGAGAGCACGTTTTGACTAGGCTCTTGGATGGCTTCCAGAAGTCCATCAGCATTAAGATGTTGGCGCACATCTCGGACCCATCTATGGTATCCTGCACCAGTTGTCTCTAGTGGAACAAAGTTCAACTTGTTCAAGTAACTCATCCTGAAAAACAACACAAGATTAGGGTTAGTTTCGGAGCAAAAAAGGCTACCACGAAAAACTATTAAATTTTTTAGCGTAGTCGCTTCCAAGAAATTAGGGATTTTCTGAGCATAGTCGCTTCCAATAAAATCTGATTCCAAGAGGGCTTTTGGATTAGATCGAAACAACGATGTATGTGGTCGATCGTTTTCTTCTCAACAAACTCTAAGTTTGGAGGACTCTAAAAGCTCCAAGCTTGGAGTGAGCACGAACCCCCACAGTTCGTCTTTTTGGTCTCCCCTATGAAGAAGAAAGGGGGGTAGAAGAAGAGATGTTGGAAGTCCCTAAGAAAAAAGAAGAGAAAAGTAAAAAAAACTTCAAAAACGGAACTTTTAGAAAAGTTTACCTTGAAAATTGCCGGAAATTTTGATCAAAAAAATGGCCGGAAAAAGGTCGCAGGAAAAGTCGCCAGAAAAAGGTTGACCGAAGTTGACTGGTCTTTGACCGGAGGTGCTGACATGGCACTCTTACGCTGACGTAGGCTGCTGACTGGGCGCTGACGTCAGAGGGCTGCGTTGATTGGGCCTACTTCTGGGATTCTGGGCTTGGTGGATCAGATTCTGCTTCTGGGCCTGGGCCTTGCTGCACCTCTGGGATGTGTTAACTGGGTTGCGTTGACTTGAGCAAGCTTGAGGATGCAGGCGGCGGTTCAGTGGTGCAGACACATCAAGAGGCCGGTTCGGGTGGTTCTAGGCCGGTTCGGGTGGCGATTTTTCTGCTCCGGTGAACTGGGCTCAGGTTTCAGCTTATGGTGGAGTATGACAGCAGTAGGCAGGGAGGAAGGCTACGAACCGAACAGAAAACTTTCTGGGATTTCCGGGGGCCGGTTCAGGTATTTGCCAGCCAGTTCTGGTGGTAGCACCGCCGGTTCTGGCTTTCTGGAACTCGGATCTTCAAGCTAGGCGGCGATGGAAGTTGGAATTTGAGAGCTACGAATATATGGATTCATGGTTAGGGCTTTGTGCTGAAAACGTGTTTTAGGGAATCAGAAATGAGAGAAATTTGCTGTGTATTCTCATTGATAATAGGGGCCTCTTTATATAGTGGATTACAATGCATAGAGTCTGAATCATACAAGGAAAGATAATTTCTAGATTCTTCTAATTAAACCCTGTTACCAATAGGTCAAGTAACCTAGAGTTTGGGCCAAACACAAATAGAGATATCCTTAAACAGATATAAGGATATTGTTGGAAAGAGAAATAAGTTAAATAAGTAAATTTAATAATTGAAATAAAAATGTAAGGTGTAATGAGCAAATAGGGTGAACAAAGAAAATTGTAGGGTGACAATAACCACACCCTTTTCATTTTTATCACTCCAATTTCCTTTATAGAAAAAAAAAAAAAAAACAAATTATGTTAGTGAAAAAAAAAAAAAAAAAACAAAGGTCTACACAAGAGTACCAATCTGTTAGTGCCTTTTTTTTTTCTTTTCTTTTTTTGAGAGAATTGTCAGCTCATAACATTGATCAGCGAAATTACACATAATGACCTATCCCGATGGGACTGTCAAAAGAGTCACTACCTAAGTAATTCAACCTTTTTAAAGATCATGAAGCCCTGCCAAAAATCTATCCTAGAGAATCAAAGGGCCAAGAGGATGTCAGTGCTTTTTCTTTTCACCTAAAATATTTAATCACTTTGTCAAGAGGTTTACTAAATATTCATCATTATTATTTGTTTCCATCATAATTTTCTTATTTACAATAAATGAACAGTGTCATGACCCAACTGGTGGAAACAAGCGTAAAAAAAGCCCCCCCCCCCCCCCCGGTTTTCCTTTTCTTCTTCCAGTTTGCCATGGAAATAGTGGTTATTGGAGAAGGCTACTTCTCTAACTTCTAGTCTATTTGATAAATTGCTGATCATGTTATGGAATCTTTGGAAGAATCGAAATGATAAACTTTGGAGAGGACAGTCTAAATCTAGACCAAGTTTGGTCACCTTGTCTATGGCTTGGTACGAGAAATATTTACAGGCTAATAAGCCTAGTAATAGTTCTACTTTGGCTAGTCAAAAAAGTTGTAAACGATGGCAGGTCCCTGAAGATGATGTACTTAAATTAAATGTTGATGGTACTTTGCTGACCAATGTCCAGTTCGGAGGTACAGTGGGTGTGCTTCAAAACTCCCAAGGGCAGTTCCTTGCTGCTTTCTCACACAGGATGAATTTTGTCAGTTCTCTTCTTCATATAGAGCTGCTGGCTATGAAGAATGGTCTGGAATTACTACAGGCAATGAAAATTTCTCATGCTGTGGTGGAAAGTGATTGATCATTGGTTGTCCAAGCTCTTAATACTTTGCACTGTGCGTTATCTCCTTTGAGTGCTTTGATTCTTGATATCAAGGACTTGCTGAAATCTAATGTGGGAGTTAGTGTCATCTTTGCTCCTAGGCAAGCAAATACAGTAGCTCATAGGCTTGCCAATCATAGTTTTGACTCTAATGTACATCTTGAGTGGTTTGTTAATGCTCCAGAATTTATACTGGATGCCCTTATGTACGATTCAAATCTACTTAGTAATAAAATTCATTCCTTTCAAAAAACTAGTGGAAACAAACGTAAAAAAATAGTGAACAATATTCTGACCCATAGACTTAACGGATGGACTTACTCTTCGAATCGGTCAGTTTGAACCTAAATAAGAGTTACAGATTTCTAACAGATGCTTGAAGCTCAAATGAGCCAAAAGGGACTCGAGGAAAAAAGAGTTTTTTTGTTTCGCAGTTCCACTATGGTATCAGCACCATGCAGCAGTGAAGAGTTTCAGTTGATAACATACATGGAGGAAATTAGGAAAAGGTCCCCAAGCCATACTTGAGTATCTACAGTACCTAGGAAAAGGTCCCCAAGCCATACTTGAGTATCTACAGTTCCTAACCACATTATCACATCCGCGCAACTATCTTTCTTTTGAACCAGCTTGGCTGAAGCCGCCAAGAACTAGCAAAATACACGACGAGTAACAGTTGTAATGCAGCTTCTAATTTACTTGAGCATAGTGATGAAATATTATAAGGCAAGAAGAGTGTGGACAAGGAAATCCCACTTAACTACTTGACAGTTATATAACACACGAGAAGAAAAGTTTTCTTCAGTTCTTTGGTATATAGCTAGTCAAAGTCCTATTCACTCTAATTAGATAGGCAGCAAGAAAATGCTTATAACAACACCATGGAAGCAAATGTAAGAGAATAATATTTACATCTATTCACATCATTTCCTAGGTAAATTGAAAAAACTTTCTCCACTCTCCTTCCGAAATCCTAGAAATTTCTAAAAACTGCACAGTATGATAGGCAATTCAGAAACTAAAGAAACAATAATCATGCTCTTGTAATTGCAGTATAACCAAAATTATATGAAGACTCCCAGCAGTATTTGTCTCATGCAACATATCTAAATATGTTCTTGTTTTCCTCCTCCCTCTTCAGGTAATCACGAGTGATAAGATCTTCAATACGTTTCTTAATTGCTTTGATGTCAGGCTTGAACATGTGTTTTAACTGCTCAACACACTCCATAACTAATTGTTGATACCCCAAAACTTTCTGAGTCTTCATAATCCGCACGATTGCAGCATCAGTAGCATATCGTCTGTCCTTATCAACATCACCGATTACTTCCTTCCTTGCATCATTTACTGGTGGGAGAGGAATCTTAATTCGTCTCCTTTTGTCTGTGAACTTAGAGTTGAACGCAAAGCTGTCATTTGGTGAAATAGTCGTTGTATTTGGCTCCTTAACAAGGATCTTGTAATTAGCACAGGACAAAGAGTGAAGTATTCTAACCAAGTCGTCCTGGGGAAGGTTTAACTGAGTTAATATTTCTGAATAACTCAATCTCTCTGCATTATTGAACAGTAACAGGAGAGCAGCCTGATATGTTGACACAAGCAATTCAATATCCTTTGGCTTAAATTGACCATTAACATAGCAAGTGCCCAATGAATAAATCCATGTGAGTCTTCTGTATTTAGTCCTTGTTTCATAAAATCCTTTGAAAGCTTCAATACACTTCACCATCTCTGTAGGCAGGTTAAGATCAAATGACTTAAAACTTGTCCAGAAACCAGTCTTAAGAACAGTGACTGTCAAGTCCATCCCATGATTTAGATTTGGGTTACTGCAAAGATATTCCTCAAAGCTCTTCTGATTTTCCTGAGCCAATGTCAAATCTGTGACCATTCCCTCCATCTTTGATGTGAAATGTCCACCCCATTCCTGTTTCAGCATTGATAGAAAACTCATTTCATGGTTCATATTGGCACTCCGATCAAACAATAGCCGATGAGCAAGTCTTTTCCTGTAGAATGCTGCAAAAAGGTCTTTGTCACTGATATAAGGAAGCAAGATTCTAACAACCTTCTCAAGCATTTCTTCTATGCCCTGATCACCACTCAAACTTTCGCTCCCACCCTTTTGGAGGATATTATCACAGAATGCAACAATTAATTCAGCAACTGAACTCCCAGAAACAGCTTTATTGCAGAAGACCTCGAAAGCCTCATTCAGAGCCTTGCAGAATAGAAAGTGATTTCTAGAGCAATCATTGATATATGCCAAATACTTATCATGCAACTTGATTATATATCTGATAAAGAGCTGTTCCTGCATGCCAGTTTCATTTGAAGCCCGGTTACGTGCAGCTTTTTCAGCCTGTTGGACCAAGGTTGTAACTTCAGCAGTATCATGCTCTTTAAATAGATTAGCAACAGCTTCAAATCCTTGAGGTACTTTCTGGTCAAGTCTATCTGTTCCCAAAATATCATTTACCTGACCTTCTCTAAGCCAAGCTAGACCTCCAGAAATAGCCTCATTCAAAACTACCTCCAAATCCTCACTCAGAGCCATGTGGAAGTGGTGGTAATTTTTAGAGCAACCATTGACATATACCATATACTTCTCGTGCAGCTTGATTAATTTCCTGACAAGGAGCTGTTCTGGCATACCAGCTTCCTCAGAAGAAGCCGGGTTTCTTGCAGCATCTTCAACCTGTTGAAACAAGCTTGTAAGTTCAGCAGTAAGTTGTTGTTTAACTAATAGATTCTCAAGAGCTCCGAACAACTCATGCTGCACTTTCTCCACCAGCTTCTGCTTACTGCTTGAATGCAGGTATTGAGAAACTCTATCCCTCTCGCTTTTCAAACATTCCTCAACCTTCATTATGTACTCTGTATAGGAATCCTCCAAAATCCAACGTGATCCTCTACACAAATAGTATTCACCTGTATCTGTTAGTATGTGTGCTTCAAGATCCTCTTCATAAGCATCCATTTTTCCCATTCCAATTTCAACCAATATATCAACTACATTCTTTAACAGTGCTTTGTCAATTTCCTCTCCTTCTCGTACTCTACGAATTAGACTAGATACAGCATTCCTCACACTAGCATCTTCTCTATAAACCAAATTCTGGAAGCAGACACGCGCAACTTCATTTAGCCGAGGAAGTGAGCTTGGAGGTTTGTAACACCTATCAACACAACTAAAAAACCGGTACATCCTCCTATCCATAACTTTATGCGTGCTCCATCTTTTCAGAAGCTCCCACAACATTCTACACTCATCACGCTTCTGTCTTATACAGGGCAATACTGTCCAAGAAATGTATTCCTCAAATGTCTCCCTATATTTTTCATAAAGCTGTTGAGAATAATTGTGAGGGCTGTTTTGAGTACACATGTCATTGATAGTTGCATAAAGCTTCATATACTCTCCTCCGCTCAATGAAGGCTCCCTTAATCCTTCTGCAATCCTCTTCAGCTTCTTGATCGAGTTACGGATATAGTCCCATCCTTGATCCCACTCGATAATCTCGCCTTCCATTGCTGCAAACATAAACTCTTGATATCCCCCAACTGGGATGATATCACATAAGAAATATCAAAGGTGGAATTCTAGAAAGGTCTACCATCAGATTCTTCTCCCAAGTACAACATATTCCAATCATTGGTGTTGGGTTTTTTTTACTAAAGTTTCAGTAGCAATCATTGCAAGGTATTTAGTAGGTTGAAGATGAATCCTACTATAACACCATCACTAATTCTCGATTTTCATACATGAATGACTACATGTGAGATTGACTCGAAGCTAAAACTGAATAGATAGAAAAAGAAAAGGAAGATGAAATTTTTACCTCTAACATAACAGTTTGTGTTGTGCTTTCGGCTGCGGTGAACTCTGTGATCAATCAGAATCAAAACCCAAGTAAGTCTACTAAGCCCCAGGCTCGATAATAAGATTGAGATACACAGAGACCTGTTCTGCACTTTCTGTTTTGGTGTTCGTTCCGACTGTTAAAAAATAAATTGTTCAAAGATGGTCGACTTTTGTTTGTGTCGAATACATCATGTCGCGTGCTAATGTGGTGCCTCTCTCCGATGTGATTTTGACACGTGGAAATTTAGTATTTTGAGTAGGGCTGCTTGACCAATGGATTGGTTCTGAATGCCGCGTAAACCTAAATAATCTCTGCAAATTTCCCCTGAGATTTCGGGTGATGGTCCGAGGCTCCGAGCCTACTTACCATAAAATGAAGAAAGAGTCTTACGTGGGGCAACTCTAAAGCCACGTGGTGGGGCGGACCAATCACTCCCCGCGTCAAAATTCCCCTGGATCCAGGTCAGCCTATAAACGATAAGCCTTCATGTCATCTTGGCTTGTCGCCCTCGTCATCACTCGCCGTTGCCAATAGATAGCAACCTGAGCATGATATTGTGCAGACTAAGTCGGCATCATTTTTATTTATTTATTTATTTATTTATTTATTTTATGGGTCCTCATTTGGAAAGCTTGCCCACCTCACAAGCTTCTTGGGTATGTCTTAACACTAATCCACAATTATAGCCTTGGCTGCTATAGCCACGTATATCCATCTGCCATCTTGGCCTCATGGCCTTCTCTTCTCTATCAAGTTCTGTCATGTTCTTTATTGAATGACCTGTAATGGCTTGCTTTCACCCATATGCCTTGCCTCGAAATAAATACGCAATGCTTGCGTGCCCACTCGAGTGAGCAGCAAATATAGAGTTTGGATTACTTTCTGATATTGCCCTGTTTCTTACAATATAGAGTTTTGGATTGATATACGATTAACATCTTTTTGTGGATTTCCAAATCACTAAATGTATAGCAAACTAAGTGGGAGGGTTACCTACAGCTTCTATAAAATCAATCATGAGACAGTATCGAATCAAAGTAATAACAAAGAGTATATATAAACTACTTTTACTGTGCAAATAAATAACACAGGTCCAGAAAGTCAAAGCCTCCCAAATACAGCTAAGGGATAAGCAAACAACCTGAGAATCAAACCAGAGGAGCCAAAACTGAAAGCAATCAAAAAAACAAAAAAAAATACCATCTCGAGAAAAAAATTCACAAAACTAACCCTTCTGACAAAGATAACTAAACAATTGAAAACGGCAAATAACAAAAGAAAATTGAACAAAGGAAATTTTCATTGTTGAATATGCAACTATTCCTTCAGTGGAGATAACAGGATGTCCAACAAATGGAAAGGCAACAAGGTTCAAAGCTAAAGCAGATAAGCTGTTTATCGTTTGGTATCAACAGCAGCTCAGAGGTATCGATATGATTTATAATGGGTTAGCCATCAGACCAGTCATTTGGAAGCAAATGGACGAAAAAAAAATATCAACATTTCATATCATTACTTATAATGAGAAACATGGCGCTCATCAGAAGAAAGGACGGGTTATTAACATGAACAATGCAGTCCATCACAGTCAACTATTAGGTATTATAACTCCATCTCATCACTACAACAATGGAACCACTTAAGACTAAGTTCATCTCATATTGGTTGGTTGGATTGCACAAAACTGGCTTTAATGGTAAACTGAACACATCCTGTCTACTTTAAAAGTCCTAGAATCTCTACAATCTAAATTAAAGCCGTTAAAGCCAATCATAGTTTATATCCTACAATCTACACAAAACTGGTTGTAGCTGCAACAATTGACAGCAATCTAATATCAAAATAAACTCTAAGTCATGTTCATGTACCTACAGCATATCTCCAGATATTATGAAGAATCCAACACTTGAATCACACAACATACCTATACACTTTTTGGTTTTCCTTGTCTCTCTCCAAGTAGTCACGAGTAATAAGATCTTCAATGCGCTTCTTAATTGTTTTGATGTCAGGCTTGAACATATGTCTCAACTGCTCAACACATTCTATAACTAATTCCTGATGGCCGAACACTTTCCGACTCTTCATAATCCTCACGATTGCAGCATCAATAGCATATCGCCGGTCTTTATCCACATCTTTCATTACCTCCTTCCTTTCATGATCCACAGGTGGGAGAGGAATCTTAATTCTTATCATTCTGTCAGTGAACATAGAGTTGAACTCAAAGGTGTCATTTGGGGAGATAATCTTTGTATTTGGCTCCTTAATGAGGACCTTGTACTTGCCGCATGACAGTGAATGAAGAATTCTAACCAAGGCATTCTCGGGAAGATTTAACTGACATGAGATTTCAGAATAGCTCAATCTATCTGCTGTATTGAAGAGTAGCAAGAGAGCTGCTTGATAGGTTGACACAACCAATTCAATTGTTTTTGGCTCAAACTTGCCTATAATGTGGCAACTGCCCAATGAGTAAACCCATGTAAGTTTTCTGTGTTTCGTTTTAGTTTCATAGTATCCCTTGAAAATTTCAACACATATCCTCATCTCTGCAGGAAGGTTCAGATTGGACGATTCATAACTTGGCCAAGAACCAGTTGTAAGTACAGTGACTGCCAAATCCATTCCAGGATTTATATTTTGGTTACAACGAAGATATTCCTCAAAGCTATTCTGAGTGTCCCGAGCTAAGGTCCAATCAGTGACCATTCCCTCCATCTTTGAGGTAAACTGTCCACCACACTGCTGTTTCATCTTTGTTATAACGCTTTTTTCATGGTCCTTGTTAGCACTCCGATCAAACAGTAGCCGGCGAGCAAGTTTTTTTCTGTAGAATTCTGCAAAATGGTCCTTGTCACTGATGTAAGGAAGCAACGTTTTTATAGCCTTCTCAAGTGTTTCTTCTATGCCCTGATCACCACTCAATTTCTCACACCCACCCTTTTTAAGAAGATCATCACAGAATGCAGCAAGCAATTCAGCACACGAGCTTCCAGCAACAACTTTATTGCAAAATACCTCAAAAGCCTCATTCAGAGCCTTGTGAAAATGATAGTAGTTTCTAAAGCAATCATTGACATATGCTGTATACTTATCATGCAGCTCAACTAAATCTGTGATAAGAACCTGTGCTGGCATCCCAGCTCCAATGGAAGAAGCCTGGTTTCTTGCAGAATCTTCAATGTGTTGAAACAAGGGTGCCAATTCAGCCGTAACTTTTTGTCTAACTAATACATCAGCAAGAGGTTCAAACAATTCATGTTGCACTGTGCGCACCAACTTCTGCTCACTGCTTGGAGGCAGGTAATGAGAAGCACTTTCCCTCTCCTTTCTCAAGCACTCCTCAGCTTTCACCATGTAATCTGCATAAGAATATTCCTCCCCAATCCAACTAGATGCTTTTTGAGAATAGTATTCCCCAGTATCTTTTAGCAAGCATGCTTCAAGATCCTCTATGTAGACATCCATTTGACCCTTGCCAATCTCAACAAATACATCTATCACTTTCTTCAATAGTGCCCTGTCAATTTGCTCTCCCTCACGTTCCTTATGAATAAGACCAAGTACAGCATTCCTCACATTAGCACTCAAATCCCGACAAACCAAATCTCGAAAGCAGTTGCGTCCAACATCACTCAGCCTGCGGAGTGACTTCCGGGGATGAAGTAACGATCAAGATAATGAAAGAAGCGCGACAGCCACGTCTCCAAAACCTTATGCTTTTCCCAACTTCTAACAAGCACCTGCAACATAATAACCTCATTTTGCCCCTCTCTTAGAGAAGGCAACACCGCGGAAGTAATGTACTCCTCAAAAGTCTCCCCGTACTTGTCATAAAGCCGTTGAGAGTAATCGAAAGGGGGTCTTTGAGTACACATGTTATAGATAGTATTATACAGCGTCATGCGTTCTTCAGAGTTGAAATCAGGCTCCGGTGACCCTTCCACAATCCTCTTCAGCTTCTTAATCCCCTCCTGGATAAACTCCCATCCCTCATTAAACTCTATATATTTGTACTCCATTGCCATGAACACAAATTTTCAACAGCCTCCAACTGGAACAGAATTTCAAATTGGAACAACTTAAAATCCTCGAAAATTCGTTAACAAAGCTCATTCACTACAAATATCATATTGTTTCAGTTTTCCCCAAAAAATTAAATAGTGTTGATTGCGAAGAAAAATTTCAGTAAAAATCATCGAAAATCAACAATATGTATCATCATCATTTTACGAATCAAAATGTATAGCAGCCAAGGGTTTTCATTCTAAACTATGAGGTGATGTGTACTGCAAACTAAAATCGACTCGAAGCTAATCGATTCAGACTGTCTGTTTCTGATGGACGAAATGAAAGAAGACGAAGAAATGGAAGATGGAAATTTACCTTTTTCGAAATTGGAGGTGATGTGCTTGCGATCTTCGAATCCCAGCCAAAGCCCTAAGTTAATTGCAGGCCAAACAGAGACAGAGAGAGGCTCTTTGTGTTCCAAGGGTTTTTGGAGACGAAGAAGTGAGACAGTGACTATTGGTGTTTTATTTCTTACAATGCGTTTTTGTAGTTTCTATTTTATTTATTTATTACTAAAGTAGTTACTTTCCAGATATAGAATTAATGACGGCAAGAATTTTGGTTAATATAAATAAAGGTTTTTTTATTTCAAAAAAAAAAAATTAGGGTTAAAAACCTAAAACTTATGATCAAAGTCTTGAGTTCGAGTCACTATAGGGTATGAGTGAAATTTTTTGATCCTCTTTAGAGAAATAATTTTGAGCACGAAGACATCTCTCAGACACGAGAGTCTTCAGCAAGAGAAGATCTTGTGTAAGGTGGTGAATGGTGATGGTGTAATTGTCAAATCACTCCAATAACATCTTATTTCTCTTCTAGAATCACATTGTTCCTTAGTGACTGTCAAAGATATGCCTATACCCACCCCTTATTGGTCTACTGCACATGGTATTGGTATACCATATATGAACAAGTCCATTTTAGTGAGCCTATGTTGCTATATGGCGGTGCAGACATGTCGTGATAAATTAATGAAATGTTTTCTATGAATCTCACAAATGAGTTGTTGTCATTGACAATCATGTCATTCCTCTCCCGAGCTCATTTCCCTCGTGAGCTGGCTGAGCTTTTCATTAGATTTCAACACGTGGATATAATAAATCTAACGGTTTACAAACTATTCTAGTTTGTCTTTTTTCATCTGTTGATTCACGCCTGCCTAAGTGCCTCTTATCTCTCCTTCCAGTTCTTCTTCTTCTTCACTTAGCACCAAAACAAACAACGACAAATCAAGTGGGTTTCAATGAATTTCATACGGAAAGAGATTCAATTTTCTGAAAATAAAAAAGAAAAAGAACTGTGGAAGTTGGATTCCTCACACTATTAAGTCCCTAAATTTCGACAAGGTTGGCCAATATCTAAAATGCCCCAAATGGCGAATTTGGGTAGTTGAAAGTGTATCCCGTATTGCTTGAAGAGATAAGACTGAAACTTTACAGGGAAGAACATCAATGGAACACCCTGCCCCAAATCAAACCAATTGCAATCCGAAATTCAGTCCCAAAACAATAAAAGGTGCAAAAACACAAATCTCAAGTTGCTATCCCAGATTATTACATACCCTTTTTTGAAGAATTAAGAACAATATTGATTTGAGATGAGTCAGGTCGACGTCAGGCTCAGGGGAAGTGATTGAATGATCCCTTGTTCTTATTAAGAGAATCCAATTGAGATAATAACACCTGCAGTAGAGAGCCATTGAATAATAAACCCTTGAGCCCAACAGGATATGTATGATCCCTTCTATTCTTTCAACCAATTGCATTTGGGGTGAAGCCATGGATATGTATGGTATAGAAGAACGCTGCAGGAAGAGAGAAGAGATTGATCTGGAAAGGGTATTATTGTAAAATTAGTAACTAGAGAATATTTGGACCATTGGATGTGATATGAGCCACGTGTCTTCATCTCCCTGAAAGCTTAGGCAACTCAGGTGAGAAATGAGCTCAGGAGAGGATCCTCTCCCTTCCTAAAAAGTCTTAAATTGTCCCTACCAATGGTACAATTGGTACTCTGCTAGCTAGATACAGACAGTGTTAGTAGTTTGATTCAATTTCACAATGGAAGAAAAAGTTAACCATCGAGTGAGAAGAAGGTTAGGACCTATATTCATAAGGGAATTAATTTCCAAGGTGAAGAGGATTGTAAAAGGGCTGCCACAGATTGATCTATAGGTAAATAAAAAAAAATGAGGAGATTACATCAATTCAAAACATATATTACCCCCCAATAGACGTTCGGTTACCGAAATGAAAACTAATCTTCCTAAAATTAGATAAATAAAACTTTGATTAAAGAAAAAAAAGAAAGGATTGCATAAATTTAAAAACGTCTATTGCCCTCCAATAGACATCTATTGCCCCCAATAGATATTCAAAACTTTTTTTTTCTTTCTTTCTGCCCCATTACTTAAACAAGACCAAATTGTACAACACTTTTTTTTTTCTTTCTGTTTTTCTTTCATTCTTGGATAAACAATTTGCTGAAAAAAAAAATTTTGATTTGGCCACCCAGAAAATACTCTGGGTACCAAACCGGAGTAAACCTCAAAAAAAAAAAAAAAAAAAAAAACTGAAGCAAACCACCACAGGTGCAGCTGAGGGATCCAAGCTCGGCCTCAATTGCTGTAATTCATCTTCTCGTAAAATAGCAAAAGCGCCAATTCCAAAGCAGCAGCACCTCAGGATTAAGACAACGTGGAGACTCAGCTTCTCGCCGGTGCTTGGAAGCTCTGACTCCTTATCGCTTACCAGCAACGATCGGTTCTCGTCGCCTACCAGCTCTGACCTTGTCGCCTACCAGTTTCGATTCCTCATGGCCTACCAGCTCCGACTCCGAGATCGCTTGCCAGCGGCGATCGGTCCTTGTGGCCTACCAAGTCCGACTCCTCGTCGCCTACCAACTCTAACTCCTAGATCGCCTACCACCGGCGACCGGTCATCTTCGACCTCGTCTCGCCGTCGGCCATCTAGACCAGAGACCGGAGCTAGAGAGAGAGTCGATCGGAGAATGGAGGATGAGAGATAGAGACTGCGGCAGATCAGGGAGAGAGGAGAGAGATAAAGAGCGGGCCACATGTAATTAGTTAATTAAGTCAAGGATAAAATTATCATTTTACTTTACATAGGGTACGTGAGAATAAAAATTCGTTGCTGGGATAAGTGAGGTAATTTTTGCTTATTTTAGTGCTTTGGGTCAATGACTCATATATCAATCTAGAGCCTAGAGTAACCCTTCAATATTAGTATTCTGGTACCCAGCATTCCTTGTAGCAGAAGATCCCTGAGTAGTGCACTTCCTTCAGCTTGAAGAAGGATGCTTGTACCAGTACTTCCTGCTCCCACAATCAAAACACTACCAATGGAGTCTCGAACAACAAGACCTGTAGCAGCATCATGGTTCTGGTTTACGCAGCTGTCAAAATTCAATTTAAGCTGAGAATCATCATCTAGTAGTTACTATTGCACAGGCTTGATTTCCAGCGGGCGTTGAGGCTGGTGCAGGAAAGCATAATCACATTCCGAAACTCATTTGTAGCTTGCCAGATTTGCCAACGAAACAGCAACACTACGGATAAATTAATAGATGGGGGCTTGTATAACATGTCAGACGGTAGATTGAAGGAAAGTTTCATACTTACCTCTGGTTGACTACCATGTCAAAGTCTTAAGCAACTCATTCCACTTGATGATGGCTTCAAATATATAAACTTCCATGAAAATAGCTACAAAAACCTGTAAATAACAAGACCTTGGAAGCAAATAAAAAAGTTCAACTTTTTCTTCATTTCCATCACTTCTTAGACTAACTGCTGAAAAAAAAAATGGCTAGCTGTCATACTGCAATGTACAAAAATCCTCCTAGATATTTCAAGCTGCATACATATGAAAACATTCTAAAAGCCAAACTAAGTATAACATATGATTCCACGCTTGCAGCATATCCACAGATATATGAACACTACAACAGTACTTGCATTACAAAATATACCTATATACTGTTGCGTTTTTCTTATCCCTCTCAATGTAGTCACGGGTGACAAGGTCTTCAATGCGCTTCTTGATTGCTTTGATGTCAGGCTTGAATGTATGTCTCAACTGCTCAACACACTCTGTAACTAATTGTAGATGACCCAAAACCTTTTGCCGCTTCATAATTCGCACGATTGCCGCATCAATAGCATAACGTCTATCGTTGTTTACATTACCTATTACTTCTTTCCTTTCTTCCACCACTCGTGGGAGAGGAATCTTGATTTTTCTCATTCTGTGTGTGAACTTAGAATTGAACTCAAAGTCGTCATTTGGTGAGATAGTCTTTGTATTTGGCTTCTTGATAAGAATCTTATACTGAGCACATGAGAGTGAATGAAGAATTCTAACCAAGTCGTCGTGGCTAAGGTTTAACCGAGTTGCTATTTCTGAATAGCTCAATCTATCTGCAGTATTGAAGAGTAGGAGGAGAGCAGCCTGATAGGTTGATACAACCAATTCAACTTTTTTTGGCTCAAACTTCCCAACAATGTTGCACGAGCCCAATGAGTAAACCCATGTAAGCTTTCTGTGCTTTGTTTTTGTTTCATAGAATCCTTTGAAAACTTCAACACATCTCACCAACTCTTCAGGAATATTAACATCAAATGATTTATAACTTGGCCAGAAACCAGTTGTAAGAACAGTCACAGTCAAATCCATCTCCAGATGATTTACATTTGGATTACTCTGCAGATATTCCTGAAACCTCACCTGAATGTCCTCACTCAATGCCAAATCTGTGACCATTCCCTCCATCTTTGAGGTGAAAGGCGCACCACATTGCTGCTTCATCTGAGTCAAAATTCTCTCTTCATGGTCCTTGCTAAGACAGTGATCAAACAAGAGACGACGAGCAAGTCTTTTCCTGTAGAATTCTGCAAAAAGGTCTTTGTCACTCAGATAAGGAAGCAACGTACTGACAACCTTTTCAAGAGTTTCTTCTATTTCCTGCTCACCCATCACCATCTCATTCCTTCTGCTTTTGAGGAGATTATCACAGAATGCAGCAAGTAATTCAGCACTTGAAATCCCAGCAACATCTCTATTGCAAAATACCTCAAAAGACTCCTTCAAAGCCTTGCGAAAGGGATAGTAGTTTTTAAAGCAATGATTGACATATGTCATATGCTTATCGTGCAGCTTGATTAAATTTTTGACAAGGACCTGTTCTGCCAGGCCAGCTCCATCTGAAGAAGCCTTGTCTTTTGCAGCATCTCGAACCATGGTTGCACCCTCAGCAGTAACTTTCTGTTTAAATATGCTAGCGAGAGGTTCAAAGAGCTCATGTTGCACTCTCTGGACCAGCTTACGCTCACTACTTGCATGGAAGCAATGTGAAGCCCTATCCCTCTCTTTCCGCAAGCACTCCTCAGCCTTTGACATATAATCTGCATCAGATTTTACCTCCAAAATCCAACTTGATGCTTTACGGGAATAATACTCACCAGCATTTCTTAGCAAGTCTGATTCAAAGTCGCTTTCATAAGCATTCACTGTTCCCATTCCAATTTCAACAATTACATCTACTGCTTTCTTCACTGCTGCTCTATCAATTTCCTCTCCACTGCGCTCTTTATCAATAAGATGAACTATAGCATCTCTGACCTTAGCATTTACCCTCTGATAAACCAAATCATGAAAGCGGTTAACTGCAACTAATTCATTTAGTGTAGAAAGTTTCTCTCGGGGGACAAAGTAGCGATCAAGATAAGCAAAGATTCCTGGCAGCCAATAAACCATGAGTTTGTGATGTTCCCATATTTTGACAAGCTCCCGCAAAACAAACTCATCAGGTTGATTTGTTGAAGCAATAAATTCTTCACACGTGTCCCTGTAATATTCATGACATGTCTCCTGATATTTTCTATAAAGCTCTTTAGAATAATCATAGGGGGGCTTTTGAGTACACATGTTAAAGATAGTTGTGTGCAGCAACATATATTCTTCTGCTGTGAACGGAGGCTCTGATCCTTCAGCAACCAGCCTTAGCTTTGTGATCCCTTTCTTGACATATTCCCATCCTTCACTGAAATATATGAGTTTGCGACTCATTGTTGTGAATTCAATATCCTGCAGCTATAACATAATCAAATAAGGAACATGTTCAAATTTGTATTTATGATATAAATTTAAGCAAAGATAATAAAACAGACACCAAATGATTTAATGATAAATAGTTAGTATATCATCATGGTCATCATCTTGGCATGTATAAGAAATCCAATCATTAAGAGAGTTCACTTGAGTCATGTATATTAGAGTTACACATCGTAATATATATACGTGTCTGTGTGTGTATTACTATTAATATATAATCAGGTTTACTTCTGGACATCTGATAAATTGAGTAAAATTGTGGGCTTCTACAACTAGACTGCTCCGCAGAGTTCAATTATCAGAATTGCACATCTCTATTAGTGAGGACCATCAATGTAAAATCAGCCACAGACAAAGAGAATTTTTCTGATAAACTGAAATAATGTTACCATGATGATGTGACTAAACAATATCTTCATTTGAGTCATTGTTTCAGGAATGATCCTTAAAGGATTAACTTAAAATGAATAGTCTCTGTTATTTATTGCAGGTTACCGGTAGTGTTAGAGCAAATCACTCTCCTACAATTATTCATATTTCCTTCTTGAACCTCCCTATAGAATGTATACAATTGAGGTTTATTTTGGTACATAAAATAGAACTGGGCCTACTATCTTAAATGTCAGGAATTTCACTGTTCTTGGGGGTTCCTTCCCTTTACCTCCCAAGGAAAATCCCAAAAAGTATCTCGAGTTGACAGGCTAGTTTGAATTACTTACTAATGGGATGGATATACCTAAATGAGCTCGATAGTTATGATTAGTTTATGGGTTCGGGTAATATTAAATGTGTCTAGAGTATGCTAATAGGTCATTTATTGTTATATACGTGAATGAGCTTTCACTGTAAGAGGCTTGAATAACACAAATTAAAGCATATTTCCTACATTTGATTTCCTGTTCATGCATTATTTCCTTACATTGCGCCAGCTTCATCAAGAAGTTCAGACCTACATATGAACTCAATGAATGATCTCCAGAGCGCCATTCATGGAGAAATTCATCACCTATTCCCTCCAACCGAAGCAAGCTTGGCTCCAGCATTGTCTCATCTCCTTCTAACCTCACCGACTACCACCAGCACCGATAACACTTGAGCACCACCTTGAACTACTCAAATTACTCCCAGTCTTACTGATAAAACCCAATACCAAATACTCAGCCATGCTCAATTTTACCGCCTCTGATTACCCCTTTTTTACTCTCAAGTCTCAACCATTCCCATTCCATGATCACAACCTAGAGCTTGTCCATTCCACAGTTCCCATCATTCTTCGCCCCATAATCCCAGTTTCCACACCAAAAATTTTATCAGCCCCTCTCGTCCTTGAACAATTCCCATCACAGTCAAACCCACTCCTTTTTCACCCAACAGCAAAAAAAAAAAAAAAAAATCTCTTAAGCCTTCTCTCTTTTTTTTCCATTTCAAAAATTCTACCCCCTCAAGCAGGTTCATATCAACAGCCCTAAACCATGGCCACTCAGAAACCTTGCTATCAATTATGAATTTGATTCATCTATTACCACCCTAAACAATTTCAGCAAAACAAGAAAACAAAACCCTCAGAACTAACAGATCAGATGAACATCCTTGCACAACTAAACCATGCAGTGGTAACACTTCATTTCAAAGGCAAAACACACAATTTCATCCAAATTAATTGATACCCAGACAGAACATAAAAGCTCAAATTGCTGTAAATTAAGCACCAAATCAAACACGAAGAACAGTAAAAGATTGATTTAAACAAAAGCATACCTAAGTGTTTGAGCACTGGAGATCAGAGAACACCATAGAATCTGGGGAACTACATTACTTTGCTCCTTTCTTCCTCTTCTTCTTCTTCTTCTACACAGCGAGAGAGAGAGAGACTCATGTGAGAGAAAAGGACAACTTGCGAGATAGATGAAATAATTTGGGACCCACTAGGTATTTCCAAAATTAATCTGTCCCAAAATGTATTTTACTGTTTTTTTGCATATTTTTCATTTCTTTCTTTGGGAAGATGAGATGCCAAAGTCAATTTTGAAATGATTTTCAAATTTGAACTATATCCTCCTGTGACGTCTGTTGTAATTATTTAAATTGTTTAATATTATGTAATTTTTATTTTCAAAAAAAAAAAAATATATATATATATATATATATCCTGAAGTTGTTCTTGCACTATCATGAAATCTAAATTTCGGACTTTGAATTTTATGAAAAATCTTGTGATACTTGAACTGTTATGTCATTGCGCAGTCATTTTGGTACTTGTGTTTATATTTCTATCAAAAATTTTGTTATGTGGTGAAAATGGAATACAATTGTAATTTTATAAATCTTTAGATTTTTAATTGACGGTCTATATTTAAAGTCAAGGATAGCCAAAGACCAAACTATGCCAAAGAGTGAAGGAGACAATCCTAATAAAAAAAAAAATTTTAAAAAACAAAAACAGAACGAACAATTCTTAGGTTCACCCTTAGGGTGAATGAGCATATTCACCCCTATTGTAGATTAACATACTTTTATTTAATAAATTTATAATCCAACGGTCCATATATTAAATTAGCCTCTAAAGATCATATCTGTAAAAAATCAATCGAATCAGAAATCGTTTAATTATTTAATTGAATCAAACAAATGGATGGTTCTAACAACACTTACTACTATTATGATGAACCGTCCATGTATTTCATAGAAATGAATAACTGAAAGGTCTTCAATTTGATTGATTTTTTACGAAGCTAATCTTTGTATTACGTTACAACATGATGGTTGGATTATAAAATTATAAAGTTATTATGCGTTAATCGACAATGGGGGTGAATATGCTCATTCACCCTAGGGGTGAACCTAAGAATTGTTCAAACAGAACATACCATGATAGAAAGAAACAAGATGAGCTAGTGAGTTGTGATAGTCGCAGATTCAATTCTCACAAACATCATGGGATGGATGGGATAGTGTTAAAATGTCATTTCTCCAAACAAAAAAAAGCAAGTTGAGAAGTAAGCAAATTAACCTGTTCAATTCAATGTTATCATGTATAAAATTGTCACCAGCGTTATACTTTGAACGGGGGAGAAGCTTAAGTTTTCATTTCATTAACCATAGAACTAGGACTAACTACATATACGGATATACCTGCTGGGATCTGGCTCCTCCTAGCTACTTCATGAACTTCATATGATACAAGTAATACAAGACTAATCTTGCCAAGCAAGTCTCAAACAAACAAAAAACCTGAAGAAATTAATTATCGGCAGGCTTAAGGTTTTCCATTCTTATATTTCAACAATTGACAACGGAAAATCAATTTTACACACGTTAATTTTCATGAGATACACTAACACTAGTTGAATGATCACACAAGATACTTCAACAAGTTAAAGTCTTGCTTGTCCCTCTCCAGGTAGTCACGAGTGATAAGATCTTCAACACGCTTCTTAATTGCCTTAATGTCAGGCTTGAATATATATTTCAACTGCTCAACACAGTCTGCAACCAACTGTTGATGATCCAAAACTCTCCGGCTCTTCATAATTCGCACGATTGCGGCATCAATAGCATATCTCCTGTCTTGGCAAACATGGTTGATTACTTTTTTCCTTTCTTCCACCACTCGTGGGAGAGGAATCTTGATTTTTCTCCTTCTGTGTGTGAACTTGGAATTGAACTCAAAGTCGTCATTCGGCGAGATAGTCTTTGTATCTGGCTTCTTGATAAGAATCTTGTACTGAGCACATGAGAGTGAATGTAGAATTCTAACCAACTCGTCGTGATCAAGGTTTAACCCAGTTGCTATTTCTGAATAGCTCAGTTTATCTGCAGTATTGAAGAGTAGGAGTAGAGCAACCTGATAGGTCGATACAACCAATTCAACTTTTTTTGGCTCAAACTTCCCAACAATGTTGCAAGAGCCCAATGAGTAAACCCATGTAAGCTTTCTGTGCTTCGCTTTTGTTTCATAGAATCCTTTGAAAACTTCAGCACATCTCACCATCTCTGCAGGAATATTAACATCAAATGATTTATAACTTGGCCAGAAACCAGTTGTAAGAACTGTCACTGTCAAATCCATCTCCAGATGATTTACAGTTGGATTACTCTGCAGATATTCCTGAAACCTCATCTGAATGTCCTCACTCAATACCAAATCTGTGACCATTCCTTCCATCTTTGAGGTGAAAGGTGCACCACATTGCTCTTTCATCTGTCTCAGAATTCTCTCCTCATGGTCCTTGCTAGGACGACGATCAAACAAGAGACGACGAGCAAGTCTTTTCCTGTAGAATTCTGCAAAGAGGTCTTTGTCACTGAGATAAGGAAGCAGCGTGCTGACAACCTTTGCAACAGTGTCTTCTATTTCCTGCTCACTCATCAAACTCTCTTCCCTTTTAAGGAGATTGTCACAGAATCTAGCAAGTAGGTCCGCACTTGAGCTCTCACCAACAGATCTATTGAAAAATACCATGAAAGCGTCCTTCCAAACCTTGAGAAAGGGGGAGTAGTTTTTGAAGCAATCATTGACATATGCCTTATACTTATCATGCAGCTTGATTAAATTTCTAAAAAGAGCCTGTTCCAGCATGCAAGCTCCATCGGAAGAAGCATTTTTTTCTGCAGCATCTTGAATCAAGTCTGTAGTAACTTTCTGTTTAAACTTACTAAGAAGAGGTTCAAACAGCACATGTTGCACTCTCTGCACCAGCTTCTGCTGACTCCTCATCGAAGGCAAGTAATGTGTAGCCCTCTCTCTCTCTATCCTCAAGCATTCCTCAGCCTTCAACATATAATCACTATCAGAATATTCCTCAGAAATCCAACTCAATGCTAAAGGAGAATAGTATTCTCCAGCAGCTTTTAGCATGACTGCTTCAAAGTCCTTCTCATAAGCATCCATTTGTCTCAATATTCCAATTTCCACAAATACATTTATCGTATTCTTCACTAGTTCTCTATCAATCTCCTCTCCCTTTCGCTCTTTATCAAAAAGACGAATTATAGCGTCTGTGGCATAAGAACTCACCTTCCGATAAACCAAATCACCAAAGTTGTAAACTCCAAGTACTTCATTTAGCTTAGAAAGTCGCCTGCCTTGGCGATCAAAATACTGAAAGATGCGTGGCAGCCAATAGCCCATAACTTTAAAACATCCCCATCTCTTAACAAGATCCCGCAAAATAAATTCTTCAGATTGATCCATTGAACTATTGTATTCTACAGTCACTCTGTAAAAATCTTCACATGTTTCCTTAAATTTGTCATAGAGCGGTTGAAAATGATCAGATCGTTGTATACACATGTTATAGACAACTGTGTACAACTTTATAAATTCTTCTGCCGTGAGCAAAGGCTCTGATCCTTCGGCAATCATCTTTTTCAGCTTTGTTATCCCCTTCATAATAATTTCCCATCCTTCGTCAAACTGGATATCATCATTAGTCTCGAACGAAGAGACAGGAATATCAGGGCATTGCTTACGTTTCATTGCTGTGAATAGAAAGCACGTACGAAAGCAATATGTTACAACTCCAAAATGTATTGACAGCAACAGCTTAAAGAAATCTACTAGTCCCATGATTTATTAACGAAGGTTAATTACATATCCATTCTTAAAGGTTGATAGAGGTAGAAACAATCAATCAACTCTAAGGAAGTTTTCATTACTAGAAAATAGTTGCTAGACTATGTCACTCTCGCTTTTTGACCAAAATTTCAATAGCCAGTACTTAAAAAGGAAGAAAAGAATTTGACAATTTTTTATCAAAAAAAAAAATTGAAAATTTCTTTGATCTGGATTTACTGGGATGCAAGCTAGTTCACAGAGAGCATGCGTCTTCTAGAAAATTATAAACCTAATAAGATAAGAAAAAGGATCGCAAACTTTTGTACATAGTAGAGAAACTAAGTATAAGCACGTACATTTGGCGAAAATAAATAAAGAATAGTAATTTTGGTGTGACTAGTCCAAACGGGAATGTAAATTTTTATGTAATAGGGAGAGTATATTTACTCATAATTTCCTATCTATATTTTGAATAGATAGTCTTGTAATATTTGATTTAAATTCTATGTAATCTTTGTACTCTTTTTCCAAATAATAAATATATAGATGGCCCTTCTAATGAGGGATCTTTTCTTTCTTTCTTTTTTTTGTCTATTTAAAGGGATCGTTGATTATACCAACTTTTCGATCACATATTGACATTTCAACCGTTTAGTTATTAGGTCTCTGACTATATCATTTTTTGTAAATTTTCAGCCAAATTGATAATCGTTAAGGTACAGAACTAGATCAAATCAATTGACAAACTGAAGCTGTCCAACTTGAACTGTTCATGTTCATAATAGTAAATCACCATTATGAATACCTAAACGATTATCAATTTGGCTGAACATTTGCACAAATGATGTACTCATGGAGATGTAAAAACTAAACAGTCGAAATGCTGATATGTGATCGATAAGTGAGTCCCAAAAAGAGTCCCTTAAAATAGCCAGTATAGAGACCAAAAAGTACATAAACCCCATTTATTCAAGCTAAAGAAAATAAACCCCTATAGATCAAACAAATGCTGTGCAAATCGAATCAGTTAAGTGTGTTGCAGTGGATTTAAATAGTACTATTGTTTCCATTCAAACACTCAATTGGAGACTCTGGATACTATTCAACTCAGACAAGCTAGTTTTTCACTCATTTTCTTATTATATTAGGGCTTCAAGAAAAGAATTGGTACAGTTTTTGTTCGAATAATAACCATCAATTTCTATAACCAGCAAACATTAGCATACTCGTGATTATCAATCACCAACCCTGAACATGAAAAGCTATATACTGATATGATAGAGCATACCTGAGTTCTAGGATATAGACAACTAGATAACCACTCTCTGCTTTCTTGGTGTCTGGTGATTAGAATAACCTCTTGTCCCTATCAATGAAGAAGTACGCATTATTCTCTCTCAAGTTTTCTCATTCTACAACAAAATATAATATATATATATATATATATATATATATATATAAGGCCTTTCTAGTGACGGATCTTTTTTTTTTTGTCTATTTAAAGGGATCGTTTATTAGACCAATTTTTTTTATCACATATCGACATTTCTGAGTATATCACTTATATAAATTTTCAGTCAAATTTTTAATCATTAAGCAAGTACCGAACAAGATCAAATCAATGGACAAACTAAATTTGTCTAACTCGAACCGTTCATGTTCATAATAGTAAATCATGATTTTGAATACCCAAATGATTATCAATTTGGCTGACATTTGCACAAATGATATACTCATGGAGATGTAAAAACTGAATGGTCGAGATGCGGATATGTGATCGATAAGTGGGTCCTAAAAGGAGTCCCCTAAAATAGCCAATATATATAACCACGCACCAAAAACATAAACCCAGTTATTCAAGCTAAAGAAAATAAACCCCTACAGATCAAACAAAAGCTGTGCAAATCGAATTAGTCGTTGTTTAGGTGTGTTGCAGTGGATTTAAATAGTACTATGGTTTCCATTCAAACGCAAATTAAAATTGGAGACTTTGGATGCTATTGAACTCAGACAAGCTAGTTTTTCACTCGTTTTCTTATTATTACGGCTTTAAGAAAAGAATTGGTATAGTTTTTGTTCAAATAATAACCATTAATTTTTATAACCAGCAAATACTAGCATACTCGTGATTTTCGATCACCTAGATTGAACATCAAAAACTATATACTTATATGATAGAGCATACCTGAGTTCTTGGATATAGACTACAACCACACTCTGATTTCTTGCCGTCTGGTGATTAGAACAACCTCTCCCTATTTTCGAGATATAAATGGAGACCAGAGACTATACTGATAACTTGGTCCATTAGTCCACGAGGATAACTTTGTATGTCCATTTAACTTGGCCACATTAAATTCCATGCAGAATAGTATGAAATTTTGACTAATATTTTTGCACGTTTACTTACTTGAAATGAAGAATCATGAATCAGATACAACCTAAATAGGAGAGAAAAAGAATTGGCCGACATAATCGGAGATTGTACTGATAACTTGGTCAATCAGTCCACAAGGATAATTTTTCATTCCATTTAATTACTTGGCCACATTAAAGCGTATGTAGATAATAGGAAATTTTCACGAATATTACGTTTATTTACTTGAAATAGAGGAATTCATGAATCAGATACAATGTGAATGAGAGAGAAAAAGAATTGGCCGGTATAAATATTATACTGATAATTAACTTGGTATATTGGTTCACAAAGATAATTTTTCATGTCCATATATTTAACTTGGCCACTCGAACAGAATGCCCCAATTTTAGTGACAAAAAAAAAGAATAATAGACAGAGCCGCTAGGGTTTTAGATCATCTCATCCTCTCTGTCAGGCGGCACGTTCGGTGACGCTATTGTCAGATGGGAATTCGTTGTTATTGGAGTAAGGTATGTAGGACGAACATGGGGTTCCTAGGGGCCATCTTGGCTGAAAGTTTCAAGCCGAGGTTGGTTGAAGGAGATGATTGGGGATCGGAAGGCAGAACATTGCTGCTGATCTGACCAGTAGCTGTCGGATATGGTGGAAGACATGATCGATTAAATCAGATCGGAGGATGGTTGGAGAGTGGAGAGGTAGGGGTGCGAGATCAGGTTTCTCTCGAGTCTCTCCTTTGGCAGCAATGGCGTGCAGAGATGGCGGATTGCAAGATCACGGTTGGCGTGCGGTGAGTGGTGGTCAATCTGGTCTAGCGGCGCAAAGGGTGTGGAACAGAGGTCTAGCTTTGCTGCAACGGGAGGTAATGATCCTGCATGGTTGTTGCGACGGTGGTAGTAGAGTTGGCCCCGACTGGGCTAGTGGGCTTCTGATACTCTCTTTGGAATTAGCTTTGGGCCCAGACCCCTTTGGGCTTTATCTTTTGTCTTGTGTTTTGTTAGATGGGTTTGGGCTCCATTCTTGGGCCCGGGTCTTGCTGTTTTTTCTTCATAGTTGTTTTTTATTTATGTTTTCTGTAGTTTGATTACGCTTTTTTAGAGTAATATCCCTACACTTGTCGTGTAGGGCTAGTCGGGCTTTGTGCTTGTGTCTGCACTCCAAGTGCCTTGTCTACTCTAGATAGGCGGCGAGTTCCTTATTTCGTCAAATGGTCATTGCCACCTAGTGGCAGGGTGAAGCTAAGTATCGTCAGATTTATCTTCCGGCGGCAACATAGTTGGAAAGCTGTGCAATTGGTAATTATGCTACGTTGTAATCAGGTTACATATTAGTTATATTTCTGCTATGTCACCGCTATGTCAAAGCAAATGGAGTAGTCAGTAGTGCACTCTTTGCTAATTGTTGTTTGTTGGAATACATGTATTTTGTAGAGATTCATGACATCATTTCGGGACATACGTACTCTAGATGCTTATTATAATTGGGGGTTTAGGCTTAATGTCCCCCTTTTATATTCAGCAGTTTCATTATCAAGGTTTGAGGGCAGCCGCATCAGCCCTTTTATTTAACTTGGCCACATTAAAGCCTCTCTAGATGCTAGGAAATTTTCACGAATATTTTTGCACATTTACTTACTTAAAATTTGAGAAATTGATGAATTGGATACAAACTATGAGAGAAAAAGAATTGGCCGATATAAATGGAGGATCGGAGACTATAATGATAACTTGGTCCATTAGTCCAAGAGGATAACTTTTCATGTGTCCATTTAACTTGGCCACATTAAAGCCTATGTAGAACTATAGATACTAGAAAAATTTCATGAAAATTTTGGCACGTTTACTTACTTAAAATAGAGAAATTCAAAAATCTAATATAGCCTAAATGAGATGAAAAAAGAATTGACCAGTATGGGAATGAAAATGATTTTGGTTATGCTATACTAACCATAAACAATGTTGTTTACAATTTAGTCCGAATCAAAATGAAAACCAATATGATTACTAAAACGTCCCTACTAAAATAGGTGGTCGAAACTTTATTTTAGAAAAATAAATTATTGCCGCACAAAGCTCGTAACAGGAATTGATGATCATAGTTGATAGATTTAGTCACATATGAAAATTCTGTATGTTCTTATACAGTGTATACCAACTAGATTTGTTTTTTTTTTTTTTTTTTTGAGAAACTGCAATTCATTGAAAAATGATCAAAGATTACATGAGGACAGAACAGCCATCCTTAATTCTAGAACTATACTATAGTATAACTTGAATTCACAAGCCTAACCAGGCATTTATCACGCTCCAAAATGCCAGATACAAGCCCAGAACCTCCTGAACAGCTGCCAGAAAAATCCCAGAAAACCATCGTGCACAGTTAGCTCCGTCGACACCGAAAGCAACCAAAAACCAATTCGTTCATAACTTAAGCAATCAAAAATCATGCATACAATCGTGTAGAATGTGAAGAAGAGATTGATTTTTGTACTTGATGCATTGCTGATGATCGCCAGAGTTGCTAGAAAACATATGGAAACTTCACCGCAAAACCCCGAAGCTTCAAGCTTTGATTCTCTCTCCTCGATCAATGATTAGACAAACCATACCATTGTGGGGGGGGGGGGGGGGGGGGGGGGGATGAGATGAAAGGTTTGGCGCGGGTGTGCCTATCAGAGGTGGCCTTTCCGGCCCGTCGGCCTCCAGCTCCGAATTGGGCGAAAGTGAGAGATTAGGGCTTGAATTGAGTTTAGGGAGATAGAGAGGAGTTACAGAAGCTTATGCCTACGCCACCGACTCCGATCGAAGAGGAGGACGAGGAACAGGATGGCATGGTGTGGAGCTTCAGGTCAAAGGGAGGTGGAACCGTGGTCGTCGATATAGACAAGGGGAGAGGGAGAGAGAGAGAGAGAGGGAGAAGAAGAAGAAAAAATTAGAAAAATTGGAAATGTCTATTTTGCCTTCCTTGTAGGGTTTAAAATCTAAAAAGTAGGTCCCTATGTCGGTTCCAACTCAGCACCTGACATCATGTTCCGAGCCAAATTCAAATTTTGGACTCGAGTGATGTCATTTGAGAGTATATGGACTATCGTAATAGATTTTTAGAAAGAGAGACCAATCTAATTTTAGGCCTAAAGCTCATGGGAGTAGACTGAATTTAATCCTTTAATTTATTCTCACAGTTTTTTAATCTTTCAGAGTTAAATGTGTCAAAAAATTTTGTTTTGGCTAACAAAACTTCTTATCTTAATAATAATAATAATAATTTTATATACTACTATTATTAAGAGACTGACTTTGTCAACCAAAGTGGGTGTGAAATAACATAAATATCCTTACATCATAAGGTTAATATAAGGGGTCGTGACCACTTACCCAATTTTAACAAAAAAATTGCCCACTTGCTCCACTAAGAGTTTTTTGACCCCATTTACCCAATCTAACTTCTACTGACATAATTACCCTCCTTTTAATCTCTCTCTCTCTCCCCCCCCTCACCGATCTCTCTCTCTCTCTCTCTCTCTCACTGAACTCCGTCACGCTCGACGAATCCGGCGACCCAGACCGCAACGACTTCTCTCTCTCTCTCTCACTGATGCTCAACCCAAGCCTCCGGCGACCTAGGCTTCTGACGAGTCAGATCGTCGAACTTCCAGTGCCACTGGAGCATCTCCACTGGTTGTACATGTCCAGGTCCATCGGGTTGTCAGAGACCCGAACCGTCTGGACAAACTGCTCCTCCTCGCCGGGCACGTCAGGAGCTATCGTCGTTCTCCTCCTCCCCGTGGACGACGTCATTCCGCGTCAGAGCTTTCTCCAATGACCAGTCGAAAGAGGTCGTCAAGCTTCTGGAGAAGCAGTCGACGTGCACCGCCGATGAGCTCCACCATCAACCTCGTCCCAAATCCAATCGATTCTGGAGCTTCAAGGTCTGGCCATTTGCACCTGCAATTTCACAGTTCTGGCCGGCCGATTAGATAGCAAATAGTGCGCCGGTGCCTCCGTCCCTTGTCCTTCAGATCCGGTGCCCAGAGCAATTTCTGGGTGCCAGAAGCATTTTTTTTTTTTTTGTACACTGTGAACCCAGTAGAATGAGGAAGGAATGAGGAAGGAATTGCAATGTAACTGTGGGGTTTGTTTGATGGTCTACTAGGGGCAGTAGACACATTATTGGCCCCCAGTAGACTTCGATATGAGGGACAGGGATCACTATAGTGTGGTGTTTTGATAAGTTATATGTTGTTTTCTGTGTATTAAAGTCAAATTATCTGTGAATCCTACAAAAATGTGCATTTTTGGTGGTCTATTGGGAGGCAGTAGAAACATTAGACTTTGTATTGGGGGGCAATAATATGATTACTGGGGGGCAGTAATATGATTATAAATTGATCAATTGTTCCTGTGGTGTATTCATTTTGGTTTTGGGAGTTCATACAATTCACTGGACGTCAATAATATGATTTTTGGGAGGCAATAATATGATTACTGGGGGGCAGTAATATGATTACTGGGGGGCAATAATAGCCGGATTCTGGAATCCGGTCACCGGTCGTCGGAATCCGGTCACCGTTCGCCGGAATCCGGTCACCGTTCGCCGGAATCCGGTCACCGTACGCCGGAGTCCGGTCACCGGTCGCCGGAGACCGCGCCGGCCACTAGTCACCGTAGCACAGCAAGGTGGAAGGTGACTTCTCTCTCTAAGTGAGAAAGAAGGAGAGGGCAAACAAGTCTCAAAAAAAAAAGAAAAAAGAATTAATTGGGTAAAGGGGAAATAATCCCTTAGAGTGTTTTGGGTAAATGGGGTTAAAAAACAGTTGGTGGAGCAAGTGGGCAATTTTTAGCCTAAAATCGGGTAAATGATCATTTTCCCTTAATATAAACTAGTTTTTAATATATGCAGGACATTATGGTAAATAGCAAAATAATAACTTAAAAATAAAAATTCAAAAAAAGAAGAAAACTGTCAAGAATAACTTTATGGCACGTTTACTTACTTGGAATGGAAAATAATCATGAATCAGAGACAAGTGGAATGGGAGAAGAAAGGAATCGGTATTGATTCCGGAGGAATGATTCCTAAACCCATCTCCCCCCTTCGTAATCGAATTCCTGAGTATTCAGGAATCGATTCCTAATAAGGAGGTGGGACCTACATCCATTCCGATTCCTTCATGTGTTAGTAAACGCAGGAATTCTTTTACCCGGAATCATTCCGATTCCTTTATGTGTTAGTAAACGCAGGAATGTTTTTACCCCGTAATCATTCCCTCCCATTCCAAGTAAGTAAACATGCCCTTAATCTCACTTTTTAGAGATATAACTTCTCACTTTTTTCCTCCAAAAAGTAAATATAAAAATAAAAATAAAAATCAAACTTTTCATACACGCATCACATGTGTCAATAAAGATGATGATAATAATTATAATAATGGTAGTAGTAGTGATGTTGGTGGTGGTAGTAGTAGTAGTAATAATAATAATAATAATAGTAGTAGTAGTGGTGGTAGTGGTAATAATAAAAATAAATAACAAAATCTATGTAAATAGAGAAGATAGTTATATTGTGTTAATGAAAATACCTGAGAATATTTTTGTTAGAAAAATTTCAATCCCGTGGGATCATTCCTACTTTCCCATTGGTTATCAATTTCCTAGATTTTCAGGAATCGATTCATGACATTGATATGGGATCCGCACTCATTCTTATATGTACCCATATACGTATGTTAATAAAATCAAGAGAATTCATCTAGTGGAATCAATTCTTCAATTCTCAATTTCTCATACTTGAGTAAAACGTGTCATTAGAGACTTTAAGATTTAACTCTCTATCTCACCATTTTTTTTTTTTTAATAACTTCTCATGTTGCCATGGCCTTTTCATTATCTCTACACCTACCTCCACACCACCAAGTCACACCGACCTTTGGCGTTGCCAATCAAGTACTTACGCCACCAAGTTTTACAAAATTCTTCATGTACATTTGTTATATTTTGAAAATACAAATAGCAATTCGATCAGTGAATACACATTGAAATGTTGCCAGAGTTACAGATGATAATTTATATAGAAAATTACACATAAGTGATCTTTTGAAACTTTATTTAGTGATAAAAGGCCACTTAATTTTTTTTGTACACATAAGGCCACTTGCTTCGCCAAATTAATTCATTCCTGACAATTTTACCCTCCCACTTAAGAAACCCAATTCCATCAGCCTTACGCCATACATCGATGAGAAATCTCTCTCTCTCTCTCTCTCTCTAACCACAGATATTCATGTCTTTGGTCTCCGCCTCCGATTCCGGCGACCACCGGCAAGAAGCTCTCTCTCACCCTCCCCCCTCCTCAATCACAGATCACAGATCACGTCTTGGTCTCCACCTTCAATTCCGGAGACCACCGGCACAGTGCTTTCTTTCTCATACTCTCTCTTCGATCACAGATCTTCACGGCGCCGGCGTGATGGTGCTAGTCCACTCTAATTCCACCACCTTATGTTAACTGATGACTGAGAGAACGCAGCCCCGGCGACCGAAATTGGATTTTGGAATTCAAAAGATCCGGTGGAAAGAGGACCCTGCTCCAGCTTTTTTGTTCGATCTGATTCTCTTCTATCTTCATCAAGTTCATAACTGAGAGATTTTGAGCAAATTTTTTATTTGAATTCGCCTGAATTTCAGGTCGTGCAGAAGACGATGGCGACGAAGAAGCTTTTATTGGATCTACCTCAGTAGAGGCGAACTCTAATCTCTTTGATTCCCTACTCTACTCATATCTCTCCGATCAGAAAGTTGCAAGAGGTGCTTTCACTCAATTCCGGTGTGCAATCATGGCTTGTCTACACCGAGGACTTCTCTTGCACCATGGCTTTGTAATCTGCAAGTACAGTACCATTTCAAAACATTTTGAGCAATTGAGAGTTTATAATATGATGCTACTGTAAACTTAATTTAGAGTGTTATAAGACTTTTTAAATGTTTTGAATGAAATTGGATCTTAATTTTATGCGGTATTGTTCAATTTTGATGCTGTGGTATTTGTGTTTGTGTTAATTTGTCAGTTTGATATTTGGATTCAAATTTTGAGCCAAGATATGACTTAATCAAAGAATTCACCTGAACATGTGATGTTATTTTCTTAGTTAGTAGGTGTTATGGAGTGTGGCATGTGAATATCTATTGACTGGTTTGTTCTTGATTTCGGACGATTTGGCAAAATTTATGCCCAATTGGAGTTGTGTTTGGTTACAATCGGATGATTGTGATTCAAGCATTTGATATTGTAAATTTATAATTGTTTTGATGTTTTGAAGTAGCTTTTTTATTGATAGGTAATGGTTTTCTCAGACGTTAGGAGTAACTTTGTAAGTCTATGGTAATAGTTTTCTTAGTCTTCGGGAGTAATTTTTGTTCAGTTTGGTAGTACCTTTTCGTGCTGGTGAGAGTAGCTTTTGGCATTGATTATAGTAGCTTTTATTATTGGTGACAGTAGCAATTTGGAGTTGGTGACAGTGGTTTTTCTTGTTGGTAACAGTAGTTTTTCTTGTTAGTGAGCGTAGCTTTTGCTGTCGTTGATAGTAGCTTTTGCTGTCAGTGAAAGTAGCTTTTGTTGTTTGTGACAGTAACTTTTGGTGTGGGTGACAGTAGCTTTTGCGATCTAGCCTTAGACTTCACCGGGTAGATTTTGTTATTGGTAAGAGTAGCTTTTGGTGTTAGTATCAGTAGCTTTTGTTACCTCACTGGAACTCATCGTAGAAACTTTTGTTGTTGGTAAGAGTAGATTTTAGTGTTGGTTACAGTAGCTTTTGTTACTTCGCTAGAAAACTCATCGGAGTAACTTTTGTTGTTGATGAGAGTAGATTTTGGTGTTGGGGATAGTAGATTTTGGTGTTGGGAGTAGTTGTTGGTGAGGATAGTAACTTTTGATTTTTGTGAGCGTAGCTTTTGTTCGTGACAGTACCTTTTGTTACTGGTGATAGTAGTTTTTATGACCTCGCCAGAGGTTGCCGGAAATCTTATTAGAGTACCTATTATTGCTAGTGACAATAGTTTTTGATGTTAGTGACAGTAGCTTTTATGGTCGCAGGAAACCTTGCTGGAAGTCGCCGGAGACCCTCGTGGGAAGTTGCCGGAGGTTGGCTGGAGACTCTTGCTGGAAACCTCGCTGGAGAGAAGAGAGAGAATGATTGTTGACTTTTTATTCTAGTGGCATTTACGTAAATATGTTAGTTTTTCATCTAAAATTTAACACAATTTTTAATCAAGTGGCCTTATGAGGGAAAAAGATATTTGGTGGCCCTATGACAAAAAAAAACATTCAAAAATGGCCTTATAAGTAATTGGCCCTAATTTATATATTAAAAACTTGAACTATCTCTGATTTGTTGTAGAGAAACTGAAATTGAGATAAATTTGTTGTGTATTCTCATTGATAATAGGGGCCTCTTTATATAGAGGATTACAATGCATAGAATCTCAATCATACAAGGAAAGTGATCGTACATTGAATAACAATCTAGATCCTTCTAATTTAACCCTCTTACCACAAGGTTAAGTAACCTAGAGTTTGGGCCAAACACAAATTAGGGTTTACTTGAACACTCCCCCTTGTGTTGCCCAAACGCGGTGCTTCTCTCGTTACCTCGTTAAAAACCTTGCCGAGTAACAAAAATCCAGGGGGACAAAAATAACCTCGGTCGAAGGGGAAAAAGAGCACAACACACCCTTCACGATGCGAGACAAACATGTAGACATCTCCCCCTGATGTTTGCGCCTCCTCCTAATGACTACGATCATGGGAGTTTAGATATTCTCTGCAAGCCAATTCTTGCTACATGTTTCTCGAACTTGGATTTAGGCAATGAATTAGTAAACAAGTCTGCCACATTGTCCTCAGATCGAACCTGGTCCACTTTGATCTTGAGGAGCTTCTGTTGTTGCTGATTGTAGAAGAATTTAGGCGATATGTGCTTGGTGCTGGCTCCTTTGATGTAGCCTTGCTTCATTTGTTCAATGCAAGCAACATTATCCTCAAAAATGCTTGTTGGGTCATCTGTGGTAGACTTTAGACCACAATTGCTTCGAACATGCATAACTATGGATCGAAGCCATATACATTCATGAACTGCTTTCTGAAGAACAATAATCTCTGCATGATTCGAAGAGGTAGAGACTAAGGTCTGCTTTGTAGACCTCCAAGATATCACGGTCTTTCCCATGGTGAAAACATAGCCAGTTTGGGAGCGACCTTTGTGTGGGTCAGAAAGGTACCCAGCATCAGCAAAACCTTCCAAAACACTTATATCATTTTGGGATGGGGAGAGGGAACGCAGTCCACCATGTGTGGCTTCCCTGACACTTGATGGGTCCGAATCCATCTTCTCTCTGTAGGGATAGAAAAAGCTCATATCAATCGTACCACTTAGGTATCGAAAGATATCTTTAACACTAGTCCAATGGCATCATGTTGCCGTAGAGCTATATCTAGCTAGCAAGTTCATAGCGAATGAAATATCCGGTCTTGTGCATTGTGCTAAGTACAATAATGCTCCTATTGCACTTAGGTAGGGGACTTCTACCTGTAGCACTTCTTCGTCATCATCTTTTGGACAGAATGGATCCTTCTTTGGATCAAGACTACGGAAGACCATTGGGGTGCTTGAAGGCTTAATCTTGTCAGTGTTGAAATGCCTAAGCATCTTTTGGGTATAAGATGATTGATGAATCAGGATACCATCTCTACGGTGCTTAAGTTCTCAACCGAGACAAAACAGTGTTTTCCCAAGATCTTTCATCTCAAACTCGGATTTCAAGTGTTCAGCGGTTTCCCTTAACTCTTTAAGGGTGCCAATTATGTTCATGTCATCAACATAAACCGCTACTATTGCAAATCCGGAACTTGTCCGTTTTATGAACACACATGGGCATAGTTCATTGTTGACATATCCTTTTCCAATCAAGTAGTCACTTAGACGGTTATACCACATCCATCCGGATTGTTTCAATCTATATAGTGAGCGTTTCAATCTAATCGCAAAGGCGCTCCGTGGTTTAGTGCCACTTGATTTGGGTAACTGAATTCCATCTGGAATCTTCATGTATATTTCCGTATCTAGATCCCCATATAGATACGCTGTAACCACATCCATAAGCTGCATGTTCAGTTTTTCGGAAACTACCAAACTGACAAGGTAGCGGAACGTTATGACGTCCATTATGGGAGAATAGGTCTCCTCGTAGTCAATTCCAGGGCGTTGTGAGAAGCCTTGCGCCACAAGGCAAGCTTTGTACCTTACAATCTTTTTTTCTCATTACGCTTTCTAACGAATACCTATTTGTGACCAACTAGTTTGGTGTTGGGCGGTATTGGTACAACATTGCCAAATACCTTTCTTTTCGCTAGAGAATCAAGTTCTGCCTGGATCACATCTTTCCATTTTGGCCAGTCAGCTCTACGTTGGCATTCATCAACGGAGTGTGGTTTGATGTCATCAGTCTCAATAATCTCACGCGCCACTGAATACAGGAATGCATCATCAATGTTGATGGAGTTTCTTTCCCACGTCCCATGTACACTAGTGCAATTTACAGAGATCTCTACTTTCTCAGGGATAGGTTCTGACATTGAGGCATCCCCCAATGATGTCTCTTGGACATAACCATAATGCGGAACATTCTCATGGGACGGATTTTGAGTATCGATGATCAAAGGATTTGTTTGTGCCTTATTCGCTCTCTTTCTAGGGCGAGTATCCTACGAACCAATTGGTCTACCGTGCTTCCTTACGGGACCTACAGCCATAGACGCCACATCATTGCCATTCTGGGTAATGGCGCCATCTTCTGGTGTCACAAGAGTGGCGTTATGTCCATTATTTGGGACATCAATCCTTGCAGGAAAGTTTGCAGTAGGTATGTGTGATCTCGTCACTTTGGAAATATCAGAAAACTCATCAGGCAGAGTGTCTGCTATGTTCTGGAGCTCGATTATTCGTCGAACTTCAAGTTTGGACTGTGCGGTATGGGGATCAAGATGAGACATAGTGGGGACAGACCACGACAATTCCTGTCGTTCCTCTTAAACATATGTGTTCTTATCTCCCCCTCACGATAAGAAGACTGTCTCATCAAAGTGACAATCCGCAAATCTAGCAGTAAAGACATCGCCTATCAAGGGTTCAAGATAGCGGACGATGGTTGGAGATTCATATCCAACGTAAATGCTCATTCGTCGTTGTGGACCCATCTTAGTACGCTGTGGCGGTGTAATAGGCACATAAATGGCACACCAAAAAATGCGTAAGTGTGAGATATCTGGCTCGTACCCAGTCACTAGCTCTAACGCAGAGTAAGATTGGGTTGCAGTGGGTCGTAGACGAATTAGCGTCGCTGCATACAATATGGCATATCCCCAAGCAGAAACAAGGAGATTGGTGCGCATAACCAATGTCCGCGCTATCATCTGTAGTCGTTTGATAGCAGCTTCTGCGAGACCATTTTGGGTATGAACATGGGGAACTGGATGCTCTACATCAATCCCCAGTGACATGCAATAGTCATCGAACGTTTTCGATGTAAACTCCCCAGCATTATCAAGTCGAATCGACTTAATAGGATGATCAGGGTAATGAGCCCATATACAGATAATCTGGGCGAGGAGTTTAGCATAAGTACCATTTCGAATGGACAACAGCGCACATGTGACCAGCGTGTCGACGCATCAACCAATACCATTAAGTATTTAAAAGGTCAGCATGATGGATGAATTAGTCCACAGATATCCCCTTGGATTCTCTGTAAGAACGGAATGAGTATTTTAGGATCCTTTGCATAGGACAGTCTCGGTCCTAATTTCATGAAGGAACAGGCTTTGAAAAATGAGCTAGGGGCCTTAGAAGCAACCAATGAGGATTTTGGTTGGGCCGGAGCATCTGAAGCGCTATTAGAAGCAAAATGTGTGATTACATCTCCCATTATGGCGTTAGAGCCATGGAAATTGGTGTATGTGACATCATATCCACTAGGAGGGGTAACAATGGCGTCATGCTCATGGTTGGTGCCATTGATGGCGTCATCACATGAGACTTGGTAGCCCTATGGCTCCCCAAGACGGCTGTACCGCCAGATGCTGCAATTGTTGCGGTCTTGCTAATTTTCGATTCTTGCTTCTTCTCACTCTGAAGAATGGATGTCCGTGTGAAGTCTTTAGTATATGGAGCATCATATCATGACCAGGATGCCCTAGTTGGTCATGCCAAAGCCAATATGTGTCTGAATCCAAGAGATCTTCTCTTATGACATTATAGGATTCAATTGGTTGAATTGTAGTGACATAAAGTCCACTAGATTGACACATAAGCTTCTCTACGATGCGCTTTCGTCCGCAATCATTAGAGGTAATGCAAAGGAACTCCTTTCCATTCTCATTATGTGTTTCCGCATGGAATCCGTTGGCTCTTATATCTTTAAAGCTCAATAAGGTTCAATTTGTCTTAGGAGCGTAGAGAGCTTCAGTGACTTTAATCAAGGTGCCATTTGGCAATAGGAATTGGGTCATTCGATGTCCTTGAACTAAACCTGATGGCCCAGCCATCGTAGTCACAGAGGAATATGTAGGCAACATCTCTAAGAATAATTGCCTATGTCGTAGAATGGTGTGCGTAGTCGCACTATCCGCAAGACATAGTAGTTCATCCATTCCAAAAAGAAAAGCTCATAATTAAAAAGGAATCATAAAGAAAAGCACTCAACTTTTATTAATAAGCCAAACGGAATTACATCATCGTTTCTTTAACCAAAAAGAATCTAATCCAATAAACTAGCTAATGCAAAATAATGGTAGTCGTCTAACTCCTTTTGGTAATTTCAATGCAAATGTGACCAGGTGAGTAGAGAGATGTCGGTGGAGCAAAGCTCACTTAAGTACCACTTATCTCAAAACCTTCCTAGACATCACACTTACATTGAGTACGCCTCTTTGAAGAAAGACTAACACCATTGGCATCTACTATAATAATATGGCAATTGCCTACATCTCTTGTAAAATAAAAAAACTTAATCAAAATCGCCAGTTTCTGGGTCTTGATCCTTGTAGTCTTCCACCCTTAGATCGAGATCGCCATCTTGATCTTCTTTTTCCATGTAATTTGCCTCCCTTGCTTCTTGATACAACTTGTATGCGTTTGCAACATTTTGGAATGCTTTACACGCCCTTGCCCAATGTCCTGGTAGTCCACACCTAAGACAAGCATCATTATGGTCAGGTTCCCTTGATCGAGGCGCTCTAGGAGCACTTTGAGGACGGTTATTGCCTTTGGTGGCGTTACCACCATAACCGGAGGCTTGGCCTATCTCTCTCTCTCTTCACACGTTTCCCTCCACGGTTTCGTGTACGCCTATCTTGGCGGTTTCCTTCCTCTTTGGGGCGAGAATATGGACCAGAATGTCCAGAGATATCCCTATTCTTAGGGTTTCGCTCCTTGCGTCCTCCCTTGGAGGGCGACTATAATTAGACTCCAGAATTGACTTGGTTCCCACGGGTCTAGAGTTATAGTTCTTCACAAGTATATTGTCGTGCTTTTTAGCTACGTTCATGGCACCAATTAGCTCATGAAATCTTGTGATGCATCTAGCATTGACATCAATCCGATAGTTTTTGGCTATCATCAATGCAGAGACGGGGAAGGTGGAGAGTCTTCTCGATTAACATCGAATCAGTGATTTTCTGTCCACAGAATTCCATCATAGACTTGATATGAAGTGCTTCTAAATTATAGTCAAGTACAGACTTGAAATCACAGAAGCGGAGGCTATGCCATCTCACTTTTAAGTCTGGAAGCAGGGAATCACAGACGTTGCCAAAACGCTGTTCGAGTTCTACCCATAGTTTTCTTGGGTCTTCCTCATTAAGGTACTCATTCTGGAGTGTGTCATTCATGTGCCTTGTCATGAGAATGATGGCTTTAGTTTCATTCGCCTTTCTCTTAGCTCTATTTGCTTCAAAAGTAGTAGCTTGTTGAGGAGTAAGAATGCCCTGACTTGGCACTTGGATCGTACTCAGGATCCCATCAGCCTTAAGATGCTGGCGCACATTACGGACCCACTTGTGGTATCCTACGCCTGTTGTCTCTAGTAGAGCGAAGCTCAACTTGTTTAGGTTACTCATCCTAAAAAACAACAAGAAAATAGGGTTAGTTTCGGAACGAAAAAGGCTACCACGAAAAACTATAAAATTTCTGAGCGTAGTCGCTTCCAAGAAATTAGGGATTTTCTGAGCGTAGTCGCTTCCAAGAAAATCCAATTCCAAGAGGGGTTTTGGATTAGATCGAAACAATGATGTATGTGGTCGATCGTTTTTCTTCTCAACAAACTTTAAGTTTGGAGGACTCTACAAGCTCCAAGCTTGGAGTGAGCACGAACCCCCACAGTTCAGTTTTTTGGTCTCCCCTATGAAGAAGAAAGGGGCGTTGGAAGTCCCCGAGAAAAAAGAAGAGAAAAGTAATAAAAACTTCAAAAAACGGGAACTTTTAGAAAAATTTACATTGAAAAATTGCCTGAAATCTTGACTGTAAAAGTCTGCCGGAAAAGTGGCCTGAAAAAGGTTGACCGGTCATTGATCGGAGGGTTGACTAGTGTTGACCGAGGTGCTGACGTGGCGGCAGGTTGCTGACGTGGCTCGAGTTCTGTGCTGACGTCAGTGGGCTTTGGGGCTGGTTCTTTGCTTTTGGGCCGAGTCCTGGTTCTTCTGGGCTATGGGCTGCAACGTTGACTGAATCAGGTTGATGATGTAGGCGGCGGTTCACAGCTAGGGATTTTCAGGTCACCGGTTCAGGTATCTTAAGGCTGGTTCCGGTGATGATTTTTAGGTTCCGGTGATCTGGGATCAGGCTGCAACTTCTAGTGGAGTATGGCAGTAGGAGGCAGGGAGGAAGGCTTCGAACCGGGCAGAAAAGCTTTCAGTATTTCCGGGGGTTGTTCCGGCCGGTTCTAAAGGTGGCGCCGCCAATTCCGAACTCCTGGAGTTGAGAGCTTCAAGGTGGGCGGCGGTGGTTTCTGGGATTTGAAGGCTACGAATATTAGGTTTCAGGGTTAGGGCTTCGTGCTGATAACGTGTTGTAGAGAAACTGAAATTGAGAGAAATTTGCTGTGCATTCTTATTGATAATAGGGGCCTCTTTATATAGAGGATTGCAATGCATAGAATCTCAATCATACAAGGAAAATAATCGTACATTGAATAGGAATCTAGATCATTATAATTTAACCCTATTACCACTAGGTCAAGTAACCTAGAGTTTGGGCCAAACACAAATTAGGGTTTACTTGAACATGATTCTTATTGTAGTACAATTCACATTTGTGCGCTTATATTTCGTCATCAACATTTCAAACGTTCCCAAATAGTGGAATGAGCGAGAATCATCCAATATATATTTTCTTGCTGGAATTGGCATGGGAAGGACATTGATCCCAAACAACTAAGCACGAACACATGAAAGGCCGCAGACAATACCATTGGTAAACTTTACTAATAGACTACCTCTTTCAGACTGGTCAATTATCATCATCTCTCTCACGATCCATCAAAACCCAGGAGCCATTATCCATTTGAACCATAGACTTGTTCTTCTCTGTCCACCAATTAGCAACTACATTATGTTCGTCGTTTAGACCATCCAGCTTTTTGTTCACTAATGCAAGATCACGATAAACCTCCAATTTGAAACCATTTATCCCTTGTGTTCCTGCAACTCCATGAAGGTAAACTTCCAAATTGTGTAGGGACTGCGATGCATCCTTCAAGTAGGGAGATTTGAGAGTGTCGATTTCCAACTCTTTTCCAACGTGAATATAACTGCTTGATGGCGGTAGAATAGTTATAACATCGTGGACATTTGTGATGCGTAAGACATGAAGGTTTTCGAGACTACTGAATACTTTTCTGAATCCTTCGTCTCCGAGACGAGGGCTAGCGAACACAATGGATGTAACAAGGCAGGCTTTATCTGGATATGCAGTAGGCACATTGTATCTATTGTAAACAATGTCCGTTGCATTCAAGATTGCAAACGCAGCACCCATGCTGTAGCCAGTGACAGTTACGCTTATTTCCTCATCCTTGTATTGGTCCACTACTTCTCTAATTGTAGCTAAAACCTGGAAGAAGAGTATAAACTTGTTAGATTCTTTGAACAGCATATGATAGATTAGTTAGTTGTGATCGATTTCGTAACAATTACACAAGCAAAGAAAATACTTTCTATTGAACTGAAACAACAAAAAGATCATGATCGTTGTTGATCAGCACCAATAAATTTTCAATTTAGCTGATATTGTGTAGACTATATATATTTGAAGGGCAGGTAGCATAAATAATAAACAGTTCTAGCTCAGCCATGTTGCGGGGTGGACCAAAAGAATACTGCTGGATGAATTTTTTTTTTTTTTTTTTTTTGCATCAGACCGACTTTAAATTTATGTGGCAGCCATGCAGTACAGAAATCTTATCAGATTTTATTATTAATTATATTAAATGATGTGCCTATGCTATATGATCTATCACATGAAGTGAGATCTAGATGGGATAAGAAAAAAGAGTTGTTCACTTAACATTAATCTGCCAAATGAAAAGAGTGTTTAATTTGTGAAGGTGTAATCATATCTTCTTAAATGATTACTGCTACATGTACCTAGATATGTGATTAATTCATTTCATGCGTACCTGGTCTCTACAACTAGTTTTAGTGTATGGAGAAACAGGGTCCACATTAGTGTAATAGGAATGCCAACCATGGTGCACCTTAGCTCCACTCTCACTTCCCAGAATATCAGAAGCCGAGACCAAATCGAACAACAAATCAATTCCGGCCTCTTCGTCCAGCACAGTTCCTCTCCATGAAATCAAAATGTCCCTCCTCCCCAACACTTCCTTTCCCTCATCCGTTGCCACCGCAACATAAGCCAACCAGTTCGATCTGCCGGGAGATAACATTGTTGCTGCATACAAATACTTCTTCACCACGTACTTATAAGGGTTGTAGTTCTCCAAACCCACCTTGGTGAAGAATTGGCTCTTTGCATATCGCGGAAGTCCACAGTTGCTTGATTTTGTTTCCTTGATGAAGCCATCGCCTATGGCTCCGGCCCTTTCACCATAGTGAATGATGTAGCGGCGGAGATCAATATCGAGAGGATCCAATAAACCCGCCCACTCGTTCTCGCCGCTCAGAAGCCTCCACCTTGTTGCTATGCTACCCATTAGCTTATTGTTTGCTTAATTAGTTACCAACTTGAAACAAGATTAATACTCTTTGCCTTTAACATGCAATTTTAGAGGATTGAAATTGTTGAACAGTTGGTGCATGCTTCTGTCATGACTCCGTGCACCTTCAAAAATGAAGAGTATCAATCCTCTCAAATTGGAGTTGCAAGTCCAATTTGCAAGTTCACTATAATCTTGCATGATTGTGCAGTCAGTAGCAGAAAAAAAATTTGGGGTGAGAGAGGCTCGAACTCTCGACCTCAGGATAACTCACTCTTTTGGCTATGAGACCTACGCGCTAGCCAACTGCGCCACCACCCCAATGATGCTCGTTTAGCTTGGTAAACACATATGTTGGAGTTTATCATAAAAAAAAAAAATGTTGGAGTTGGGATTGAAGTTTGTGGAATTTGAATAGGAAAAGTTTGAACTTTGGAGAACCAAACTATTTCAACTATGACTACTCTTCTGTTTTCTGCTCCCACCCTTAACATCACTACTTGGAACCGTGAATCATGAGATGCAACGTGTTGCAAGCCGTGTACCAAAAGATCACCAATCGACTTTAGTAGTTTTTTTTTTTATTATTCAAATTTGCTCACCACCACTCAATATAAAACTGTCATGTCTTATAAAACATATAGAAAATTACATAAAATAGAAAATTACATAGTAGCATATGACCAAAAATGTTAATACAGAAAACTCACTTTCAAAAAGATTTATACAAAATAAGGACATGAGCACATGCCCAAAAGTCAAATGATGCAAGCATGACTCCCAATTTTAATAAAAAAATGACCAAAATACTCGAGTTTCATCACAATTTACGAGTATTGCCACTAACTCAATATCAACCGCTCAAAAACAGACCGAGCGACGGAGCCAAAACAGAAAACCCAAAACACCAACGACAGGGGCCAATGCAGTAACAGCTAGGATTCAAATCATCTGTGCTCAGCTCGAATCTGGGTTCAATGGAGGTCGATAAGGTAAGCCCTTACTCCAATTATGTGAAAAGATGAGGTGCTAATGAGACCAGAGTGTAGATGACTTATTGGGAATTCCCTGATAAGGGGCGGCGCGTGTGGAAGAACACGGAGGATGAGATCCTTATGGCCGCCGTTATGAGGTACGGCAAGAACCAGTGGGTTCGAATCTCCTCCCTTGTCGTTAGCAAATCCGCCAAGCAGTGGAAGGCTCGCTGCTACCAGTGGCTCGATCCCTCCATCAAAAACGTCCCTGCTTTTCTTCATCTTTTATCTTCTTCTTCCTATTGTTTGCTTGCAATGTGTGGCTTATTAGGGTTTGGGTGGGGCTTGTGGGAGCTTAGGGTTTGGTTACGAGTTGAAAGTTCGAATCCGATTGGTGTTTTCATTTTGATTTCAAGTAATTTCAGTAATTTTCTTAAGGAAAGCATTGTTATTGCCATTTTTAATTTTTAATTTTAATTACTGGAGAGGATGGAGTGAAAAAGATTGCAGTTTGGAGTTAAAACTGAGAATTTGATTAGAAAGGTTCCAATGTGAAGCTAATTGGGATGTGCGATGCTTGTGGAGACTTGGGGTTTGGTTAAGAGTTGAATGTTGGAATCTGGTTGGTGTTTTCATTTTGATTGTTTAGTAATTTCATTGTTTTGCGAAGGAATATTGGTGGTTTTGTTTAGTTTTGGTATATGGTTAGTGTTGAAGGTGAAAGGAACGATAAACACATTCAATCCATTGTTAATTAGGTTCTGGCTGGTGATTGAGGATTTGGTTAGAATCGAATGTTTGAATTTGATTGGTGTTTTTGTTTCAGTTGGTTTTGCTATGTGTGCACTAGTATTCTCAACTTTGAATAGTTAATGTATGGTTACTGGAGATAATGGAGGGAACAAGGAAATTTCAGTCTCTAGTTTCTGAGGCTCTAGGTGGTGCTTGTCCAGTATTAAGGGTAGAAATTGAAAATATCTAAATTGAGTGGGTACTTTTGTTTTAGTTATTTTGTTATCATGAAGTACTTGTCGGTGGCAATGGGTAAATAGTAGGGTGAAAATTGTTTATATTTTTCCTGTAATTATTGTGGATATCTACCTCCCCTTATCCGGGTCTGTTTCTCATTCTTGGAGTTCCCTTAATATGTTGGATTTTTACTTGATGAATTTCTAATGGTGATTCCATAACTCTGATTCTTGTAGACTGAGTGGACTAGAGAAGAGGATGAGAAACTTCTTCATCTTGCTATGCTCATGATTTCACAGTGGAGAACAATTACCCCAATCGTTGGTCGTCTCCCATCTCAATGCCTTGAAAGGTACGAGAAGCTCCTTGATGCAGCCTATTACGAGAAGCTGCTACTGCTACTGCTACTGCTCCTGCTACTACTACTCCTCCTCTTGATATTGCTCTTGCTCCTGCTACTATTTCTGCTACTACTCCTCCTCCTCCTGATACTGCTACTACTACTGCTCTTGCTCCTGCTACTACTTCTTCTCCTGATACTACTACTGCTCATGCTACTGTAAATGAAATTAGACGAGTGCAGTAACAGGATTAGGCGATGACGAGTGCAGTAGCAGAACTGGACAAGTGTGAGTGCGGCGAGTGCAGTAGCAGGATTAGGCGATCATGAGTGCAGTAGCAGAATTAGGCGATCACGAGTGCAGTAGCAAAACACGAGTACAAGTGCAGTAGCAGAACTGGACGAGTATGAGTACAGTAGTAGGATTAGACGAGTGCAGTAGTAGGATTAGGCAATGAGGCAAAACACGAGTACAAGTGCAATAGCAGAACTGGACGAGTATGAGTGCAGTGAGTGCAGTAGCAGGATTGGACGAGTGTACTAGCAGGATTAGGCGATCACGAGTGCAGTAGCAAATCACGAGTAAAAGTGCAGTAGTATAACTGGACGAGTATGAGTGCAGTGAGCGCAGTAGTAGGATTAGGCAATGAGGCAAAACATGAGTACAAGTGCAGTAGCAGAACTGGACGAGTATGAGTGCAGCGAGTGCAGTAGTAGGATTAGGCAATGAGATGAGAGTAGCAGGAGAGTGAAGTTTGTGAAGTAACATAAATGGATTATTCACAAGAAAAAAAAAAGTAATATAAACGGATTGTTCTTAGGGAAAAAAAAAGTAACATAAAGGGATTATTTTCAGAAAAAAAAAGTAACGTAAAAGAATTATTCTAAAGAAAAAAACAGTAACATAAAATGATTATTCTAAAAAAAAAAGGGTAACATAAAAGAATTAGAAGTCAAAAGCAATAGTTAAGGGTAAAAAAGTAAATTAAATCATGACATGTGGCAAGTGGAGAGGTGGAGAGTAGATTGTCCTTATTTGTAAGATTTAATCCTTATAAAGAGATTAGTGTTAAAGTAAAAGGATTAATTTCAGTTTACCTACCTGAACTTTCACTCATTATTCATGTTAGTCCTTGAACTTTTAATTTCATCAAGATTACCCCTGAACTCCCAATTTTCATCAGCCGTGTCCAATTTTCAATGCTCCGTCCAATTTGGACGTTAAGTGATGACGTGGCAGGAGATGGAATTGCTAAATTTCTATACTACCCCTTGTCAAACCTAAATGAGAAGAAAACGGGAAAGAAAAAAAAACTTCAATTTTCTTTGTTTCACCAACCATGTCCAAGCCGCACAGCCTCATCTGCATATACAATTGCACAACCTTCAATTTGGAGTCCACTCCCTCATGGTCCGCTGCCTCATTTAGACTCAATCCAAACAACCATAGTTTCATAACACAAATTCTCGATGGCCAGATTCTGGAATTCCACCCAATTCTTATTGTCACCACAAATTCTCCATTTAAACAACAGTAGAGATAATTGCTCGAAAATTGGCAACAGAACTTCAAAATCACCACATTTCACCAAAGCATAGTGCTCGAACACAAAAAAAAAAAAATACTTTCTGCAAATCTAGTATCTAAGAGCCAAAAGCATGTTCTGCGATCCATAAGTCATCGGAAATTAACCAAGCAAAGTCGGATAATCACCATGAACAGTGAAACCCGAAAGAACAGAATATCCCAAAATTGCAATTCCTTGAATCTTAAACAAAACTGTAAATTGATTATACCATCTTGTAGAGCTTGACAAGGGGATGAAGTTTGATACCGGGTTTGAAGCCTAGCGTCACCGGAAAACATAGCAAATAGCCGGGAAACTCAGAAAAGTTATCTTCTTCGATTCTCCCTCAAAACTTGTTATCTGGAAAACGAACGCCACAGATAAATCGTCAAGGATGAGAGGAAGCTTCCGACACCAGTAAGCCGCCACGATTTGACCGGAATCGAAAAACCCATCGCCCAACCCAAAAATATTTTGGGCTTCGATTCTCTCTCACCGGAACATGTATGAAGAAAAAGAGAACACAGGGAGGACGGCGACATCAAGACAAAGCTAATGCCACCAGTCCGCCGTCGATTCGTGGCCGGAGGATGGAGAAATGGCTTGGTCTCCATCACGGGTATCTGGGTTAGTGGAGACTCAGTCTGGGCTTCGATCTGATGTGGGCCGCCTCGCCATTTTGGGTTTGGAGTTGGAGTTTTTCGGTGAGGGAGTGGAGAGAGGTGAAATGGAGAGGTTAGATCAGGTGTCAGAGTGGGATTGAAGTTTGAAGGAAGAAGAAGATATATTTTTTTATTCTGATTTGTTTTTTGTCTTGAAATGACCATTTTAGCCCTTACAGTGGGGCTCAAACATCAGATTTAACATTCAAATTGGACGGAGCTTTGAAAATTGGACACAACTGATGAAAATTGGGAGTTCAGGGATAATCGTGATGAAATTAGAAGTTCAGGGACTAACATGAAGATTGAGTGAAAGTTCAGGTAGGTAAACTGAAATTAATCCAAAGTAAAATGACAATTGAAATTTGTTTTCTCATTTCATTTCATAGTCCCTCTATATAGGGATAGAATTACAACGGAAATATCGATTACATTAATGATATTAAATGATGATTGATCCGTAATTACGCTGATTGATGGTAATCACTAATTCCTTGATTCCCTCTCCTTCAGTGGCTTTGACAAAGGCACACAATATGTTTTTCCTTTAACACTCCCCCTTATGCCAAGTCAAAGACGAAATGGTGCATGAGTTGTTGGCTCACTAAAAACCTTGCCAAGTAACAATAAAAACCATGTGGGACAAAAAATACACCTTGGTCGAAGGAAAAGAGCACAACGCACCTTTTACATTGAGGATGACGTCTACACCTCCCATTGATCTTTACATTAATCAAGGGAGCTTGGAAAGTCTTTGCATTCCTATGCTTTTCACATGTTTCTCAAATGTGGCCTTAGGCAATGATTTGGTGAACAAATCTACCACATTCTCCTCAGACTTTACTTGATTCACTTGAATCTTGAGGATGGTCTGTTGTTGCTGATTGTAGGAAAACTTTGGCGATATGTGTTTTGTATTATCACCCTTGATATATCCTAGCTTCATCTGTTTGATGCAAGCTGCATTATCTTCATAAATGCAAGAAGACTCTTCAGTGGTAGAATTCAAACCACTAGTCCCTCGAATATGTGAGATGATAGCTTTTAATCAAACACACTCACGAACCGCCTCATGTGGATACATAACCAATTTAGGAACGACCTTTATGTGGGTCAGAGAGGTACCCAGCATCAGCAAAACCAACCAAAACATCATTTGACAATTCGGTGTAGTGAGTGGCGCCTTCGCCATCAACATTTCCTTTAGGGATTGCAGTTCCATCTGCGGTCCCTCTTATCTCTCCGTAGGGAAAGAACAGTCCAAAGTCAATGGTTCCTTTTAGGTATCGAAAAATGTTCTTGATACCATTCTAGTGACGCTGCGTTGGCGCTGAGCTAAATCTATCTAACAAGTTCACTGAGAATGCAATGTCTGGTCGAGTACATTGGGATAAGTACAATAACGCGCCTATTGCACTTAGATAGGGAATTTCAGCTCCCAACACCTCTTTGTCATCTTCCTTTGGACGAAATGGATCTTTCCTTACATCCAAACTTCGACCGATCATGGGAGTGCCAGCATGATGCGCTTTGTCCATGTTAAATCGCCTGAGCATCTTTTGGACACACGCAGACTGGTGGATTAGTATTCCACAAACTCGGTGTTCTAGTTCAAGGCCTAGAGAGAATCAAGTTTTCCCAAGATCCTTCATCTCAAATTCAGATTTCAAGTAGCTTGCAGTTTCTCTTATTTCATCAAGAGTACATATTATGTTCATATCATCGACATATACTGCTACAATTAGGAATCCGGAACTCATTTTTTCTTTATGAATACGCAAGGGCATAATTCATCGTTCTTATATCCCTTCCCAATCAAGTAGTCACTTAGATGGGTATACCACATCCGCCCAGATTGTTTCAATCCTTAAAGTGAGCGTTTCAACCTAATTGCAAACTCACTCCGTGGTTTAGAGTCACTTGACTTGGGTAATGTAAGGTCATCAAACACTTTCATATATATCTCTAAATCTAGATCCTCATAGAGATATGCAGTAACCACATCCATGAGTTGCATTTCCAGTCCTTTGGAAATTACCAAGCTAACTAAGTAGCGGAACGTTATAACATCCATTACGAGTATGTCTCCTCGTAGTCAATTCCATAGCGTTGTGAGAAACCTTGTGCCACAAGGCGAGCCTTGTACCTCAGGACTTCATTCTTCTCATTACGCTTTTTGATAAAGGCCCATTTATGTCCTACTAGCTTTACACTTGGTGGGGTTAGCACTACCGGACAAAATATCTGTCTCTTTGTCAGAGAATCTAATTCTGCCTGGATTGTTTCATTCCATTTAGGCCAATCTACTCTTTGTTCACATTTTGTAACAGAGCGTGGTTCGATATCATCGTGCTCTATGATTCCTTGAGCAACATTATATATATCATCAATGTGTATGGAAGATCTTTCTATCAACTCATACGCACTCTCATAATCCTCTGAGATTTCTTTGTTATTTGGAATCATTTTTAACATTGGAGCGTCCTCTAGTATTGATTCATGGACATAACTATAATCAGAGACAATCTCATGAGAGGGATTCTATACATTGATGATTGGTTTGTGCCTTACTCACCCTCTTCTTCCTTGGGTGAGTGTCAATCGAACCAAGTGGCCTCCCCCTCTTCCTTGGGGAGCCACAGCCTCAACCACACCTCCACTAAGTGCGGTTGCAGTGCCTCTATCTGCGGCACCGTGCCCCTTGTTGGGACTTCTAACCTTGCAGACACATTTGCAGCTGGTATATGTGATCTCATCACTTTTGTGATATCAGTAAACATATCAGGCATTGAATCTGCTATGTTCTGAAGATCGATTATTCTTTTCACTTCACTTTCACTTTGTGAAGTGCAGGGATCAAAATGAGACAGAGTGGGGACAAACCACGACAATTCTTGTCATTCCCTTGGAAAATCCTTTTTCCTATCTCCCCCTAACGACGGGAAGGCTGTCTCATCAAAGTGATAATCCGCAAATCTAGTGGTAAAGAGATCGCTTGTCAAAGGTTCCAAATAGCAGATAATTGTTAGGAATTCGTATCCAACATAAATACTTAATCGTCTCTAGGGACCGATTTTGGTGCACTGTGGGGGCACAATAAGCACATATATTGTGCAACCAAATATGCATAAGTGTGAAAATGTCAGGCTCATATCCAGTTACAAACTGGTACGCAGAAAATGGTTGGCTAGCAGTGGGTCTGAAACGAATAAGTAAAGTTGCGTGCAATATTGCATAACCCCATGTAGAAATAGGCAGGTTGGTGCGCATAACCAATACCTTAGCCACCATCTATAGCATTTCAATGGTGGCTTCTGCGAGACCATTTTGTGTATGCACATGAGGTACAGGATGCTCCACATCGATCCAATAGACTTGCAATAATCATCAAATGCCTTTGACGTAAACTCTCCAGCGTTATCAAGTCTTTTAGACTCGATAGGGTGATCGGGGTGGTGAGCCCTTAAACGTATAATCTGTGCTAGGAGTTTTGCAAATGCAGCATTTTTTGTGGACAATAAAATGACATGTGACCAGCGTGTTGAGGCATCCACCAGAACCGTAAAGTACTTGATTGGTCCGCATTCTAGATGGATAGGTCCACAGATATCTCCTTGTATCCTTTGTAAGAATGGAATGTTTTGTTTTGTATATTTAGCATAGGAAGGTCTCGATCTTGTTTTTGCTAAAGAGCAGGCTTTGCAAAACGAGTGATGTGCCTTTGAAATAGTCAATGAGGCATAATGGGAGGGAGGTAGTGCCCTCCCATTATGCCTCATGTCACGACCAGGGTGCCCTAGGCGGTCATGCCAAAGCCTGTATAAGTCAGTGTCCCACATCTCATTGTTGGTGACAACATATGATTCAATTATCTGAATCGTAGTGAGGTACAGTCCACTAGATTGACTCATAAGTTTCTCTAAAATGCATTTCCTTCCACATTCATTAGAGGAAATATAAAGGTATTCAGTTCCATTCTCACTGTATGTTTCTACATGATAACCGTTGGCACGAATATCTTTGAAACTTAACAAGGTTCGATTAGCTCTTGGTGCATATAGAACGTCTATCAACTAAGCACTCAAGTTCTCCTCGATTCATTCCTACAAATAAATGGGAGGTATTATTAATTTTGAAAATATAAGTCATATTCTTTAGAGTATTTCTATTTGCGTAGAATGATATTCTTTTCATTCTAATAATTTTTCTCTAGATGTATTGCTTTACATCTTTATAGTGCTATGTCGAACCATGTAAATATGTGTAGTAAATAAATTTGAATAAATTCACTGCTTCAGAATAAAATTCAAAATTTATTAATAAGCCAACGATAATCAAATCAAGGTCTTATTCAGAAATCTAATTCATCAAACTATTATTGAAATAAACTTTAAGACTACGTAATAGTCTAATTAAAAATGAGGCATTATGCCTTCACAACTGTTTTTGGAAAATAAAATAAATAAAGCAGATCAGTCAAAATCTGAAGCATCCATTGACTGAGCAAGTTCCATGTTGCCATTGAAGTTTGCAATTGTGAGGTTGATGTCTAGGTCATGGCCTCCTTCTTCCATATAGTATGACTCTTGTTCTTTAGACTCCTTATACCTCTTGTAAGTGGCTGCAACTAGGTTGCTTGCTTGGCAGTTCTTGTACCAATGCTCCATGACTCCACACCTATAGCATGGTTCATTACCAACTCTACCATGTTTGACTGAAGGGTTCTTAGGTGCCATTTACACCTTGTTTCCATGACCACTAGGGCCAGCACCACCATCTCTGCGCCATACATTGGGAGGGCCTTCACGACCCATACCACGACCCCCACGTCCCTTGCCACGTGGTGCATTGTTGCCACGTGGGTAGGGATCAGCACGTCCAACTCCCTTTACATTGGGGTTCTTTCCACCTTTGACTTTGCCATAATTAGCTTCAGGAATTTTCTTTGTCCCAACGGACCTGACATTGTTGCTCAAAAGAACCTCATTATGCCTCTCAGCCACTTGCAGTAGGTTGATCAGCTTATTGAAAGTTGTGATTCTTTTGTTATCATCCTCCAGCCTATACTGGTTCGCTAGTATAATTGCTGAAGTAGGGAAAGTGGAAAGAGTCTTCTGGATCATATCATCTTCTGTGAGTTCCTTTCCACAGAAATTTAGACGTGCCTTTAGGCGCAACATGTCCTTGTTGAAGTCATTGACCTTTTTGTAGTCAAGCAAGCGTATTTCATTCCACTGAACGGTCAGTTCTAGGAGCAAGGTGTCATGAATGTTCCCAAAACGTCCCTTAATGGCATCCCACAGTTCTTTGGGTGTCTTCAACTGAAGGTATTCCCAGTGTAAGCTAGGATCAATATGTTGCCTCACAAACATTAAGGCATTTGCTTTCACCTTATTAGACGGTCCATCGTCTTTGGGGTCAGTAGGAGTTTGGGTGGTGGCAGTGTAGTCTTTTGCCACAAAGGCAGTTTCTACATCAGAAACCCAACGGTGGTACTAGAGTCCTTCTAAGTCCAAATTGTCAAATTCAAGTCGAGTTGGATCAGCCATCTATATAAACAAGAGAGAAGAAATAAATTACGCAGTCATAAAAACATCCACGTTAATTATTTTCCAAAAATATGAATTAGATTTCAAGACCAAGATTCGTAATGGTCACATTTTTTTTCGATGCTACGTGAAAATGCATTATCACTGTAAGTATGTATGTATAATGCTCATGAATTTTTATTATCATGGCAAACCGGATTATATATGTTGCATTCTAAAAATAAGCATAACACATTTAAGCATAGCATATATAAGAAATAAACTACATGGCATGCTCAAATTTCATAAATATACAACAAATTATATACTACACATAATAATAACAAGAATATATCATGCATAAAATAAAAGGTAAACAATAGTATAATACAAAGCATGCGTAGACATAATTTATAAAAGCGTAAATAAAATAAAAACATGCTCAAAATTTCATAATAAAAACATAAGCAAGAAAATATATAGCATGCTTAAACATAATTATAAATCATGCTTAAATATAATCACATAAAACATAAATAATAAGGCATGCTTAAAATGATCAAAATTATCTAACTAAACATGTTTAATAACAAAATAGAAGCATAAACAATAAAGTATAAAGCATGCTTAGAAATAGAAAACATAAATAAAATTCACATGCTTGATTAAAATCGTAAAGACAAAATAAAGAAAAGCATACTTGATTTGGAGAAAATAAAACGATCATAGCGCAGGCATGTGTTGATGCAGGCGTGCGTAGCGATGTTTTTTGAGCTTGAGAAAAATTGGGCTTCTTCTTTTCTCTTTTTAGCAGTGGACCAGGAGGCCTTGTTTTGTTTTTTTTTTTTCTTTTTTTGTTTTTTTTCTCTGGCCTGCGGGCCTTTTCTTTTTTGTCTGTTCTGGGCCGCAGAGGCCTGATTTTTTTTTCTTTGTCTGGGCCGCACTGCCTGTTTTTTTTTTTTGTTGGGCCGGGTTACACCTTTTTTCTCTTTTTCTCTCTTTTTTTCTTCTTCTTCGCGTCTTCTTCCTCTGGATTTCTGTTGCGTTCTTTTTTCTGGTTTACAGATGGGCAGCGGCGAGGCAAGGTGGGCAGGGGCCGTGCGAGGCTAGGCAGCGGCTAGGCGAGCGCTGGGATCTGCGACCGGTGAAGGCTTGGGTCGTGCGGGCTGCTGGGCGTGAGGATGGCTGTGTGTTGCAGACGGCAACGCTAAAGGCCAGGTGAGGCCGCGATGATGCAGCGCTGGGAGGTGGCCTGGCTTGCAGGCTGATGCGCGGAAGGGATAGGCTGCTGTGTGTGCTGCTGAAGGCTGGAGGCTGTGCTGCAACCAGCGGGGCTGGGCTGCTGCAGATCGGGTTGCTGCCACGCGGGGGCTGGGCTTTGGTGTGGCCTGTGGGCTGGAGGCCGGTGGCACTGGGCTAGAGGTAGAGAAGCCGGGAATTGAAGCCAGGGTGTTGCTATGTGTGGACAATGGTGAGGCCGGTCTGGCCGGCTGAACGGGGAGTTTTTGTTTTTGTTTTTTGTATTGTATGGTGACTGCAGAAAAGAAAAGTTTTTTTTCTTAAGCGAGATTTTTTTTTTATCTCTTGGCTATTTGCTCTGAGCTTGCTGATAACGTGTAAAAGTAAAATGACAATTAGAGTTGGTTTTCTCATTTCATTTCATAGTCCCTTTATATAGGGATAGAATTACAACGGAAATATCGATTACATTAATGATATTAAATGCTGATTGATCCGTAATTGCGCTGATTGATAGTAATCACTGATTCCTTGATTCCCTCTCCGTCAGTGGCTTTAGCGAAGACACACTATATGTTTTTCCTTTAACAATTAGAAGTCAAAAGAAATAGTTAAGGGTAAAAAAGTATATTAACTCATGACATGTAGCAAGTGGAGAGCACATTGTCCTTATTTCTAAGATTTAGTCCTTTTATGTTTAATTCAATCTTTAATGGATGTATTTATTAAGTTATATATCTTTTATCAATAACTTATATGTGTTGAAGGAAAACCTAATTTGTGTTTAGCCCAAACTCTAGGTTACTTGACCTAGTGGTAATAGGATTTAATTAGAAGGATCTAGAATCCTAATCAATGTAGAATTACTTTCCTTGTATGATTGAGATTCTATGCATTGTAATCCTCTATATAAAGAGGCCCCTATTATCAATGAGAATACACAGCAAATTCCTCTCAAATTCAGTTTCTCTACAACACGTTATCAGCACGAGCCCTAACCCTGAAATCCTAAATTCGTAGCCTTCAAATCCCAGAAACCACCGCCGCCCACCTTGAAGATCTCAACTCCAGGAGTCCAGAACCGGCAGCCCCTCCCCAAGAACCGGCCGGAAAATATCCGAACCGGCCACCGGAAATATCTTTATCCTCCCTGCCCGGTTCGATACTTTCCTCCCAGCCAACTGCTACGAAACTTCACCAGAAGCTGTAGCCGGACCCCAGATCACCGGAGACGAAAATTCATCACCGGAACCGGCCTAAATTCGACTGAACCGGCCATCTGAGCCCACAAGACCTGAACCGGCAGAAAGAAAAAAAAAAAAGAAAAAAAAGGAGAAGAACACTTGCAGCCCAGGCCCGTCTGCAGCCCAAGACCGCCTGCAGCCCAGCGAAGCCCACGTGCAAAGCCAAGCCGCATAGCCGCAAGCCGCCAAGCCGCAAGCCGCCAAGAAACCTGCCACGTCAGCAAGCCACGCTGGCATCCAGTCAGCAGCCACTTCAGCAAGCCACGCTGGCATCCAGTCAGCAGCCACTTCAGCGCTGCTGTGCCACGTCAGCGTCGGACTGCCACGTCAGCACTCGGTCAATTTCCGGTCAACCCTCCGGTCAACGACCGGTCAACACTTTTCCGGCGACTTTTCTGGCCGACTTCCGGCCAATTTCCGGCGACTTTTCCGGCCAACTTCCGGCGATTTTTTCCGGCCACTTTTCTGCAGTTTTCCCGCCACTTTTTCCGGTCAGCTACAGTACTTTCCGGCAGCTACAGTACTTCCTGCGACGACTTTTCCGACCATCTTTTAAGGTAAACTTTTCTAAAAGTTCCCGTTTTTGAAGTTCTTTTTCAATTTCTTCTTCTTTTCTCGGGGACTTCCAAAATCCCTTCTTCTACCCCCCTTTCTCTACATAGGGGAGACCAAAAGCCGAACTGTGGGGGTTCGTGCTCACTCCAAGCTTAGAGCTTGTAGAGTCCTCCAAACTTAGAGTTTGTTGAGAAGAAAACGATCGACCATATACATCGTCGTTTCGATCTAATCCAAAACCCCTCTTGGAATTCGATTTTCTTGGAAGCGCCTACGCTAAGAAAATCCCTAATTTCTTGGAAGCGACTACGCTCAGAAATTTAATAGTTTTTCGTGGTAGCCTTTTCGCTCCGAAACTAACCCTAATCTTGTGTTGTTTTTCAGGATGAGTTACCTGAACAAGTTGAGCTTTGTTCCACTCGAGACAACTGGCGCAGGATACCATAGGTGGGTCCGAGATGTGGGCCAACATCTTAAGGCTGATGGAATTCTGGAAACCATCCAAGAGCCTGGTCAGAACGTGCTCTCAATCGAGCAAGCTACTGCTTTTGAAGCAAAACAAGCTAAGGCCATAATTCTCATGACAAGGCACATGAATGACGCGCTCCAAAATGAATACCTCAATGAGGAAGACCCAAGAAAGCTATGGGTAGAACTAGAGCAGCGATTTGGCAACATTCGTGACTCCCTGCTTCCTGATTTAGAAGTGCGATGGCATAGCCTCCGCTTTTGTGATTTCAAGTCTGTGCTTGATTATAACTCGGAAGCTCTTCGTATCAAGTCTCTGATGGAGTATTGTGGCCAAGCCATAACTGATACGATGTTGATCGAGAAGACTCTCTCTACCTTCCCCGTCTCTGCATTGATGATTTCAAAGAATTATCGGATTGATGTAAATGCAGGACGTATCACAAGGTTTCATGAGCTCATTGGCGCCATGAACGTAGCTGAAAAGCACGATAATATCCTTGTGAAGAACTATAATGCTAGACCCGTGGGAACTAAGCCTATTTCGGAGTCTAACTATAGTCGCGCCCCCAATGGAGGACGCAAAGAGCGAAACCCTAAGGATAGGGACTATTCTGGACGTTCTGGTCCATATATTCGCCCTAAAGAGGAAGGAAATCGCCAAGGGAGGCGTGCACGGAACCGTGGAGGTCAACGTGTGAAGAGAGAGAGAGGCGGAGCCTCCGACCATGGTGATAACGCCACCAAGAGGATAGGTCGTTCAAATCGCGCCCCAATGGCGCCTCGATCAAGGGAGCCTGACCATGATGATGTTTGTTTTCGATGTGGATCAACTGAACATTGGGCTAAAACATGTACCGCACCCCAGAATGTTGCAAACGCATACAAGACGTATCGTGAAGCAAGGGAAGCAAATTACATGGCACAAGAAGATCAAGATGGTGATCTAGATCTAAGGGTGGAAGACTACAAGGATCAAGACCCAGAAATTGGCGATTTTGATTGAGTCTTTTTATTTTCAAGAGATGTAGGCGATTGCCATATTCCTTTTATTGGATTAGATTTTCTTTGATCATATAAACAATGATGTATTTCGTTGGCTTATGAATAAAATTTCGAGTTCTTTTCATTATGACTCAATTTTGATTCTGAGCATATGACTTTGTGACTACGATGGCTAGACCATCAGTATTAATTTAAGGACATGGAATAGCCCAAGTTCCACTTGCCAAATGGCACCTTGATTACAGTTGTCACAGAAGCTCTCTACGCTCTTAGGGCAAATAGTACCCTATGAATAGCCAACGAATTCCATGCGAAAATGCATGAAGAGAACGGAAATGAGTTCCTTTGCATTACCTCTAATGATTGCGAACAAAGACGCATCTTAGAGACGTTTATGTGTCTTTCTAGTGGACTTTATGTCACTATTCGAGCTCTAAAATCCAATAAAGTTATGAGAGAAGATCTCTTGGATTTAGACACATATTGGCTTTGTCACGACAGGATAGATCATCCTAGTCATGATATGATGATCCGTCTACAAAAGACTTCACATGGACATCATTTCTTTTGAGCAAAATGAAGCAAGATGCATCCATAAAAGGCGCCAACCATGGGCATAACGCCATGGTTGTTCCTCCTTGTGGCCATGACTCCATACATGCAAATTTCCATGGCTCCCACGTCATGATGGGAGATGTAGTCACATATTTTGCTTCTAATAGCGCTACAGACGCTTAGGCCTAACCAAACTCCTCATTGGTTGCTTCTAAGGCCTCTCGCTCGTTTTACAAAGCCCATTCCTTATGGAAATTAGGACTGAGACCGTCCTATGCAAAGGATATGACAATACTCATTATGTTCTTACATAGAATCCGTAGGGATTTTGTGGATTGATTCAACCAACTTGCGGACGCTTAAATATTTCATGATGTTGGTTGACACGCAAACATGCCGGTCACGTGTTGTGCCATTGTCCACCTATAAATGCTACTTATGCTACACTCCTAGCACATATCATGTGACAACGGGCTCACTCCCCGAATCATCCTATTCAGTCAATTGGATTTGACTATGCTAGAGAGTTTACATCGAAAGACTTTCGATGGATATTGCAATGGGTTTGATGTTGGACATCACATTCCCATGTACACACCCAATTGGTCTCGTGGAAATGACTACGATGGTAATCCGAACATTGGTAATGCGCACCAATCTTCTTCCATCCGCTTGGGGTGATGCGATATCGCATGCAGCCATGCTAATTCGTCTACGACCTACCGCCACTCAATGTACCTATGCGTTACAGCTAGTGACTGGGTACACGTATTTTGTACTTATGCACATTTGAGTGAGCCATTTATGTGCCAATTGCGCCGCCACAGCGCTCCATGATGGGTCCTTACAGACGAATGGGAAACTACGTTGGATTTGCGCTTCCAACAATCGTCCGCCACTTAAATGCCCTTGCTAGGCGATCTCCTTACCGCTAGATTTGCGGATGTCACTTTGATGAGACAGTCTTCCCGTCGTTAGGGGGAGATAAGAACACGAATGTTCAACAGGAACGACAGGAATTGTCGTAGTCTGTCCCCACTATGTCTCATCTTGATCCCTATTAAAGTGACGAGATCACACAATTATGCTGCAAACATGCCTGCAAGGAAGGACGTCCCTACGAGAGGACGTAGCGCCACCCTACACGGAGGTAGGCATGGCGCCAATGCCAAAGAGAGTGGCACTCTGGCGTTACAGGCCATGGCCCCAGCTAGGATGCGTGGGAGGCCCGTGGGTTCGAAGGATACTTTGGCACATTCCAATCCTTTAATCATCATGACTCAAAATCCGTCTCATGAGTATCTTCCGGGTTATGGTTATCGTTGGGGGACGCCTCAACGTCAAACCCTATTCCTGAGAATATAGAGCTCTATGAAACTTACACTAGTGTACATGAGACGTGGGATAGAAACTCCATCATAATTGATGATGTAGTTACGCATTTTGTTGCGCATGAGTTTGTTGAGTCCGATGATATCGAACCACGCTCCGTTGATGAATGAATGCCAACGTAGAGAGTTTTTTGGCCTAAATGGAAAGATGCGATCCAGGTTAAGATGGATTCTCTAACGAAGAGGAAGGTTTTCGAGCTAGAGATGCCAACACCTCCTAACATAAAACCTGTTGACTAATGGGTCTTCGTTAGAAAAGCGTGATGAGAAAAAGATATGGTAATCTCGCCTTATGGCGCAAGGCTTCTCACAAAACGCCCTGGAATCGACTACGATGAGACATATTCTCTCGTAATGGATGTCATTGCACTCCACTACCCTGTCAGTTTGGTAGTTTCCGAATAACTGAACATGCAGCTTACAGATGTGGTCACTACATATCTCTATAGGGATCTAGATACGGAATATACATGAAGATTCATTGTGAACTTCATTTACCCAAGTCAAGTGGCTCTAGACCATGGAGCGCGTTTACAATAAGTTTGAAACGCTCACTAAAGTGACTACTTGATTGGGAAGGGATATGCCCACGCGTTTCTATGACAAGTTTCGGATTCGATCATCGCGGTTCATGTTGGACATGATCTTCATTAGAAGCCCTTAAAGAGTTAAGGGAAACCGCTGAACACTTGAAATCCGAGTTTGAGATGAAGGATTTTGGGAGAACACGATTATGTCTCGGTTTGGAACTTGAGCATCGTGTCGATAGATGCTTAGGCATTTTGACAATGTCAAGCCTTCAAGCACCCCCATGATCGTCCGTAGTCTTGATCCTGAAAAGGATCCTCTTCGTCGAAAGGATGATGACGAAGATGTGCTACAGGCAAAAGTGCCTTACTTAGTACAATAGGCGCATTATTGTACTTATCTCAATGCACAAGACCGGACATCTCATATGTAGTGAACTTGTTAGGTAGATATAGCTCTGCGCCAACGCGACGCCATTGGATTGGTGTAACAGATATCTTTTGATACTTGAGATGTATGAATGATATGGGCTTGTTCTATCCCTATACGAAGAGATGATGGATTCGGACCCATCACACACCAGAAACGCCACCAACGCTGGTCTGCGTTCTCTATCCCCATTCCAAAACGACATGTGTTTTTGGAAGGTTTTGCTGATGTTGGGTATCTATCTGACCCACACAATGGTCATTCCCAAACTGGTTAAGTGTTCACCATGGGAAAAGAGCGTGATATCTTGGAGGTCTACATATTAGACCCTAGTCGCTATATCTTCGAACAATGCAGAGATCATTGCTCGTCACGAAGTGGTTCGTGAATGTATATGGATTGGATCCATAATTACGCATGTTCGAGCAGTTGTGGTTTGAAGTCTACCACAGATGAGCCTACGAGCATTTAGGATAATGCTACTTGTTTTGAACAAATGAGGCAAGGCTACATCAAAAGCGACAACACCAAGCATAATCAGCAACAACAGACACTCCTCGAGATCAAAGTGAACTAGGTTCGACTGAGGACAGTGAGGCAGACTTGTTTACTAAGTCATTGCCCAATACCACGTTCGAGAAACATGTGGCAAGAATTGACTTGCGGAAATTATCTGAACTCCCATGATCATCATCAGGGGGAGGGCAGACATCAGGGGGAGATGTCTACATGTTCGTCTCGAATCGTGAAGGGTGTGTTGTGCTCTTTTTCCCCTTCGACCGAGGTTATTTTTGTCCCACTGGGTTTTTGTTACTCGGCAAGGTTTTTAATGAGGCAACAAGAGAAGCACCGCGTTTGGGCAACACAAGGGGGAGTGTTGAAGGAAAACCTAATTTGTGTTTAGCCCAAACTCTAGGTTACTTGACCTAGTGGTAATAGGATTTAATTAGAAGGATCTAGAATCCTAATCAATGTAGAATTACTTTCCTTGTATGATTGAGATTCTATGCATTGTAATCCTCTATATAAAGAGGCCCCTATTATCAATGAGAATACACAGCAAATTCCTCTCAAATTCAGTTTCTCTACAACAATATGTAATTTGTTATAAACTATAATTATAGTTAATCGTGATGTTTTATTAAAAAAATAAATTATAAGTATTAAAATAATTTTACATGACGTGACAAATTTTAATTGGGTGGTGATATCACTACAAAATAAAAATGGTGAGCAAATTTGAATCCTTTATTTTTCCTTTGAAGTTAGAATATTATTTTCTTTCTATAAAATTATTGAATTTTTTGTAATTCTTTGACCATAAGCAAAAGTATATTTAAAACTAGTAGTTAAGTACTAATATTGACTGATATTTATTAAAATTCAACCGACAATCTAAATTTTCATGAATTGAAAGTAACAAAGTTTCCATCAAAATTAAAATTTTAAGGGACAATGACATATAAGGCCATTTTTACTAACTTGAGGATAAGGCCGCATAACATTTATCTCTCATCAAGCCACCAAAAAAAAAAAATATATATAATATATAATATCAATATTTACAAAAATACCATCGCATTTTTTTATCTTCTACATTTATGAAAATGCCACTATGTCAAAATAGCTATTGTCCTTAATTAAAAAAGTACTATCAACGAACAAAAAACATACCGTTGACGAACAAAAAAAAAAGGAAAATGTCTATTTACCCAAATTTCAACTACTTTAATTCTATTTACCCCAACATCTTATAAGATGACTCACTTACCCAACAAATTAATATTTTTTTCCCTAATACCCAATTAATTTTTTTTGGGGACAATTTTGCCCTCAATCCCTTTGTCACATCGAGAGAGTGAAATAGGGAAAAGTCATCGGACTCTGGAATCCGGTTACCAAAGGTATCTAAAGAGGTTTTCGCAGATCTCATAAGTCATTGAAGACTTTTATTGTCCCCAATAGGCTTTTCTTACCCCCAATAAACTTTTATTCCCCCCTCAAATAAAATTTTATTTTATGGGGGGACAATAAAAATTTATTGATGAAAAAAAGACTAATCTCTTTAAAATTAGATAAATAAAACTTTAATTGAGAAATGAAATGAGGAGATTACAACATAAGAGAAAACAATGAATAAATGAAGACCTGGTTTTGAGTCTTTGACTTCTATTTCATAAGAGAATAAATTTAGCTTTTGTATATAATATAGGTGAATTCCACAAATGGTCACTCAACTATGACTCAATCGACACTTTGGTCACTCAAGTTTCAAATATATCACTTTGGTCACTCAACTATTACACTGTCAATCACTTTAGTCACACAATGAGTATTTTTCTCACTTTAATCATTTCTCCCAATCATTCTAATACATATTTATCAATTTTTCACAATTGGTTGAATGAAAATATCATTAATATTGTGGCAAACAAAATTTTTTTAATGAAAAAAATTAATAAAGTAACTAAAGTGATTGACAGTGTGTAATAGTTGAGTGACCAAAGTGATATATTTGAAACTTTAGTGACCAAAGTGTCGAATGAGTCATAGTTGAGTGACCATTTGTGAAATTTTCTCTATAATATTTTTTTTTAATAAAGGGGTGGTGCAGCTGACCTCAAGCCTTGATTAATGAAACTGTCAAATACAAGGTCAAATAAGGGCTGGTGCGGCTGCCCTCAAGCCTTGATTAATGAAACTGTCGAATACAGGGGGGGTACATTGAGCCTAAACCCATGATTACAAAAGGCACCTAGAGAACATCCTGACATAATATCATGACTCTCTACTAAACAATTGTATTCAAATACGCACTAACTAGCAAAGAGCGCTCTACAGGCGACTCTATTTATTTTACAGCGTTGACACAACGGAAAGATAACTCGATCTGCAACTCGATTACAGCATAGCATAATGTCCATACTCACAGCTTTCCCATCATAATATAACAAGGAGAGTTTGTGAGGTGAGAGAAGTCTCGCCTCTTGCAAGATTTAAACCATTTTGCATAATAGGAAGAAAAAAAAAAAAAGAGGACAGATATGCGTACAATAAGAACTTAATTTATTCAATATGACAAGACTTCAATACATGCTGATTGGACTGTAGCTAACATGTAGAAGAAGGAATTAACAACATGAGACTATGGAAGTTCCAACAAAGACCCCTATTCCTACAGAAAAGGGGATTTTGGGAACCCAACACAACACCAAACCAGAGGAAGGAAACTTATTCGAATTACGATAGAGCTTATAAGCTTTATTTAAAGCTGGAATGCCAGATTATATATTATATGCAAGCCAATGGTACCATTCGGATCATAGACTAGCCTAACTATTCATCTTCCTCGTGATCATCCAACACCCAAGAGCCATCATCCATTTGGATCATAGACTTATTCTTCTCAGTCCACCACTGAGCAACTATATTATGTTCATCCTTCACGCCATCAATATACTTGTTTACCAGTGCCAGATCACGATCAACTTCCAATTTGAAATCAGAACCTTTGATCCCCTGTGTCCCTGCAACTCCATGCAAGTAAGCCTCCAGAGAGTGCAAATGGATAAGTTTTTCTGTGACATTAGTATCAGGAATAACTTTCAAGAACGGCGACTTGAGAGTGTCGATTCTCAACTCTTTTCCGACATGAACATAATCCACCGATTCTGGTGCTTTAGGGACGATATCTTGGTCATTTGTGACACGCAAGACGTGAAGATTTTCAAGACCAGAAAATACAATTTTAAAACCCTGGTTTCCAAGACGAGGGCAGGCAAACACAATAGCTGTGACAGGAATGACCTTATTTGGTTGATCTGTCATTTTATTGTATCCGTTATGAACAATATCAGACGCATTTAGAATTGCGAGTGCAGCACCCATGCTGTACCCAGTGACAGTAATGCTGATTTCTTCACCCTTGTATTCATCAAGTACTTCTTTAAGTGCAGCTAGAGCCTGAGACATAGAAAATAAATTATCAAATCTGAACTCCGTCACTTAATTAGTGCATGCAGTTAATCATATTGTGGTTAATCACTTAAGAGGCTAGGATCGGCTTACCTACGTAACTGTTTTTTTTCAGTTAGTTTCATATTCAAACTGAAAGAGAAAAATAAAAATAAAAAATAGAATACCTGATCTCTGGAACTAGTAAGTTGATTGTGTGAGGACTCAGGGTCCATATCAGTGTAATAGGAAAGCCAACCCTGGTGCACCTTAGGATCATTCTCCTCTCCCAGAATGTGAGAAGCTGAGACCAAATTAAAGTTCGCGTCAACAAGCAACTCATGTACCAATGTGGTTCCTCTCCATGAAATCAAGACATCCCTCCGGCCTAGCACTTTGGTTCCTTCATCAATTGTCACCGCAACAAAACCCAGGAAGTTTGATTTCTTGGGCGAAAGTTCCAGATGAGTTGCATAAAAATATTTTTTCACCATGTACTTGTACTCTCCAAACCCACCTTTGCGAACAAATGTGCTTTTGCGTATTGCGGAAGTCTGTAGTTCTTCGACTTTGGCTCCTTCACCACGGAAACCGCCGCTCCAGCCCTTTCACCATAGTGAATGATATAGCGGCGGAGATTGATGTCGAGAGGGTCTAGTAGACCCTCCCAGTCGTTCTTGCCGCTCAGATCCCTCCAGTTTTCTGCAAAGCTAGCCATCGCCGTAAGTTTTCGTGCTCGAGTAAACAAAACTTGAAAGGACTGAGTTTCTTGTTCTTCTTCTGAGTTTCTTCTGCCATCGCCGGCTCTTGTATTTATAGTGCCCTGCATGGTGCTGCATGCATTATTTTATTCTGTTACGTACTACAACGTGATGGTTAGGTTTGCATAGGTTTCATCGAATCTGAAAGGACCATACCTCGTATAATTCTTAAAGCCATAATAGGAGCAAGGACTTATCGAGTTATCATACACTCTGCTTTATATACCCTTGTACGCAATTTTTTTGTTTGTGTATATATAATGGTAAGTAAATTTGGTCATCAGAAAATCAAAACTGATGTGGTGTTCTGTTACACTGCACGGTTTTGTAAGTAAGAAAGAGGTTTGAAGAGTTGCATCATCGGTGTCTAAAATTAGAGTTTAAAAAGAACCCAATGTAATATATATATATATATTTGAAATTAAAGTGTGAACTTGGAGTTTTTGGTCGCTTTTCGGTCGCATATTCACATCTCGACCGTTCAGTTTTTAGGTACTAGTGTATAGATCATCTATGTAAATTTTCAGCCAAATTGATGATCGTTAAGGCATTCATTATTAACTTAAACCTAGTACGGTTCAGGTTGACAGATTCAGTCCATCGATTGGTTTAAGCGAGTTAGATACCTTAAAGATCATCAATTTGGCTGAAATTTTCAAAGATGATCTATACATTAGTACCTAAAACTGAATGGTTGAGATGTGGATATGAGATCGAAAAGTGACTCTAAACTCTAAAAACTGAACCTAGTACGGTTCAGGTTGACAGATTCAGTCCATCGATTGGTTTAAGCGAGTTAGATACCTTAAAGATCATCAATTTGGCTGAAATTTTGCAAAGATGATCTATACATTAGTACCTAAGAACTGAATGGTTGAGATGTGGATATGAGATCGAAAAGTGACTCTAAACTCTAACCTCACACGTTAATTTCAGAGCGAGACATCGCTCTGGATAGGATTTGATACACACACACACACACAGATCCTATCCAGAGAGGAGGTCCGCTTTGAAATTAAAGTGTGAACTTTGAGTTTTGGGTTGCTTTTCAGTCGCATATCCACATCTCGACTGTTCAGTTTTTAGGTATTAGTGTATAGATCATCTTTGCAAATTTTCAGCCAAATTGATGATCGTTAAGGTATCTAACTCGCTTAAACGAATCGATGGACTGAATCTGTCCAACCGAACTCTACTAACTTTAAGGCAGTAATCAATGTCTTAACGATCATCAATATGGCTGAAAATTTGCAGAGATGATCTACACTAATACATAAAAACTGAACAGTCGAGATGTGGATATGCGACTGAAAAGCAACCCAAAACTCAAAGTTCACACTTTAATTTCAAAGCGGACCTCCATTCTGGATAGGATCTTTGTGTGTGTGTATATATATATATCATGATTCATGATGGTAAGGTCTGATTTTATCTCTATTGCTCGGGTCATGTAGGAAAGAATTTTACGTTTGAAGTATGGTGAATACAAAGATGGAATGGGCCTTCAATCTTTTCTCTTCTCCACCACGTCTTCCCTCCCACCAATTTAAAAGATACGGAACAAAAACTAATGTTGAACGATTACACGTAAGCAATTTCGTGTTGAGAATATAATTTGGTAAGGGAGAAAACTTCAATCTTATGATGATATATTGAGCTTGTGCAAGGACTAGAATTAATTCACAGAACCCTTAATTGGTTCTAATGTGTAGGATGACAATGTGAAGAAAAGGGTTAGATCATCTCCAATAGATTTTGCTAAATGTTAATTTTGCATGTAAGAGTTTATACTAAATTGGACATTACATGTAATCAATCACTTCTTTTTTAATAAACTAATTTCATTAACCAATCATAATAAACTTAGCTAAATTTTAAGCAACATTGATGGTCTGTAGGATGAACATAATACCGTTGCTAAGTGGTGGCAACAGTAACACAACTCTACTGTTCAAAGTGATGATGGGTCTTGGGTGTTGGCTGATCATGAAAAAGATGAGGACAATGACTAGGGCTGCCATTTGGTTTGGTAATTACCAAACCAACCGAATACCAACCAATACTATAGATTTGATAAACTGATTTTTTTGTAACAAAGACCGATAAAACCGAAATAAAAAATTACCGAAAAAGTTGGTTTGGTTTTGGAAAATACCGAATCTACCGATTATCTAAATATTAGCTTTATATACTATGGTTTTCAATACACATACATGTATATTAAGAAATAAACATAAAAGTTTTCATAATAGTATGAACATTACTCAATATACTACATAATTAATAGTGCATGTATTTTGAGTAACCTAATCCAAGATGGTTAAATAACCTAGTTTTATTGAAAATAGATAAAATTTGATGTCATATATACAAAAGAAAGCTATGATTAATAGAGGACTAATTTCACTTTGCCTCCTCTAACTTTGGGTCGAAAATCATGTTAGTCCCTAATCTTTTTTTTTAATCAAGTATACCCCTGCACTTTCGAAATTCATCTTCCGTACCCAATCCATCTAAATGTGCCGTCAAATGGTGATGTGGCACAGACTGGCTGACACATTTTTTGCGTCCGGACCCACATAAATGATTAAATTCCCTAAATAACCTTTGGGCTTAATTCACCAAAAAAAAAAAAATCAGAATCTTCATATTCTTTCCAACCCGATCACCTAAACCCATCTCCATCTTAACACATTCTTTCTAACTTCTTCAAATAATCTTCCTTCAGCTGATGTTCCATTACATTTGACTTGCTTATTAGCAGTCTCATATTTCTCCTTTGCTTCCTTCTTTGCTTTCAATTTTGCTTCTTCCTCAGCCTTCACCTTTGCCTCCTCCTTCATAGCCTCGAGTGCTTCAATCAACTTCTTCAATTGCTAAATACCCAGATCGAATCTCCAAGACCTTCCCCGTGAAACTGAAGCAAAAACCCAAGCCTTGCACCCCAGAGCATACTCCCAAAGCTCTCGCTTCAAGAAGGCAGTGGCGGCGGCGGCGACCCCGCTCTCCGTGTTCTCGGCGATTCGATCAATTCGGTGGTGCTTGCTATTATGGAGGAGCTCCGATTGCGGTTTCGAAAGGGCTCGGCTGTTGTGGCTTTCTGTCTCTGCACCGGCGGAGGTTGTGGTGCCGGCCAATTGTAGTCGTCGCTACCTCGCAAGATGAATCGGTAAAGCTCCAATTTTTGGTTTTAATTGGGATATTTGCTTTATCTGGATTGTGAAAATCCATTAACTAGCAATATCTGAGCTTGAAGAGATGGAGGTTATGGATGAGATTCGGAAGAAGGATCGCGGTGGTGGTGGAGAAGTCAGATTCTGTTGTGGTGGTGGAAGTAGCTATTTCCAACATCTTACCAAAGAAGTGATGAAACAAGAAACGGAAGTAGCTACCATATTGGTTGCTCGTAAGGATGAATGCGAGAGGTATGGTACTATGGTTCATTTAATCTCACATTTCTTGTCAAAGTTTTCATCTTTCCTTATTATTCGTACATGGGTTTATCTGAAATTCTTTTTGGTTTGAGTTCTCAGTAAAGTTTATAAATTTCCATATGCTTCTGGTATTTCTGTGTTAGAATGTTGAAGGATGTTAAGGAGAAGTTGGAAAAGGATGAAACAAGTGAAATGGCAGAGACTTCATTTTGGGATGACTGGTAGTTCTTTACTCTGTCAATTTTGTTCTTTCTGGTACCCATCTCAAAAATAAAAAGAAGATCAGAAGGGATTAGAACACAATAACGAATTGGTTGAGAAATATTTGAGAGAAGTTAGATGTGGGTGTCCAAATCAATTCTGGTTTTGACTCGTCGGAGACCAGCGAGCATGATGGTGGTGGAGGTGAGTCGCGGTGGTGCTTAGAGAAGTGTGGTGGAGGAGCGGCTCGAGCTCTCATACAGAAACCCATAAGCTAAAATGGATTGATTTCATCAGGAAGGGTGGCAATGCCCATTTTGCCCTTCTTGTGGATTGAAAGACTGAAAAGTTGGTCTACCTGTCGGTGCCACATCACCATTTGACGGCTCATTTAGACGGATTGGATACGGAAGATGAATTTTGGAAGTACAGGGGTATACTTGATTAAAAAAAAAGATCAGGGACTAACATGATTTTCGACCCAAAGTTGAAGGAGGCAAAGTGAAATTAGTCCATTAATAGATGAATGTGAAGTTTACGGTTATAAAATTGAAAAACCTAATTTTGTTTTATTACAAAGAATTAGTTGTTCTAAAATTGGTAATACCGAAAACCGAAATACTGAAATTTGGTATATATGATTAAAACCCGAAAATTTTGATTGGTAATTGGTATATCAATTTTAAAACCGAAAACTTTAGTTTTGAAGTTGATAATACCTATAACCGATTCGAACCGACCGAGTGACAGCATGGTGATGATGGTAGAGCTGGAGCCTAATCTTTGGACGTACAAGAAAACTAAAAGCCACCATTTGGCCTTAATCATTTTGCACCGGCCCTGCACGGCATAATATCTAAGCTGGCAATGCCGCTTGCTAATCGTATATATATTGCTTGGGAAAGGGGTCTCGATGGAGCCTCTGTTGTCACATCGCTGCGGCAGCAGCATGTTCATCTACGCTCAATTAGGATCAGGCAATTAGCATGTTCTTGAGCTTTTCATATCCAATAAGCTTCATTGCATTGAGTCATTCTATAAGAATGTATTTCAATATTTGTGAACGAGGTTCACTTGTTCGTTTGTCTTTTTCCCTTTGAGACATTTCTTTCTCCTGATATCCTATGAAATCTTCCCCAGGACTTGATTTTTACCTTTTATCCGACTCCATCTTTGTTTCCACCCAAGTTCCAAACTCAAAGTATCCTTGACAGGCATCATTAGAGTCTGAAATGTCATCTCCTAAATGGAACATAAATTGCTTTAGCTTCATTCACATTGTAAACCCTGCAAGGATGCCTCAGAACTCTTTCATGAAATATCAGCTCCCACAAATAGTCAAATACTCATCAGTCTTGCATGAGGTATAGTACTATTTATGAATTTAGCATACAGTAATATTTTCCCCAGAAAACTCTGATTCGCCAACCAAAATTTTTTGTTTCAGCTAACTTTTCCAAACAAGTATGTATATATATATATATATATATATATATATATATGTAAAAGTAAAATGATAATTGGAATGGTCTATTCATTTCATTTCATAACCCCTTTATATCGAGAGAGAATTACAATAGAAAAAACAATTACAATGATGACATTAACTACTGATTGGTTCGTAATCCATGCTGATTGATGTTAATCGGTAATTGCTTGATTCCCTCTCCGTCAATCACTTTGACGAAGGCACACAATATGTTTTTCCTTTAACACTCCCCCTTGTGCCAAGTCAAAGACGAAATTGTGCATGAGTTGTTGCCTCACTAAAAACCTTGCCAAGTAACAATAAAAACCATATGGGACAAAAATACACCTTGGTCGAAGGAAAAGAGCACAACGCACCTTTTACATTTGAGTATGACATGTGTGTGACTGTGTGTTAGACTCCCCCTGATACTTACATTAATCTAGGGAGCTTGGAAAGTCTTCGCATTTCTATGATTTTCACATGTTTCTCAAATGTGTCCTTAGGCAATGATTTGGTGAACAAATCTGCCACATTCTCCTCAGACCTTACTTGATTCATTTGAATCTTGTGGAGAGTCTGTTGTTGCTGATTGTAGGATAACTTTGGCGATATGTGTTTTGTGTTATCATCCTTAATATAACCTAGCTTCATCTGTTTGATGCAAGCTGCATTGTGTTCGTAAATGCAAGTAGGCTTTTCAGTGGTAGAACTCAAACCACTAGTCCCTCTAATATGTGCAATGATAGTTCTTAACCATACACACTCAAGAACCGTCTCATGTAGAACAATGATCTCTGAGTGGTTCGAGGAGGTAGCCACAAAGGTTTGCTTGGTTGATCTCCAAGATATCGCTGTGTTCCCATTGGTAAATACATAACCAGTTTGGGAACGATATGTGGGTCAGATACGTATCTAGCTTCAGCAAAACCGACCAAAATGTCATTTGGTTTTAGTGTAGTGAGTGGCGTTTTCGCCATCAACATTTCCTTTAGGGATTGCAATTCCATCTGCGGTCCCTCTTGTCTCTCTGTAGGGAAAGAACAGTCCCAAGTCAATGGTTCCTTTTAGGTATCGAAAATGTTCTTGATACCATTCCAGTGACGTTGCGTTGGCGCTGAGCTAAATCTAGCTAACAAATTCACTGAGAATGCAATGTCTGGTAGAGTAAATTGGACTAAGTACAATAATGCGCCTATTGCACTTAGATAGGGAATTTCAGCTCCCAACACTTGTTCGTCATCTTCCTTTGGATGAAATGTATCTTTCCTTGCATCCAAACTTCGACCGATCATGGGAGTGCTAGCAGGATGTGCTTTGTCCATGTTATATCGCCTGACTTTTGGATATATGCAAACTGGTGGATTAATATTCCACAAACTCAGTGTTCTAGTTCAAGACCTAGATAGAATCGAGTTTTCCCAAGATCCTTCATCTCAAATTCGGATTTCAAGTAGCTCGCGGTTTCTCTTATTTCATCAAGAGTACCAGTTATGACATATACTACTATAATTTGCAAATCCGGAACTTGTTTTCTTTATGAATACGCAGGGGCATAATTCATCATTCTTATATCCCTTCCCAATCAAGTAGTCACTTAGATGGGTATACCACATCCGTCTGGATTGTTTCAATCCGTAAAGTGAGCGTTTCAACTTAATTGCAAACGCACTTTGTGGTTTAGAGTCACTTGACTTGGGTAATGTAAGGCCATTAGGCACTTTTCATATATATCCCTGAATCTAGATCCCCATAGAGATATGCAGTAACCACATCCATGAGCTGCATATCCAGTCCTTCATAAATTACTAAGCTAACTAAGTAGCGGAACGTTATAACGTCCATTACGGGAGAGTATGTCTCATCGTAGTCAATTCCAGGGCGTTGTGAGAAACCTTGCGCCACAAGGCGAGCCTTGCACCTCAGGACTTCATTCTTCTCATTACGCTTTCTGACAAAGACTCATTTATGTCCTACAGGCTTTACACTTGGTGGGGTTAGCACTACCTGACCAAATACCTGTCTCTTTGTCAGAGAATCTAATTCTACCTGGATTGATTCTTTCCATTTAGGCCAATCTGCTCTTTGTTGATATTTTTCAACAGAGCGTGGTTCGATATCATCGTGCTCTATGATTCCTTGAGCAGCAACAGTATATATCATCAATGTGTATGGAAGATCTTTCTATCAACTCATACGTACTCTCGTAATCCTTTGAGATTTCTTTGTTCTCTGAAATCATTTCAAACATCGGAGCGTCCTCCAGTATTGATTCATGGACATAACTATAATCAGAGACAATCTCATGAGAGGGATTCTATACATTGATGATTGGTTTGTGCCTTACTCACCCTCTTCTTCCTTGGGTGAGTGTCAATCGAACCAAGTGACCTCCCCCTCTTCCTTGGGGAGCCACGGCCTCAACCACACCTCCACTAAGTGCGGTTGCAGTGCCTCTATCTGCGGCACCATGCCCCTTGTTGGGACTTCTAACCTTGCAGGCACATTTGCAGCTGGTATATGTGATCTCGTCACTTTTGCGATATTAGTAAACACATCAGGCAACGTATCTGCTACGTTCTGAAGATCGATTATTCTTTTCACTTCACTTTCACTTTGTGAAGTGCGGGGATCAAATGAGATTGAGTGGGGACAAACCACAGCAATTCCTGTCGTTCCCTTGGAAAATCCTTTTTCCTATCTCCCCCTAACGACGGGAAGACTGTCTCATCAAAGTGACAATCCGCAAATCTAGCGGTAAAGAGATTGCCTGTCAAGGGTTCCAAAAAGCGGGTAATTGTTGGGGATTCGTATCCAACATAAATACTTAATCGTCTCTGAGGACCCATTAGTGCGCTGTGGGGGCGCAATAGGCACATATACTGCTCAACCAATATGCGTAAGTGTGAAATGTCAGGCTCATATCCAGTTACCAACTGGTACGCAGAAATGGTTGGCTAGCTGGGTCTGAAACGAATAAGTAAAGCTGCGTGCAATATTGCATAACCCCATGCAGATATAGGCAGGTTGGTGCGCATAACCAATGCCCTAGCCACCATCTGTAGCCTTTTGATGGTGGCTTATGCGAGACCATTTTGTGTATGCACATGGGACAGATGCTCTACATCATCCAAATAGATATGCAATAATCATCAAATGCTTTTGATGTAAACTCTCCAGCATTATCAAGCCTATAGATTGATAGGGTGATCAGGGTGGTGAGCCTTAAACGTATAATCTGTGCTAGGAGTATTGCAGCATTTCTTGTGGACAATAAAACGACATGTGACCAGTTTCGAAGCATCCACCAGAACCATAAAGTACTTGAATGGTCCGCATTCTGGATGGATAGGTCCACAGACATTTCTTTGTATCCTTTGTAAGAATGGAATGTTTTGTTTTGTATCTTTAGCATAGGAAGGTCTCGATCCTATTTTTGCTAAAGAGCAGGCTTTGCAAAACGAGTGAGTGCCTTTGAAATAGTCAATGAGGCATAATGGGAGGGAGGTAGTGCTTCTGGTACTTCAGAAAGCAATGACTGCATTTGAGCAATCTAGAATCGACACCTTGCAGTGTGGCGGATTTTTCTCATTTTTCACTCGAAAGAAGGGATGTCTGTGTGAGTTCTTGAAAAATACGGATCATCATGTCACGACCTCGGTGCCATAGGCGGTCATGCAAAAGCCTGTATGAGTCAGTGTCCCACATTTCATTATTGGTGACAGTATAGGATTCAATGATCCAAATCGTAGGGAGGTACAGTCCACTAGATTGACTCATAAATTTCTCTAAGATGTGTTTCCTTCCACAGTCATTAGATATAATATCAAGGTATTCAGTTCCATTCTCACGGTGTGTTTTTACTGGATAATTGTTGGCACAAAAAGCTTTGAAACATTAACAAGGTTCGATTAGCTCTTGGTGCATATAGAGCGTCTGTGACTTGAAATGTTGCGCCATTAGGCAGCAAAAATTTGGCAGTTCCGCGCCATTTTATTAGTTGTGATAATCCAATCATCGTAGTCACAGAGGAATTATAGGCTATTAGTTCAATGAATAATTGCTTATTTCTTAATATTGTGTGGGTAGTCCCACTATCATCTAAGCACTCAAGTTCTCCTCCATTCATTCCTACAAATAAATGGGAGGTATTTAGAAAATATAACTCATATTCTTTAGAGTATTTCTATTTGCGTAGAATGGTATTCTTTTCATTCTAATAATTTTTCTCTAGATGTATTGCTTTACATCTTTATAGTGCTATGTCGAACCATGTAAATATGTGTAGTAAATAAATTTGAACAAATTCACTGCTTCAGAATAAAATTCAAAATTTATTAATAAGCCAACGATAATCAAATCAAGGTCTTGTTCATAAATCTTATTCATCAATCCATGATTGAAAATAAACTTTAAGACCAAACAATAGTCTAATTAAAAATGAGGCATTATGCCTTCACAACTGTCTTTGGAAAATAAAATGAATAAAGCAGATCAGTCAAGATTGAGAGCATCCATTGACTTAGCAAGTCCTCTTTGCCATTGGAGTCTGCAACTGTAAGGTTGACGTCTAGGTCATGACCTCCTTCTTCCATATAGTGAGCCACTTGTTCTTTAGACTCTCTATACCTCTTGTAATTGGTGCTACTCTGTTGTTTGCTTGGCAGTTCTTGTACCAATGCCCAATGAATCCACACCTATAGCATGGTTCATTGTCAACTCTTTCCTTTGGCATTTGTTTCCATGATCCCCATGTCCCTTTCCACGTGGTGCATTGTTGCCACTGGGTAGGGATCAGCACGTCTAAACCCCCTTGCATTGGAGTTATTTCCACCTTTCATTTTTCCATAATTAGCCTCGGGAATTTCTTTGTCCCAGTGGGCCTGGCATTGTTATTCAAGATAATCTTATTTTGTCTCTCAGCCACGCAGTAGGCTTATCAACTTATTGAAGTTGTGATTCTTTTGTTGTCATAATCCAACTGATACTGGTTCGCTAGTATAAAAGTGAATTAGGAAAGGTGGTAAGAGTCTTGTATATCATATCATCTTCTGTGATTTCCCTTCACAGAAATTGAGACGTGCCTTTAAGCGCAACATGTCCTTGTTGAAGTCATTGACCTTTTTATAGTCAAGCAAGCGGATTCCATTCCACTGAACAGCCAGTCTGGGAGCAAAGTATCGTGAATGTTCCCAAACGTCCTTTAAGGGCATCCCACAGTGCTTTGGGTGTCTTCAACTGAAGGTACTCCCAGCGTAGGCTAGGATCAATATGTCGTCTCAGAAAAATTAAGGCATCTGCTTTCACCTTATTAGATAGTTCATCATCTTTGGGATCAGTAATGGTGGCAGTGTAGTCTTTTGCCACAAAGGCAGTTTCCATATCGAAAACCCAACGATGGTACTCAAGTCCTTCTGAGTCCAAGATGTCAAACTCAGGTCGAGTTGGATCAGCCATCTACATAAAACAAGAGAGAAGATATAAATTACGCAGTCATAAAGACATCCATGTAAATTATTTTCCAAATATATGAATTGGATTTCAAGACCAGGATTCGTAATGGTCACATTTTTTCGATGCTATGTGAAAATAGTTTGTCACAGTAAGTATGTGTATAATGCACATGAATTTTCATTATCATGGCAAAATGGAATTTTATATGTCGTATTACAAAAATAACTGTAACACATTTAATAATAAATAAGACATAGCATATATAAAAATAGACTACATGACATGCTCAAATTGCACAAATATACAACAAAATATATGCTACATATAATAATAGCAAATTATATAATGCATAAATTAAAATGTAAACAATAGTAAAGTACAAAGCATGCGTAGACATAGTTTATATAAGCGTAAATAAAATAAAAAAAACATGCTCAAAATTTCATAAATAATATATAACAATTTATATAGATATATATGGCATGCTCAAAAATCAAATATATAATCATGGCTTAAAGATAATTGTATAAAGCATAAATGACAAAGCATGCTTAAAATGATTAATATAACCTAACTAAACATGCTTGAGAATTTTATAATAAAAGCATATAAATAAAATCTAAAGCATGCTTAAAAATAGCTAAAGCATGCTTAAAAATAGAAAAGATAAATCAAATTCACATGCTTGGTTAAAAATAAATAAATAAAGAAAACATACTTGATTTCGATAAAACAATCCTAGCGCACGCGCGTGTTGATGCAGGCGTGCGTAGCGATGTTTTTGTGCTTGAGAAGAAAAAACTGGGCCGCTTCTTTTATCTTATCAGCAGTAGGCCTTATTATTATTATTTTTCGTTTGTTTTGTTTTTTTTTCCTTTGGGCCGGGTCTCTTTGGGCCTTTTTTCTGGGCCACAGGGCCAGTTTTTTTTTTTTTTTTTTTTTTCTGTTCCTCTTTTTTTTGGGCCTCAAGGCCTGCTTCTCTTTTTTTTTTTCAGGGCCTTTTTTTTCTTTCTGGGCCGGGTCCTTACTTCGGCCCGAGTTGCCCCATTTTTGTTTTTTTTTCTTCTTCCTCTTCGCTTCCTTCTGGTTTGCAGAAACCCCAGTTGATATCGGGGCTGGGTGGAGACGAGCGACCAGGTTTGCAGGTGGCTGACTCAGGTCATGGTCGAGCGCCGGTGTCCGGGCGTGGATGTGAAGGCCGGTCTGCAGCGATTATTCTAAAGATCGATAAGCTGCTGTTCGTGCGCTGATCTGGATGTGGAGGCCGGTCTGGGCTGTAGGCCGAGGCGGAGGTGAGCAGCAACGCGGTGGCAGGGGCTGCACTGGGCAGATCGAAGGCTCTGTGGGCTGGATGCGTCCGTGCTGGGATCGGTGGGCTGCTGGGAGGAGAGGGCGGTGCTGCAGGTGAGCGACTGGGATGAGTTGGGTGCCCTTAGCAGTTCGATGGAGATGGAGGTTGGACGGCGCGGGGCCGATCCGGTAGTCGGGGAAGAAGTGCAGTGCTGGTCAAGGCTGAGGCTGGCCGAGGCCGGTGACGTTGTCTGGAGGCCCCCGATCTGCACTGGATTTTTATTATTATTATTATTTTTTTTTTTTTATTGTGGAATTGGTGCGGCATAAAAAAAATCTAGAGTTTGGTTTTTTTCTCTTGGCTATTTGCTCTGACCGTGCTGATAACGTGTAAAAGTAAAATGATAATTGGAATGGTCTACTCATTTCATTTCATAACCCCTTTATATAGAGAGAGAATTACAATGGAAAGAACAATTACAATGATGACATTAACTACTGATTGGTTCGTAATCCATGCTGATTGATGTTAATTGGTAATTGCTTGATTCCCTCTCCGTCAATCACTTTGACGAAGGCACACAATATGTTTTTCATTTAATAATATATATATATATATATATATATATTGGCTGAAAACAAGTAATATATTTGGTGATCAAAAGAATTAATAATCAAGTATTTAATAAAAAAACAAGGCCATTGCAAGACATTGTCGAGGATCTGCCACATTCATAATTGCAATTTCTTTTCAATCACATAGCATTTCGGCATAATCTATTATATAAAGAATGATAATGCAACAACTGCATAATAATGCATGGTAGTTTGGATATAAGTTGGAGCATTCACATATATTTCAGAACAATACAGGCAGCAGAAAATCTCGAGCACCATCAAGCAAACTATCGCCCTCTTTTTTTTTATAAGAATCAAGGAACTATCCCTGAGATTGGGAATGCTCAAATAAATGAGACATGTTTTAGTGGTACATTTAGAATCATAGACTACAAGGGCACACAAAGAGACATGCCACACAAATAACGATGGGAGTTACATGAGCTCCCTTGCTAACCTTACTGCTGTTTCCTTCACGAAAGCTACATCCCCGATTGGTGCATTCAGCAGGTGATGATTTGAATCCTCATCACTTCCTGTTCCAGATGAAGCAATTGACTCTGATCCATCATCATCATCATCTTCTGTATTGACATAAAAATAAAGGGAAACCGTAACATGTGAGAAACACATGTAAAGCACGAAAACACCTACATATAGGGTTTCTTTAAGGAAATAACGATGGGAGTTACATGAGTTCCCTTGCTAACGATGAGTATGAGTGCAGCGAGTGCAGTAGCAGGATTAGGCAATGAGATGAGAGTAGTAGGAGAGTGAAGTTTTGTGAAGTAACATAAAGGGATTATTCACAAGAAAAAAAAAGAGTAATATAAACGGATTGTTCTCAGGGGAAAAAAAAAAAGTACCATAAAGGGATTATTTTCAGGAAAAAAAAAAGTAATGTAAAAGTATTCTGAAGAAAAAAACAATAACATAAAATGATTATTCTAAAAAAAAAAAAAGGTAACATAAAAGAATTAGAAGTCAAAAGCAATAGTTAAGGGTAAAAAAGTCATTTAAATCATGACATGTGGCAAGTGGAGAGGTGGAGAGCAGATTGTCCTTATTTGTAAGATTTAATTCTTATAAAGAGATTAGTGTAAAAGTAAAATGACAATTGGAATTGGTTTTCTCATTTCATTTCATAGTCCCTTTATATAGGGATAGAATTACAACAGAAATATCGATTACATTAATGATATTAAATGCTGATTGATCCGTAATTGCGCTGATTGATGGTAATCACTGATTCCTTGATTCCCTCTCCGTTAGTGGCTTTGACGAAGGCACACAATATGTTTTTCTATTAACACTTCCCCTTCTGCCAAGTCAAAGACGAAATGGTGCATGAGTTGTTGCCTCACTAAAAACCTTGCCAGATAACAATAAAAACCCTGTGGGACAAAAAATACACCTTGGTCGAAGGAAAAGAGCACAACGCACCTTTTACATTTGAGGATGACATGTGTGTGTTAGACTCCCCCTGACGTCTACACCTCCCACTGATCTTTACATTAATCAAGGGAGCTTGGAAAGTCTTTGCATTCCTATGCTTTTCATATGTTTCTCAAATGTGGCCTTAGGCAATGATTTGGTGAACAAATCTACCACATTCTCCTCAGACTTTACTTGATTCACTTGAATCTTGAGGAGGGTCTGTTGTTGCTGATTGTAGGAAAACTTTGGCGATATATGTTTTGTATTATCACCCTTGATATATCATAGCTTCATCTGTTTGATGCAAGCTGCATTATCTTCATAAATGCAAGAAGACTCTTCAGTGGTAGAATTCAAACCACTAGTCCCTCGAATATGTGAGATGATAACTTTTAACCATACACACTCACGAACCGCCTCATGTAGAGCAATGATCTCTGAGTGGTTCGAGGAGGTAGCCACAAGGGTTTGCTTGGTTGATCTCCAAGATATCGCCATGTTCCCAAAGGTAAATACATAACCAATTTAGGAACGACTTTTATGTGGGTCAGAGAGGTACCCAGCATCAGCAAAACCAACCAAAAAGCCATTTGACGTTTCGGTGTAGTGAGTGGCGCCTTCGCCATCAACATTTCCTTTAGGGATTGCAGTTCCATCTGCTGTCCCTCTTGTCTCTCTATAGGGAAAGTACAGTCCAAAATCAATGGTTCCTTTTAGGTATCGAAAAATGTTCTTGATACCATTCCAGTGACGCTGTGTTGGCGCTAAGCTAAATCTAGCTAACAAGTTCACTGAGAATGCAATGTCTGGTCGAGTACAATGGGATAAGTACAATAACGCGCCTATTGCACTTAGATAGGGAATTTCAGCTCCCAACACCTCTTCGTGCAATAATCATCAAATGCCTTTGATGTAAACTCTCCAGCGTTATCAAGTCTTATAGACTTGATAGGGTGATCGGGGTGCTGAGCCCTTAAACGTATAATCTGTGCTAGGAGTTTTGCAAATGCAGCATTTCTTGTGGACAATAAAATGACATGTGACCAGCGTGTCGAGGCATCCACCAAAACAGTACAGTACTTGAATGGTCCGCATTCTAGATGGATAGGTCCACAGATATCTCCTTGTATCCTTTGTAAGAATGGAATTTTTGTTTTGTATCTTTAGCATAGGAAGGTCTCGATCCTGTTTTTGCTAAACAGCAGGCTTTGCAAAACGAGTGATGTGCCTTTGAAATAGTCAATGAGGCATAATGGGAGGGAGGTAGTGCTTCTGGTACTTCAGAAGGTAATGGCTGCATTTGAGCAATACGAGGACTGACACCTTTCAGTGTGACAGATTTTTCTCCCATTTTATTTTTCACTCAAAAGAAGGGATGTCCGTGTGAGTTCTTCAAAATACGGATCATCATGTCACGACCAGGATGCCCTAGGCGGTCATGCCAAAGCCTGTATGAGTCAGTGTCACACATCTCATTGTTGGTGACAACATATGATTCAATGATCCGAATCGTAGTGAGGTACAGTCCACTAGATTGACTCATAAGTTTCTCTAAAATGCGTTTCCTTCCACATTCATTAGAGGTAATATAAACGTATTCAGTTCCATTCTCACTGTGTGTTTCTACATGATAGCCGTTGGCACGAATATCTTTGAAACTTAACAAGGTTCGATTAGCTCTTGGTGCATATAGAGCATCTGTGACTTTAAATGTTGTGCCATTAGGCAGCAAAAATTTGGCATTTCCTCGCCCTTTTATTACTTGTGATGATCCAATCATCATAGTCACAGAGGAATTATAGGCTATTAATTCAATAAATAATTGCATATTCCTTAATATGGTGTGGGTAGTCCCACTATCAACTAAGCACTCAAGTTCTCCTCGATTCATTCCTACAAATAAATGGGAGGTATTATTAATTTTGAAAATATAAGTCATATTCTTTAGAGTATTTCTATTTGCGTATAATGATATTCTTTTCATTCTAATAATTTTTCTCTAGAAGTATTGCTTTACATCTTTATAGTGCTATGTCGAACCATGTAAATATGTGTAGTAAATAAATTTGAACAAATTCACTGCTTCAGAATAAAATTCAAAATTTATTAATAAGCAAACGATAATCAAATCATGGTCTTATTCAGAAATCTAATTCATCAAACTATTATTGAAATCAACTTTAAGACCACGTAATAGTCTAATTAAAAATGAGGCATTATGCCTTCACAACTGTTTTTTGGAAAATAAAATAAATAAAGCAGATAAGTCAAAATCTGAAGCATCCATTGACTGAGCAAGTTCCTTGTTGCCATTGAAGTTTGCAATTGTGAGGTTGATGTCTGGGTCATGACCTCCTTCTTCCATATAGTGAGCCTTTTGTTCTTTAGACTCCTTATACCTCTTATAAGTGGCTGCAACTAGGTTGCTTGCTTGGCAGTTCTTGTACCAATGGTTCATTACCAACTCTACCTTGTTTGACTGAAGGGTTTTTAGGTGCCCTTTGCACCTTGTTTCCATGACCACTAGGGCCAGCACCACCATCTCTGTGCCATACATTGGGAGGGCCTCCACGGCCCATACCACGACCCCCACGTCCCTTGCCACGAGGTGCATTGTTGCCACGTGGGTAGGGATCAGCACGTCCAACCCCCTTTGCATTGGGGTTCTTTTCACCTTTGACTTTGCCATAATTAGCTTCAGGAATTTTCTTTGTCCCAACGGGTCTGACATTGTTGCTCAAAAGAACCTCATTATGCCTCTCAGCCACTTGCAGTAGGTTGATCAGCTTATTAAAAGTTGTGATTCTTTTGTTATCATACTCCAGCTTATACTGGTTCGCTAGTATAATTGCTGAAGTAGGGAAAGTGGAAAGAGTCTTCTGGATCATATCATGTTCTGTGAGTTCCTTTCCACAGAAATTTAGACGTACCTTTAGGCGCAACATGTCCTTGTTGAAGTCATTGACCTTTTTGTAGTCAAGCAAGAGGATTTCATTCCACTGAACGGTCAGTTCTGGGAGTAAGGTGTCATGAATGTTCCCAAAATGTCCCTTAAGGGCATCCCACAGTTCTTTGGGTGTCTTCAACTGAAGGTATTCCCAGCGTAAGTTAGGATCAATATGTTGCCTCAGAAACATTAAGGCATTTTCTTTCACTTTATTAGACGGTCCATCGTCTTTGGGGTTAGTGGGAGTTTGGATGGTGGCAGTGTAGTCTTTTGCCACAAAGGCAGTTTCTACATCAGAAACCCAATGGTGGTACTCAAGTCCTTCTGAGTCCAAAATGTCAAATTCAGGTCGAGTTGGATCAGCCATCTACATAAACAAGAGAGAAGAAATAAATTACGCAGTCATAAAGACATCCACGTTAATTATTTTCCAAAAATATGAATTAGATTTCAAGACCAAGATTTGTAATGGTCACATTTTTTTTCGATGCTACGTGAAAATGCATTATCACTGTTAGTATGTATGTATAATGCTCATGAGTTTTCATTATCATGGCAAAGCGGATTATATATGTTGCATTCTAAAAATAAGCATAACACATTAAACATAGCATATATAAGAAATAAACTACATGGCATGCTCAAATTTCATAAATATACAACAAATTATATACTACACATAATAATAGCAAGAATATATGACTTGGTTCATAAACTCTCGCAAGCGTACGAATTGTTGTCAAGTAAGGGAAGTATTAAAACCTTGATTATCGTACCTCGGGGATTAGGTGTTGGACATAACCGAGGTAATTAGCGATAGAGTGACTCAAAAGCATACAAAGAAAAATAAAATAAAATAAAACGAAATAATATTCATAAGGCACCAAGCCTCGGCAATGCTCGGCTTAGCTCACACTAAACCTAATCAAAGCCACTAACTTGTAGCCCAAATGAGTTATGCACAATGGAAGGTAGAATTTTGTTTGGAAGTTTTGAATTGGGAATTAAGTAAATTAAATGCAAACTAAAATAAAAGCAAACTACTAATTATCAAGCAAAAAATTAAATTTAGATTTTCAAATTAATGGGAACTTGAGAGTGTCAGGTGATTCACACTAACTCTCTTGCAAATATCGATACTAATTTCACAAATGCATGCATTTCCTATATGTGTCGAGTCCCGTATCTAGTACCGGTTAAGGCTACTAAACCAATTATCCTTTCGGTGTATTGACTATGCCGGTTAAGGCCACAATCAACTCTCTAATTTGGGCATTACACCGGTTAAGGCCGCAATATCTAAAATTAGAGGCCTAGAGAGCAAGATAATAGAGACCCAAGCAAGCTTAGCTATAATTAAGCTAGCTAATGGTCACCACACTTAAATCCTAGATGCCACAAGACTAATAAGTTGTCAATTTATCAATCTATTCATCACAATTGCCCACAACATAATTTCAAAGGATGACAAAGCCTAGAAACATGCTTCTAAGGACCAATAAATTCATATTTAAAGCATACACAATGGAAATTGCATTTATTAAAATTAAAGCATCAATATTTATACAAGATGAGTTAGGGCTTCACAACCCTAACTCCCAAAATTAAACTACTCACTCATAATTAAAACAAGATTTAACATCGAAACCATGTACAATTAAAATAGATGAGAAGAGAGAGGATAAGTTTTGCTTAATTTCAACAATGCTAGAAAGCAAATAAACTAAGCTAGCTTGAATCCTCCTAACTACCCAAGATGAAATTAAGGTCTTGATGATCTTTCTTGATGAAATTTGAGAAGAGCCCAATAATTTAATGTGGAAGAGTGGGTGAGAGAGTTATGGAAGAGTGGTAATTGGGGGTGGTGTGTGGCTGTAGAGATGAAGAAAGAGAAAGTGGATCTGGGGAGAGGATTGGGGTGTGCTGCGGCTGTTGTCTGTCTGAGGTAGAGGGGAAGAATTAGGTCGTCTTCTATATATACCGTGGCTATCAATTAAAGGAGACTAGGAGATATAATGGTCAGATGATACCAATGGGGTGAGTGGCTCATGATCGCTGAGGGTGAGAATTGGGGTTGAGACTGCCACGTGGCAGCGTGTGAGTGGACAAGAAGAGACTAAAGAGGACGACATAAAAGAAGAAGGAAAATGAAAGAGCACGTGCAGCTGATTGGAGACTTGATGATTAATTAAGCAACTTGATTTCAATCCCTTTGCTTTGAATACACGTGCAGCACCATGTTGTTAATTAAACATTTGTTTAATTAAACAATTGTTTAATTAACAAATCTCCACCATTTCTTTGTGTTCTTTCCTTCTTTTGCTTTCATTTTCTTCTCTTCGTCTTGTGCTTTCGCCAAGCTCAAACGAATGATTTTCACAAATTTGCTTGTATTGACCGGTTGACCAATGTTAACTCTTCATGTTTTTGTCGATAACTCCAATTAGCTCCATGTTGGTACAATTTTTCCGAAATCCACAACTCCGCTTATTTACTACAATATAAATAAAAGTGGATTAATTGCATAATAATTGACATGATCATTAGCTTAATTCTAGTGTTTTAGATATAATTACACGTATATAAATGCGTGTAATCAATATATCATGCATAAAATAAAATGTAAACAATAGTATAATACAAAGTATGCCTAGACATAATTTATACAAGCGTAAATAAAATAAAAACATGCTCAAAATTCATAATAAAAACATAAGCAATAAATATAAAGCATGAAACATAATTATAAATCATGCTTAAATATAATCACATAAACATAAATAATAAGGCATGCTTAAAATGATCAAAATTATCTAACTAAACATGCTTAATAACAAAATAAAAGCATTAAACAATAAAGTATAAAGCATGTTTAGAAATAGAAAACATAAATAAAATTCACATGCTTGATTAAAATTATAAAGACAAAATAAAGAAAAACATACTTGATTTGGAGAAAATAAAACGATCATAGCGCACGCGAGTGTTGATGCAGGCGTGCGTAGCGATGTTTTTTGGGCTTGAGAAAAATTGGGCTTCTTCCTTTCTCCTTTTAGCAGTGGACCAGGAAGCCTTGTTTTGTTTTTTTTTTTTCTTTTTTTCTTTTTTCTCTCTGGCCTGCAGCCTTTTTTTTTTTTGTCTGTTCTGGGCCGCAGAGACCTAATTTTTTTTTCTCTGTCTGGGCCGCACTGACTGTTTTTTTTTTTTTGGGCCGGGTCCTTTTCTTTGGGCCGGGTCACACCTTTTTTCTCTTTTTCTCTCTCTTTTTCTTCTTCTTCACGTCTTCTTCTTCGAGTCTTCTTCCTCTGGATTTCTGCTGCGTTCTTTTTTCTGGTTTACAGATGGGCAGCGGCCGGTGAAGGGCTGGGGTCGTGCGTGCTGCTGCAAATGGCTGCTGGGCATGAAGATGGCTGTTTGTTGCAGGCGGCAACGCTAAAGGCCAGGTGAGGCCGCGATGATGCAGTGCTGGGAGGTGGCCTGGCTTGCGGGCTGATGCGCGGAAGGGATAAGCTGCTGTGTGTGCTGCCGAAGGCTGGAGGCTGTGCTGCAACCCGCGGGGCTGGGCTGATGCAGATCGGGTTGCTACAACGCGGGGGCTGGGCTTAGGTGTGGCTTGTGGGCTGGAGGCCGGTGGCGCTGGGCTAGAGGCAGCGATGCCGGGAACTGAAGGCAGGGTGTTGCTGTGTGTGGACAATAGTGAAGCCGGTCTGGCCGGCTGAACGGCGAAATTTTTGTTTTTGTTTTTTGTATTGTATGGTGACTGCAGAAAAGAAAAGTTTTTCTTTCTTAGTTTTTTTTTTCAAAGTGTGAGTTTTTTTATCTCTTGGCTATTTGCTCTGAGCGTGCTGATAACGTGTAAAAGTAAAATGACAATTGGAATTGGTTTTCTCATTTCATTTCATAGTCCCTTTATATAGGGATAGAATTACAACGGAAATATCGATTACATTAATTATATTAAATGCTGATTGATGGTAATCACTGATTCCTTGATTCCCTCTCCGTCAGTGGCTTTGACGAAGGCACACAATATGTTTTTCCTTTAACAATTAGAAGTCAAAAGAAATAGTTAAGGGTAAAAAAGTATATTAACTCATGACAGGTAGCAAGTGGGGAGCACATTGTCCTTATTTGTAAGATTTAGTCCTTATATGTGTAATTCAATCTTTAATGGATGTATTTATTAAGTTATATATTTTTTATTAATAACTTATATGTAATTTGTTATAAAACATAATTATATTTAATCATGATGTTTTATTAAAAAATAAATTTTAAGTATTAAAATAATTTTACATGACTTGACAAATTTTAATTGGGTGGTGATATTACTACAAAATAAAAATGGTGAGCAAATTTGAATCCTTTATTTTTCCTTTGAAGTTAGAACATTATTTTCTTTCTATAAAATTATTGATTTTTTTGTAATTCTTAGACCATAAGCAAAAGAATATTTAAAACTAGTATTTAAGTACTAATATTGACTGATATTTATTAAAATTCAACCGACACTCTAAATTTTCATGAATTGAAAGTAACAAAGTTTCCATCAAAATTAAAATTTTAAGGGACAATGACATATAAGGCCATTTTTACTAACTTGAGGATAAGGCCGCATAACATTTATCTCTCATAAAGCCACAAAAATATATATATAAAAATATCAATATTTACAAAAATAACATCGCATTTTTATCTTCATCATTGATGAAAATGCCACTATGTCAAAATAGCTATTGTCCTTAATTAAAAAGGTACTGTCAACGAACAAAAAACATACCGTTGATGAATAAAAAAAGGAAAATGTCTATTTACCCAAATTTCAACTACTTTAATTCTATTTACCCCAACATCTTATAAGATGACTCACTTACCCAACAAATTACATATTTTTTTCCCTAATACCCAATTATGGAATCCGGTTACCAAAGGTATCTAAAGAGGTTTTCGGAGATCTCATAAGTCATTGAAGACTTTTATTGTCCCCAATAGGCTTTTATTACCCCCAATAAACTTTTATTCTCCCCTCAAATAAAATTTTATTTTATTGGGGGACAATAAAAAAATTTTGATGAAAAAAAGACTAATCTCTTTAAAATTAGATAAATAAAACTTTAATTGAGAAATGAAATGAGGAGATTACAGCATAAGAGAAAACAATGAATAAATGAAGACCTGTTTTTGAGTCTTTGACTTCTATTTCATAAGAGAATAAATTTAGCTTTTGTATAATAGAGAGAGAATTCCACAAATAGTCACTCAACTATGACTCAATCGACACTTTGGTCACTCAAGTTTCAAACATATCACTTTGGCCTCTCAACTATTACACTGTCAATCACTTTAGTCACCCAATGAGTATTTTTCTCACTTTAATCATTTCTCCCAATCATTCTAATACATATTTCTCAATTTTTCACAATTGGTTGAATGAAAATATCATTAATATTGTGGCAAACAAAATTTTTTTAATGAAAAAAATTAATAAAGTAACTAAAGTGATTGACAGTGTGTAATAGTTGAGTGACCAAAGTGATATATTTGAAACTTTAGTGACCAAAGTGTCGAATGAGTCATAGTTGAGTGACCATTTGTGAAATTTTCCTTATAATATTTTTTTTGAATAAAGGGCTGGTGCAGCTGCCCTCAAGCCTTGATTAATGAAACTGTCAAATACAAGGTCAAAAAAGGGCTGGTGCGGCTGCCCTCAAGCCTTGATTAATGAAACTGTCGAATACAAGGGGGGGACATTGAGCCTAAACCCCTGATTACAAAAGGCACCTAGAGAACATCCTGACATAATATCATGACTCTCTACTAAACAATTGTATTCAAATACGCACTAACTAGCAAAGAGCGCTCTACAGGCGACTCTATTTATTTTACAGCGTTGACACAACGGAAAGATAACTCGATCTGCAACTCGATTACAGCATAGCATAATGTCCACACTCACAGCTTTCCCATCATAATATAACAAGGAGAGTTTGTGAGGTGAGAGAAGTCTCGCCTCTTGCAAGATTTAAACCATTTTGCATAATAGGAAGAAAAAAAAAAAAAAGAGGACAGATATGCGTACAATAAGAACTTAATTTATTCAATATGACAAGACTTCAATACATGCTGATTGGACTGTAGCTAACATGTAGAAGAAGGAATTAACAACATGAGACTATGGAAGTTCCAACAAAGACCCCTATTCCAACAGAAAAGGGGATTTTGGGAACCCAACACAACACCAAACCAGAGGAAGGAAACTTATTCGAATTACGATAGAGCTTATAAGCTTTATTTAAAGATGGAATGCCAGATTATATATTATATGCAAGCCAATGGTACCATTCGGATCATAGACTAGCCTAACTATTCATCTTCCTCGTGATCATCCAACACCCAAGAGCCATCATCCATTTGGATCATAGACTTATTCTTCTCAGTCCACCACTGAGCAACTATATTATGTTCATCCTTCACGCCATCAATATACTTGTTTACCAGTGCCAGATCACGATCAACTTCCAATTTGAAATCAGAACCTTTGATCCCCTGTGTCCCTGCAACTCCATGCAAGTAAGCCTCCAGAGAGTGCAAATGGATAAGTTTTTCTGTGACATTAGTATCAGGAATAACTTTCAAGAACGGCGACTTGAGAGTGTCGATTCTCAACTCTTTTCCGACATGAACATAATCCACCGATTCTGGTGCTTTAGGGACGATATCTTGGTCATTTGTGACACGCAAGACGTGAAGATTTTCAAGACCAGAAAATACAATTTTAAAACCCTGGTTTCCAAGACGAGGGCAGGCAAACACAATAGCTGTGACAGGAATGACCTTATTTGGTTGATCTGTCATTTTATTGTATCCGTTATGAACAATATCAGACGCATTTAGAATTGCGAGTGCAGCACCCATGCTGTACCCAGTGACAGTAATGCTGATTTCTTCACCCTTGTATTCATCAAGTACTTCTTTAAGTGCAGCTAGAGCCTGAGACATAGAAAATAAATTATCAAATCCGAACTCCGTCACTTAATTAGTGCATGCAGTTAATCATATTGTGGTTAATCACTTAAGAGGCTAGGATCGGCTTACCTACGTAACTGTTTTTTTTCAGTTAGTTTCATATTCAAACTGAAAGAGAAAAATAAAAATAAAAAATAGAATACCTGATCTCTGGAACTAGTAAGTTGATTGTGTGAGGACTCAGGGTCCATATCAGTGTAATAGGAAAGCCAACCCTGGTGCACCTTAGGATCATTCTCCTCTCCCAGAATGTGAGAAGCTGAGACCAAATTGAAGTTCGCGTCAACAAGCAACTCATGTACCAATGTGGTTCCTCTCCATGAAATCAAGACATCCCTCCGGCCTAGCACTTTGGTTCCTTCATCAATTGTCACCGCAACAAAACCCAGGAAGTTTGATTTCTTGGGCGAAAGTTCCAGATGAGTTGCATAAAAATATTTTTTCACCATGTACTTGTATGGATTACCACTCTCCAAACCCACCTTTGCGAACAAATGTGCTTTTGCGTATTGCGGAAGTCTGTAGTTCTTCGACTTTGGCTCCTTCACCACGGAAACCGCCGCTCCAGCCCTTTCACCATAGTGAATGATATAGCGGCGGAGATTGATGTCGAGAGGGTCTAGTAGACCCTCCCAGTCGTTCTTGCCGCTCAGATCCCTCCAGTTTTCTGCAAAGCTAGCCATCGCCGTAAGTTTTCGTGCTCGAGTAAACAAAACTTGAAAGGACTGAGTTTCTTGTTCTTCTTCTGAGTTTCTTCTGCCATCGCCGGCTCTTGTATTTATAGTGCCCTGCATGGTGCTGCATGCATTATTTTATTCTGTTACGTACTACAACGTGATGGTTAGGTTTGCATAGGTTTCATCGAATCTGAAAGGACCATACCTCGTATAATTCTTAGAGCCATAATAGAAGCAAGGACTTATCAAGTTATCATACACTCTGCTTTATACCCTTGTAGGCAATTTTTTTGTTTGTGTATATATAATGGTAAGTAAATTTGGTCATCAGAAAATCAAAACAGATGTGGTGTTCTGTTACACTGCACGGTTTTGTAAGTAAGAAAGAGGTTTGAAGACTTGCATCACCGGTGTCTAAAATTAGAGTTTAAAAAGAACCCAATGTAACAGGTCATATATATATATATATATATATATATATTTGAAATTAAAGTGTGAACTTCGAGTTTTTGGTCGCTTTTCGGTCGCATATTCACCTCTCGACCGTTCAGTTTTTAGGTACTAGTGTATAGATCATCTATGCAAATTTTCAGCCAAATTGATGATCGTTAAGACATTGATTATTAACTTAAAGCTAGTACGGTTCAGGTTGACAGATTCAGTCCGTCGATTGATTTAAGCGAGTTAGATACCTTAAAGATCATCAATTTGGCTGAAATTTTGCAAAGATGATCTATACATTAGTACCTAAAAACTGAACGGTTGAGATGTGGATATGAGATCGAAAAGTGACTCTAAACTCTAACCTCACACGTTAATTTCAGAGCGAGGCATCGCTATGGATAGGATTTGATATATATATATATATATATATATATACATACACAAATTTTATCCATAGCCGAGTTCCACTTTGAAATTAAAGTGTGAACTTCGAGTTTTCGATCGCATATCCACATCTCGACTGTTCAGTTTTTAGGTACTAGTGTATAGATCATCTCTGCAAATTCTCAGCCAAATTGATGATCGTTAAGGTATCTAACTCGCTTAAACCAATCGACGGACTGAATCTGTCCAACCTGAACTGTACTAATTTTAAGGTATTAATCAATGCCTTAACGATCATCAAAATGGCTGAAAATTTGCAGAGATGATCTATACACTAATACCTAAAAACTGAACAGTCGAGATGTGGATATGCGACTGAAAAGCAACCCAAAACTCAAAGTTCACACTTTAATTTCAAAGCTGACTTCCGCTCTGGATAGGATATCTGTGTGTGTGTATATATATATATATTTATATATCATGATTCATGATGGTAAGGTCTGATTTTATCTCGATTGCTCGGGTCATGTGGGAAAGAATTTTACGTTTGAAGGATGGTGAATACAAAGATGGAATGGGCCTTCAATCTTTTCTCTTCTCCACCACGTCTTCCCTCCCACCAATTTAAAAGATACGGAACAAAAACTAATGTTGAACGATTACACGTAAGCAATTTCGTGTTGAGAATATAATTTGGTAAGGGAGAAAACTTCAATCTTATGATGATATATTGAGCTTGTGCAAGAACCCTTAATTGGTTCTAATGTGTAGGATGACATGTGAAGAAAAGGGTTAGATTTTGCAAAATATTAATTTTGCATGTAAGAGTTTATATTAAATTGGACATTACATGTAATCAATCACTTCTTTTTTAATCAACTAATTTTCATTAACCAATCATAATAAACTTAGCTAAATTTTAAGCAACATTGATGGTCTATAGGATGAACATAATGCCGTTGCTAAGTGGTGGCAACAGTACCACAAGTCTACGGTTCAAAGTGATGATGGGTCTTGGGTGTTGGCTGATCATGAAAAAGATGAGGACAATGACTAGGGCTGCCATTTGGTTTGGTAATTACCAAACTGACCGAATACCAACTAATACTTTAGATTTGGTAAACCAACTTTTTGGTAACAGAGACCGATAAAACCGAAATCGAAAATTATAGAAAAAGTTGGTTTGGTTTTGGTAAATACCGAATCTACCTATTATCTAAATATTAGCTTTATATATTATGGTTTTCAATACACATACATATATATTAAGAAATAAACATAAAGGTTTTCATAATTGCATGAACATTACTCAATATACTACATGTATTTTGAGTAACCTAGTCCAAGATGGTTAAATAACCTAGTTTTATTGAAAATAGATAAAATTTGATGTCATATATACAAAAGAAAGCTATGATTAGTAGCTGAATATGAAGTTTACGGTTATAAAATTGAAAAACCTAATTTTGTTTTATTACAAAGAATTAGTTGTTCTAAAGTTTGTAATACCGAAAACCCAAATACTGAATTTGATATATTTGATTAAAAACCGAAAATTTTGGTTGGTAATTGGTATCTCAATTTTAAAACCGAAAGCTTTGATTTTGAAGTTGATAATACCTATAACCGATTCGAACCGACCAAGTGACAGCATGGTGATGATGGTAGAGCTGGAGCCATTTGGCCTTAATCGCTTTGCACCGGCCCTGTACGGCATAATATCTAAGCTGGCAATGCCGCTTGCTAATCGTGTATTGCTTGGGAAAGGGGTCTCGATGGAGCCTCTGTTGTCACATCGCTGCGGCAGCAGCATGTTCATCCACGCTCAATTAGGATTAGGCAATTAGCATGTTGTTGAGCTTTTCATATTCAATAAGCTTCATTGCATTGAGTCATTCTATAAGAATGTATTTCAATATTTGTGAACGAGGTTCACTTGTTTGTTTGTCTTTTTCCCTTTGAGACCTCAATCACTGATATCAAGAGAATGCAAATGTGCAAAATAAGACTAAAAATTACTGGCAATTGGACCTTTCTTTCTCCTGGTATCCTATGAAATCTTCTCCAGGACTTGATTTTTACCTTTTATCCGACTCCATCTTTGTTTCCACCCAAGTTCCAAACTCAAAGTATCCTTGACAGGCATCATTAGAGTCTGAAATGTCATCTCCTAAATGGAACATAAATTGCTTTAGCTTCATTCACATTGTAAACCCTGCAAGGATGCCTCAGAACTCTTTCATGAAATATCAGCTCCCACAAATAGTCAAATACTCATCGGTCTTGCATGAGGTATAGTACTATTTATGAATTTAGCATACAGTAATATTTTCCCCAGAAAACTCTGATTCGCCAACCAAATTTTTTTGTTTCAGCTAACTTTTCCAAACAAGTAATATATATATATATTTTTTTTTTTTGGCTGAAAACAAGTAATATATTTGGTGATCAAAAGAATTAATAATCAAGTATTTAATAAAAAAACAAGGCCATTGCAAGACATTGTCAGGGATCTGCCACATTCATAATTGCAATTTCTTTTCAATCAAATAGCATTTCGGTATAATCTATTATATAAAGAATGATAATGCAACAACTGCATAATAATGCATGGTAGTTTGGATATAAGTTGGAGCATTCACATATATTTCAGAACAATACAGGCAGCAGAAAATCTCGAGCACCATCAAGCAAACTATCGCCCTTTTTTTTTTTATAAGAATCAAGGAACTATCCCTGAGATTGGGAATGCTCAAATAAATGAGACATGTTTTAGTGGTACATTTAGAATCATAGACTACAAGGGCACACAAAGAGACATGCCACACAAACAACAATGGGAGTTACATGAGCTCCCTTGCTAACCTTACTGGTGTTTCCTTCACGAAAGCTACATCCCCGATTGGTGCATTCAGCAGGTGATGATTTGAATCCTCATCACTTCCTGTTCCAGATGAAGCAATTGACTCTGATCCATCATCATCATCATCTTCTGTATTGACATAAAAATAAAAGGAAACCGTAACATGTGAGAAACACATGTAAAGCACCAAAACACCTACATATATAAATGCTATCACCAAATAATTAAACCATAGATTCTACAATTAGTGTTGTCACATAATAAATGTCAGAATGCACAGCATTCTGTCACAAGATCCAACAAAATAGCACTGAACAACCTCACAACAAATAGCTTAGCCAATTTGAGTTTCTAATTGCACATTAGTACATCAATTTTCAACCAAAAGCTGATATGCAACTAAGCTTCCGTCCATCCATCTGGTGTTGAAATGACTTCCCACAAGATTCACAAAGATAATCACAGAGCATGACACCTTTAGGCTAAAAGTTATGGCATACAAAAGACTTGTAGTGTTACTTTTGAAACCGAAAATAGACTATACGACTATTAAAGAGACATTTGGGTGATTTTAATTTGACTCCAAACCCATCTTAGTTCACTCTTGGTGCAAATTTCAATATCTAGATTATGATTTTATACAATGATAACCATAAACAGATAAAATCAAGCTCATGAAACTAACGTATTATCTATCCCCACCACTTACAACCACCACCCTCTCTCTTTACTTCATCTCTCCTACTACGCACTCTCCACTAATTGTGGCCAAGCTTCTCATATAAAGTCTCTAACTTCTTAGTGTATCTTAATACGGTTGGCAAATGAAAATGTGAAATTTATTGATAATACTTGTTTACAATTATGGGTCCAAGATTCCTTCAGCCAACCAGGGTCAAACGATAATGCACCTAACCTGGCAATCAAAAACTTCAGTATGTTCCATGCATGCCGACTAATATGTTCCATTTCATGTTTGTTCAGTTATAGGGCATCTCAAAAAACATTCAAGAATCAAGCTACAAAAGCAATGGAAGTTATCAACAATTTAAGGTAAACTATAAATCAAACAATATATCCTATAGTAATCTGATGAGTATTGAGGGAGTGAGATTGAATGAAGTTATGGGTCTAGAGAGGAATTGCAAACATGAAGTTATATCGGTAATATTGGTTTGTTTAATCAAGGTAGTTTTGGTAGAGGGATTTATGAAGTAAACTTTTTAAATCATGGGTGGGCCAACTGATATAAAACTCGGGTCCAAATGCAGTCACTGAGCTCTTCTTCGTTGTTGATTATGTATCTGTGTGACTGTGTGTATATACATTGAAGAGGACATGACTACCCTACTTTAGTTCTATGTTTCCGGCTTATACTCTCAACTTCCTCCGTTACACCAAACTCTCTCTCTTCGCATAGCAACTCTTCGCATAGCAACTCTGACCACATTGCATGCCTATCATGTGTACTATGAAGAAAAGAACTGTGTCAATTTATTTTCATGCTCTGTGATAAACATATACTTTTATACATTTACTAATATGTAATATAGATAGGAAGATCATATTCATATACCAACTTTGTTTTGCTTTCTTTGTGACAGCTGAGCATAACTCTCTTAAGGATAGAAAAGGATGCAATATTGTGATTCAAAAATCTCAGAAACATGGTTTGTCCACTAGAAACATACCAGAATATGGTGGATGATCAGGAAGATGTCTGACTGCTGATAATTGAATGTTTTCTGGCAGAAGACAATTACAGAAAGAACCTGAAACTTAAGAAGATTCTTTACTCAGTATTGGAAAATCCCATTAACTCTGGTCCAGACAATTAATATCAACAAGGTGAAGTGTTAGCAACCATGGCAGATAATCCCTGGAGACCCTTACAACCCATTTCCATAATGGTTGACCTGCCTGCGGCATGGAGTCTATGGACAGATGTAACTAAGTTAATCACATAATATCCAAATTCCAAACTAAAGGCATTTATAATCAAAGGATATGTTATTTCTATGGTCTAGATCAACCCCAAAAACAAAAACAAAAAAAACAAAAAAATAAAACAGAGAGAAAAAAAAAAAGCAACTATCAAGTATCAAGGTAGCTTGTTAGGTCCTGTGGATATTGAAGTAGAGGATTTTTAATCTCACCTACTCGTGCCAGCCGGTTTACCCATCCAGGGATAGGTTTTCCAGTTAGCCGCAAACAGACTTCATCAGTGAAATGGTTGCAATTCTTGGCAATTAAATGATAGGTATCGCCATGATACTTTCCAGAAAGCTGTTCCATAAATAAGCGTAATTCTGTACGAGACATATCAGTGCTGCCCAGCAGGACAGACCTTCTGAATATGAAGCCAGGGCAACTTCTTGGTTCGACCTCAAAAACTCCACTGCTAGGATACTCATGGGCTCCAAAGCCATACTCCATGTCATGCACTGTTTGTAAGAACAGGTAGAACTGTATCAGGCTTCTGAAGTATAATCATACAAAGGCTGCACAGGGGATGCCACCCCATCTAACACTCATGTATGGAATAACTAACTAAAAACTCCATGGAAAAACAAACAATAATAAATGTAAGAATTTTATAAAATCAAAAAATGCAATCTCCAACATTTCTATAGTACATTTGGTATTCATGTGTACCACAATTTACGATACATTGTGCCAAAGTAGCATAGATAACAATCAGCTTTTTTTGACATAGTTACAAAAACCCTTTACTTAAGCTGAATTCTACTAAAGATCTTGTCAAATTTAGAATTCCCTCATGCCAAATTGCCTTTCCTATGACAGATCCTCAAACTACCTTATCATTTTAGTTTAACAGAATCTCCAACTCCTTGCTATATAAATTTGCACTACTACTACCTAGTTATGCATGCAACGGCACTTTCACATGATAAGAAAAAAAGAAACTTCTTAGATTCCTTAAAGTTTGTTCAAGCTGTACTGATGTTTGTTATAGAGAAAAGAGTGATTGAATTGGCAACTAGAGGATATTCCATGCACACAAAGATTAAAATTCATCGGTTGCCATTGATTTGTATTAATAGAGGATGAAGTTCTTTTGGGCTTCATTCAAAGCATGCTGATATGATCTTCATTTTAAATGCAGATTGTGTTCTTCATGTTGCTAAATTAAGAAAACTTTGTATTTTGAACAACATAATGATATTTGGTGTACATTTTGATTGCTGTTAGAATGAACTCTGCAGACTCTGCTATCCTTATAGCTTCTTAATAACCGAGTGACCAAACTGGCAAACTAGAAGAGATTGCATGCATGCAAGCAATGCTTGCATTGATTTCGATTATATACCACGCAAGTCAGCAGAGCATAATCTAGCAACCATTAAATTCACTTCCCCCCCATAACTATCTCAAACCGTGAACAAAACAACATACCATATTTCAAACTAAAACCTTCCTAATTTGACAACAACAAGAACACAATCAGCATGCTCCCAATGAAGCCCGAAACAGAGTTGCCTTGTATATCAACACAGATCAACCATAACCACTTAATTTCGATCTTTGTGTGCATCCAATCTCAACACACTCTAGAATACCACAATCTAGCTCAATCTAACAACAACCAAAATTGCCCCACCAAACTCACTACCCCACATAACCATCAAAGCACTAAAAACCCTTTTTAACAACTCTCAAATTTCAAAAATTTAACAACAATCAAGCAGCAAGAACACCTCAAGATCCAAAATTGAAGCAGAAAGAACCCTAATTTCCCATACCTTCGATGCCGGAGTGGAAGACCCCAAATCCGAACCAGTAAAGATAGTTATTTACAGGGGTGAGATCGTAGACATTGAGGTACAAAAGGGCGCGAGTCCTTTTCCGATCAGTATGATGCTCCTTGTCTACGCTAGAGCTAGAGCTCGAGCTCGGGTTATGGGTTTTATCACCAAGTTGTCTTATGACTACTAATATGTATAGGTCTTTGTTAATTGAAATCTTCAAATCTTTGGTTTTGTTTTTCAAATGTTAATTACTTGATTATGTTTTTAACAAAGTTTCTTTTGAGCTTTATTGCTTACAGAGCAGTCGTGCACCGATGTAGGTTTTTTACCCGTATTATTCTGACCGATTTGGTTGAGTTCATTAATACAATGAAATGTTCTATCTGCCAAACAAAACAAACAAAAATTATTCACTAAAAGGCAAGAGCAGGGTCATCAAGGCATCCAGAGATTGTTTCTAATCAAGGCTGATATCGAATAGAGTATGTATTAGGCCAATGCAGAAAATGTGCCAAAGAAGATACCTTTGTTTCAAACAAAGTTATAGGATGGCTAATACGTTAGTGAAGTTGCACTAGGATCCTCTTAAGCTTAGCTAGGCCAGCTCAAGTTAGCCAACTGTTCCGAGTTCCCTGACCTTGAAGCACATGATTCGGGGGTTCCAGCCAAGAACAAGAAATCAACTAGGATTGTAGTGAAACCGAATATGCCTCCCAAATGGAAGGGCGCTTTAGTTTTTTTTTTTTTTTTTTTTTGGTCAAAGATATTCATTGAAAAGAGGGCAAACAGCTCGAAAACGAGTCTCAAATTCTACTATCTAGTGTTACATGAGCAAGGTGGTTTTTCATTTAAGATGACTATATATGTAATTTGCAGTATTTAATTTTTTTTCTTCTTTGCAACAATTTGTTTCAAAGAATGTTTTGGCTATTTTGAATTAAGACTCAAAAAATAAAGGAAGTGATTTTGACACTTCACTTTTAACTACATAAAACTGATAAAAGTAAAGTGTAAGTGGTACAGTATATGACAAAGTAGAGTGTCAAACTGTCAAAATAATCACTTAAAAATGTAAGTATTTTGCTCGAAGTTTGACTCACCAAGAAAACAAAGTTTTTGTTTTTATGAAAAGGTACATGTATTGAATCCTAATAATTGTTTGTACATCTAATTGCAGCCTAAGTACTATCTCGTTCTTGAGGTTTTGGTATATGGTGTCGAAGAGGGTTAGCCTCTTCTTAAAGTTGGCTGTAAGGATGTATCAAGACTCATGGGATAAGTTGATTGTTTGTAACCCAGAAGAAAAGACGATTCATGTGATTAGAGTTAAGTCTCTATCGGTTCATGATATCTGTAACTGCTAGTTCTATATTACAGATGTAGAGATATGAGTAGGTCATCTTCTTTAATTAGAGTAGTTGCGATTTTATGGAGTCATCTCCGTCATTGTAATCTCTTAAATTAATAAATTTTCTTCCCTTTAAAAAAAAAAAGTATTGTTTCATTGTAAATGAGGTACATCTGTTGCTGCTGGTGGTTATAAACTATTTCCAAACCGGTCTGGCTCATCTTTGAAAGGGCTCCCTTTTTGGTGAAACCCCAGAAATGCTGGTCCTAAGTTTTGTCATTGTCCCTCACAAGAGGTCCTTAACAAGCAGGTTTCATAATGAATCATTGTAAAGTGTGATATAGTAATGTCATATCAAGATCATGATATTTTGAATTATGTCACCTAATCGCAAGACAAAATAATGATGTGAATGACCCTGTGACTTGTATTGTAACCTACCCTTATGGCGTGAGGCAATGATGCATGATGATCATATCACACATGGTATTGTCTTAGTCTTTTACCCCCTTATTACCCGGATGTTTGGCTGTTTTATTCATCGACGGAGGACCCATATCGATCAGGAAACATAATTTGAATTTACGATCCGACAATTCGAATTAAGTATACGAGGAAATGTTCATAATCACTATAGCTATAAAACTTGAAGTCTTTTATGTTAATTTCAGTTGACCCATTGGCTTTATACATGACTGAAATGTGAATTTCAAGGAAAACTAATGGTATCCATCCAGTAACATCAGGAAATTTGACGACAATTACATGATAATAACCGAGGATGACACGTTGTTGTTACCATGCATCCTGTCTATATGAGAAGACATATTTACACATCATTAAGTAAAAACATTGTAATTACATGTTAAACATTACTTGTAACCTTTTGCTTAAAACTTTTCCAGGAGTGAACCCCAAATAGTTGGCTTTGGTTACAAGCATATATACATCAACAGATCACAGATGACTTGACAGGCAGGAATGTTTCTGGGCAGTGAGTCTACAGCTTCAGCAATTTGAACAGTTGAAATCTTGTGTATCAACGACGTTATAGTACAAGGAAGACAACCTGCCATCGAACTTGGAGACCACTTGATGAGAAGATAAACCGCAGTAATGCTTTCCTAGCCGGGCAATGCATATAGAAATGACCTTCTTGAACATGGAATCTTCTTTTACTAGTGGTTGCTCCACAAACTCAGCCAGAGGCATCCACTGCATAATAGCATGTTCTTCAAGTCAACTAATCCAATGTTCCAAGTGATGCATATAAGAAACTGTAGCTTATTGCCTCAAATTTGCATGCATTAGCAAATTTTAAACCACTATGGCAAAATTTCACAACTTTATCGCAGAACAAAAAGGTAAGGTGTGGTAATTGGTAATAAGCAAGAATTGTAGACAGTAATAGGCATAGAATTCTGTTTTAGTGCAAAGTCTTACCTTGGCTGCTTCAATTTCAAGATCATCAACTATAATCTGAGTCGATAGTGGTTTTAGCATGCAGATAAAGAACAAATCTGACTTTTCGAAAGCAACATTGTGAGCATGCCTGGACATGGAAGTTACAGAAAATATTAGAAACACATGCAGTATTTATAGGAATTGTTCAGTTGCATTGGTTTCAACTCTTTCACTACTTGAATGCTTTTTGCTGAGAAACACATGCAGCATTCTGTATGGCAATGATGATTATAACACTAAAAACTTAAATCCTACAGTAATCATCTTCTATCATATATCTATAATAATAAGAATTATGTATATGTGGTTTATTACCTGAATGCTATAACTTCCACAAACTCCGTATCAATCTGAAACAAAAGAGAGTGCAGCTAGAGCTATTAGACCAAAAGCTTGATTGGAAATGTTGATTTTGCATCACAAGAGTACACTAGTACAATAGATGAAATACAATCTTAATTAGAAATAAATACACATTCTTACTCCAGTTTCCTCCTTAACTTCTCTCACAGCTCCTGTGAAAATCTCTTCCGACTGACACCAAAGGAAAAATCAGATAATTTCCAAGCAGAACATAGTGAAACTTATAAAATTGTGTTCAAGGTCTAAAGTTGGATAAAGTACCTCAAGGATGAAGCCAGTTGGTATTTTCCAGAAACCAACGCATGTAGGAGCACAGTGTTTCTCTTGTACGACAAGAACCTGCAATCAGTCATCTGTTCATTAGTACTTGATTTAAGCCTGAACAAGCAGATCAAAAGATTTGCCTAATAATAATCTTGCTAGCTGTATCTAAATCAATAATGTGGACCACAGCTATAGTCAGTTGAACAGAACAAAAGAATCATTTCACAACTATGGTCAAGTGGTGCCCATTAGGCTGTTTACCAACAGATTTATGTATAAGTTTGGTACTTTGATACTCCTAGTAATATCGGAAGAGCTTGGCCAGTTGAAAAATGCAAATCTAATTGGAGCAATAAGAATTAGCTATCCTTTCAATTTGAAAGGATATTTTTATTAATCAGGAAAGTGATATATAATGCGCGCAGCAAACAGAACAGAAGCAACTATACCTCATTATTGTCATTGATGACAAATCCCCCAACCCCTACTTGATGTGAAGCATTAGCGGGAAGCATGCATGGTCCTTCTGGAATCCAATATGTCAGCATCACATATCCTCGTTCTGCATGGTGATATTGGAAACCTTCCTGAAACCAAGGAACTTATCTCATATACTCCCAGTATTTAACACTTTCAGTGAATAATCATAATCAAGATAAAAGAAAGGAATGGCTAGCATTGTACTAAAATTGTTGTGCAATCGGGAAAGAAACCGATCAAAACATGAACTCCATTGATTGTCGTCTCAAGAAAGCATAGTTTCATAGCTTAAAGTATGTATAGAGAAGTTACCTTAACAGCAACTGGAACAAGCTCAGCTCGTTCTACCGGCAGCTTAAGCCAAATTCCCTTCTTCCCCTGCAATCAAATTGAATTATTTGGTATATGCTTAGGGTTCAGGCTAATACAAGGATATAATCATCACTAAAACCATGTTTGGACAACAAGATTGAACTCAATTAGCCTCTGATTATCAAATAGGCAAATTGTAGATGTTGGTTTCAGAATGTATAAAACCAAGTAGAACCTACATACGTTTCAACTATGTTTAAGGAGGATCAGAGAATCAGGCTCTCCAAGTGACTAAAGTTGCCAACTTTCCTAGGGAAAGGCATAGGAAGATACCTCCATTTTCCAATTAGAAAGCGAGGAGTGGAGGATGTAAGCAAAGGCATCTGCATTTTCTGGTAGTCGTTCTGGATCAACGATAACTCCCCCATACTCATCATCAAAGGCATCAAGTACTCTAATGTCTCTAGGAAACAGATTTGACCTTGCACCATTTGTTCCAAAGATTTGAAATAAGGAAGTTTCAGCTGCAAGTTTATCCCCTCCAACACTACCAATGGCGTTTGTTGACAGATATCTATTGTTTGAACTAGAAGGATGAGAACAGGAAGAAGCCTTCAGAGGATTCCCTGGAAATGAAATCGAAAAAACAGAAGAAATCATACATAACTTTCATCACCTCAAAGCCTCAATTCCCACAAAGATCTAACTTTCTTAGCACTCTAAAAGAGAAATGACTTCCAAGATTACTAATCAATACAGCTAATGAGGAAACAGAATTACATACGAGGACTAATTTGTGCCACATAATGGAGAGAATAATCGACTTAAATTTATGTTCTCTGATAGAATACGTCCTCTTTTCATATGCTGTACTTATTAGGTACTTTACCCAGCAAAATTAGCTGCAAACTCATCGAGAATTTCCATGTTCTTTGATCAACTAATACACTACAAAGCAGGGCATAACAAAACAAAAACTTGGAAATACATAAGAAAATATAAGACTGTGAAAGCAATTACCTGTGCAAGAACAGAACTGTGAAGATACTTTGACACCAGCAGTTAAGTACCTGAAACTCGTAAACGAATTTGAGTACATCCTCCCTACCTGAGCCATCTCAGAAGCAGACAGAGATTTCGATTGAAACAAGCTCATCTCCATTACAGACATTATCCAAAATCCCAACTACCTTAAACAAAAAACCACAGCAGTACCATCCAATGAAATCTACTCCTCAATATAACATTCCCTGAACATCTACATTCCCATCGCACAACGCTCAAGAACAAGAAACCACCATAGGATTCACCGCTGCGAATGATCTAGAACCTGGAGGCTAGCTTGCAGATTAAGCAAGCTGGTTGTGAGTTACATAAACAACTAAACATGTAGAGCCAAGCAAGTGAGGCCACGTTTAACGAAGTCGTTTTGGAAGCAGGGGTGTGAAGAAAACGAGGGAAGTGATTACAATTTATGCAATGACTTGGAATTTGAGAGCAGAAAGTCAGAGCAGGCGTTAAAAGAGATGGAAATGCAGAAGGAGAAAGTTAAGCACAAAAGGACTGAAATTGGCACAACCCAAGTGAAGACGGCCAATAAAATCCATGTTTAAGGCATGCATCTTATCTGGAAATCAAGCTTTTCCAAGTGGGGATGCTTGTTTGATTTGTGGTGTGAAATGTGTGGGGTGCAGTTCTGATATATACAAACAGCCTAATATGGAATAATTGAAACTTAAACAAAAGCTAGAGAAGAGCTTTATTATGTGAAATGGAGAGAAGATGATGAGGAAGGACTGGTAAACTTAACCCAAAAGGTGGGAAATTTTGGTAAGGTGGGAAAGAGACATAGACCATAGTAGTCCAGTTCTGACTCGACGGTTGAGGAATGCAGTTGAAAAAAATGAGGGTGATAATCTCACACGTCCTCCGTGAATTGAAAGAAGTGGTGCATTTCATATTCCATCTTGGTCAGCAATGTGAAAATTTTGTAACTTTCTCTGATTAGCGGTTTGTGAGCAAGCCAATGATGCTTCACTCATGTATTTGATTCTGAAGTCTATAGTTAGGAGTGGGTTACATTTTGCACTAATTAACCTTTCACGTACAACTCAGGAAAAGTCTTGGTAATACATGGAGGATTGGTTCCACACACAGAATCCAATGATTTCTTTGTTTGTCGAGTAATAGGAGTATGAAGAATAGTGATGCCTAGCTATATGAAGAGTAGTGATGTTGACTTTATCACCATGAATATGAATATATTTCCATTTTTCCAATCGGGTATGTGTGCATTTAGTTTGTTTGTTCCTAGATGATTGGTTCAGCCAGTGTATTTAGATTTTCAGGATTCGAAATGCTTTTTTGTGTTATGTCTTCAACATTTGAGCTTAGATGATGAGTTATCATCTAAATTTATATTCGATGTACTTTGATAATAATCTATCACGCATTCAACAAAAAAATAATAATTTGCTGACACCTCTAATTTCATGTTTATTTCATTCCCCGGCCCTTAGAATTAAGAAAAGTGTTTTACTCTAGTTCACACCTGATTAATACCACAGAGGCACAGAACATGTGAATTTTATGGGCATGTTGGGGATGGCAAGAGGAGGCTAGGCCTCTTGCACTTCATTCGTCTGTTTTTCTTTTTTATAGGTTATGTTGATTGGAGGATGATCAAGGGCTACGCTAAACACGTTTATATGCAGCTTTCTGTCACTAATTAGGTAAGATTATTTTGAACATGGTGATGGCTTCCAAGGAACACAATATCCATCAACATATTAAAAATCTAATATCTTTATCCATCAACATATTAAAAATCTAATATCTTTATTGTCACAATATTTGAAAAAAAAAAAAAAATCTTATTTTTGCAATAATTTTAGTGGTTGTGGTGGAATGATTGTTGAGATGGATAGGGACTCTTTTGTGGCCATTATATTTGCTGGCATTCTGATGCATATATGTATATGCTAGGGATGGGTCCAAAACAGTCAAAAGAGTTAATGTTGATATATTTTCTGATCTAGAAGACAATAAGATTTTTTTCACTTAATTATATTTTTGCTGTTTTTGTGATAAAAACAATGTCATCTGCCCATTACCATTTGGTCTAGTAGTATAAGTCTTCTTTTTACAAGTGGGAGGTCGTGAGTTCGACTCACAATAAATTAGTTGTTGTATATATATGAGTTGTTTATTTCATCAAAAAAAAAAAACAATGTCATCTTAGTCATCAACACTATTTACAAGAGGAGAAGAGTTTTAAACAATGATCATAATATGGTACTACTCTATTTTTGAAGAAATATTTTCTCAATAACTACTTCAAACTCAAATGTGTATTAGTATAGTCGTTAACTTTGTTCATCAAATGATGCAGGTGTTTATTTTATACAAAAGTGATATGTGGGGATATGTATATCATAATTTGGTGAAGAGATTTTGTAATTTGATGATCACAGTACTATTGTAATCGCTTGTAGTCTTCAATTGGGTGAAAGGATAACAAGAGAAAAATGGATAATCATGATGGGAAAAGTTTTTATTAATCATCATCAAGCTCCATGTGCCATCAACCTCATCCATGGAAAAAGGATTAATAACAACAAAGAAAACAAAGGGAAAAAAATGTATATAACTGAAACACAATGAGGGAAGCTGCAGTAGAAGTGGAAAATGATTTTAGACTGTGTAATGTGGATTGACGTCAATGTCCAAACCCCTTAGCTTTGCAAAGGACTCTACCTTCCCTTTGAGAGTGTGAATTTCCCTTAGTCTGCATTGCAAGGAAAACAGCAATCCACATGAGCAAGGTTTATGCAGATATATGTTCTATATGTAGTTACTAGCTTGAAAAGAACTTGAACTAGCAATGTCCAAACTTGAAAAAGAGACCAACCTTGCAATCTCTGCACGTCGTCGGGCTTCTTCAGCCATCATGCTAACATCCCTGAATGTGTGCCTCTCATGGAAGATACTTTTGTCCATAGTTGGGAGGCCATGAAGTGTACGCTGTTCTGTTGCCCATGCAGCCTCACGAGCTTCCCTACCAAAGTCCTTTTGGGTGGTGAAAGCCGTCTGCAGAAACATAGGTATGTGTGTAAGTAGTATTAGAAAGACTAATGGAACCATATATATAGGAGATCGATCAGCAAATCAAGCACATACTTTCATTCAATCTAGATGTTTAATCAAATACTCAATATGGAAGGGTTAAACTCACTCACCCTTTTGTTCAGTACCAAACTCCAGGCCCTCCCACTGAGTGCATATCGCACAAAAAACTTGATAGGATCAAGAAGCATATAGATTATAATGTTGTAAATCCATACAGCTCCAGTCCAACCCCAGCCAACGCTATGAATTTGAGCAAATTTCCATGTTGCCTGAGCAGATATTACTGTTGCAACCTGTGAGCATGAAGCATTTCATGAATATGAACCATTGTTAGTTTGCTTGTGGAGAAAAGAATGTATGAAGTCTGAAGGATGTGAAAGCATTATATGATCCCACATAATATGCATCTAATATTATCTATTGAAAGCTCTTCAAAAGTTGCATGCGATCATTACCATTTGAGCAACTATGAAGGCACCAACAAGAAGAAGACCAGGTCTTTCCATGAATGACCAACCTCTGGAGCGAGTTACAAAAATTAGAGCCTGGCTGATGGTGCTAACTTGAAGGTACACAACAGATGCTAGCTGGCCATTCAGTGTCTCTGTATAACTCGACTCATTGAGATCAGCGAGTTTCTTGAAGTCCAGGTCTAGATGGAAGTGTTTCTGAGAGACACAAAGAGATATGTTAATAACTTCTTCATTGTCATCAAGTCTAGAATATGAGCGCTCACAATTATATTTAGGCCCTACACAATATCCATTTGGCAATGATTACACAGGAATGCATAATTACCGGGAAGAAATGGGTTTCGTAAATGATATAGAAAAATATAGCTGTGGTCACGGCAAGGTAACTCCCTAAGACAATCCCAGTTGCAAATATTTCACTGAGCTTCCAACTGTCAGGAACTGGAGATGGCTTAACCTTGTCTTTGGATATTGTCATAATAGTACCTGGAAGATAGTTCAAAGTTCAGATTTATTTTCAGAAGTAAGAAATGGAATAAATGAAAAGAACAATAGAAAAATGAGAATTCATATCCATAGGATTAGAGACAAAAGGTAAGAGAACTAAAAAGGATGATAATTCTCACCGTCATTAAGAATGGCTATGATGAGGACCATAAAAGGAGGGAAATCAAATCGCCAGAATGCAGTTAGCAACAAGAAACCAAGCTGTTATACAAACTCAGTTAGAAATGAGAACTGACAATTCTGTTTGCTTGTATGTACGTAATCTATTTTCAAATAAAAGAGGCGTTACAAGATACTTACCACAATACGTATTGTTATAGACACTGCATATATCTGAAAAAGGAAACCATAACAAAATGCAATTACGGAAAACAGAAATCCAAGATTTACGACCAGGCTGGTCCAATTCCTAAAACAATGAGAAGGGAGAATCCCCTTACTGTGTAGTTCTTCATTCTTTGAAAGATTGCACGGCTTGTCAGAACAGCACTAATAATTACACTCAATCCAGGCTCTGTCAGTACTATATCAGATGCACTACGAGCAGCATCTGTGGCATCTGCCACTGCAATTCCTATGTCTGCTTTCTTCAAGGCAGGTGCATCATTAACTCCATCACCGGTCATTCCAACTATGTGCTTCTTAATTTGTAATCGCTGAACGATCTCATATTTATGCTCTGAAATGAAGCATCTAGTCAAATAGAAGCAATGCAAAGTACGTTAGCAAACTGTGACCCAAGTTCGTAACCAACATTACCTGGAAAGACACCAGCAAAACCATCAGCATTCTCAATGAGTTCATCAATTTGTAGACTTGCATCTAAGCCATTCTTATTGTCACCAAGCAATGAAGATGATGGATACATGTTTGAGCCCATCCCAAGTCGTCTCCCTGTCTCTTTGGCAATTGCCAGTTGATCGCCTTGAGAAAGTAAAACAAATAGAGTAGTCAAAAAAACAGTTTTGAAAACTAGTTGGAGTTAGATTTTGATATGGCTGGAGTGGAATCAGTAAGAATCTAAGAAGTTGCATCAAAAGTCTAGTCAAGTGAATTAGTTTATTACACTGAGCAGTCTCCATTGAATTGAAAACAGAAAAAGGTCACTTTTTAATACCTGTAATCATCTTAACACTCACACCAAGATCTAGAGCTCTTCTAATAGTTTCAGCACTGTCGTGACGTGGTGGATCAAACAAAGGTAGAAGACCAACAAACTCCCAAGGTCCACCAGGACTGTCTTTGGTTCCAGCAGGTACTTCCTGTAAATTACAGAAATCATTATCCATTAGCATCAGAGGAAGAGAAATCTATTATCAGGGACATGATTAAATCTTGGTTACCTGTCGTGCAACAGCAAGGGATCGAAGACCACGTTCTGCAAATTTGTCAATTACTGTGTGTGCCCTCTTTTCAATATCTGATTTGTTCCATGCCAAATTGAGTATCTACAAAATTAAAAATAGAAGGGTTTGGAAGGTTAGATCATTTTCCATGTGAGATATGATTTCAATATTTTGAATTGATATATTAAGTACCTGCTCTGGTGCACCTTTGCTCACTCTGTGCATTTTACCAGCTTTGTCTAGGTATGTAAGTGCTGTCCTCTTATCAGTTGGATTGAAAGGAAGGAAGTGAACTTCTGTAATTCCCTCTCGTGCCTTACAATTGAGCAAGAAGAAAAACTCAGCTCAATGAAACCTTTAATAAAGAAATCACTACATTGAATCACATATTCTTGTCCAGTTTCTCTGAAAAAATCATTTTTACAGGCCTGTAAGAATTGCATTAACATTTTCAGTTATAAGGTCTACTACCTCCTTAGAATCAGCCAGCATTGCAACAATTGCTGCATCAATGGCATCTTGATTTTCCAACCTTGAAGCTCTTGCAGCCATCAATACAACCGAGTCTTTTTCAACATCTTTAGCAAACACCTGCAAATGGAAGCGGAAGTCAAATGTCAAATAAATCCGATATGAAATTTACATCTGAAGAAAATACAATAAGATTTCATATTAATTTGTGCAAGCGACCTAAGCAGCTGAAAATTAATCTTGAGACATATGGTTACAAGAAGACAGCTTCGGAGAACTGGTACTTTATTCATAGATATGATTTTCCCATAGTATTGAGGTTATATTCATATATTGGTAGATGCAAAATGTATTTCAGTATAATATCAAGTATGGAAACTGTTGGCATTGTCAATAGTTCTTTTGTGCAGAACACTCCATCAAAATGTGCATTTAGCTTTATGAGCTAGATTAATTGCATATTTCACTGCAAAATCCGTGAAACCAAAAAAAAAAAAAAAAGGGAAGGGAAGAAAGTCATATGACAGGATAAAAAAAGTATCACCTCTATCAGATTCTTGTCCACTGTTAACTTGTTGAGAGTTAAAGTTCCTGTTTTATCACTGCAGAGCACGTCCATCCCAGCCATTTCTTCAATGGCTGTCATTCTCTTTGTGATTGCACCCTGAAATAAAACTTGGATAAGCTCTCACTTTGATTTCCATACTAAAGAGAGCCAACTCAAAGCTGAAATTTCATGGTTTTAAATCAAATGAAGTTTCTTATACCTGCTGAGACAAACGATGAGAACCAATGGCCATGGTGACAGAGAGAACAGTTGGCATAGCAATTGGGATGCCGCCAATAAGTAGGACAAGAAGGTTATCTATTTTAGAACGATAACTCTTTCCTTGACGAACTAGGACAATTAGTTCAATCACAATACCTATGGCAATTGAGCAGATGCAAAAGTTTCCAATGGCTGTTAAGACCTGAAACAAGCAGTCCATATGGTAATTCAGTAATTCAAAAACTGAAATTGGTTATGCTTCTGATCCTATATTCAAAAGCTTATCATATGAAACATGCCCATTGGCTTCACATTCTACCAACATGAACATGATTTGACTCCACTAAGGCGAAAGATTTCTCAAACGAACCTTCTGAAAGTGCCCAACATGTGTTGTGTTTTCCACAAGATGAGCAGCTTTTCCAAAGAAGGTATGTACTCCTGTTGCGATGACAACTGCTTCAATTTCACCTTGTTTACATGTTGAGCCAGAGTATACTCCTTCACCGGCATGCTTAGTTACCGGGAGAGACTCTCCTGTAAGAGCAGACTGAAAAGAAAACAGAATAATAATTTAAAAAAATAAAAATAAAAAAAACTTGGAACTGAAAGTCTGAAATAACATAACAATATGATGAAGTGATGCATCTAATCATATTCATATTCAAATGTCAATGCACCTGCATATAAACGATCTTAAGCTATGGTTTCCAGAATGAAAAAGAGTATAAGCTAGACATGATTTTTTACACATTAGAATATAACTTAGCTACCTGGTCGATCTTCAAAGGATCTCCTTGAAGCAGGCGAGCATCAGCAGGAATTATATCTCCTAACTTGATACTAATAATGTCTCCAGGAACCAGCACAGCTGCATCTTCCTCATTCCATTTCCCATCACGCAAAACCTGTTGAGAATCGATGAAATGTCAATTTTACATGGAGAAAATCGAAAAAACAATCTTCGGTATGGCAAAGAAAGAAAATGTAATCAAGTGGTTGGTACAGAAATCAAATAGCGAGGTAACCTTGGCTTTTGGAGCAAGCCGGGCCATAAGCGCTGCAGCTGCATTTCCAGCATTGTTTTCCTCGATGAAGCTTATTGTTGAATTGATAAGGAGTAGTGCTAGGATTCCACAGAAATCCTCAACGTCTCTTTTTCTCCCCTGAGAGGAATTAATTTTAAGAAGTCAGTCCAGAAACCTTTTTTTTCTTTTTTCTTTTTTTAACAATAAAGTGTACTTCTAGTCACTTACGCCTCCATATGCGAGAGTTATTGACATTATTGCAGCTGCTTCCATAACCCAAGACAAAGGGTTCCACATGAACCCCAGAAAGTTAAGTATTTTACTTTCCTGCAAAGCAAACGATAGTTATATAACAAGAAGGTGGAAGCCTATTCAAAGGAATTTTCTACTTAAGAGAGCGTTTGTATAGCAAAATCACAATAGGCGAAAAGATCACAATCTGAAACAAGTTCTTTGAAACCTTTTTCTCTTGAAGTTTGTTGAAACCAAAAACCTCCAGACGCTTTTGCACCTCCTCAGAATTGAGACCCTCTGCTGTACATTTCAATTGTTCAAAAACTTCCTCCACAGGGATGTTCTCCTGGCAGCATATTCAAGTTTAGAAAAAGTAGCAGCCTTTGAAATAAGATGGATCAAAGCAGTCTATGAGGCATGAAAATAGATAGCCTTAATAGCTATTAAATACATTAGACTCTGAACTAGATATTGGCAACTTAGAAAAGTAGTTATCACTCCCAACTTGCAACAAAGTAAACATTGCTCCTTTCATCAACAAACACTGAGAGTAAAAAATTAGACTATATGTACTAGACCACAAATATGCTTTTGTTCCAAGAGGATTGTTGTCCAGTTCATCAAGAGCAGAGGTACTCAAAATGATCTCATATGACGAGTAAATAAGTACTACTTCCTGAGGATATCATCATGCACACTAGTTTAATAGAACCTATTAAGATCAACATAAGATTTGGGGGCATCATGGTTTAACATAAATGAAAAGAGGTCAAGAACAAGAACCAGATCAACAGCTTCCTGCGTAATAGGCTGAAGGGCAATTGATGTATCCATTGCGGCCATACAGTCTTAGCCTCAACAAGAAACACAAAGATGGAGAATCTGTAGAACCGGAAAGTAGTCATTAAAAGATGTTAAATTTAGTTAAAAAGAGCAAATACACACACATCTAATAAAGTTGGTCACAAATGATTCCTCCAACTTCTTGAGACCACAGCTTCTTATACCAATTTCGAAATATGAGAAATCAGGCTTCTTTATTTAGAAAATGCGGCATCAATCTATGAGAAATGATCCTCTTATTTCATCACTATCTGAGGGAACTAATATTCACATGAGCATGGAAAATAAATCTCCAATGCACCTCACTGGTAACTAATCTCATTAATCCTATCTCACTTTTCAAAGCATAATTATAAACATGGAAGACTAAAACGTAAATTAAACAAGTAACCATAAACTCTCAGAGAACTTGAATGAAACATCTGGTACAGTCATCAAAAAGATGATTAAAATGCCGAAATATACCAAATCCAGCAGAATACTCAAGCAGACTGCTTAGCCCACTTGAGATAATCACCAAACACCAAGACCCTTAAAACCAGAAGCCGAAAATGAACGAGAGAGAGAGTCTGCGAATGGAGAGTGCGCTTGGAGAACAGAAGAGAACATGGAATATATAAGTGCCATGCAAGCCACGCCTCCACCATATAAGACATGAAAAGATGATAAAACAATATGCCAGTGAGAGACCAGAAGACGAGGCATTTGAAAGAACAAGACAAAGATTCAACATCTGAAACAACGTCGCCAGCATCAACATAGCTGCTCAAACAACTCGACTGCTGTTTCCAAAGATATGAGAAATTGACGTATGATGAGTAATGATTGGATGATTGTTGTTGCAGATGATGACAAAATAGGGAAACCCGTACGGGTTGACATTCTCTTGGTCTTAACGGGGTTTCCCACAGATAGTCCTTTCGGTACTACTTCGTTGGGAGTTTGGAGTCTTGTTCTTGAATTGCTTTTGGGGTTTAGAATCTTTGATGATAACACAACGGTCGACTTCACGGCGCGCAGTCTCTTTCTAATACCCGATTCAAATTTGTTAAAATTACTGCGACTAGCTTACTTGATAGTGTTTACTTCTTTTTGTTTTGACTGTAGTGTTTGAAAACTCTAGACAGATTTGAAAACCCTACACAGATTGATTTTTATTTCTTTTTTCCTGTAACTGAATTTGGATTTGGATACGAGATCAAGGCGGCTTTCTTATTTGGGTATGGACACAAGTTGTTTCTAGATCAAATGTACTTCATTTTTATTGAGACCCTCGAGGATTTACATATGGTTGCGGCGTCTCATGAATACTATTGATTTCGCTTATTTATTGCCAGATTGTTATGTGCTTCAAACTAATAGCTAGGCAAGGTGGTGTTGCCTGTAGGAATGTTTTATTTCTATCGTACCACTTAGTGATGGATTAAGATGTAATGTAGAATCACTCAGCTACTTTCCACTTAAATAAGAAGCTTGAATCATTATCTAAAATATGTCGGCTTAATTTTTTCGAACAGAAAATGTTTGTATTTATTGATGAATAATAAACGCGAAATTACATATAGCGTCTTTATATAATGGAGTTCATCGATTTGAGTTACCTAAAGCTCCTAAAAAATTTCACAATAAACGTGTAGTTCCAATCACATTACTGTCATGATCCTATCAAGTCTTGCGTAATTGTTTGGATTACGGACTGATCCTAGGAATTAACTCACAATTGTACTAAAGGGGACTCTGTACCAATTGTACGATCGGACTTGGACATTAGCTGGGCTGGCGCCCTTTCGAGTTAAGGAAAATGTACAATGCTGGTGGTACCCTAATTGTCATAGAAAAAACCAATCAAAATGTTCTTGGTTCTGTTTCTTACCGAAATTTTCTAGGGCTTCCATTAGCCAAAAACGAAAGATGCTTTCTTAGGCTACAAGTTAATCCAAAAGGGCAAGATGGTTAGAGTACATGCCTATGCATATGCATGCTTCTTTGTTTAACCATGGGAAAAAACCAATGTGAGTCACATTTCTGAGAGATTCGATTGAACTGGTATTGGCTATAGAAAGCTTATTGTAATGGGAACAAGAAGATAATTTTTTCTTCAAAGAAAGCATCCAAGCTTACCACATATATCCTTATCATCCTTACCGGTATATGGTATATAGACAATAGTACAACACGATCCAAGTTGTTGGCTATTGTACGATTCTACGTAACAACAAAAATTAGACTAAAACAGAGGAAATTTAGATGTTAAATTTGAGATCAATCTGCAAAAGGACACAAGAGCTAACAAAACGACACATTTTATGGCACAAGAAGATGGGGAAGTTTTATCAAATGACACCTGTTGAATACTATCTTTGAGATTTTAAACAACCCCTCATCTAATTCTATTTTGAGTTAATTAAATTAAAGTCCAAAAGCTAGACTCCATATTGGTTATAGTCCGCATCAATTTTTCTTGTTAATTGCGGTCCAATGACTCAGCTGCCACCTCAAATTTATTTCATTTTCTATCGTGCTGACTCAATCGTTATTGATTTTTCTTTTTTACATGACTAATATGTCCTTATTGAATTTCTTTGCACATAAAAAGCAAGAATTAATAGGATTAAAATTAGCAATCTGATTAGTAATTTAATATCATATTTGATGCATATCTTAAATTATTGTTATTGATTTGGTATAAAATTGGAATTGATATGAAATTGGATAAGATATTTAATGTAAATCATTCCTAAAATTGTTCTAACTTAAAAGATGTCTTCTATAAGTTAAGAATCTTTCTAAAGCAATATTTTGATAATGTTTTTCTTCAACACCAAAGGTTCTATGGTCGTGGCTCTTATATGTAATGTCAAGTATTTTATGAACGTGGTTCTCCTTCTTTAGCATTAAGCTTTCTATGGTCAAGGTATTTTCTTGTCGGCCCTAAACGATTGTGGTCATTTTGGTGTAAATCATTCCATCGATGGTAGCTATTCTTCTTCTTCTTCTTAATTTTTTTTTTTCACATTTCCTTCTTAACTTACCTTTAACCTGGAAAAGAACATGCGTGTGTGTTTGTATATTGTTGGTTGACAAACCACTATTGAATCTCTAAGGTAAACATTACATAATTTTTGTAGTATATGTATTAAGAGCTCAAAATTTCAGTATACCTCATATTAGGTATCTGCATATTAGGTATAGTACTTTGGCTAAACTTTTACCTTTGTTTTAGACATTTATAGTGAAAAACATACCTCTTTATGAGGTGAAAATAATTATACCTCTATATGAGGTCTAAATTTGCATATAATTTTTTATGTTGATTTCGTGTTCTATAATTATATGTACCTTATAGGTAGGTTTATTTAATGTTCTACACTTTCCACCTTTTAGTTAGGTTTGTACTAGAATACCATATTTTCTCTTTGCGAGGTAAAAATATATGCCTTTCTATGAGGTAAAACACTCATGCTTGCATACTTTTTGGTTAAATTGATTTCAAGTTCTTTAATTATACCTCGTAGTTAGGTTGACTTGATGTTTTAAGTTTTATATTATTTAGTTATGTTTAGTTTATTATTATTCATGTTTTTTGGAATGATTATTAAATTAATAATTTAAATTTCAATCTTTGAAAAATTAAAAATAATAATAATGAAAATTTCGCAAAATCAGGTAATTTAAATTTGTTTCCTTTCTTGACTTGAAGGGGCAAATTGGACAGAACAAATAATCAATGGACCGCAATTAACAAAGAAAAAGTGACCGGACTGCATCCACTATTGAACTACGAAATTGGACCTTAATTGAAATATCTCTATTTTTGTTGGTCTGAAAATGGATTTGCGTATAAATTTATAAACATCTTTGAATTTCAAAAGACTACTCCGAACTCCTTTGAAAAAAAAAATGAAAAAAAAAAGGACTATCTCCGAACTTATTATACGCATGGTTTGGTTTGGTTGTTGCGGGTATGAAAAGTGAGCGGGAGATCTCTGTTGAAGGATGTCGACATAATGTGTGTCTCTACAAACTAGGGTTTAGAGTTGTAATAGGAAAGTGTTCTAGGTATTCAATTGTATTCGGATTCTATTACCTATTGTGTACCTTGTAACTCCCTATATAAAGGGCTCCTATTATCAATAATACACACAATTACAATTCTCCTACAACACGTTATCAGCACGAGCCCTAACCCTAGCCGGAAAAAAAAAAGAAAAAAAAAACCCCAATCACCAAAAACTGCCACAAGCCCTGCAGTCCCTAGCCGCACACTATGCTGCTCCCTGCCGCAAGCTCAAGCCATATGCCCTGCTGCTGCCTGCCTCCGCACGCATCCGCCTGCAGCTTCACCGCAGCCTCACCACAACTTCATCGCAGCCACACCGCAGCACCAAGTCCATGCTGCTGCTCGTTCTCTACCGCAAGCCTCACCACCCTGCTCAGCCCTGTTGCTGCCCCCCATGCCATAGTCCTGCAGCCTTGCCCAGCACGCCCGTGAGCCTGCAATCCTTGCACGACGCCCCCGCAGCAGCTAGCCACTGCTGCTGCCTTTGCACAACAGCCCCCGCCAAGCACTTGCAGGCCCTACGCACCAGTAGCCCCTGCAGTCTGCCCCCGCAGCAGCAACTCCTGCTGTCGAAAGAAAAAAAAAACCCAGCAAAACAGAAAGAGGAAGAAGAAGACGCATAGAAGAAGAAGAGAGAAGGAGTGGGCCCAGAAGAAGAAAAGAAGAAAAAAAAAAAAAAAAAAAAAGGGAAGGGAGAAGGGCAGCCCACTAACTGCCAATTTCCGACCAGATTATGGCAATCCTAATTTAGCTACACGCCTGCATCAACACGCGCGTGTGTAAAGAATTGTGAAGCAAAGCTTCAAATTACCAAGTAAGTTTTTACGATTAAAGTTCCTGCTTTCTTGTCTTTTAAATTCCTTTTATTTTCTACAGAATATTGGAATATATGTTGCCAAATGGTTTTTAGTATTTAACAAAGCGGAATTGTGGGGATTCACACTTAACGAACTAAGAGTGTTCGTATGAACTAAGAGTGTTCATAATTAAATGAACTAAGAGCGTTCGTATGAACTAAGAGTGTTCATAATTCTTGGACTAAGAGCGTCCACAAGCATCAAATTGTAACCATATTAAAACATCATTGTTTGGTCTAATCCAAAAGAGATTCTTGGAAATTGATTTCTTGGTAGCATAGCTCGGAAATCTTATTGCTTTAGTTTTCGTGGAAGTTTAACTCCGAAACTAATATATCTTCTCTTCTTATTTTCAGGATGTCGAATGAACCTAGACTCGACTTTCCCATGGTTGACTCAACAGGCTCGGATTACCACAGTTGAGTAACCGATATTGAGAACCATCTCACTTCACAGGAAATATTACCCATAATCCAGGCACCTAACCCGGATCTTGTGTTGGTGCGAACACCTACAAAGCATGCTCAAGTAGTTATCTTGATGCGACGCCATATGGACAAGGCACTCAGATTGGAGTATATGTCGATCAAGGATGCAAGAGAGCTATGGGTAGCGCTAGAAGAGCGTTTTGGCAATGTCCAAGATTCCCTCATCCCTGACTTGAAGGTTCAATGGAACAATCTGCGCTTTGCTGATTTCAAGTCTGTATCTGAATATAATTCAGAATCTCTTCACATACAGTCCATGTTGAGGTTTTGTGGACAACCTGTCACAGAGCAAGAGCTAATTCAGAAAACTCTCTCCACCTTCCCTGTTTCAGCCATTGTGGTATCAAAGCAATACCGTACTGAAGTCAATGTTGGACGGATCACGAGGTTTCATCAGCTTATCAATGTTATATCTGTAGCTGAGAAACATGATAACATACTCGTGAGGAATTATAATTCAAGGCCCATTAGAACTAAGAGCGTTCATGAGGCGAATTATAATGCACCCAAAGGAGGGTGCAAGGAGCCGTACCCTAAGAATGGGGGACATGAGGGACGTATGGGCCCAGATAACCGCCCTAACCAAGAAGGAAACCGCAAGTTTAGTGTGGATACACGTGGTGGTAATGCCACACGTGGGAGAAGGGGTCGTGGTATCCCTAGCCGTAATGGTGGCGCCATCGGTCGTGGTGGTGGCACCAACCCTCCTAGGAAACGCCCGCAACGTGCACCTCAATTAAAGGGAGGCAACCACAATGTTGTGTGTCATCGATGTGGATCAATTGAGCATTGGTTCAAGCAATGCAAGGCAAGCGAGCAACTAGCTGCAAGATACAGGGCATACAGGGACCTGAGGGAGCAAGAAGTGTACCTTGCAGAAGAAGAAGAAGATGGTGGCGATGTCAATCTCACCATAGAGGACTTCAAAGCTGAAGATGAAGTGCACAAGGATGCAACAGACTTTGATTAGATTAGTCCTTTTATTTTTCCAAGAACTTTTGACTATGGCAATATGCCTTAGTCAATAAATGACAATTGTATTAACTCTTTCTTATGTGGCCGACCCAATAAAATGTGATGTCTAGGAAAGTCATTGAGGTTATTGGTACTTAAGAGAGCCTCGATCCACCAACATCTCTCTCTACTTTCCTGGTCATATTTGATTGGAGTTATCAAACGGATAGAGTGACTACAATATGTCTTAGTTTGATTTTATTTTGGATTAGATTTTGGAAACTTTGATGTAATCATTGGCTATTAATAAAGTGTCAATTCTTTTACTTAATGTCTTGGACGTACCTTAATTCGAACTTTATTATATAAGAGCCAATGGTTTTCATGTGGAAACACATTATGAGAATGGACAGAGTTCCTTTGCATCACCTCTAATGACTACGGACATAAACAAGTATTAGAGAAACTTATGTGTCGCTCTAGTGGGTTGTATGCAACCACTATTAGAGTTATTGAATCCAACCACATCATGAGATACGACTTATGGGATTCTGACACATATAGGCTTTGGCATGATAATCCGTGTATTAATGACTTTACACAGACATCCATTTTCAGAACGAAGAAAAGTAAGAACCAAGAATTGGTTCGAGGAGCTGCACATGCTCCTCATGACGCCATGATTGTGCAAAGACCAGCCACACATGGCCGGCGCCGCCTACCCCCTGCGGAAAATACATGGCATTGACGCCATAAGCCCTTATTCAACTCCTCTTTCTACTTCTCAAGTCCATTGTGACGTTGTGGCTTAACCAAAACCTTCATTGGTTGATTATAAGGCCCATGTTTCGTTCTGTAAAGCCTGTTATTTAGGATTGAGACCATCCTATGCAAAGGAAATTGAAGAAATAATTCCATTCTCACAAAGAATCTAAGGGAATTCTGTGGATTTGATCAACTAACTTGCGGACTGTATAGATGTTTTATGGTGTTCGTTGATACGCAAACACGCTGGTCACGTGTTGTGTCATTATCCACTCATAATGCTGCTTATACTACACTCCTAGCACATAACATATGGCTACGGGCTCACTACCCAGATCATCCCATTCAGTCAATTTGACTTGATAATGCTAGAGAGTTTACATCGAAAATTTTCGATGACTATTGCATATCATTGGGTATTGATATCTACACACCCAATTGGTCTCGCGGAAAAGCCACCATTAAACGACTACGACGTTAGCCCGGACATTGGTAATGCGCACCAATATTTCTGCTTGGGTAATGCAATATCGCATGCAGCTATGCTAATTCGTCTACGACTCATAGCAGCCACTCAACTTTTATTTGCGTTACAGCTAGTGACTGGGTTCGAGTCTAATATCTCGTATTTATGCATATTTGAGTGTGCGGTTCATGTGCCAATTGCGCCGCCACAGCGCATCAACATGAGTCATTGCAACGAATGCATATATATATATATATATATATTTGTTGGACATGAGTCTCCAACTATAAGTCCGCTATGTAGAAGCCTTGACAGGCGATCTCTATTTCTCTGGATTTGCGAATTGTCACTTTGATGAGACAGTCTTCCCATCGTTAGGGGGAGATTAGAACATCAATGTTCAACATGAACGACAGGAATTGTCGTGGTCTGTCCCCACTATGTCTCATCTTGATCCCCTAAAAGTGACGAAATCACATATACCTGCTGCAAACATGCCTGCAAGGATTGATGTCCCCACAAGAGGACATGGTGCCACCCAGAGAAGATGGGTACGGCAACACTACCATGGATGGTGGTATGGTGACGTCACAAAGGTGGCATAATGGCGTCATAGGCCATGGGTTCCGCTAGAGAGCGTAGGAGACCCATAGGTTCGATGGATTATCGCCCTAAGAAGAGAGCGAGTTTGGCACAACTTGATCCATTGATCATTGATACTCAAAATCCGTCTCATGAGAATATTTTGGATTGTGGTTATGTCCAAGAGACATCGTTGGGGGACGCCTCAATGTTGGAACCAATTCCTAAGAATATAGAGATCTCTACAAACTACACTAGTGTACATGAGGACGTGGAATTATTAAGACCAATGACATCGAATCTTACTCCGTTGAAGACTGCCAACGTAGAGAAAATTGGCCTAAATGGAAAGATGCGATTCAGGTTGAATTGGATTCACTAACGAAAAGCAAGGATTTCGGGCCTGAGATGCAAACACCTCTTAACATAAAACCTATTGACATTAATAGGTCTTCATTAGATAGCGTGATGAGAAAAAGAGATGGTAATCTCGCCTTATAGCGCAAGGTTTCTCACAACGCCCTGGAATCGACTATGAGAAGACATATACTCTCTTAATGGATGTCATTGCACTCCACTACCTTGTCAGTTTGGTAGTTTCCAAATAACTGAACATGCAGCTTACGAATGTGGTCACTACGTATCTCTATGGGGATCTAGATACGGAATATAATGAAGGTTCTTATGGACTTCATTTACCCAAGTTAAGTGGCTCTAGACCACGGAGCGTATTTGCAACGAGGTTGAAATGCTCACTAAAATAACTACTTGATTGGGAAGGGATATGATGAATTATGCTCACGCGTTTCCATGACGAGTTCCGGATTTGCAATTGTCACGGTTTATGTTGATAAACATAATTGGAACCCTTGAGAGTTAAGGGAAATCGCTGAACACTTGAAATCCGAGTTTGAGAGAAAGGACCTTGGGAGAACACGGTTTTGTCTAGATTCAGAACTTGTATACCGTGTCAATAAATGCTTAGGCATTTTGATAAAGTCAAAAATGCACTCCCATGGTCGTTTGTAGTCTTGGCCCTAAAAGGGATCCGTTTCGTCTCAAGGATGATGACGAAGATGTGTTAATAGCAGAAGTGCTTACTTATGTACAATAGGCGCAATATTGTACTTAGCACAATACAAGACCGGACACCTCAATTATTATGAACATGTTGGCTAGACATAGCCCCGCGCCAACGCAACTCCATTAGATTGGTATAAAGACAATCTTTCGATATTTGAGAGGTACGATTGATATGGGCTTGTTCTATCCCTACAGAGAGAAAAGAAATGACGGAAGTGTGGGATCGGACCTCACAAGGCAAAATGCCACCTTCCGTGCTCCTTCTCCCCTCCATCAAAGTGACAACAAGCACTTCTAAATATTGAAGTGAACCAAATCCGATCAGAGGATAATGTAGCGGACTTATTTACTAAGTCGTTACCAAAATCCACCTTCGAGAAACATGTGAAGAGCATCGGATTGAGAAAGTTATCCGAACTCCCATGATTGTAGCAATCAGGGGGAGATATTGACATCAGGGGGAGGCATGATGTCTACATGTTCGATCTCGAAGAGTGAAGGACGTGTTGTGCTCTTTTTGTCCTTCGACCAGGGTTATTTTTGTCCCACAGGGTTTTTGTTACCTGGCAAGGTTATTAACGAGGCAACAATCAATGCGTTATCACCAAGTTTGAGCGGCACAAGGGGCAGTGTTGAAGGATGTCGACATAATGTGTGCCTCTACAAACTAGGGTTTAGAGTTGTAATAAGAAAGTGTTATAGGTATTCAATTGTATTCGGATTCTATTACCTATTGTGTACCTTGTAACTCCCTATATAAAGGGCTCCTATTATCAATAATACACACAATTACAATTCTCCTACAACAATCTAGAAATTTTCATGCTCTTTTTTTCTTAAGTATCAAAATTAGCATTATTTCTTTCCATCCAATTTACATGACTACTCAGTACTTCACGTTTACATTTACACCTTGTTTGTTCCGTACGAAGTGTAAGGTTTCCAAACCAAGAAGCTTCATTTTTCATGGTTAGTAAGTCCAACATTAGAACATCGAATCCTTATTGAAACCCTGGTCAACCTTTTTTTATTTTTTTAGAAGAAACGGACTTAGGGACAAACAATAATAAGGTGTTACAAGAAACTAACCACGGTCTGAAAATAAACCCCAAGTAGTAACAAAGACTCCCGCTCCTAGAGTCCACATATATAGAACAATATGTGGGTATGCCTAAGCCGACCATGGCCATACTAAAAGGACACGCCTCACTATTATCCTGCATACAAAAACTAAAAAAAAAACTAAACTCAATGTGCGAAACTCGGCATGTCACTTCCAAACCCAACAATAATGGGAAATAAAAATAAAACAAAAAAATTGGGTCCATGACCCAAAGCACCAAAATTAGCTAAACCCCATCAATAGATTTTGATTCCCACTAACCCAATTTAGAGTACAATGATAAATACACCCTTAGCCTAATTAAACAACATCAAACTATGCCTCTCTCTCTCTCTCTCTCTCTCTCTCTCTCTCGCCGGCTCTTTCTCTCCCCGTCGCTCCCTCCTCGTCTGAATCGGACAGACGACCTCGTCTGAATCGGACAGACGACATCACTGGCCAATTTGCCTCCGTCGCTTGCCTCCAACCAGAATCCCAGACGACGTCACTTGCCTCCGTCATCTCCGACTACAAATCCAGAATCCCAACCCGAATCACAGGCAATCCTCACGCCCGAAGTTGAATCAGCACCGGCGCTAGAGCCTGAAGCTCAACCTGAGCCAGCGCCAGAGCTTGATGTTCAACCGGAACCTGAATCTAAATCGGCGGAGAGGGTGACGGTGGAAGAGAAAAGCACCGGCGGAGTTTTCTTGGGCCGAGTCTTTGACTGAGCTAGATTCGCGTCAATCTGGCTCAATTAATTTTTTTTTTCTTCTGTGGGCAGAAGGCTCAGAAAGGGAAAAAAATAATTGGAGCATGAAAAGGCTTAAGTATTGTTTGCTAATGGCTAAGAAATCTAAAGCTAATTGGGCATCTCTTTCGCTTATGTGAAATTGTGAGCATATATATGTTGTAGCCTTAATTAAGGTATTTCATGTACAATATGTTTAATATGTAAGTAGATATTCTAAACCTTAAGTTTTGGTAAAAAATAAGGGAGAAGGCTCAAAATGAAAGAGAAAAAAGACAAAAATGAAGTTTTATTAGAGGGAAATAAACGTCTATTGGGGGGTAATAGACGTTTTCAATTTATGTAATCTCCTTGTTTTTTTTTCTTTAATCAAAGTTTATTTGTCTAAATTTAGAAAGATTAGTTCCCATTCCGGCGACTGAAAATTCAATTGGGGGGCAGTAGACTTCTATTAGGGGGAAATATACCTCTATTGCCCCTCTATTGGGGGGCAATAGAGGTTTTCAGAAAATTCTGGTGGGCAACGGTCGATGATCGGATTCCTGTGAAAGTTGGTCAAAATCCGGCGAAAGTTAGCCAGAATCCGGCGACTAGTGACTGGATTTCGGCAGCCGGTGACTGGCTCCGGCAAAGTCTCCTACAGTTTCTCTCTCTTCCACTCTCTCTCTCTCTCTAAGGAACAAAGGGATGAGGGTAAAATGGTATTAAAAAAAATTAAAAAAATCTTAATGGGGTTATGGAATACCTTCTTATAGTGTTTTGGGTACGAGAGAATTAAAAAAACTTAATAGGGTAAGTGGGAAAACAATCTCTAAAAATGGAGTAAATGGATAAAAACCCATAAAAATTATTGGACCCTGGCTCCCACTACCAAGCCCAAGAAGCCCCAAACAAAACCTTAGGGCACAAGAGGAACCCTAGCTGCCAAGGATGCAATCTGGGCTTCAGTATTGAGAAACCGCGCCAGCGCCACCACAGTTGGCGACCACCCCACCGCTAGTTTCACAGTTATTAGGAGCAACTCCACCTCCGGGATCAAGAAGCCAAGACAGGAAGCAGAGATTGTCCACCTGAAAATAGGAGAAAGATTCCCTAGTCGTCATCAAAACAAGATCGAAGTGCATGATCTCATTTTGGAACACTATCGTCATCGTGAACACAAAGTTGACAGTCACGAAGCCCACCATGCTTTGGTGTTTAGAAAAGGGAGGGATGTACTCGTTAGATATTTTGGAAGAGGAGACGATGATGGAAAACAAGGCAGGGACAAGATCAGGAAATCGGAGTAATACTTCGTGAGGCACCAAATAGAAGACGAGAAAAGGGTTTTCTCTGAAACGTAAGTTACATTTTCAAGCTTCAACTTGACTTAGTCTACCTTTGGAAAATAGTATAAATACCAATATCTTCCGTATAGGCGTATACTACTAATTTCTTCATTATGAAACATTGTTATTTGAATGTCAATTGCGTTACCACTCTCGTATTGTAAACACGAAAATCCATCAACGAATGAAAGAAGCACATGTATACAAAATAATATATTTTTTATTAATAAATTTGAGGATTACAATCTCTGTAGATGCTCTTTCACAAGAATCTCCTCTGATTCAATCTCTGACATTGATTTGATCCAAGGGTGGCGAGCACTTGATCTTGAATCGAACGGTTGTAGTGTGAACTTCTTGCTATGTTGACGATTTGAGGAAGACGATTGACCAAGGGCTGTGGAAGCTTGATCTTGATCTGATTTAGGCCACGAGTTGTGTCACGTGGTGAGCGCTCTTTGGGTTTGGTAGGGGACGAATTGGCACATGTGTTGGTGCTTGTTGATTCTCCAAGAGCTTGATGAAGAACTTGTAGAGAATTTTCTTTGTTGACGACTTGTAAAAGGCGGTTGATCAAGTGATGCAGAGGCTTGCTCTTGATCGAATTTGAACTACGAGCGATGTCACATGGTGAGTGTTCTTTAGCTTTGATGGCAGATGAATCGGCATGTGTGCTTCGTGCTTGTTGATTCTCCACGAGCTTGATGAAGAACTTGGTGGAAGCTTTGTTTTGTTGATGACTTGAAGACGACAGATGATCAAGGGCTGCAGAGACTTGATCTTGATCGGATTTGAACCACGAGAAGTGTCACGTGGCGAGTATGGCTTTGATGGTGGATGAATCGGCACGTTTGCTTGGTGCTTGTTGATTTTCCCCGAGTTTGACAACTTCTGAGCTTGCAGGTGATTTCCCTTGTTTGTCTGAAGTTGGTGAGGTGAAGAGACCAGCTATTTGGCAGCTTGATGGTTCTTCACGAGCTTGGGAGACTTCTGAGCTTTGGAGAGGTTTCTTCCGTCTTCTTGCATCTGACTGTCGTCGTCCCCCTTGTTGATTTGAGAGGAGGTATTTATAGTGTTGTCGTCTCCCTCAATTTGGAATGCATTGATGACATAGCATTAATCACATTCCGTAATTGTGTAATTAAATCAATCAGTTTTAATTTTCACACTGGGTCTTGTCGTCTCCATTGAATCTCAGTTGTAGCACTGCATGAAAATAGGTTTACAATGACATTACTTTGTCCCAAAATATAGCAAAGTTCATATTGATGTATCTAAACAACAAAGGTGTTTAAATGCAACCGAGTTTGGTTTGGATGTTGGTAGGAGTTAAGGGTGTTTAGAACACTGCGACAGTGTTTTAAGCAAAACAAACGAGTATTATAATCTTTTGTAAGATTCTTCATTCTTTTTTTTAATTGTTTTCTCATGTGTGATTACATTAGTAATTAGTTTTCACCAATATCTTCAATGATGCATTTGATGGTAAATAAAATTGAAACATTTTTTATCAAAAAAAAAAAAATTGAAACATTGTTGTAAATATTATTATCTATGTGGATGTCCATGTAAATACTCATTAGTTATGTACTTTGATGTAAACCCTACCTCTATATAAAGGAGGCTAATGAGACTGAATGAGAACACTTTTACTTCCTCCCAACTATTCTCTTCATCTTCTTCCTACTTTATCACGTTATCAGCACACTCTCATATTGTGTATAAGGGTTCCATAATTACCTATTTTTCTTTACATCCCATCTATTAATTATGGGCGTTGGCGGCTGCTGCTTCTTATGCTTAATTATACCCATTACAGTAGCTTTTGTATTCAAGATTTATATACAGGAAGTGCTAATATTATTGTTGTTTGTTTTTCAAGGTGCCCTTAAGAGATAGCATCTCCACGACGTGTATATACTAGTATATTAACAACAGTTTTATTTTATCATGGGTCCCTCTTGTACAGCAAAACAAATTCCATCCTCACAATTAAACTTTCTTTGGATTGCAGATCTATTATTATCAGGTACAATTTTTTTTTCATGATCAATTATTTTGCCGAATTGTGCAGTCTACAAAATTGAACTAATGCTTCCTTATGGTTTCATGTGCTTATAGCATGGTTTTATACCTTTATCGTCCACATCATATTGTTGGCTACATATAATTACTGGTTGTAATTAATTGAGCCAATTTGAAGGCTACAAACCATAAGGTCTATATGCGAAAGGAACTAGAGTTCTTCCATCTATCTAGCCTGTTTATATGATCCAAGGGCCTAAAAGGACCCACTACTCCTCAACTATGGTGATTATGAGGATAAAAAATTCCTCAAGGGTTATATAACAGAAATTGAGAAATTGTGATATGAAGTTTCTCAGAGCTAGCTAGTACAATTACGAGGGCCAAAAGACCCTCAGAGCTATACAATGAGTATATGAACTCACATATTTTTTTTTTTATCCCCAATAATTATAAGAGGGCCGGAAGTTCCTCAAAATGTTTGGGTATTGGGGTTCCCTCCTCCGCACGACAATGTGAATTTGAAGTTCAATTTTGAATGTAAAGCTAGAAGCTACGTTCTCCACAATATAAAATTATGTTCTTGTGTGATTAGAGGAGAAAAAAAATTATCATTTTGTGAAGTGAAGCAGACCAGAAGTTCTGTGTAATTTCTTCATTAATCGAACCAGAAGTTTCCACAGTTAATTTTAGGGGTCGTGACCACTTACCCAATTTTTGGCCAAAAATTGTCTCTCTCTCTCTCTCTCTCTCTCTCTCTCTCTCTCTCTCACACACACACGCTTCCTCTCTTTCATCGACGGCAAAGACGACATCGCCGGAGCCTCGGAATCCGATTTGGAAGCGGATCGATTAGGAGCCACGGCGGCGTTGTCAGGTTCTATTCCGTCGCGTCAATATGGAAGAAGTTGAGGTGGCCGACGATTGGAAGTGGCCGGGTTTGGTTCGACTTGGTTTTGGTTCAAGTCTGATCTCTTGCCAAAATGGAGTATGGGTCGAACGTCGGCAGCGTCTGAAGAATTTGGGTCATTGACGTCGGCGTCTGAAGATGATTCACGATCTGGTCTGATGCATCGACGAGATCTGCTGTACTCATCGTCCGGGTTCTTGGGTTTCGATTCCGTCGGCAATTATCACTGGTACACACCCCAGTGCAACTGACTCAACCAGACTCGTCGTCCAGACCCGAACGTCGACCGACGTATAGCCTTAGAAGCCGGAGACAAAGCCACGATGCCGCCGAAGATGGTGATTGGGTGCCCAAATCAGTTTCTGGTTTTTTTTTTTTTTTTTGCTACCCAATACATTTCCTGGCTACTGGGGCCAGTAGACACATTATTGGCCCCCAGTAGACTTTGAAATGAGGGACAGGGATCACTATAGTGTGGTGTATTGATAAGTTACCTGTTGTTTTCTGTGTATTAAAGCCAAATTATCTGTGAATCATACAAAATGGTGCATTTTTGGTGGTCTATTGGGAGGCAGTAGAGACATTGGACTTTGTATTGGGGGCAATAATATGATTACTGGGGGGCAGTAATATGATTATAAATTGATCAATTGTTCCTGTAGTGTATTCATTTTGGTTTTGGGAGTTCATACAATTCACTGGACGTCAATAATATGATTTTTGGGAGGCAATAATATGATTACTGGGGGGCAGTAATATGATTACTGGGGGGCAATAATAGCCGGATTCGGGATTCCAGTCATCGGTCGCCGGATTTCGGTTACCGGTTCCCGGAATCCGGTCACCGGTCCCCGGAATCCGGTCACCGTTCGCCGGAGTCCGGTCACCGGTCGCAGGAGTCCGGTCGCCGGAGACCGCGCCGGCCACTAGTCACCGGAGCACAGCAAGGTGGAAGGTGACTTCTCTCTCTAAGTGAGAAAGAAGGAGAGGGCAAAAAAGTCTCAAAAAAAAAAAAAAGGAATTAATTGGGTAAAGGGAAATAATCCCTTAGAGTTTTTTGGGTAAATGGGGTTAAAAAACAGTTGGTGGAGCAAGTGGGCAATTTTTAGCCTAAAATCGGGTAAATGATCATTTTCCCTTAATTTTATTGCATAATTTATCTATTTATTTTTCTTCTCCGCAATTTTTCAATTTTATTGTATATCTTCACTACAGTACTTTTTTTTTTTGTTACTCATACAGACTAGCAGTCCTATACCTCAAACATATGAATTTTGAGTGTAATATTTTTGAACCAGAAGTTCAAAAAATTTCAAAGTAGAACCTGAAGCTCTAACAGTAAAACTCAAACCCGAAGCTTTGAGTATAAAATATATATTAGTTAAAAGTGAACTTGAAGATTCACTTTAGTCACCTCGAGCCTGAAGTTTCGAGCACCAAGTTTATTTGAACCCGAAGTTCAAATTACGAAATTTTAGAACTTCCAGTTCATGGAAAAATATTCGAACCTGAAGCTTCGATTACACATATAATTCATTCATAGTTTATTTGACTTTATGTCAACTCGAACTAGAAGTTTTGAGTAATTTTCATATGTCGATTGATACATTCTTATTTATGCTTGCTTAAAGCATTCCACCTTAAAACCTGAAGTTCTAATTGTGCAGACTCGGGCCGTAAGTTTCGAGTATATGGACAATTTATCGAAGAGTTTTAATCTCGGTCAACCCCAAACCTGAAGTTTTGAGGGGATTATATTGACACCAATTTATATGTAAGCAGATATTCAATCATTGATTTATGACGAATGAGTATGAGTATATCCTAAATTTGTGATCGTGAGTTTTATAATTAAAAGAGATCAGAACCTGTAGTTCCTTGATCCTTAATTACATAAGGACCGGAAGTTCCTCAATGATCATACTAATTAGATGACCATCTAAAGTACTTATAAGTTATGGTCATCAAGTTTAAACTCGACATTTCGAGTATGTCATTTTGGCCAAAAGTTCAAAATGCATTTGATGTTAATATCTACATCAAATAACAATACAGTAATTGAACATCGAATTTTACATGAATAACACGGACTAGAAGCTTTGTATATATCCTATGAGATCCACTGTTCAATTCTTACAAATTTGATTTATGTCATCTTCAAACTTATGTTTTGAGTGACTTTCAGACAATGCAATTTTATTCATAATGTCCAGAAAACATTATTAAGACTTATGCTTATGAGGCTAATATAACAACATCTCAGATCTTACATATCTGATTGATGGCTCCAGAAGAGCACATATTATTGTCACTTTGCATCATGTTCCTCCAATATTACAAGAGATGTATCACCTCTTCCTCTCATGGATCTCATTGTATAGTAAGAAGGCCAATCGACATAGCTATACCATGAAATGCCACCAGAAGTGGCAAGAGAGAAATTAAGAGTCAATGTAAATATTGCCTTTACATCCACACATGTGAGGAAATTAAAAATTGGGCTTGTGTCGCCTATGATACACTATTTGGTGGATGTTTATCAAGCCATTTTCAAAATGGCACTAGTCAAATTAAATTGCATTGACTAATAAGAACATTGAGATCATCACACATCTCTGATGTCTTTTACTTACAATAAGCAAAGTTGAAAGCAGTATTGTGTTATTCTTTAGATTTATTGTAACCTCTTGAGTTCCCATTGAAACTAAATGTGTCTTAATCAGATTATCTAGGAACCTGATGTTCCTTAAAAGGTTGTTAAAAAATGAAAAAAAATTGAAACCTCAAGTTTCTTGGATCTCCAATTATATGAGGGCCTGAAGTCCCTCCTCTTTATGACTACACATTTATATGTGACACAGAACTTAAGGTTCTCCACGTGTTAAAGTTACCTTTTATTATAGATTGTAGTCTTTAACTCGAAATTTCAAGTATACATTTTGTCAACAGTTCAAAATGATTTTGGTCTATTGCAATTCTCAATATTTCACAATTGATGTTTACTAAAGGTAAAGTAACATTCATATCAAGAGTTGTAGATCTTGATTTGTGGCTTCAAATGAGCTACTATCATGTTACCGAATTTGAAATATTGTTGCACTAAGTGCCTCCTATATGGTTGGAGAAGACTTCATGCCATCAGATATATACTGTATCGAATTTTCTGCAGTAAACTAAGGCATATGATATCATGAACCTGAAGTTCCTTGAAACAAATACACTATTTTGGCATGACCGGTTACTTCATCTTTTGTCTACCATGTTGCATGGAATCACTTACAAGTTTTGATAACTGCTAACCTTATATACAAGCAAATCATTTTATTTACCGCATATTTGCGAGTTGTCACTTTAATGAGACAATCCTCCTGCCATGAGAGGGAGAAATATTGTTCCAGAAGAACGATATGAATTGGTGTGAGATATTTATCCACTGTCTCATTTTGACTTCGAGAAATATCAAAACTAGTGAATTGATAAAAGAAAGTGATAAAATTATATGCTAAATGCAAAGGCATCTGCTTGGGTTAAAGTCCTTGAGACCGACCATATTAATACAAACAATGTAGATTCATTTGATTTGTGGGATGCAAATGTATCCAATTGACATGGTTCTCCTAAAGAGAATGTCATTAAACAATATCACAACTCCTAATATGGCTACACATATAGAGGGTGTAGGTACGCCATTAGGAAATGGTGACGTAGGGATACAATAATAAATCAAAATGGTTGATGCTCCTGGACAAAACATTTTTGACCTAAAACTTGGTTTGGGTTCGCCACCAGCCAATGAACATCTTCACTCCAAATAAAGTGATAGATTTTTGAATGCATCTTTCTGAGCATGGTTAAAATAAGACAATCTTCCCACCGTTAGGGGGAGGAAAGACTACTGTCATTTGAAGAACGGCGTGAATTTGTGTGGATTATATCCACTAGGTCTAAAGTTTTAAAATCCCAAAAAGGAAAGATCATACAAGCCCTATAGTGCTCAACATTAGATTATACATAAAAAGATCCACATTTTACATAATTCATCTATGAGAGATGATTGTCCTGGAAGTGACAATGTATGCCCCAGAAGTGGCATGGGTACCCAATATCAATAAGCTTATTATAGCTAATGCATGCATATAAGAATGTGTGGGATCTATGATTGTGATCATCGATGATAATTTACATTTGGTAGCTACCAAAAATCTTTAAGGGCTGTATGGATGCTATACCACGTTTCACCATGAATGTCGACATAGTATATTATTGGCCAAATTGGAAAGAGACAATTACAATGAAATTGAATATTTGAAATGTGATGAAATACTTGGACCTTTAACCCTACAAGTTATAAAAGGGTATTTACTAAAGTGAAGATAAATCACTATGACACAATGTCTATGTATAGAGACATGAGATTATGAATATCTTCCCTTATATGAATGACAATTTTCTATAAGCACAATGTTACATATAGTTGTTATATTGACGAGAGATTTATGGCACTTTGTCATCATATATTATGAAGATCTTAAAGACACATTGCTAAAAGCAAAATCTCAAAAGTAAAGTGTCATTATAAGCATTTTGCTTATCAAATCCTTGAAGGATTCAAAATAAAAGACCATGAATGGTTGAAAGAGCATGAAGCTCACTCATGGAATCAAAGAGTCAAAGCTAGCGCATATGTACTCATTTCGTTCTAGTGAACGAGATCTAAATTGCCTTAATGAGTACTATGAATAGACTACTATCGAATTCGAATTATGAATATAATGTTGCAACATATTCTAACTTTGGCAAAGTTATGAATTATTTAGAGCTCTTGAAGAGCTTATATGAGACATATCAATTCACAAAGATATTGATGTGTATGGCTAGGTATGCCATGATGATTTTTCAATGTTTTAAACTATACAAAGTTAAATGTGTCAATTTCTTTATATTGTTTAGCTATTACTTTGTATATGAATTTGAGCATATGAGATTGTTTCTAACCTTATCATATGAGGTAAGGCTTATTGAAAATGTCTAGCTTTGTCGATATTTCTTAAACTTTACAGGTATGAAAATTTTGTGATGAGCCCCTATATGCGAAGCACACATGGTCTCACTTCAGTGATAGACACATCAAACTACTATACATGGTACATGTAGCTTATCTGTAACGTCCCGTACCTTAATTTACCTGTTTACTAGTCATTTGGACTGTAAACGACAACTACTTTCACTTTTACCGTCGTTTCGATACTTTTAGTGGCCCTAAATTGTTGACTTTTTGTTTGGGTCAAAATTTGAGAAAGTTTCCTTCATGAAAGTTGTAGAGGACGTTAAATCGAGCGCGTGCATATGTGGTACGTACAAATTGGAGTTCGTATGCAAAAGTTATAAGCGAAAGATTAAAGTTACTGTTCATGGTTACTGTTCTCGGTAACTTTCTATAAATAGCCGAGTTACTGTGGTAAGTTTCCATTTTTGGAAACCTACCCGGCTTTTCTCTCTCTTCTCCCCCTACCATTTCTTCCTCTTCGGCCGATTTCTTCTTCCTCTGAATTCTTCCTTCTCCAGCCGACCCACGAAGGAATTCGGGTACCGGCAGGCTCGCGTCCTCTTCCTTGTCATGCCTGGGGTGGTGTTTTGCGGTGGCTCGGCCGGAGGAGCTCGGAATTGAGCCGCGAAGTTTACTGTAGCCGAACGGAGTTTTCATCGATTTCCGGCAATTCTGGCCTTTTCCGGCCACCAAACCATCGTCGAGGGTGAGGTTTTTGCCAAGGATCATTTTGCCCCTAGCCTTGAGCCATGATTTTCAGTGTAGAGGGAGAATCGATCAGAACCCGATCCTAGAGTTCTTGGATTTTCTGGGTTTTCTTCACCAGCCGATTTCGAGCGCACTTAAATGTAAAATTGGAACATGTCGTAGTTATGAAAATTGTTGGGTCTGTTGAGAAGGTAGTGCTGCCAAAATTTGCGTGGTGCGTGGAGGCGTGTAGGGTTGGTTTTTAATTCCTGTTTTAGCCTAATTAAATCCTATAAGATGTTGTAGAGCTTGTATGTGAAGTTTGGTGAGGATTGGTGGAGTTTTGAATTGGTTATAAATTTCTAAAGATTTGGATTTCGGTTAATGTTAAACGTGAATCCGATTGTCAGATTCCTCCATAATTGTTATATAGTCTGAAATCGACGAGTGGGCAGTGTTAGTGAAGTTTGGTTGGATGTGGAAGAGAATTGGAGAAGTTAAGGTTTTGGGTTTTGAGACTTAATTATTGATTATCGTAAAATTATTTTCCGTCCGGTAATTATTTATGTACGAATAATTGTGTACAGGACGAGGTATCGAGCTTTTGCTCGATGAAGGAACTCGTATACGTGATCGTCAAAATAGAACTGTGAGTGGACTTTTGTTTTTAAGTAAATGATGCATGCATTTATTTTGAAATTATTGGTTTATTTAATTATCGTTTTATTTATCGAGCATGATATTTTGTCTTAGATTATAATTTGACATTGATTTTTCATGAGTTTCGGATATAAACTTATTATGCTCGGATTTGGATTTATGATTTAATTTCGGAAATATGATTTATTTTCGAAGATTAATTATACATTATTTTCAATTATGATTCAGAAATGGATTTTGAGCCTTCGATAAGTATCTCCGATATATGACTTTTATTTGAAAGCATGATTTTAGACGAATTTCCGAAGTGATTTCCGGAATTATACTATTTATATTATGTTTCTATTAGTCGAGTTGAGATTTCTGAAAGATTTTCGAAATGGGATTTGATGGAATTAATTCTTGTTTATTTATTCGATCTTTGGTTTTGGCATTGGGAATGCCTTAGTAATGATTTCGGTTTGAGAATTATGATTTTGTTTGATCTCGCCGTTCTGCTATTGATTTGAGATACTCCTAACGTGTGGAACACGTCGTTGGAAATTCATTTGCGAGAGTTGGGGAAGCTTTATGGATTTATGTGGTTTTCGGATTTTCTTTTGCCGTACTTTGGGTGACTATTATCATTGCTAGCATTGATCTTCCGCCTTTGTGGCGAGGTGATGGGATCACCGAAGCCCGTTCGCCTTTATGGCGCTGGTTACTGTCTTTGTGACAGTAATGCTGAAGCCCAGTATCCTAATCGCTACACTTAGTGGCGTGTGGGTATATAACAGGAGTATATGGGAGTACTTTAGCCTGGGAGGCTATCACCCAAGCCTGAGAGGCTCATTCGTATGGCTATCTTCTTCCCCTACTTTTATATTACTTCTGGGCTAGCGGGGTCTAGTCCGATGATACGATACTCAGCAGGTTTGAATTACAATTTCCAGTTTCCTGGTTTAAAGAAATATGTTTTATAAACGTTGCATGCATCAAGGTTTTATAAATTTAAATAAATGAGGAAAAATATTACAACTTTACTTCTTTTAAATTATTTATCTAGTTGTTTATTTTTGTCCACTCACACTAACGTGTTTTTCAATACTTTTCCCCTGGGCCCTTCGGTTTCAAATGCCCAGTTTGCAGGCTAGGTTAATTGAGGTCGGGCCTACATGGAGTTGAGGCATAGCCAACAACATTGTTTCCGCGTACTCATTCTATTTATGTTTTCGTTGTTACCTAGTGGGTTAGTATTACTCTGATAATCTGTGGGATCAATATTGTTTGGGGTTGAGACCATTATATGTGAAATTAGAGTTGTGATTTGCGGAGCAGGTGGCTCCAGGAGAATAAGGATGGATGATTTAGAAGTGTAAATGTTTTCCTACAGGTTTTTGGTAGCCTACTTTTAGGGGAAGTTCCGCCAAATTTTTTGGTAGAATTTCTTCTAAAGTGGGCCCCGCAGGGCCACTTCGGATTTCGGGGTGAAATCCGGGGCAGGTCTTGTCATTATCGCATACATGAATGAGGCTTGTAACAATCAGGGGGAGATTCTCATCAGGGGGAGCATCCAGAAGCATGCTACCTAGGACATATGCGCGTTGTACTCTTTTTGTCATTCAACCAGGGTTATTTTTCTCCCACTGGGTTTTTGTTACCTGGCATGGTTTTTAACGATGCAACAATAAGCGCGTCTAATACTATCATTCATTGGTGGACATCCAAGGGGGAGTGTTGTAAATATTATTATCTATGTGGATGTCCATGTAAATACTCATTAGTTATGTACTTTAATGTAAACCCTACCTCTATATAAAGGAGGCTAATGAGACTGAATGAGAACACTTTTACTTCCTCCCAACTATTCTCTTCATCTTCTTCCTACTTTATAACAAACATGTTGTTATGCACCAAAATAATAACTCAACCTATCTCCAAAAGCTACCAGGCCCAATATATAAACTTTACAAACGGCCTATATATATAAGATGGTAAAATTCGTATGTACCTTATTCTTATGGTTTCATGTAAATGGGATGAAACGAACTCAAATATGTGGAACCCATATTGTAAACTCCTCCGAGAAGCCCAACATAGAGGAATTACCACTACAAATTGAAAGTTTAAACGTGGTCAAATAATGAGGGTGGTGCTATTATGATTTTATTTCATGCCATATTTTAAATCGTTTCACTTGTCCCACATTTTCAATATTGTTGGTTATATTTTCACGTTTATTTTTGAGGTAAATGGTATAGTCTCATTACAATTTAAGAAGAATACAAAGCAGAGACATTCAAATGTACATTATTCTGCAATGTGGTGACAAATGACTACTAATAGCTAAACAAATATTTGAGAGCTGGCAAGGTATACCAGATTAACTAGAAGATCATAGTGTCAAAAGGCGAGCTAAGGTAAATTACCCTACCTCCTTGAAATTTCCGTATACCAAACCATAGCAAATTTGATATTAACAGCTCATCCCACCCTATGCTTAGTACAAGGAGCAACAAAAGGCCAAGCACAATCCATTAAAGATTGATTTAGTATATTAGTTTCTGCCAATATCTTAAATGTTGTAATAACAAGACTTTAAAATTGAAAACATATCTATTAATGATAAGTCCATAGTTCAAACTATAGTAATACTAAACTACGGAGTCTCTCTAAGAGCTCTGAGATAACAAGAGACAGTAACTAGGGTTTGGGTAACTCAAGGAATTCACTGATGCCTATCTAGTGGCGCCCCCACGTCAACCATGGCTTCCAGCCTCATCGACGAGTGGTAGGTGTTGCCAGACGGGTTCGTGGGGTCTCGGGGCTCTAGCTTTCGCGTTTTCTTCATTGATCTGGGCAGTGTACAATGCTTCTCTCCTCTCAGGCGGCGGCGCAAGTGTGGATGATGGGTGACTGGCGAGCGGCGGCGGCTCAAGCATGGAGGAGGTGGCCAAAGGCCAGATCATGGCGGAAGCATGCCATGGATTTATGGCGCTGGTTACTTCTCTGAGATGAATCGATAGTCAGAGTTTTCAATGGTGGTTTCGTGCTCTCCATCGGATGGACACAGTAAGCTCGCTACTGGTTCTCGATTTTGGTCTGTGGATCTAGTCTACACCCCGCCGATAACAGGAAGGGGGTTTGGTGTGGCTGGTTGCTTGGGTTGTGTTTATTCAGTGTGGCGAGTTCGAAGGTAGGGATTTGTGGCGGGGGTCTGCCGGCGGGGTACCTAGGGGGAGGGAAGAGGATTGTGGAGGCTGGTTTTTGTTCTCGGTTAAAGTAGTTTTTTTGTTTAGGTTTTTGGTTAGGTATTTCTGGTCTTTAGCATGTCCCTACTCTTTAGAGCTAGGGTTAGATCAAATTGAGGTGCCATGGATATGGTATCTTTCCTAGGGATGAAACGGTTTATATTCGGTGTTATCTTATGGTCGATATGCCGACGAGCGATCCTTACACGTGGTCTAGTATCTTTGACACATGGTGTAGAAGAGGGTGTTGGTTTTTTTTGCGGTTGTCTATGAGGTGGTATCAAGATTCTCGAAAAGTTTTATAGCTCGAGAGGTTGGGCAATATAGGTGGTTATGAGTTGGGCCCTTTCGACTCATGGAGGTCATTCATGATGACAGACCCGTAACTGGTTTAGGTTTTAGGGAGGAGAGTGGGGAATTCATGTCCACCACCGGTCATTCCGGTGTCATGTAATCTTGTTTATTATCAATAAAGGTTGGCCTCATCATTTAGCCATTTGGCCCTAGGCCCGCCCCGCCCGTAGGGCCGAAGCCCTACCCGGCCCTTGCATTAGGGCGGACCGGCCCTACCCTTTCTCAAATAGGGTAGGGTAAGGGTCATGCAAATGAAGCCCGGCCCGACCCCTTAAGCCCACCCAATTAAACCTTAATAATTTTCTATTTTTTCTATTTTTTTTAATATGTTTCTCTTTAGTTTATAACATACAACTTATCTATTTTTTGTAATTGATTTCCTAAGCTTTTTTTTCTTTAATTTTTGTTTCCTTTGTCAAACAACAATTAATTTTAGGAGATTTAGAGAGACAGTTAATTGAATATAGGGGCCGTGACCACTTACCCGATTTTAGGCTAAAAATTGCCCACTCCACTAAGAGTTTTTTAACCTCATTTACCCAATTCAACAGTATTTGACAGTATTGCCCTCATTTTAATCTATAAATTACACTCATATCTATCTCTCTCTTTCATCCCTCCGATCTACGTTTTCTCCCTCCTCTCTCTCTCTTTCTCTTTTTTCTCTCTCTCTCTCTCCCCGCAACGTGCCGGTTGCTGCGCTCCACAGAGACTGGACGACGCCGCAGAGGTCGGAGACGACGCCGCATAGGCCGAAGACGACACCTCAGAGGCCGCATATCGATCTGCGTTTTCTCCCTCCTCTCTCTCTCCCTCTCTCTCCTCTCTCTCTCTCCCCGCAACGTGCCCGTTACTGCGCTTCACAGATGCTGGATGACGCCGCATAGGCCGAAGACAAAGCCTCAGGTCGCATATCAAGGACTCTGTTGAGATCGGACAGCGACGAGCACGGTCGATTTCGGCGATCGGGCTTCTGGTCGATTTCGGCGATCTGGGCTTTCCGGTCTGCGGCGCCGATTGCAGAAGCAGCATCCACTCCTGAAGACGACAAAGCAGCTTTGGTTAGCCTACCTCGCTGGAGTCCAACACCTGGTAGGCTAGAAACACGTCCGGTATTTATGTGGGTGCCCAGATCATTTTTCTGGGTGCCAAATTAATTTTTTTTTTTTTTAAGTAACATAAGGGACAGAAGGAAAGAAAAAAGAAAAAAAAATGTTTTGAATGTCAATTAGAGGCCAATAGAGAGCAGTTAAATGTCTATTGGGGGTAATAGACGTCTAAAAATCACATTACTGGGCGACAATAATATGTCAATTGCCCCCCAATAGACCAACATAGTACACTACATTTCCACTCTATAAACAAAAATAAACGTATCAGCTATCAAAAAGAGTCAATAGATTATTGGGGGAATAACATAGAGTCAATAGATTATTGGGGGTGTCTATTGCCCCCCAATAGACCAACATAGTACAGTACAATTCCACTCTATAAACACAATTAAACGTATCAGCTATCAAAAACATAATTCCCACAAATAATAACATAGAGTCAATAGATTACTGGGGGGCAATAATATGGTCATCGGTCGCCGGATTCCGGTCACCTGTCACCGGAGTCGGCACCCGGGCCACTGGTCACCGGAGGCCGGTAAGGTGGAGGATGACTTCTCCCTCTAAGTGAAAAAGAAGGAGATGGGCAAAAAAGTCCCAAAAAAAATAAAAAAGAATTAATTGGGTATTAGGGAAATAATCCCTTAGAGTGTTTTGGGTAAATGAAGTTAAAAAACAGTTGGTGGAGCAAGTGGGTAATTTTTAAGCTGAAATTGGGTAACTGATCATTTTCCCTTAAATATAACCATCTTAACTAATATTTATAAATGTTATAACTTATAAGTTAATTCCAATATATATATATATATATATATTAAATATGATTAACAAAAAAATAATGAGTCTTGTATTACCTATATAACCATTGAACCACATTTTGAGATAAAAAAATAAAAGTAATATATTTCTTTTTGTTAAACAAATTAAGGCCCTTTTAGGCCCATTTCATCCCTATTTGGCCTCATTCGGAGGGCCGGCCCGACTCGGCCCTTTCGGTCCTAGTGGCTCTGGCCTTTCGGGCGGGTAAGGGTTAGCATATTTAAGCCCCGGCCTGACCCTATCCGGCCCTAAATTTTGTTGACTTTGACTACCCCCAGCCCAGCCCGACCCTAAGCCCTAAAATTTAGGGTAGGGCCGGCCCTAGCTCAGCCCATGATGACCCCTAAATAAAGGTTTCTTATTCTCAAAAAAAAAAAAAAAACAAACAAAAACAAAAAAAAAACCATAGTAATACTAAAGCTACCTCAGCTACTTATTTTATCTTTAGCAAATTACCACTAACTACACTTTTAGTCCAGTATTTACCATTAACAGGCCTGTTTTTTATATTTCCCTTGCAGTACTGTTTCTGACCCATGCGCAAGGCCCAAACCCCGTGCAGCCTATTTCCTGACGAAAATGTCCCTAAACATATTAATAGAGGAAGATAATAATCAACAAAGAGACAGATAAAGATAGAGATGGAGATGGAGATGGAGAGAGAGATAACAGATCTAGATTGAGATCGAAATCGAAATCAATCAAGACGATGAATTTGAAATTCTCATTCAAACTGGAATTTTGAATAGTAAACGAGAGAGGGGGGAGAAGAGATCTCGATCGGTATCCAGATTTGTATTGAGATCGAAGAAGCGACGCGGTGAAGCTGGGCAAAGATGCAAGGCATCGATGAGATAGGAGAAGCAAGGTGGCGAAGCGAAATGGTGAAGCTAGGTGGCGAAGCTAGACGGAGAACCTATTTTTTGGTCTTGGCCTGCAAATCTACCAGCAAGGAACTCAGCAAAGCTAGGGTTTGTTCTCAGCCTGCAAATCCACCGAAGAGCGAGGTCAGTATCAATTAAGATGAGTTGTTAAGCAGGGAAACTTGATGTTATGTGACTGATGATGAATTGTCTGAGCTTATTGAGACTCAGTACCATTAAAATGCTTGCAATATGTGCAATCTATGATTATTGAGAGTCAATAACACTAAAATGTTGCAGTATGTGCAATCTATGATTTTATGGACCTTCTAAAGATCATTAACTATAGTTTCTGAGGGTCAGTAGCTTTCTGAGACTTGCTTGTTCTGATGGAAAATGATGAGTTTTGTGACTCAATAGTACAAAAGAAATTGTATGAGCTTTAGTTTATGAGGTTTAGTAGCCTTAACTTCATGATTTCACTAACACCATGTTTTTGTTGTTGAGTCACGAATTACTTATGCAATTGTGCCCCATAATTATGAAAATTGATTTGTCTTCCATGCTATTTTACCATTTTTAATCTATTTCCTTTTATTTGTAGGAAACCTTGCATTGAGAATAAAATGACTATTTAAGGCTTGAAATGCGGAGATTTGAAGCTAGGGGAAGAAGACACGGAGAGAATAAGAAAATTGCAAATCGACTTTTCCGGTGATTTTTCCGGCAAACTTTTCCGGCAAGCCGCCACTCATGGAGGGTCTTTTCTCCAGCAAAGGAGGACCATGGTGGTGAGAATCTCCCATCACTTGAAATTCAAATATCTCCCTACACCTTGTCTTTTTGTCACCTTGCCAATTTGGGACCATTTGGGGGACAATGGTGTAAGAACATCTCTTGCACACTTTGGGACCATAGAGGACATACATAGCTGATCAAAGAGAGGCCAAAGACCAATTCTTCAGCATTCTTGACTCCATTCAATCATATTCATCCTATCCAAGATCTATTTTTCTCTCTAGAGAAGACACCACAATTTCCACCACTAAAACCACCACCTCCACCTCTAAAACTTCCATTTCCACCACTACAACCTCCATTTCCTCCACCACTCAACACCACAACTCACCTTAGAGATTCCAAATTTCTTTATTCTTACCAATATCAAGAGCTTGGAGCAAGGAGAAGGAGGTGACTACCACCACATCATGTTCTTGGAAACCCATCTCCACCACCACTTCCGGCATCATCAATAATCACCCTTTACTCCCTATCTCTTTATGTATTTGATATTTAATAGAATGTTGAAGCTCGTGTATCTAGCTATGTGTGAGTAGTGAACTAGTTGGGGCTAGGGCTTTCAACCCTAGCCAAACTTGCTTGTATTGATGCTTTTGTTTATGAATTGATGCAAATTCATGTTGTCATTCTCACATGCTAAGTCAATAGTTGAATGCATTACTTAGACCTAATCAATTTGAGTTATGTGTTTGCCATGACATGAAGTTTTTTTTCCTAGAGATTGATTACCTTTAGGCAAAAAGGGAGCATGAAAGCACACCATGTGTGCATGTGAGGGTAGTGAGCTAAAATCACCTAGAGATAAGATTGGTTTGCTTGCTTGGTTACCTAAACTCTAAGCTTCATGCATTTAGGGGCGAAGGATTGAGACCTATCCGGTAATTGAATTTGTCTCTAGGTAGTTAGCTCTAGACTTGTCCTGTTAGAGTTAATAAAATGAAAGGGGTTTAAGCCTTAGTAGTCCTATCCAGATGCTAAGAGGGTAGTTAGACAATTAGCTTTGTATCATTCATATTCAATTGCTTTATTGTTTGCAAGGGAGGTAAAAGGTGAAACCCGATGCCCTAACTCTCATCCATTTGATAACAACTTATTTAGTTTAGCTTAGTTTATATTACTTGCTTTCATTGTTTCAATTTGAATAGAAACCAATCTCAAAATCAAAATCAAATCTCTACGCACCATCTTGCACATACTCACCATGAACTTTGGTTCACTTGTGAGCTTTTGTTTGTGATTGTACATTTGCATATTCTTCTAGTTTTTCCTTAGGTTTTCCCTAGCTAGGAAAGGATTTACCAATCCTCGTGGGTTCGACATCCTTACTTAATTCCCTATTCTATAACTTGTACCTCTTGCACTTGAGAGTCATTTCAATGCTAACAATTGTCCTCAAACTTGTGTTAGGAGAATAACTATTGGTTCTGGTTTTCGTAATTGAGTGTTTCGAATTGGTATGATGATGTTGCTGGAGCTTTGTAGAATAGAGAGACTGATTCATTCTATTTTTTTGTGATCTTCATAATTGACATGCTCTATTGGAGAATGTTGTTGTAAGTCAGTATGGTGTTACTTAGACAGGTCTTAAAATGTTTGGATACAAAATGGTGCCGAATTGTATCGAGTTTATGTTCCTTAATGATTACTTCATTAACATGTCAAGATAATTCTTTGAGTGACACCTGTAAGTTTCTAATATGCAATAATGACATATGTGCCTTTCTGTATGTGATGGTTGATTTAGGAGGTTTGCGATTGTGAATGGTATAACTGAAGTTAGAGAACCATGTGTATTGAGGGTCAGTATGCTATTGAGGGTCAGTAACCCTATGTGTATTGCAACCTCATTTGATGTTTATATATGAGGATTAATAGCTTTAGCTTCATGAGTACATTCGCTTGATTGCATGAGGTATTCAACTCAAATCTATTATCGGTTCAGTTGAGCTTGCGATTTTGGACAGATTTGTTAGCTTTACTTTATGGAAGGGTCATTGAAATTATGTCTACCTATAGGCTCTATGGATGTTTGATCTTATTACTGCTGTTAGTCTTTTTTTTTTTTTTTGCTTGAAATTCTGGTCATTAATCTGCTGCAACTGTGAGGATCTTTTGATTAGGTTATAAGCTACAGTGGTTTTTTAATCAAGTTAAGGGTTAGTACACTATTGAGGTTAGTAAACTATTGAGGGTTAGTACACTATTGAGGGTCAGTACCCATATATTTACTGCTGTCTAGTCAAAGAGGAAAGCTGTTACAATAGACAAAAAGGATGTACCGATTGAAGAACATGAAAAGAACCATGGTGGAGAGATTTCTTCACCTTGACAAGAGATGATATTCAAAAGTAGGTGCTAATTGAAGGCAAGCAAAGACCATGGGTTGGATTGGATTAGGATTAGGATTTACATTTGATCATTTTGAATCATTTTGTTTTGTTAAGTGAGATTAATAGCAAAATGTTGATCTTTTGCGGATATGAATTTGTGTTTATGAGTTGATAGGATTTTGATGAAAGTAAATTGACATAGATGCAGGCTTTTTGAAGTCTTCTTTACTGGTTAATGTTAATGGATCGATTTTATTACTAAGTTTCAAACAAAAAAAATGGTGCAAGGTCACATAACTTTTTCTCTTTTATGTGTATACAAACAATTCAATCGGTTAATCATTTAGAATTGCCTCTAGAAACTGGAAAGAACTGCAAGTCGTGTATGTCAGAATGATACTAAAGCTCAGTACATTAAATCTGTAATTCCTCAGAATGATACTGAAGCCCAGTACATTAAGTCTATAGAGGTTATTTTGGTAATTTGGGTTCAGCTACAGTACCGCAAGGGAATTAGAAAAAAACAGGTCTGCTATTGGTAATAAATTGCCTGAGATTGTAGTTATTGGTAATTTGCTATTTTATCTTTACCATCCAATATTCCTAATTCTGTCTTGTTTATATACGAAGTATAATCCTGCAGGTAAGAATGGAATGAAGTGAAATCATATGTATTCCACCCTTCCTTTCCTCACATAACTGGGATGAATGGACTCATGTGGGTGAAACTCATTAAAATAAAATAAAATAATAATAATATATATTATATATAGAGCCGTTCGAGAGCGGACGTCCGCAACCCAGAAAAAGTGCGAACATCGCTCCTCTGGCCTCGATCAAGCTTTGATGGTGCGGCACGGCTTGCTGAAAGGAGGTCAGGGGTCAAACGGACCAATCTGCAGTAGGGTGGAGCCGCACGGCGAAGAGGTTGCAGCGCTGCCCAGAACGTTGCAGTTGCAGGCGAATATCCTTCAACCTCGATCGCTGCCCAGAAGCTTTTGGGATGCCTCCGGCTTCCGTCCGGCAAGCCCCGCACCACCTGAAAGCTGCTGCAGTGTCGACATCCGCACTTTAGCGACAATGCGGACGTCCGCCTGTGATCGGGCCTATATATATTAGAGAAAACTACTCGATCTACTAAGAGGATTCCAATTCGAGTTGCCTCATCAAAACTTTGTTAACTGAAAAAGTTAAATGAGTTAAGAGCGAGCGAGAAGAATACATATACCTGATACCCTACTTATAATATAAAAAAAACATGTACAAAAACAAATTTCTTGCTAACATCATCAATTTGATAATTCGATCGACTTCAACTTTTGTCACCCCTCTAAAGGATATCGCCTTGATAATTTAGAATTTGTGGTGCAAGGCGGTATTGCCAGCTCTAGGTGTTGACCTACATTTACACGTACGCTTCCATTAGCTTATCGCCTTATCAAGAGCCTAGATTTGTTCTAAAACGTACGGGCGCAATCAAGCAATAAATCCTTTGGTTAAGGCAACGAAGTTAGTGTGCATAAGTCATATTTCAAGACGTCGATCTCTTGACTTTTATATATATAGTTGAACTTGAAACCTTAGATTGATCTCTCCATCTATCAAATAGTAAAACGTATATCTATTGAAAACCCTAGAATTTTCACCGACTTTGGCGGCTCTGTGAAAATGAATAAGCAAAATGCTGGAGGTTATGGTACTCCAATTTTAGCTGCTTCTAAGAATTTGGGATTGAATGATGTTCTTACTTTTGAGGTTACCGCTTAGAGCTAGTCTTCATGCTTTCATTCTTTAGCCGGGCACCATCTCTTCCCCTTGGCGTATCAAATTCATCTTGAAGGACATTCTCTACCTAGTGAGGAAGTAATCTGGGGTTCACATCCAAAACTAATTGGCAATGGATTGAGTGGCCCAAACTCTTATAAACTCATAGGCAATGTCCCATTTTCCCCATGTGGGATGTATATATTCTCAACACGCCCCCGCACGTGTGGCAAATTTTCAAGCCATACACGTGGACAACTTTGGGTGACGTGGAGCCCGTGTGGCCATGAGGCATGCACACGTGGGTAACCTGGCTTTGATACCATGATAAAGTAATCTAGGGTTCACATCCAAAACCAATTGACAATGGATGAAGTGGCCCAAACCCTTATAAACTCATAGGCAAGGTCCTATTTTTCCCATGTGGGATGTATATATTCTCAACACGCCCCCGCACGTGTGGCAAATTTTCAAGCCATACACGTGGAAAACTTGGGTGACGTGGAGCCCGTGTGGACGTTAGGCATGCACACGTGGGTAACCCGCTCTGATACCATGATAAAGTAATCTGGGGTTCACATCTAAAATTAATTGGCAATGGATGGAGTGGCCCAAACCCTTATAAACCCATAGACAAGGTCCCATTTTCCTCATGTGGGATGTATATATTCTCAACACCTAGCAAGTCAATTATAGGCACATCAAAAGCGAAGCAAATTTCTTAGTGTATGCCATAGCGGATACTGGCCATAATTCTAGTGCTAATGCACTTTCAGCTTGTAATGCTTTGTATTTTGATAATCTTGCTATAGGTTGTGTTAGAGGATTTTTCTTGTAGTTTTGATTTCTTTAATCAAAAAAATATGTAAATGTACGTGCACGTGCAAATTCATCAAAATACTTTGGCACTTATCAATCAATAATCATGCCATTCTTAATAATTCATTTGGTTATAAGTTCTTAGTTAAGATATAGGCTTGACAATTAATTATTAGTATGGTGTACTTTAGAGCTTCTCATATTATTATGTTTTTTGTTAATGTGCAGCACTTCACTCTAGCTACATGTATGCATAAGACCCTAGCGTACTAATTCGGCATCTTAAGGAGCGGAGTGTGACCGAAGCTGAGCGTAGTGCACCTCCGGCTTTGGAGGCTCCTTCTTTTAGAGCATATACTTTGCGAGCGCCCTCGGGAGACATATGAAATTCGGTTACGTTATCTCCTAAAAACCAAAATTGTTGAACGTCTTAACTCTTAAATTATCGTATTGTCAATTCGTATCAAAATGCAATATTTACAAAAGATTTCCACAATTAGAGATAATTCATACTCTTTAGCGTACTAGATCATCGCTTGCTTATTTAATCAATCCTTCTAGCTTGTTCTGTAGAAACACATGTTCGATCTGTGACTAATCTTACTTAATTAGATCGATATCTTAGTCTAGCAATATCATAAGGTTATATTTTTATGAAAATCCTTTTCTTGTAGTATATAATAATGCTGCTGGTATAGGTTTCTGATCAACATCAAGGCGCACGAGCTAAGCTGAATTTATTCAGCAAACAAAATAAAATTTGTGATTATGACCACAATGAATAAGTTAATGAGTATTCTTATTACATGTACATGAATACTTAGATTATTCCTTCCTTCTTGGTAATCTTTCTAATAAACAAGTGCTTTGATCAGATTGATGAAAGGAAATCCTGTTTTAGGGTTTTCTTCTCTTACTGATAAAGTCTTCATTTTGTATGAGTCTTATGCACGTGGTCTTTTGACAATTCTTTCTCTCCCAATAATTGATAGGCTTATCTAAAGGCAAGGTTGGACTGACAGAATAAAATGGAAATGTTGGACTAACCAAAAAGAAGAAGAAGAAAAACCCCGGTTGACTAGGCAAGCCTGGTCAACCCATCCATAACACAACCAAGAAGCGAAAAGTTCTTTCACAGGATCGGTTCTCCAAAATGTCATAATATCCGTTTAATTTCAATAAATAAACAGAGTGATATAGTTTGGAGTGAAATTGACACTTCTTTACAAATTACACCGCACACCATACATATGTTCATTGAAAAAATACTTATAAAAAAAAAGTGATTTGTCAAAAAATGAGTGTCAATTTCAATCTCTTATAGTTTAATTTAGATCGATAAATAATAATCTACATCTTTATATAATTTGATCACATATATGTGAGACTGTTTGATAAAGTAACATGATTCTTGTAGTAAATAATTTATAATCAGCACATGATGATGTCAGAAGAAAATGACAAGAGAGGATAATCAGAGTATGAGATTAGTTGAATAAGAGCTAATTTTGTAACATCAAAAGGACTTCATGGCTACAAGATGGAGTTGAAACCCATGCTCAAGTCGGTCACTCTTTTGTAGTTTCGGGAAAAATAAACTTTTAACGAGTTTACTCGTTGACATCTCTCCTTCTATACTTTACTTCAAAACGAATCAATTAAAACACATTTCAATCAAAATTAGGAGAAAAAAAAATCACTGGACCCTCGATTTTCAACTCTATCAGTTTAAATATTCAAAGGAGCTAGGATTTCTTAATATTATATATTCTCTAAATGGTTGAATAATAGAGATTTATATACATTCATTGATCAGACCAAAAAACAAATTATATATATATATAACACACACACATTCATTGAAAAATTAATCCATTAATAAAGTTCATTTACAAACATGTCAGTTTGCCAAATCATGAGTGAAGCTTAATTGTAAAAAATTGATCCTCAACCACACGACAGCATTATTAATATATATTGTTATCCTTACCTCATCATGTTAAATTATTAAGCACTCACTAATTGAGTCATATACAAAACAACACAAAGTACATATATATGAGTCATTATGGAGAATGAGATTGTCAAGGATACAAGGAATTTAGGAATGCAAAAACTTTGACTCATTAATTAATCTAGTACACTTGAATTAATGTATAAGTATCGTTAATTTGCTTAATTACAGTCGTTAATTATCATATGAGTCGCCTAAAATCAAGCCTTGATATCTTCATGTATAACTTCAATATCTGGTCGAAGATTCTGTCGTTAATATATAATTTCAGTAACTCATCTATGATTGCGAGTCCAGTGATTAAACTATATATAGTAACTTCTGATCTAAGTCAGCAGGACACAACCTAACTAGCTCCTTATAAATATTCAATGGTTATTCAATGGCTAAAGTACTCGGTGTAATGTTGCTGGCTTCTGATTTCTGAAGGCCTTATTGCCAATATTAATTGAGCATTCTATGGAGCTGGCTTCTCGATCATGTGTTTGAGACTCAATGGTGACCCCGAGATTATGGAAACCTAATATGAAAGATCAAAATATGAATCGCATGAAAATGAAAGTTGATAATATTAACCACATAATAATTGTTAGGTCCTGGCTATTTGCTCTTACAATAACTATACCTCCATCTTTCTTGACCTTTTCATAAATGAGAGAGGTAAAATGTGTTTAATGCAATAAGAAAAGCATATATATTAACTAAAATAATACACATTTACAATGTCAATAATCTCTAACTCCACCACCTAATTAAACTAAAGAGTTACGGTGTTTTGCAGGGTCTTGAATCTTCTTAACTGAAAACAAGGTAGCTAGGGTTGAAGTTAATTGGTGTTGATCTTATTGCTGCAAAAATAGGGTTGTAGTACTTCAAAAATTCATTTTCTACAGTAACTGTAACACAAAGAAAGGAATAATAGTTAAAATTAGGGTATAAGGCCAGGGTTGGATGAGTGGCGTTGATCATATTGATACAAGAGTAGGGTTGTAGCTAGTACTTTAACTCGTTCCCTCGATAACTTTGAAGAATAAATATGAACGGATATAAAGGGTAGTGATGTAAGACATGAATTATTAGCACTTGCTTTTTCACACTCCTTCTAGTTCCTTTTTCTTTTCTGTTCTTTCTTTTTTTGGGTCCACTCCCTTTAGTTCTTTGATAATAAAAACAACATTCACTATTGTAAAGAAAAAATTCAAATAAATTAATTGAAGCTTAGAGTGTAAAGACGAGAATGTGCATTTCACTCTAAAATTAAATTCCCGGATCTACAAGAAAAAGAAAAGGTGAATATATATGTAGTGATGCAAACCATACGATACATTGACGTCGATCACACTGGGAACGAGAAGACGAGATTAGTTTATATAATGTTTGAGGCCTACAAACCAAACAAAAAGAAATGGATGAATTAGTCATCGGGGTATTGACCCATTAATTAATTTGTTATGATCGATTACGGAATGTATATTCATCCAGGATCATTAATTGCTCCAAATTTAAGGATTTAGCTAGTTTTTATGTCATTAAGTCAATCTCATATGCTTAACTTCAGTTATATATCTGTTGGTACTGCATACTTGCATAGTAAGTTTTGAATACTAACAAAGTCATCAAAAAAATAATGCATTGTAAAAGTAAAATGAGAATTGGAATTGGTCTACTCATTTCATTTCATAGTCCATTTATATAGGGATAGAATTACAACGGAAATATCGATTACATTAATGATACTAAATGCTGATTGATCTGTAATTGCGCTGATTGATGGTAATCACTGATTCCTTGATTCCCTCTCCGTCAGTTGCTTTGACGAAGGCACACAATATGTTTTTCCTTTTAACACTCCCCCTTGTGCTAAGTCAAATACGAAATGGTGCATGAGTTGTTGCCTCGCTAAAAACCTTGCCGAGTAACAATAAAAACTCTGTGGGACAAAAATACACCTTAGTCGAAGGAAAAGAGCACAACGCACCTTTTACATTTGAGGATGACATGTGTTTGTTAGACTTCCTTTGACGTCTACACCTCCCCCTGATCTTTACATTAATCAAGGGAGCTTGGAAATTCTTCACATTCCTATGCTTTTCACATGTTTCTCAAATGTGGCCTTAGGCAGTGATTTGGTGAACAAATCTGCCACATTCCCCTCAGACCTTACTTGATTCACTTGAATCTTGAGGAGAGCTTGTTGTTGCTGATTGTAGAACAACTTTGGCGATATGTGTTTTGTGTTATCACCCTTAATATAACCTAGCTTCATATGTTCGATGCAAGCTGCATTGTGTTCATAAATGCAAGTAGGCTCTTCAGTGGTAGAACTCAAACCACTAGTCCCTCGAATATATGTAATGATAGCTCTTAACCATACACACTCACGAACCACCTCATGTAGAGCAATGATATCTGAGTGGTTCGAGGAGGTAGCCACAAGGGTTTGCTTGGTTGATCTCCAAGATATCTATGTGTTCCCATTGGTAAATACATAACCAGTTTGGGAACGATCTTTATGTGGGTCAGAGACGTATCCAGTATCAGCAAAAACCGACCAAAACGTCATTTGGCGTTTTAGTGTAGTGAGTGGCGTTTTGCCATCAACATTTCCTTTAGGGATTGCAGTTCCATCTGCGGTCCCTCTTGTCTCTTGTAGGGAAAGACCAGTCTCAAGTCAATGGTTCCTTTTAGGTATCGTAAATTGTTCTTGATACCATTCTAGTGACGCTGTGTTGGCGCTGAGCTAAATCTAGCTAACAACTTCATTGAGAATGCAATGTCTGGTCGAGTACATTGGGCTAAGTACAATAATGAGCCTATTGCACTTAGATAGAGAATTTCAACTCCTAACACCTCTTCGTCATCTTCCTTTGGACGAAATGGATCTTTCCTTGCATCCAAGCTTCGACCTATCATGGGAGTGCTAGCAGGATGCGCTTTGTCCATGTTAAATTGCCTGACTTTTGGACATACGCAGACTGGTGGAATAGTATTCCACAAACTCGGTGTTCTAGTTCAAGGCCTAGACAGAATCGAGTTTTCCCAAGATCCTTCATCTCAAATTCGGATTTCAAATAGCTCGCGGTTTCTCTTATTTCATCAAGAGTACCTATTATGTTCATATCATCGACATATACTGCTACAATTGCAAATCCGGAACTTGTTTTCTTTATGAATACGTAGGGGCATAATTCATCGTTCTTATATCCCTTCCCAATTAAGTAGTCACTTAGACGGGTATACCACATCCGCCCAAATTGTTTCAATCCGTAAAGTGAGCGTTTCAACCTAATTGCAAACGCACTCCGTGGTTTAGAGTCACTTGACTTGGGTAATGTAAGGCCATCAGGCACTTTCATATATATCTCTGAATCTAAATCCCCATAGAGATATGCAGTAACCCATCCATGAGCTGCATTTCCAGTCATTCGGAAACTACTAAGCTAACTAAGGTGCAGAACATTATAACGTTCATTACGGGAGAATATGTCTCCTCGTAGTCAATTCCAGGGCATTGTGAGAAACCTTGTGCCACAAGGCGAGCCTTGTACCTCAGGACTTCATTCTTCTCATTACGCTTTTTGACAAAAACTCATTTATGTCCTACAGGCTTTACACTTGGTGGGGTTGGCACTACCTGACCAAATACCTGTCTCTTTGTCAGAGAATCTAATTCTACTTGGATTGATTCTTTCCATTTAGGTCAATCTGCTCTTTGTTGACATTTTTCAACAGAGCATGTTTCGATATCATCGTGCTCTATGATTCCTTGAGCAACAGTATATATCATCAATGTGTATGGAAGATCTTTCTATCAACTCATACGCACTTTCATAATCCTTTGAGATTTCTTTGTTCTCTGGAATCATTTCAAACATCAGAGTGTCCTCCAGTATTGATTCATGGACATAACTATAATCAAAGACAAACTCATGAGAGGGATTCTATACATTGATGATTGGTTTGTGCCTTACTCGCCCTCTTCAAGTGGCCTCCCCCTCTTCCTTTGGGGAGCCACGGCCTCAACCACACTTCCACTAAGTGTGGTTGCAGTGCCTCTATCTGCAGCACAGTGACCCTTATTGGGGACTTCTAACCTTGCAGGCATATTTGCAGCTGGTATATGTGATCTCGTCACTTTTGCAATATCAATAAACGCATCAGGCATCGAATCTACTACGTTCTGAAGATCGATTATTCTTTTCACTTCACTTTCACTTTGTGAAGTGTAGGGATCAAAATGAGACAGAGTGGGGACAAACCACGACAATTCCTGTCGTTCTCTTGGAAAATCCTTTTTCCTATCTCCCCCTAACGACGGGAAGACTGTCTCATCAAAGTGACAATCCGCAAATATAGCGGTAAAGAGATCGCATGTCAAGGGTTCCAAATAGCGGATAATTGTTGGGAATTCGTATCCAACATAAATACTTAATCATCTCTAGGGACCTATTTTGGTGCGTTGTGGGGGCGCAACAGGCACATATATTGCGCAACCAAATATGCGTAAGTGTGAAATGTCAGGCTCATATCCAGTTACCAATTGGTACGCAGAAAATGGCTGGCTAGCAGTGGGTCTGAAACGAATGAGTAAAGCTGCGTGCAATATTACATAACCCCATGCAGATATAAGCAGGTTGGTGCGCATAACCAATGCCCTAACCACCATCCGTAGCCTTTTGATGGTGGCTTCTGCGAGACCATTTTGTGTATGTACATGGGGTACAGGATGGTCTACATCGATCCCGATTGACATGCAATAATCATCAAATGCTTTTGATGTAAACTCTCCAGCGTTATCAAGCTTTATAGACTTGATAGGGTGATCAGGGTGGTGAGCCCTTAAACATATAATCTTTGCTAGGAGTTTTGCAAATGCAGCATTTCTTGTGGACACTAAAACGACATGTGACCAGCGTGTCGAAGCATCCACCAGAACCATAAAGTACTTGAATGGTCCGCATTCTGGCTGGATAGGTCCACAGATATCCCCTTGTATCCTTTTTAAGAATGGAATGTTTTGTTTTGTATCTTTAGCATAGGAATGTCTCAATCCTGTTTTTGCTAAAGAGCAGGCATTGCGAAACGAGTGATGTGCCTTGAAATAGTCAATGTGGCATAATGGGAGGGAGGTAGTGCTTCTGGTACTTCAGAAGGCAATGGCTGCATTTGAGCAGTAGTAGGACCGACACTTTACAGTGTGGCGGACTTTTCTCCCATTTTATTTTTCACTCGAAAGAAGGGATGTCCATATGAATTCTTTAAAATACGGATCATCATGTCACGACCGAGGTGCCCTAGGCGGTCATGCCAAATCCTGTATGAGTCAGTGTCCCACATTTCATTGTTGGTGACAACATAGGATTCAATGATCCTAATCGTAGTAAGGTACAGTCCACTAGATTAACTCATAAGTTTCTCTAAAATGTGTTTCCTTCCACATTCATTAGAGTTAATATCAAGGTATTCAGTTCCATTCTCACAGTGTGTTTCTACTGGATAACCGTTGGCACAAATAGCTTTGAAACTTAACAAGGTTCGATTAGCTCTTAGTGCATATAGAGCGTCTGTGACTTGAAATGTTGTGCCATTAGACAGCAAAAATTTGGCAGTTCCTCGCCTTTTTATTACTTGTGATGATCCAAGCATCGTAGTCACAGAGGAATTATAGGCTATTGATTCAATGAATAATTGCCTATTTCTTAAAATTGTGTGGGTAGTCCCACTATCAACTATGCACTCAAGTTCTCCTCCATTCATTCCTACAAATAAATGGGAGGTATTTAGAAAATATAACTCATATTCTTTAGAGTATTTCTATTTGCGTAGAATGTTATTCTTTTCATTCTAATAATTTTTCTCTAGATGTATTACTTTACATCTTTATAGTGCTATTTCAAACCATGTAAATATGTGTAGTAAATAAATTTGAATAAATTCAGTGCTACAGAATAAAATTTGAAATTTATTAATAAGCCAACGATAATCAAATCAAGGTCTTTGTTCAGAAATCTAATTCATCAAACCATTCTTTAAAACCAAATAATAGTCTAATTAAAAATGAGGCATTATGCCTTCACAACTGTCTATGGAAAAATGAATAACGCAGATCAGTCAAGATTGAGAGCATCCATTGACTTAGCAAGTTCCTCTTTGCCATTGAAGTCTGCAATTGTAAGGTTGACGTCTAGGTTATGACCTCCTTCTTCCATATAGTGAGCCTCTTATTCTTTAGACTCTCTATACCTCTTGTAATTGGCTGCTACTCTGTTGTTTTCTTGGCAGTTCTTGTACCAATGCCCAATGAATCCATACCTATAGCATGGTTTATTGTCAACTCTTTCCTTTTGCATCTTGTTTCCACGATCCCCATGTCCCTTTCCACTTGGTGCATGGTTGCCACGTGGGTAGGGATCAGTACGTCTAAACCCCTTTGCATTTGAGTGCTTTCCACCTTTCATTTTTCCATAATTATCCTCGGGAATTTTTTTTGTCCCAGTGGGCATGGCATTGTTGTTCAAGAGAACCTCATTATGTCTCTCAGCCACTTGCAGTAGGCTTATTAACTTATTGAAGGTTGTGATTCTTTTGTTGTCATACTCCAACTTATACTGGTTCGCTAGTATAAATGCTGAAGTAGGAAATGTGGTAAGAGTCTTGTAGATTATATCATCTTCTGTGATTTCCCTTCCACAGAAATTGAGACGTGCCTTAAGGCGCAACATGTCCTTGTTGAAGTCATGACCCTTTTGTAGTCAAGCAAGCGGATTTCATTCCACTGAACGGCCAGTTCTGGGAGCAAAATGTCATGAATGTTCCCAAAATGTCCCTTAAGGGCATCCCACAGTTCTTTGGGTGTCTTCAACTGAAGGTACTCCCAGCGTAGGCTAGGATCAATATGTCGCCTCAGAAACATTAAGGCATTTGCTTTCACCTTATTAGATAGTTCATCATCTTTGGGGTCGGTAATGGTGGCACTGTAGTCTTTTGCTACAAAGACAGTTTCTACATAGGAAACCCAACGATGGTACTCAAGTCCTTCTGAGTCCAAGATGTCAAACTCAGGTCGAGTTAGATCAGCCATCTACATAAAACAAGAGAGAACATATAAATTACACAGTCATAAAGACATCCACGTAAATTATTTTCTAAAAATATGAATTATATTTCAAGACCAAGATTCGTAATGGTCACATTTTTTTCGATGCTACGTGAAAATGCATTATCAAGGTAAGTATGTATGTATAATGCTCATGAATTTTCATTATCATGGCAAAGCGGATTATATATGTTGCATTCTAAAAATAAGCATAACACATTTAAACATAGCATATATAAGAAATAAACTACATGGCATGCTCAAATTTCATAAATATACAACAAATTATATGCCTACACATAATACTTAGCAATAATATATCATGCGTAAAAAATATAAACAATAGCATAATAAAAAGGCATGCTTAGGAATAATTATATAAAAGTAAATAAAAATCACAAAACATGCTCAAAATTTCATAAATAATATATAATAAAATATAAACAATAAAATATATAATCATGCTTAAAGATAATCATATAAAACATAAATAACATGACATGCTTTAAAAGGATCAAAATTATCTAACAAAACATGCTCAAAAGATAACAATTAAATATAGAGCATGCTTAAAAAAAACGTAAAATAAAGTAAATAAATAAAACATTCTTGGTTTTTAGAAAATAAAACAATCCTAGCGCACGCGCGTGTTGATGCAGGCGTGTGTAGCGATGTTTTTAGACTTGAGGAAAACTAGGCTGCTTCCTCTTTCTTTTTGGGCTTTTTGCTTTTCCCTTCTTTTTTTCTCTTTTGTTTTTTTTTTGTTCTGACAAAGATGGGCCGTAGGGCTTTTTTTTTACTTATTATTTTTCTTTTTCTGGGCCGCCCTTTTCTTTGGGCCGGGTTTTTTTTTCTTTCTTTTCTTCCTCTTTTTTTTTTTTTCTTCATTTCTTCTTCCTTTTCGCGTCTTCTTTCTTCCTCCTGGTTCTCTCTTCTCCTTCCGGGCAGAGAGGGTGCTGTCGATTTGGCCTCCTAATTTGCAGCAGTTGCAAGGCAGCAGCGCCGGGGCTGGGATGTGACGGGCGGGTTACTGCAAGGCGGGTTGGGCAAGCGTGGAGATCTGCAAGGACACGGGGCTGTGCTGCGCGGGGCTGTGGGTGGGCTGCGCAGGCGAGGGGCGTTGGGTGGACTGTGTAGGCGGATTGAGGCCGGTGAAGGGAAGAAGGATCTGGAGGGGAGGAGGCTGATCTAGTCGGTTGTGGGTGCTGGGTTGCTGCAGCAGTTCGCTTGGCGGTGTGCATACAGGTGTGAGGCCGTGCATGATTTAGGATGAGGCGGAGGTGCAGGTGCAGCGCCGTTGGGCTGGAGGCCCGTCGGGCAGGCGGCCGGTCTGGCCGGTGAGATGGACGGGGATGATTTTTTATTTATTTATTTTTTTTTAATCGTTGGTGGCGGCAGAATAAGAAGAAAAAGTTTTTTTTCTTCTAGGTTTTTGATTTTTTCTTTGGCTATTGGCTCTGAGCGTGCTGATAACATGTAAAAATAAAATGAGAATTGGAATTGGTCTACTCATTTCATTTCATAGTCCCTTTATATAGGGATAGAATTACAACGGAAATATCAATTACATTAATGATACTAAATGCTGATTGATCCGTAATTGCGCTGATTGATGGTAATCACTGATTCCTTGATTCCCTCTCCGTCAGTTGCTTTGACGAAGACACACAATATGTTTTTCCTTTAACATTCATACATTTTTCACTTCGTCAACCACACAATAATTCAGGTACTCGAAATTATTCATAATTTAGGTTTCTGACTTTTACATTCCTTTGATTATTTCTTAAGAAAGCTTGATAAGTTTTATTTCTCACGTCGGCCGTCTGAATTTTTACTTGTGACAAGTAAGAAGAAACCGTGGTTCATTTGCCAGTGCCTGACAGCCTAGAATACACAATAAACTTCAAGCATAGCAAAAGAAGAAACGATTTGGAATTAGCCGTATATAACGGCAAATGAATCACTACGACTTCAAAGAAATAGACTGGTGTGCCTGACGGTGGTGCTGTCAGTACAGCAACCGCCGTGGACCGCAGTTAGCTGGAGTGTGGCGCTTCCTCCACGTACGAGCCATGCACCGTGTACATGGTTCCATCTGGCTCCATCTACGTGATCACCAGTGTCTATTAACACTGTTTTCCAAGCACATGCAACTTAGCTATATGTGTATCTTTAGCGATAGCTTTGACAATTTTTTCGTTTGTTTTGAATTCAAAGTCCAGCAATGAACCGACATGAGAATGGTTCTGTCATGGTGACTGTGACAACATATTCAAATGCTAGGGTTTTAGTCAACCTCAAGCCCGGAGAGTTTGTTTGTTTGAATAGTCAGAGAAACAAAGAAAGTCAGAGCTCTGATAAGTAAAACTAGCATGTGCCACACTCTATGTGTGCGGATTTTTTCTTTTTTTTAGTAAGAAAGTGAGTAGTTTCTTAACAAAAGTAGTTTTCTACAACAATAACTACTATTTATTTTATTTTAAGGAATTTAATTTAATTTTTATTTTTTTTAAATTGACACTATTGTTCTGTTGGTTATTTCAGTTTTTAAAAAATTTTAATATTAGAGGGTTATATTTGTTAAATTTTTTAAGTTTGAAGAGCAAGCTCTCTTCTTTTTTTCTTTTTTTTCTTCTTTTAAAAAAAGGATCAAAAGATTTCACTCCTACCCCCATGGTGACTCGAACCCATGACTTCGTCATTAGGTAGTGGGTGCACTTCTCTTAATAATAATATAGATTAAAAAGTAAAACAAGAAAATTAATACTTAAGGTTGAACTATAAGCGAAAGACGATTATTCCTGCACAACTTGCATCAACGAAAGCAATTTAAATTTGTTTCTGGGGAATTAGCAAGGTCGAGCTGACCTTTGTTTCGTTTTTCTTTGGAATTTTTATACATAAAAGTCCCAGTCAGTGCTTCAACACATACCTTCTGCCCCATGTGACCAGTAATTTATCTTAGTCTGGAGATTAGGGTTCTAATCACCTTTATTTTATAATATTTGAATAGTCGACTTCACGTCTTCACCGATGTTGAGAGCCTGAGAGTCTGAGAGTTCTCTCTCTCTCTCTCTCTCTCAACTAGATAGGTCTTTAATTGGGATTCTACAAGGCATAAACCACGCTCATATCTAACCGTTTATTATCTCAGTATCAATGAACTTAAGAAAAGTTGCATTGCCGATATTTGATACATCAAATTACCACATGCAACACAAAAATATTAAGCATCGACAATTATGAAAACAGTGATTATGAACGTTCTCCTATAAGGCCTCACGTTACATTAACATATATTACTCGATGTTTATGTAATTAGACCCTCTGACTGAACTGAAGCAAATCGTTGCGGTCAGCCATGATTTCCAAATCATTTATACAAATCTATAGTATTGACTTTGTACATCCCTTGTGCTCATTCTTTGTTAAACTAAATCAAAAATCCCAAGACAGGAAATATACTACACAAGTTCTAGTCAAGGTAGCGGTCTCAACAGGCTATAACATATAAGCCTTGTAATCATAACTAGCTTGGTCAAATGCATCGAATGGGGACTAGTACAATGATGTAACAATGCCGGTTAAGGCATCACATCTTGATTATACCGTTGAAGCATCACATCAAAACTGGAGAACGATTGCCAGAATTAGCAGCCTCCAATTATTAGTTATAATTCCTTTACACGCTCGCTAGTATAATTTTTCAAGTCAATTATTTGATATCTTATGTTCGTTTAAGTAAATATGTAAGAGTTATGTTAGGTGAATCATTTTTGTAGGTATCACGTGCATTTCACCTTATATGATAGTTGATGTAGTTAAAAGACAAACTTATTACAAAATTTCATTAATTTCACGAAATTTCACAAAATCGCCTTGTTTCAAAACTTTAAGAAGTAAGGCCATTTTAGTTCAAGCAATTGCTAGTTGGGAAATGATGTAGAGCGATTCAGTATAATTAAGATTTACTAGTTGAGCAATGGTGAGAATGATTTATACATGCGACGGTACTGTTATGGTGAAATCTATAATGAAATACTGCATTTTACAGAATGGACTTACCCATAATGGGTCGACTTAATACTGCAATAGATTCAGAACTGAAACTAATTGCTGCAATTTTAGCAACAAGTCCTTAATTATTAATCGACAATTCTTAGGTTCACCCCTAGAATGAATGAGTATATTCACCTCATATATTATCGATTAACATACTTTTACGTGATATATTTATAATCCAACGCTCCATATCTTAAATAAGCATTTAAAGATCATATTTGTAAAAAATCAATTGAATCAGAAATCGTAGAATTATCTAATTGAATCAAACAAATGGATAGTTCTAACAACACTTACTATTATTATGATGAACCGTCTATGTATTTCATAGAAATGAATAACTAAAAGGTTTTCTATTTGATTGGTTTTTTACAGAGCTAATCTTTGTATTACGTTATACAACATGAATGGTTAGATTAGAAAATTATAAAGTGATTATGCCTTAATCACAAGAGATGGTGAATATGCTCATTCGCCCAATAGGTGAACCTAAAGATTTTATACATTATTAATTGTCAATTGAATTGTGGGACCGGACGTTTAACCGATGAAAAGCTTCATAATGGCATTTTTCCAAAGTTACTATATATCTTCCATATTGGAAATTTATAACTAACTGGAAATTCTGAATAATCTCTCTATAACTAACAAATAAAAAATAAAACAATTTTGTACTTTGTTATTTTGATCGCTAACCAACCTAACATCAATGAGACCAAGAAACCAAAATGCAAAACTACTTTGGAAACGTACGAGTCTCTTTCACATTAAAAACATCTTTAGACCTTCTCAAAAAAACAAAAAACATCTTTAGACAACTCATCTGATTACCCCAACACATTGATGTCCTAAACTCCGTTGCTCTATTTGTTTAAAGATCAGGTTAGCATATGACATGTCTTATTAGCAACTTACAATCAAAATGTTGATCCAGATGTTAGGGCCTAGGGGTATGAAGTCATTACAATTAAGTTTTCAAAATAAGAAGTAAATTAAAGGGCAAACTACTGTTTAGTCCCTGAAGTATGCCTTCGTCCTCGTTTCAGTCCCTGCCTTTCAAATTTAATCCCAAAAGTCCCTAAACTCACAATTTCTGTCCAAACTAGTCCATTCCCTCCGATTCTTCCGGTAGCTGGATGACGTGTCAGTCTCCTCCTCCTTTTTTTTTTTTTTTTCCTTTCTGTTTATCTCTCTTCCATCAAATGCCATGTCTGTGAGAAGCTCGTAGTTCAGTTGCACCACCAAGTTGAGAAGAAGAGAGTTGAGGTTGAACCCAAGGAGGTAACTTTATGATCTGGGTTTGTTTTCAACGGCCTCATGCACATTCGTCATTCAAGAAACTCCCCGACGACGAACTCATTTTCTCTTCGCCCCCGTTGCTTCCCAAACCGGCCGGTTCATTCACCATAATCACAACCTCGTGCCGAGGTTCTGGAATCGAAACATTCATCCATCGTGGAGGGACTTGGAGGTGAATTTCAGCTCCATGGTCTGGTTCGACAGCTTCTCCATGTTACCCATTGTGGTGTTCGGATTTGGGGGATTATAAGGGAATCAGAATCTGAGCTCACTCTCTCTCTACTTTTCCCATCTCGGCAGCTCTGCCTTGAGCCACCACATCATCTCCCTCACCTCCTCCACCTATGGCCTCCTCAACCTCGACCTGCCATCGCCGCCCATCTCGATCAAACCCCACATCATCACCTGGGCCCCGGCATCATCACCACCGTTGTTTATCGACCCACCAAACCAGGAAGGGGAGGGTGGCTATAAAAATTCAAGAAATCTATGAGAGGAGGAGATATTCGATTAGTTCTTGAAATGGGCTCTATTTTTTTTTTTTTTTTATTGTGGAGGACTGGATCGAGACTGTAGAGGATGATCTGGTGATGTGGGTGGAAGTAAATGGACAGCGCAGATGAAGTTCATACGATCGGAAAACGGCGTGATTGGGCGGGGATTTGGTTTGTCACAGGTGGAGACTAGAGAGTTTGAGAGGAAAGTGGGAGAATTTGAAAGAAGGTGAAGAAGGAGAAACATCTTTAGACCTTCTCAAAAAACAAAAACATCTTTAGACAACTCATCTGATTACCCCAACACATTGATGTCCTAAACTCCGTTGCTCTATTTGTTTAAAGATCAGGTTAGCATATGACATGTCTTATTAGCAACTTACAATCAAAATGTTGATCCAGATGTTAGGGCCTAGGGGTATGAAGTCATTACAATTAAGTTTTCAAAATAAGAAGTAAATTAAATTAACCCAAAACCCACTGTAGAATATGTAATGATCTTCTCTTATTGTTAAGTTTAGACTACAACTTAGTATTTTCAAATACAAAATGACAATCATTCATTCTTGTTCCTTGAAGGGAGTCAAATACATTACAAAATTCAAATAACCTCGTGAATTCTAAACGGTAGTTTATGAAAAGAAAACTCTATTACTAAAAAAAAAATTTATGTACCGGCAGTGCAAGTGAACCAGTAATTTCAACATATATGAATAGTTTGTATTTATAGACAAATTCTTTTTAATAACATAAAAATATACTTAATATTATCTAGTTATTTATTAATGTTCGTGTAAAAGCAACTCAATGCACTAAATAATCTCTCCTCTATTAGGTTGTTCAAACATATATGTTGAGTGTTCGTGAAGGGTGGGCCCCCCCCCCCCGGGGGGGGAGGGGAATGAAGAGAGGAGCTAGCTAAGCATATACAAAAAATTTATAAGTCAACCACCGGCCAAATCAAATCGATTCAAAATTAAACTATCCAACCATCCACTAATCCACTATCCCTGGAGTTCAACATAAAGATCGATATTCCTAACTTAAATTCCCAATGACGATCAAAATGTCGACCTTTAGATTTTAGTTAATAGTTTACTTTTTCCATGACATCGTGCATTAGCCATTAGTACAAGTTGAGTGCTCAATTTGGGTTTGTTGACACAGCATGTTCTCACCCAACAGAGGAGAGTAGTATCCTGAGTGAGAAGTTTATGCTATCACATGTACATGATGAACTAATTGTGGAAGCGTGATTATTGACTCCCTAATAAAGCAATAAAGTTGGCCTTCATCGAAAGCCAAAATCTTACTCCAAGATTGAGTATGAATGTGTACACACTTTTCCAACACAAATACATACATAAGAAAATATCCTTCATCTACCCACCATATAAACTGTATTGTCCATATATTTTTCAGTGAAAAAAAATGTATTTATTTTATAAAAAATAAGTTACACAAAATAACTCATATAATAGAAATGACCATTTACCTAAACAACTTCACTTTATTATTTTATATAAATGAAGAAGAAGAAGAAGACAACCATGGAATATGTATTGACAAATACATGCATAAAACATAATTCCGTAATGGGACATATGATAAAAAAAAAAAAATTATGAAAACTATGACATCATATAATCTAAATCAATACGCTTTCAATTTCCTCAACATCAGACCCCAACCACCAGCAAACTACAGCCTTAAGCCCAGCCGCACAATCTCACCCCATTGTAGCCACCCAAGCCCGCCGTGTGGCCTTCCACCTCCACTCTCTACAGTCTCCGACCAGATCTAGGATCAAAACTGGACCATTGACAAAGAAGAACATCAAAAACCATGAAAGAGGGAGCAATCTGCACTGCCACCATAGGCCTGGATCTGCTAACCACCACCAACCTTTGACTTTCCACCTTTCTATCCCCTTCCACCTCGGAGTGAAACCATACCATCCGCTCACACCCATCAGATCCATAACCAGGATCCTCCACCCCTGTCGTGACCCAGCCAAAGGCCTGAGAAAGAAAACCGTCGTCGTTCGATGCTGCAGTCGCCGAAACTCTCTCACCCTAGAAGAAACTAATAAGTCCACCACCTGTCCGGCAACGTCCACCACACGCTGACGCAGCCAGAAGCTGCCATCGACGCGGGAACGTCGCCGGACAAGCCAAAGCAACAAAACTCTGTTTTCCAACCCTAGATTTTCCTCCGAATATCGCGGAGTAAAGACAACCAACAACCATAAGTTCATTCATAAGTAAAACTATGAGAAATTGGGAATACAAACTATATCAACACAATTCTCTCCATTATCGAAAATTCCCACGTATATATATCAATCATATATATACGGGAACAATATATACCATTTTCTTCAACAGATTAAAAAGAATAATAAAGGTCTAATCTATAACAACTCGGCGGCAATGAAAAATAAAATTAGTCTTTTTATTTTTTTTTGTAAATTTCATACGACCATAAGTTGTGAAAAACCCATCGCCGGGTGGGGAGATAACGGCGACAACGGCGGAACGTTGAAGATCCCTTTCATATCCGTATCGGAGTCCCAATACGCCGCCGTCCAACTCGACGGTGTCAACGGCATATCCTTAATATAACTCACAGCCTCCTCCGACACCGTTACTTTCTCCTTCTTCACCACCACGGGTTCCGGTTTCACTTCCACCTCACGACGACGTTTTCTCTCAACCACGGCTGCTGGTTTGGGCTGCGGGTCGGATTTTCCCGCTTCGAGAGGAAAGTTGAGGATGGCTTTGGAGCCTCGGAGCTTGAACGCCGCCCGGTCGTAAGCCTTAGCGGCCTCGATGGCTGTGTCAAAGGTCCCGAGCCAGACGCGGGAGCCTCTCCGGTTTGGGTCTCGGATCTCCGCCGCGTACTTGCCCCACGGCCGTTGTCGGACCCCCCTGTAGTGCTTCTTCCTCTCCTCATTCTGAACCGTCTTCTGGACCACTGGAGGCTTCTCGGATTTCGAGAACTGGATCCATTCGGTCTTGTTCGGGAGAGAGATGGTGAGGGCCGGTTTCCGGGCAGAAGTGACCGGTTTGGGAGCTGTTTGGTTCAAGATCTGAACCTCCGGTTGGAATTCAAAGAATCTAGTGTTGGTAACTTGAGGCTTGGAGTCAAATTCAAAGGAAGTTTGGGAGGACAAATCAGTTGGTTTGGGGGTTGTGAGGTCAATCACTTGTGGCTTGGTTTCGAACTCAAAGAAATAATCATTAGGGATTGGATTATTTGAGGTGAAGTCGAAGAGTTCATTGTCGAGGTAATCAGAGATTTCAATGGAAGATTGAGAAGTCGACAACGAACTGGACTGAGATCTAGATAGATCCGAGGACGAGGAGGAGGAGGAGGAGGAGGCGCTTAGCTCAGTAAGAGCAGAGCTTTTGCTCATCGGAGAGAAGTCTCCGAGAAGATGATTCTTGATGTAATCAAGGACAACCATGTCTGAGCTGAGAGCAGTTTCCATTGAAGAGAATGATTTCAAATCTGTTTGAGAGGGATCGGAGACTCGAAAGATCGATGTTTAATTTGTTTCGTGAAGAGTTCTTAAAAGAAAGAGAGAGTGGAAAGTTGGGAGTGGAATGGGAATGAAGAAACGAGAGGCCTCTATGGCTCTATATATATACAAACAATTTGCAGGGATTTGACTCAAAAAAACAAATAGGAAAGGAAGACTTTCGTGCTGTGTGGGAGGGGCGAAGCATCCTTATTACCCTTTCCAACATGGCCCTATCCATTTCAAACTTCTACGTAAAACAATGTGAGGGGTGATATTGATGGGGTTCTTTTTTACGCTCAGCCATTGGATTGTGGGGCCCACTAAAGTTGTCAGGTATTACATTGGCTTTTTGACCTTTGATCCGTTTTGTCGTTTCTTCGAGAAGTTAGCATTATTTGAGGTTTTTGCTGGGGATCGAGTGGTGGTGTACTTCCTTGCCTTCCTGGACGCTTCTCAAAAGCGGAACCTTTTGGTTAGAATCTTATCTAGGGTTCGTCATGGAATATGGGCACCAAGTTCCTCTTTTAAGCTGGGGATGATTAGCACATTGATTGTAGATTGTACTGTTACCATTATACTGTGATTTCTGAATCTATGGCTGGGTACTATGCTTGTATATATTGTTACGATGAATAAACAGGTGAAAGTTTATATTTTAAGTTAATCTTAGTAATTTATTATCATAGCTTGAAATTTAATTCATCAGATAAATCGGGTTGATTATATTAGATAATTAATCTGAACAAAAAGGGTAAATGTGTCGATATGGCCTCAACATATTTTTTTAGTTCGGTTAATTGTGTAGTTTCAATTGTAAAAACTGGTTATCAAGACGTACTAAAACTATCTCCTGTTCAATTCTTCTTTCTTTTTCTCTTCAAGTTTTCGTCCATCATCATTTTACTCTCTTATTCTCTTCTATATATCTAGGTTAATAGACGCCAATATAGAATTTATTTTAGAGCTTACTAGCATGTTGAATATCCATGTCATTTTAAAGTGACACATCACTTGTCCGGTTCAAATAATTTAGACGTACAATATCTGGGCCAATACATTTGCTAGTTACTAAATTCTCCAATTGATCAATAAAGCACTTGAGCTATGGAAAAACAATTTGGATATTCAAAATCCTACATGAATTATCTATCCAAGTTAAAACAGAAGAACATTGGTATGTTTTTCAATAATTTGGACATACCCTTTATTAATCGATTTGAGCTATAGATTCTAATTTATCTTATGGCTCAAAATTTAGATTTGATTTTATCATATCAACCCTTGCTCAATACTCGCTTTGGATTTGGTCTTCTGATTTCATGCTTAAGTTTCTCTCAATCTTCGAATTTCCGATAGTTTGAGATTCTAGAAAAGCACAAGTTGACATACGTGCAAGCAAGCAAGTAATGGATTGGTTATCTTGTCTTTCTAGTTCCAGAAACATATAAATTTCCACCCCATGATTCTTTCTTTCAGTTATTTACACTTTGTGAACATCCTACAAACTTTATTTTTATCGCGTTATGTGTGAATTGAATGACCTTACCATTCTACTCTTTGATTTTACATCAACGTTTCAACAGGGACAGGGTAATCAGATTTTATATTCATTTTACCTCTTTTGAATATATATGCTGTCTGAGATGAGTAGTGAAAACTCTCTACTTGTATATTTTATACCGACTTGTGTCTATTGTCAAAATGAATAAAGAGTAGACAAAGAATAATCTGTTTCTGGGAAGAACCGAAGATGAAAATTTTGATTTTCTTAAGTTGAGTAATTTGTGAAAGTGCTGACTATTTAATTGATAAAAGTCTATGATATTGATTAATTGTTACATTAAAGATACGTATATGGTTGAAATATGTCTTTCACATAATGATCAGAAGGTTCTTACATCAAGTGAGGTTGTGCAACATTTTCAATGCAATTTATTTTTATAGGATATAAAACACGTTTTGATGAAATTTTCTTCATATGAAGGATTGGACATTTTCAATGGAATTAGAAACAGAAACAAAACACCCAACACAGCTGTATTTGGAGAAAGAAATTGACTTTACAAAATCGGATAGAGAAAACAAACTCTTCTAGACCTATGTAGTATGTACTCGGACCACCCTGCGCATGCAAACTTGAACCCCTTGCTGGTGATTCCTATTCTACAGTTAATGAGATTGGTTTTGAACAATTAACGATATTAGAGAAGGGGCCAAACCCAAGACCTCGGGCATAGAGAAGAAAAGTTTTTCACGAGCTATAAGCCATTTACAACTGTTGATGTTTTTTTCAGTTTAGAAATGGACATCCCGGTTTTGATCAAACTAGCTCATAAAAACTAGATTTAGATTCTTTTGAACCGGTAATTATTAAGCGATTTTAATCCGGTCTTGCACACCCGTACTAAATACATTGAGCTAGATTATCACTGTGTTTGTGAAAAGGAAGCACTCGGGTATTCATTGTGTTTGCTATGTTCCTTCGGTGGATCAACCAGCTGACATTCTTACTAAACCACTTCATAAGCAATGTCATCTTCTCATTTGTCACATTTAAAGTGTTGTAAACTTGCTATCCTAAGAGCATTCTTAGCAGACTCTATATTTTGGTTTATTAGCTATTTTGGAAAGCATATTTCATTTTTTATATATTTTAGCAGCTGCACCAGACTTCTAAATAGCTCTCTATTATAATTTTTGGCTATTTCGCTCATAAATATAGAGAGCAAGATGAAACTCTCTATAATTTAAAATATTTATTTTGACTTATTTTATGTAATTTATAAATATGTTTAAACTATCTAATATTTATTTAAAAATAATATAAATTTTAAACTATCTAAAATAGAGAGCACTGATGCAGACGTATTTCTAAAGTGGCTTGCCAAAATGACTTTTTAGCTACTTTGGCTAAAATTTGACTCAAAAATTGCTAGCATTGCTAAAGATGCTCCAAAGAGTTAGCCTACAACTACTGCTACAACTACATGAAATTAGTCTATGATTATGGATCCACATTTAATGTACTGAAGAATTTTGTGTCATTAAGTTGGCTAGATTTGAACTGGGTAAAGCTATAGTACGTTAACATTTCTCATACGTGTCCTATATCATGTAATATTTACCACTCTAAAGACTCATATTACCACTTTGAGGACTCATATATAGTAACTAGAAAAAATTCCTCATTAATGTAAATGAGGTCCTCATTAGAGTAAAATAGGTTCTCATTTGAATAATTGAATTTTAGAAGTTTTTTTTTTTTTTTTTTTTTGAGGGGGAAGATGTCAATAGAACCACACACTCACCCTCATGCAGTGTATCCCTGCTTTGTGAGATTAATCACTGCACCGTAGACGCACGAACCCTCGTGTTAACAAACAAAGATCGACCCTCAAATCTGCTGGCCATGGGATGGAGCTAGGAATCTAACGCTAGATCTGGGGGTTCCAGACTAGCCCGCTCGACCAGCACACCACACCACGTGTTTAGAAGTGTAATTGTATGTTTTTTTTTTTTTGAATAAATGGGGTTTGAAACCTAATCAAGCTGGGAGGCTCATCCCACGCCCATATTATTAATGTTAATATTAATTTTAGAAGTGTTAATTGTATGTATATCATATTGTAGAAATTTCTCGATTGGAACTATATTGCCAAAATCTCTATAAACTTCAACTAGGGTGGTAAGGGCAGAAAATTGAGCGACAAGATTGTAGAAAAATATTGTCTTCAGGTAGATATAAGACAAAGAATTAGTCATAAACATCAAAGTTCGTTTGACCTGACCCAATCCCATCCCTTTAAAGGCTTCCCAACAAGTTTAATGATGTAGGGTCATTGGGGTCAATGACTGAAACCGAAAGAAAAATATTTAGGAAGAAGTCAAGCACTGCAGTTTGATGCTAATAATACAGATCGAGTCTACACGACCCCAACAAGCTCAACCACCCCAATATAATATACAACGATGAAGAAGAAGCTAGAATCATAGCAATTATAATAGTCATAATGCTCCCAAATCAGCACTTAATTAGGAACTGAAGTAGTAGAGGTGGTTTTTACCAATTCCAAGGAGTTTGCCAAGTCATTTTTCCCTTTCTGTTTTAACAAATCGGAGATAAGAACAAGAACAACACAATTCATGCACATCCAAGATTATCAGTTTGCAAAAACAGATAGCAGGGCATGGTCATAATGGGGCCACCCGAAATATTTATATCTAGATTCTAGCTATGTTTTTTTATAGATTACTGGTATTTTTGTATCTTGGCTAAACTCCTTGTTTGATACTGTTAGTCTGTGATCACCAACCTGGCCATTAAATTCTATGACTGCATGTTTTTGTTTTCCAGTTAGTGATTTTGCAATGACCGAGTTTTACGGGGTATTTCGAAATAAAAGAAGGGAACTAAGCGAAACATTGAACAATTCATAGTGATTGAACCAGTCACATATAGTTTGTATCTTAGCTGTGCTGATGAAGAAGATACTCTTAATCTCTTATAAATCTCCGTACCGTCTCTTACCCCAGAAACATGTACAGACCAAAACACGGCATATATAGATATACAAATATACAGGTCCATATACTCGAGGACAAAATTGTGTTGTCCTAACTCAAGATTTTCTTCAGAAATCGCTGTCTTGAATCAGTTTGATACTTAAATTCTGGACTGCAGGGTTGTCTGTGTATGTACTATTAGAGAATATAGGATATCATGTGGATTGAGAATTCTAAGCCCTACCTAACAAGTAACAACAAAGACGGAGCCAGGAACAAGTCCTTGCGCGGCTACTTGCTAGCGAGGACGTTTTAGTTATTGTAGTGTGTATAGACTAGCTTCGCCGGTCTCGAGCAATGTATAAGATACTTTGCCTCTCGAGTCTGACCAACTAGGTCGGTTTTGTGTTGGATAGTTCGAACTTGTACGCGGTTACTCATGCGTATGAGATTTCTAAGGGAGATCTCTAACGTTATAACCCCAAAAAGGGTGAGGTCGTGACTGTGGAATAATATTAATGTTATCAAAGTTATGAATGATCAATCTTGTAAACTTTTGTGTGAAAAATAAAGGAATTGTGTTATTGCTAATTCATAATCGCACACTTTTCCACATCTAAACGTATGCAAGGCCGATGACAGCGATTTAAAATCTTTGATCTTTCAAAGTCTAAAGCTCTTCGTTTGCTCTGCTTTTTGGGCAATTTTGTTTTAGACTTCCAAAAGAAATCAACGGATCTTCCTAAGGTCGAGGGTTGATTACGGACCTTCTAAGATCTGTTCGAGGGTAAATTGGTTTGGATAATAACTAGCACATATTGGTGTTGCAACTTTTCAAAACATAGAATGTTTCGCACTATCAAGTTTTAGGTAATGGATGAGTACTAATTCTAGTTGTATAGTGTTTCTTAAATTGTATGGTCTGGAGGAGCTGCAAATTTAAACAGGCATATCTTTTGAAGCAATGGTCAAATACAGAGATTAGGTGTTAGAGAGATTCTCTCAATCACCAAATGAAGTTAGAAATCACTGAATTGATTTGATCAGATCTTGTGCATCTTGTAATTATATAGAAATTGATTCTCAATGATTGATTGAATTACAAGCTACAGTATATATAGTAGAAGAAAGGTTGCATACTATAATTACAGATAATTACAAGATAGACAAAATCAATTTCTACATTAGGTGTTACCCAAAGAGCGAATTTGGAGTACAGGAAATCAGGAATGAAGGATAACGATTTGCATGTACACATGAATGTCATTTTCTATAACACGTACAGTTTGAGAAGTTGGTAATGAAGCCTCTATGTGATTAAACTGCAGTTGGTTAGGAATTACAGTTTCGAACCATGCCATATAGTTTTATAAGGAATGCAGCAATTGTCCTGTCTGAAAACATGCAATTTGATTTATTCAAAAAAAAAAAAAACATGCAATTTGATTTCTCTTCATGTGTGCTTAAGCTAATGGTCCTGTTTCAGTAGCATCGACCATTTCTTGCTTAAGGGAGTGCAGCAACATATATGTATATGTGGTGTAAGATAGGAATAGCTTGATATGTTTTATAAATAGTCTCCTAATTCCTAAATATTGGAGGAAAATTGCAGCATATAATCAGAGAGCCTTCTTTGTCATGAAAGATGGAGATGTAGAGTACCCAATGAAGTACAGAATTAGGTTACTTGTAGCACTAAAGTAAGCAACAGAAAGCCTGTCCCATTCTAATTCTGATACTGCAGGTGTTAAGGGTATAACAGGTATTAGGTAGGTGTGGCTATTTTAGAATAGTATAAAGTCTTCACTCTGTAATTTCATAACCAATTTCAGTAAACAATGTAGTCCTCACGTTTTCTCCCTCTCTCTCCCTTTCTCTCATCATCTCATTCCTTTGTCTCTGATAGCTAAGCTTTCATGGTATCAGGAGCTCAGGTCGATCGGTGACCTAGATGTTCTTGTTTCCTCTATCTTTTGCTTTCGCGTTTATCAGTTTCATTCAATTTTAATTTCCCCAATTCCAAACCCTAACCCCCAAATTCAGTTTCTCCCTCTGCCATGGATCCTTGCTCTTGTTCTGTTCCGAAACCCGAAAGTCATCGATATCAAGCTTCCAAGGCCTTGATCAGTGCGACGTCGTTTTCCAATTCGAGTGCGGACAAGCGATTTCCTCCACCGGAATTTGAGTGCGGATTCATCTCCATGGTTTGATATAATTACAGAGAGTTTGGTAATCTCTTTCCGATTCACTCATCTCTACTCGTTGTTCATCTGCTCTCTGCAATTGTTGTTGCTCTGCTTCACTATACTGCTGATGTGCTAGTCTATTATAGTACTATGGGATCTTGCCTAAGTCGTTTTTGTTTCATCCGCCTACTTTGCACGTCATTGTGATGAAGTATATTGATTGAATTTTGAAGAAGAAGAAGAAGAAGAATTGATTGGATTTTGAAGTAGAAGAATTAGTTGTAAATATTTGTGAAAGAACAATTGAGTGAATTTTGCAGAAGAAGAAGAATTGGTTGAATTTGAAGAGTGATTTCGTTGTCTATGTTTTGAAGATTGAAAGAAGAAGAGTTTAGTTGTTTTTGAACCGTCTTGGTTGATTTTTTTTTTTTTGCCGCGTCGCCGCATTAAGTCTGTTACCGGCCGCCGCTCCCGTTGCCGTTGCCGTTTGTTTTCTTTTCTGGCTGGATTTCTGACTTGACCCGTAGGATAGTAGATGTCCTCCTGGTGTTTTGGATTGTGTGAGGAAGTCTCTGATTGAAGATTTTTGGTCAAATTGATTTTGGGTTTGTAAGTGATGAGATGCCTATATCTGGGTTTGTAAGTGATTACATGGGTACCCTACCTGGAATCAGAGACGCAATTCATTTAGTTCGACTAAACCTAATCAGGCTTATCAAGAACCAAGAGATAGCAGCAGCAGTAGTTCTATGAGTATGCAAAGGTGTTGCAGGTCTTGTGCATATTACTGGAAGCTGCTTGAAGTGCTCGGTTTTTCTTTGTTCCAACCATTATGCTTGGTATCCAAGCATATGGTTGAGGGGGGCTGTTAAGGGTATAACAGGTATTAGGTAGGTGTGGCTATTTTAGAATAGTATAAAGTCTTCACTTTGTAATTTCATAACCAATTTCAGTAAACAATGTAGTCCTCACGTTTTCTCCTTCTCTCTCCCTTTCTCTCATCATCTCCTTCCTTTGTCTCTGATAGCTAAGCTTTTAGCAGGCTCACTCTTGAGCTTTCGATGAAGACTATATACAACCGAAAATAACTTTAAATCAGAAAGGCAGTTTATGGCTCGGACATACAAGTTGATTTTGAGTGATCATGCGCATATTGAAGAAATATCTTCTACAATGTTCTTTCTGCTAAATATAGCTGAGAAAGCACCTTTCATTACACACAGCAGTTTTCATTAGTGCTTCATCGAATACATATGGATTCAAACCTCGATGCACAATGAATAACCCAAAGAACTTGCAATGCATCATCCGATAAACATAGATTTCAGCGCGCAAAGGAGTCACAAACTCACAAGCTTCCTGATTTTCAATCATTGAAACCTCTTCCCTTCTATATATATGCACTTGCTAGCTAGCTGTTCCAAACTGTTGCTTAGTAAAAATGCAGCTACTATTGTAAGAATTTACTCTTTTAATTGTGGATCATATGAAATAATTGGTGCTTATGGTGTATATTCCATATATGATTTGATAGACTAATTGATGGATCCTAATTGATCAATCAAAGGGAATTTCCTATATCTATTTCCATGATGGATGGAAATCACTTAAGTCATTGATGGAAATTGGTCCTCTCTCACCCGATATAACCAGTGCACAATTCCATCTTATGTACACACATAAAGTACTCAAAACACGTATGAGAGTTTGAGGTGCAAGGGCTGAGAGAGAAACCATTTCCTTTGGATTGACGGCTTCGCCAAACCGCTGCATCTTGGTAAACTACATATTGCTCCAATGGAACAAGGTATGTAGTTTATGTTTTCCGCCTTACGATTAATGTTGTGAGATCGTGTAAGTTCTATATCTTGGTTTTATGTATTTAAAATCTTACATGTGGTATCAGAGCTCAGTAATAGAGATTTCATGATTCTCCGTTAATGGAATATATATTGTTTTGTTGTTCATATCTTTCTTGCGCGTTTATATATGCATATGAATTTTATTTACAACAAAATATATTTATATGAACGTTTCGCTAGTTATATGATTAATCTAGTTTGGTCATATGTTGTTCATCTATAGCTGTTTGTTTTTTTTATCAGACTTGCATCTTATGTATCATGATATATGATTATGAACATGGCACTGTAAGCACAAATTAAATAATGGCATAACGCCAGTAGTTTGGTTTTGCTAGTTTTATGAATGTCAATTTTGATTGTTTATTTCATCTAACTTTTGAATTCATAGTATAGCGGTTTGTTAGTCACCAAAGTGGTCAAACCAGTAAGGTCTCATGAATATCAAATTAGATGATTATCAATTGCTTATAATATTGAAGCATATGAAATGAAAAATTGCCTTGTAAAGTTTTAAGGTTTACTCATAAGCATATTGATTTTCATTATTCATAAGAATTTAAGAATCACCGAAAGGTAGATTAACCATTCATATGATTAATGAATATAGTGGAGTTTTTGATATATATCACTACTAAAAAGAATTGCTTTTGCGACGCCTATTTTGCGACGGCAAATTGGGCTTTTGCGACGGAAAAAACTTTTCGCGACGGAAAATTAAGCCTTTTGCGACGGAAATGTTAGCGTTGCAATAGGTGGCGTCACAAAATCCATTTGCGACGGTAAAATACCGTTGCAAAAAGTATTTGCGACGGAAAACTGTTGCCGTCGCAATGACTAAACTATTTGCGACGGGTACTTTGCCGTCGCAAAAAGATATTTCATTTTTTAAAAAAATGGGGTGAATTGGTTGCGACGGATACTTTGCCGTCGCAAAAGAATATTTCATTTAAAAAAAAAAATGGTGTGAATTGCACACCAAAGCTAGTACCATCTATAGCAATTATTATGAACCGAAAAATATCAAATTACAATATGAAACCCATCATCTATAACGAAGCAGCAATCAAAGTAAGCCAAAACAACAGCACTGCTGCACCTTCACTTCTAAAAGATGGCCAGACTATCAACCACAGCTGCTGCCTAAGCATACTTTCAAATTTATATTAGGATCCACACCGGAATACTTCTAGCTAGAGCAGCCCCATTCTAATCCTCCAGCATAATATGTATATATCAACTTTCAAATACAAGAAAATGGAAGTAAATGTTTGCATATACAAAACGTCCTTATCTGACAACCTACACCAATCAAGCAAACGTACTTAAGAGTAGCCTTTGCACTTTCAACGGTAACTTTATCATCAGTGGTATCACGGTGAGGAAGACCAAGGTCAAAGTACTTAATGATCAAATCCAAAAAGGGGAGAATAAGCTGCAGATGTAACACGATGAGAAGAGAAAGCATGAGTAATCAAAATATTGACCGGAAAATCTAAACTGGAAAAAAGAATATATTATAACACACACATATTGATGGAGAAATAAGAGTTAGATCAACACACCTTATCCTTGATTGATTTCCAGAAAATTCGAGTCATCTCATCTCCTGTAACACATACCAAAAGACTCATAGTATGAGAAAGAGGAATGTAAAATCTCTTCAACCCATGTAAGTACAATGTGTATTAAGTCTGCAAGTGTGCCAATCTTACTGCATTGGAGAGCACACCATCATTTACCACATAATTTGACCTCAGATCATGAGAACACACTACAAAAAAGTCGTTTTTTTGCGACGTTAAGAACACGTCGTAAAAGAGGCCAAAAGCGTCGCAAAAGGTTATTTGCGACAGACTTGCGACGGGGAAAGAAACGTCGTTAAAAAACGCGTTGCAAATAATCCAGCACTTTTTGCGACATGTAACTCGCGTCGCTAATAATTATTTGCGACGGAATTGCGACGGTTGACTCTACGTCTGTAAAAATTTCGTCGAATTTACTTTTTTTTTGCGACACCTTTTTACTACGCGATAGTCCGTCGCAAAATATATATGCGACATGTTTTTGGCACGCTACGGTGCATCACAAAAGATATTTGCTACGGTCTTTTGCTACGTGAAAGTCTGTCGCAAAAGATATTTGCGACGCTTTTTTGCCACAAGAAGATCTGTCGCAAAAAAACTTTTTGCGACGCCATATAAATGTCATTAAAAATCTAATTTTTGGCGACGACTTTTTGTCACGAATGTTTTCATGTTGCAAATAGTTTGGGCGATACTTATTACCGACAAATATAAATGTCGTAAATAGTCTTTGCGACACTGGTTATTATAATTTTCCCGTCGAAAATTTAATTGATTTTTTGTAACCAAAATAAACTTTAAGATTCATCACAGTTGAAATGATACGTTGAAATGATACGAAAGAGTAATATATATAATAAATGTATAACAAATGCCTTGAGTCATACAAACTAAAATGTCGCTGCGAATACAGTAGTAGTCAAAATATTAAACTAAATAATCGAGTTTAGAGTAGCATGCTAATTGTAAAATTTATTGACATCTTGTACTTCCAGCATCAACACCTAGATATTTCTCCAACCTAGAAAAAAGAGAAGAAAACCCATTGATCAATATACGCAGCCAAATAATAACACATTTTTCAAGTTTCTCATCCTCATTTCTAAATAACATACAACTATTAGGACATGCCTCCCAAGTTTTGTACGTGAAGCCTAAGTCAGCAGTCAGCTTCTGAGCCTCATAAAAAGAATCTGGTAAGCTTACTCCATGAGGGTAGGAAGATTTTAAAAGCTCCAGCAATAAATCGAGAGACTTGTTTGTCCATCCACAAAGAACTTTCAAGTGTAATAGTCGTACAATGAATGACAATTTCGTAAACTTTTCACAACCGGGATATAAAGGACATTCTGCATCTTTGAGCAATTTCATAAATTTTGTAGATTCCTCATTTGGTCCCTCATTTTCACTTCCTACTGGAAAATCATCACCTAAACCAGGATTTGCAGTGGGAATCCCAATCGCCTCATTAATCATGCCAAACATATCATCCATGATGATCGAATCAAGTTAACCCCACTACCTTGGTATGGAGCTGCAGGTCCGGAAGGTTCACCATGTTTATCCATATTCTATACGTTTCCCCCAAAATCCGTCTACCAGTATATCCTCTCTTGCTTCCTCCCTAGACTTAAAATAGCGATTCCGACATAGCTTACAAGGACACTTTATCCTTGTTGGATCAACGCTGTTGGCGAATGCAAACTCCAAAAAACTATCAACTCCATCTTCATATTTATGCCAGTCCATTTCTCGTATATCAATCCAACTCTTATCCATGTTTATTCTCCTACTAGTTATCCGAAAAAAAAATATATATATATATATATATATATTAAGTGTACGTATAAATATATGTGTATATATATGTAGATTTAAAAAACTATCTATCAAACAAAAGCATGGAAAAACAGAGCAGACAAAAAAAAAAAGCATGGAAAAACAGATAATTTTGTACATGAAATAGAAAATATACTTACGATTTTCTCCCAAGAGAATGCTACACCTTCCTAGCTTGTTAGTCTTGCAAATGTTCCAAGTACAATACGTATCCTAGACATGTAATTATATTAGTATACGCAAAGTAAAATACACAAACAATTACAATGTGTAGCATGAAAATAAAATGTAGCAAAATGTAGAAACAACAAGCATATGGAACAACTAAACTACTGACCTTTTTTCATTTTTGTTTTTCTTTCAAGAATTGCTCTGTGATTCAATTTTAATGTTATTGTCAATGGACTTCAGATCCCATATCAGTTTATTATAAGCAAGCAATGGTTAAGTTCCTGATCACCTGTTCTTAAACTAAACTACTGACTTATTTGGAAGTGTTATATGGTAATACTCAAGCTTTACTGATTAAGAATAAGGAAGCATCTGAGCCAAACAAGACAAAGAACAATTTGAAAGAAGTGGAAAAAAAAAAAAAAACAGAGATCAGATAAAGAACGTCTATGTTATGTTTATATATATATGTATATTTTTTTGACCACCAAAGCAGAGCAGCATATCAAATTAAAAAAACAACAAACAATGTTATCATATCATTAGGAAAAAAAAAAAACTATTAAGAATACCTATCCAAGACCAATCCCAGGAATAATTAGCGATGATAATAGTGCATCAAAGTTGTAACTTTTCTTCTTCACCTAAAAGACCAAAACAAAAAAAAAAGAGCTAGATGAATACAACTGTGAGATACCAGATGATGACCATTATATAGAAAGCTGCAATTGTTCTTCATATATACAACATATATAGATCAGCTAGATTAATGCAACAACTTATCAATAGTTATTAACAAAACAACTATACAAGAAGACAGAACATAGCAAAAACAAAAATACAAAAACTAAAAAAAAAAAAAAAGAAGAACAGGGGAAACATAACTACTAGCAAAAACATGTCAAGTCTCTACCCTCTCAAGTCTTCAGATACATAGCAGCATAAGGTGAAAAATGCTGCAGCAGCAAAAAAAGAGAAAACCAAAATAGCAGCGAAAGATGAAAAATGCAGCAGTAGCACATAATTGATCAGGCCACCCAAATACAGAAGCAACCCAGCAAAGAATAGCTTGGCAGCAAACCAAAGAGGAAAACAAAATCTATGGTAGTTCTGCCATCTTTTTTTCTTTTTTTTTTCCGACAGAATTTTTAGTTATCAAAACAAAATCTTGATGCATCCAGAAACTTACAAGTATGTGTAAATCTGAAATCATAACATATGAGGAAAAATCAATGACTATGAAACTTTCAATGTACTAAAATTGAGGCAGTTCAATGATCATTAAGTGTTGGATGCATCCAGAAACTTAAGACTAACTTTCTCACATTCAATTTCAGAAGCACAAAATGGGTTCACACATACCAAACCAGATAATGCAGCATAACTAATAATAAGAAAGAAAAGAGCAAAAACAATATCAAAGCTCTCAAATTAGGTCGATCTTCTTGTAGCTCATAGATGATGGTATTAAACTAGAAAATACTAGCACACATGAAAGTATATGTTAAATTTTTCTCAACATTAACACAAAAGATTATGCAAAAACCTACAAGAACAAACTCAAGCTGGCCTCAAATCTGAGGGAACAAAGCTATAAATATTGTCAAGACACTAGAACACTAAAACCAACATGCAGTGTAACATAAACACATTCAGCAATCCCCTTCAAATCGAGAAATAACTTAAATTTTCCTAAATCAAAGATATAGGACTTGATTTTCTATACATGGAGACTCAGAAGCTATAACCTTTAGGTAATGGAGACTCAGAAGCTATAACCTTTAGGTAGCAATCTCAATTACAGCTGAGCCAAAGCTCTTGGCACTAAAATTTCTTCGCATAATTACACAAACACAAAACTGAATGTCTTCAACAAAGATGAATCACAACCTTCCCCTTTCATAGACGACTCACTAACTAAACCCTCATCAATTCACAATAGAGGAATCACAAAAAGAAGACTCACCATAGAAAACAAAAAAAGGGATCGATATATATATTGTATGACATTACCTGGCGAACAGAAATCACTAATTTAGGGCTGTGATAGAGAGACCTGAAAGAAAAGGGGGAAATTAAGGTATAACGAGCAATAATCCTACAATCAATTTAAACCTCCATAAACGCAATAAAAAACCTTGCTTGATTCTGTAGTCGTGATAGCAACTGAGGCCGAATTGTTAAGAACCAGCTTTGAGCGAGAGATCGAGTGAGAGAAAGAGAGAGACAGAGTTCCGCCGTCTAGCTATAGGAGACGGGATAGGAACTGATCGATTTAGAGATCAGTCTTGACGCGCGTCTAGCTATAGGAGATTTAGATCGACGTTCAGTTTTTTTTTTTTTTTTTTTTTATTACGACGTGTTTTGAGTTATGTCGCAAAACCCTCCTTACTTTCTACCTATTTACGACAGTGTACGCGACGGCATTTAAAGGGGGACGCAAATATATTGGCGCCAACTTTGGGCGCTTAATTCCGCCTAAAATTAAAGACTTTTGCGACGGCCGCGTCTTGTGTCGCAAATAAGTGTCGCAAATAAGCCTTTTTCTTGTAGTGACATTGTGTTTAGGAACTAAGAGCAATATGAAAATAGTTATTTGTTAAGAAGCGTAAACCATGCAAAAGCTGAAATTTCAATGAGAAAGCAGACCTGGAAAGTAATTTGATCCCTTGCTTTCGTGGGAAGGCTCCACCCAATCGTAAGCTCTCACATGCAAAGAACCATACAGAACATTGCTAAAAACAGTCATGCCAGGGTGATCATGAAGTGGAATGACTGAGGAAGTAGGAAAACAGAATATACACATCTACATAAAACAATTTACCTAATCATTCAGTAATAATATAAGAGAGCTTTTAACACAACAAGAATCCTAATAAATTGTTAAGTGGCAACTCAGATGAATGATGATTCCAACAATCATATCATGGAGAAGTACACAAAATATAATCTACATAATATCAAAAGTTCATTAAGAGAAACTCGATTTATTTTACATGCACATATACACAGTCAAGGCAGTAAGAACACTGTTACCAACAATTGCTTCGAAGTTTCACAATATAAAATCCATAAGAACGAGTTGGGAAGAAGAAAAAGAAAAGGTTAGCATTTCTATTTGGCAGTAAAGTGATGGTATTGAAGTAAAAATATATGTCCTTTCTGCTAAATGCTTACCGTAAAACTATCACCTTCATATAAATTGAAGTATGTTATTGGTTGAGTCCATCGAGAAACTCTATTTAGATTGTCTCTGAAAAAACCAAGCCCTCGATCATCATCTGGATTTTCCTCTTTAAGTCCAACATCAGCAGGATGGATTGCATTTGTAAATTCCAACCAAGATCAGAAACGTAAGGTCATGCTAATGTCACTATAAGAAACAGAAACTTTCATATCATTCTGACTCAGACTCTTAAGATCTTACCTTTTGGATTGAGTAAACTTTAAACAGCAATTATCATTAAGAAAAGATAAACCTCTATTAAGTTAATTTCTGAACAGACATACAATAAGACAAAAAGCAAAGTCATCTTTGTACACTTAGCCAATCTCAGAGGACATTACTCAATCAAGCTGTTCCCACATACCACATCGATCTGTATTAGAATTATCATTGGTTTGCATTACTATGGTATAATCAATAAAGAACAAAACCCCATCAATCCAATTGCCAGAAACAGCAGAAAGAAAAGAAATGTGATTTAAGCATGCTTGGGATAAACCTTAACTGTCAATGCAGGATATTCTATTAAGACTTAAGACCTCACATTCCTGAATCCAAAACCAGACTACAAAAGCAGTAAGTTACAAAAACTAGACCATCCAATTCTTTATTAAAAACAGCACCAAGACAAGCAAACCCAATTCAAGTTTCATCACAATTTGCAAAACCCAAATGTGATGGCCATGAGTGGAAGCTTCGGCGTGTAGCATTTGATGGACCAAGACAGTCCTAAATGTGATGGCTAGAATGGGCTACATGGACCTTAGAGCATTCACTGCCAAAGAGTTAAAACAATTTAGTGTTCCAATCTATAACCTATCTTCGAAACATACTGAAAATGGATACAAAATACAATTAAAACATACTTACAGGCAACCATATACTGGAATAACATGCAACAGCTGTGCAAGGCTTTTAATCAAAGCTTTCCAGGCATGCAGTACTTGATGAGCAACAGGAATTAGATCAGGGTCAAGTAATCCATTTTTTGGAGGGTTGAGCGGCTTTTCTATACCCTTTTCTGCAAGTTTTTTGTTCACCTTTGGAGCTTGCTTAATCTTCTTTAAGGGAATGGGATATGGTTTTTTCTTTTGCTTAGGTAGTACAGCTGGAAGATCCTCATTTTGGGGAGATGCATCTCGCTTCCTGAAAGTTGGTTCTACACTGGGCTTCCTACTGACAGAGTAGATGGTTCTGCATGTACTTCCCCCTTTACGAAGCTTTCCATGCTCAAACTGCATTTTAAACAAAGGTAGGGTATGAGGCTCAGAACAAAACTAAACTCACATCAATAACTATGTATTTCCAAATTAAGCAGGCAAATATTTTCAAAAGTACCCTTACAATCACAAGTCACAACTTGAATAGCAGAGCCTAAGAGTGTAACATCACTAGGAACACACGTAGTGATCTAATCAACTAGTAGCACAATCATAGGGAAGAGGGTTGGTAGCAACAGTTCTAGCTCAGCCTTCTGACTTAAATTCTTGACAAGTAGTCAAGTACCACTATCTTTTACTTTTTACGGAGTAATAATATCATAATAAAACTGAGTAACATACGAACACATTGTTATCTATATTTTCCAACTTGACATTCAGCTTTGCAGCAAAACAAAAGGAAATAAGATGCAGTCCTTTCCATATTCAAAATTTAGCCAGATCATCTAATATGCATATTTGTACTACACTTCCACAATAATGTGCAGACAAAAAGAACAAAAGGAACTCAAAAAGAGGTAATCAAACCTTCAAGCCAAGATTATATGAACTCGCAGTTGATAATTGAGGCGGCTTGAAATCTATGGTACTGAGGCAAGCACCTAAGAAGTAAAGCAATACGAAAACAGGTTATTTTAAAATTTGTTTCTAAACATACAAGCTAAAGAATGAAAGAATGAGTGTATCACCTTTCGGAGACGGTTCCGACAAAGTAGAGGATGCTGTTAGAGGCCTCAGGAACATCTGTCTATGTTGGAGTCCGCTCTCTCCTGGCAAACAAAAAACCCAGTACAACAAACCAAGTGTGAAAATCAAAGGACACAATGCTTGAATACTCAAATTAAATATAAACCCAAAAGAAATCTAGCATTCAACAACACCACCACCCAAAAGCTGATGCAAAGATTGCAACTTTCACACCCAAAATGCTGAATTTCCAGCACCCAATTAATCAGGAAGCTAAAAGACACTGCTTTTCCCACCCAATTAAAATTTGAAGGGTTCTGTGAGGCATTTCATCGAACAGGTGGTGTGCGCTAGAAAAACATAAGACTACCCAAAAGCAACCCAGTTTCCAATTACTACAGACTTGTGTGTAACAAGACTAAGATAGCTTACTGAAACTTATAAGATTGATGAG